>OZ025302.1:76006315-77206315 GCA_964019185.1 Maratus speculifer | reverse complement strand
ATTACCAAATAAAAAAGTAGCAATCAATTTAAATTGTGTTAGGCAGAAAAATTGCGGTGCTAACTATCATTTAACAACGATATGCTGTGGTGTTATTTTCCTGTCAAAATTATCTTATTTTTTATTCATTTTTCTGAAACCCATAATATGATGTTGTCTATAATTTTCGATTGTTATATTTTTACTCTTTCTATGTCTTTTACATTCCCTTGTAAATAAAATCCTTAACGCTATAACAAAATAAACAATAACATTTTTAATTCTAACTATATATAATTTTTAACCAGTACTACACTATATTGCTATTGATTATGGGACACTTGCGATTTTAGACATTTTACTAAATATCTAGAAAAATACATGAGGAATCATCTCGAAACTCTTAGTGTATAAATATAATAGTATAAGTCATACATCTCCGTGAAGATTTTTTCCCGAAACTCCAAAGGGGACCGTCAACAAATTAAAAAAAGAATGAATATCTTTTGAATAACCCTGTCAAAACTAATGTAGCAAAAGCGCTTAAACTCTAGATTGTGATTGAATGCCTTATTGTAATAAGCCTTGTTCATTTTTATGCAAATAGCATGCATACTCGCAGAGTAATTATGGTTTTTATAAAAATGATCCCAAATTTTTCCAAGTTTTTTCCTTATAATTTTCAGAGTTCTTAATATAAAATATTATTTTTTCAGAAAATATGACAAAAAACATTGCACATAGTACCCTGTAATCAAAATTAAAAAATAATGAAAATTGTATAAAAAATGAGTTGGTTTACAAAATAATTTTTTTTCTGCGCATGCGTCAACGATATCAAAATTTCATTTGCATATTATGTTAGCTAAATGTATAGAGCAACTTTTGTGAAAGTCACAAAATCATAACTTGAAAATTCTGACAATAATCGTCAATTGAATAAGTCAAAAATCCGTTATTCTGAAAATGAAGCAAAAACAAGAGGGGCTGTATCCATATATTCATTGATTAGTGTCAATATAGAATACACAATATGGGATGTACTACTGCATTTGGATAAAATCCCTCATTTTTTTGCTTCATTTTGGAAACAACGGATTTTGTCCTTTTTCTATAGAAGATTACTTTCAGAATTTTCAAGCTATGATTTTGAGACTTTTACAAAAGTTGCTCTATACATTTAGCTAACATAATATGCAATTGAAATTTTGATATCTTTGACGCATGCGCAGTAAAAAATTATATAGTATACCTACTCATTTTTCATACAATTTTTATTATTTTTTTTATTCTGATTACAGGGTACTGTGTGCAATGTTGTTTGTCATATTTTCTGAAAAAAATATTATTTTATATTAAGAACTCTGAAAATTATAATGAAAAAACTTGGAAAAATTTGGGACCATTTTTATAAAAACCTTAATTACTCTGCGAGTGTGCATGCTATTTGCATAAAAATGAACACAGTGTATTACAATAAGGCATTCAATCATAATCTAGAGTTTGAGCGCTTTTGCTACATTAGTTTTGACAGGGTTATTCAAAAGGTATTCATTCTTTTTTAATTTGTTGACGGTCCCCTATGGCGTTTCGGTAAAAAATCTTCACGGGGATGTAGGACGTATACTATTATATTTATACACTAAGAGTTTTGAGATTATTCCTCATGTATTTTTCTAGATATTTAGTAAAATGTCTAAAATCGCAAGTGTCCCATAATCAATGGCAATATAGTGTATTTAACATGTCTTTTCATTAACACATGTTCTTTTATATAATAAATAAAAATTCTATCTCAGACAGTTTCCAATTTAAAAAGAACGTCATTTTTAAATTATTTTAGAACAACTGTCTAATTTTTTTTATTCAATAATTTTATAAACGTGTTTGAATAAAGTATCTGTGGCTTAAAACTACATAAAATATATTATTAAGACCTCTAAGTGTTTGGAACGTAACATTCGTTCACTAAGCTCCAGGTTTCACTTCAATATAAGCAATAATTAAATAATGTAATTCAATACATTTAATGAATTTTCAATGCATTTTCGAATTATTAATACACTCAAGGATTACATTCATATTTGTATTTAAGTTTTTTTTTTATATAATGATGTTTTTTTTTCTGAGCATTTAATATAAACTGATAAGAAAATAACATTAAAATTCTACCCATTTGCAAGACGCTTAAAAAGTTTCCTCCTAATATTGTAAAGTTTTTCTTCAAACAAACGAATGTGCTCCATTTAATGTTGTCAAAAAATTTTAACGCAAAAAAGTCATTTTGGATTATATTAATTAATTACTGCACTGGTACACAACACTCTAATTCTCATAATATGCCATAAATTTGGCCAATATAATCTCAATACTTGATCAAGAATAGTCCAATGAATGAAGTAACTCTTATTTTGTCCATGTCAGATTGTTGCTTTTGACAAAAAATTAGAATTTCTTCATCGGAAACAAAAACCACAAAAAATAATCTTGATGAAGCTATTAAGAAAAAAATTACTTTCATTATTTTTCTGAATGCTTAAAAATATTAATGTAAAAAAGTTTCAGAATGATAAGGATATAAAAACTAATTAATTTTATAAGCTCATTTCGTTTGAAAATATGACAATATTTTAAAACCTAAATTGTGTACACAAGATACATAAAGTATATAATTTTAATATATCAACTATATAAGTTTAGTTTATTAGTATTTAGTTAATTTTAGTTACAAATTTAGTTATTTAGCCATAAAATATATAATTTTAATTGAAATTTTGATTTTTTTTTTACTATTTTTTCCATTATTAAACTGATAATAGGTTTTAAATAATTTTCATTAAAATAGAAAAAAATGTGCGGTAAAGGGTTAAACCAATATGGAATTTGAATACAAAATATATCTCAATAATAAAAAAATTTGCAAATTTTATTATTTGTTATCTAAAAAAAAAAAAAAAAAAAAAAAAAAAAAATTCTTGATCAAGCTGTTTTTTTCTCAATTTAAGCTCTATATATTTTTCTTCATTTTGTTTTAAAATAATATTCTTATCATTATGTTTAAATCAATATTTTTGTATGTTTTGAACAGATATTATTTGCGTACGTAATCTGTCTCCATACCAAATATAAATCCTATTTCCAATAAAATATACGCATGCCAAACATAAACAAGTTACTCAAATAGGAGGGATTAAAAGGAAAATCGTTCATGTGCGTAATTAATATCAAAATATCTTTCAATCTTTGTCAAGGTCTTAAAGATTTTTTTTTCTTTTGAAATGTCAACCATACTTTCATTTTTAATACAAAATAAGTAAATAAAAGCTTAAGGGCAATTTGATTTGTTTGAAAACAAAGCAAATATAATTTGCCTTGTTTCAAATATGTTTTATCTATATTTCTTCTTATAACGCATACAATAATAATTTAATCGAATTATTATAACTTTGATTTCCATTCATCATTAGATTTTGTATAAGGTACCCTGGGGTAATAACGTCACGTTAAGGTTCTACCAATTTTCACGGCTCAGTTTTAGTTTGTATTTTTCAAACAAATATATGATTTGATACAGCAATTTTTTGACTATCTATATAAAAAGTAATTTAACAGATATGTAATCATAAAATGTAATGGCGTGATTTCTTGACCAATGCTATTTGGCGTTATTACCCACCTATATGGGTAATAACGCCATGCAAACAAAACTATGGAATAAGATGGAATAATTGCATGTAGATTGCCCAATTCTAAAAATACAAGCTCTACAAACTTAGAAATTGACAAATTGCATTCTAAGCTATTGAAAATATTCAATTTTTTGTGAAAGTGTAAGAAAAATAAAGGTGTGGTGTGTGTGGGGGGGGGAGGGGAGTATGAGGCAAGAGAATATTAGACCGTGAGCTTCTTTTTGCTTAAAAAGGACCGCTTAAATAGAATTATTAGAAACATTGAACTGTTTTAACTGTGTTTATTTGAATCAGTATTTAGGATGTAGCTCGGCCACTGTAGGGAATCAACCAGGGTATTATTGCCAAGGATTGGCGTTATTACCCCGTTATAGTTATTGCGCTGTAGATTTTAAATTACAAATTATCTCGAGAAGATATCCAAAATCTTCAGCAATATTTTGAAAGTACATAAAATGTACAACAAATTTATGTAATTAACAAAGTATTTGCGGATAAAAAAAAATAGTCTTCAGATCACAAAACGTATCTCGCAAATTTTAGATCAAGCGTTAATTTTAGTTGCTTGTAAAAACAATAAGACCTAAAAATGAAACAAATTAACTTGAAGCTGTTTTTTGCGATTTATATGACTCAAAACCCTTCTGCGCAGAGCACACGGATGTCATTTACCAGATTATTATGCAAAACATTAGCACTTGGCGTTATTACACCAGAACACCCGAGTTATTATTTTTTTTCAGTTTTAATGAATTCTCTAAATTTATTCTAAAGATGGTTAATAAGAAGTTATTGTTGTATACGGGATGTTTATTTGGCATTTTTTCATTTTTTATATAAATAAGAACCATATTTATAGATATAATATTTGGTTATATATAATTTATCTTATACATTTATTTTACTGTTTACAGGTAAACATATCACATTTTAAATTAATTTGGATCGAATAAAACAATTAAATATTTTTTGTGCAGTCTCATGTATAGTTTGTGCCAGTTGCTTTTTATTTGTATAAGTATTCTTACATAAAATTGTTTTGTATATTTACACTGAGTAGATCATCATAGGGAAGTAAATAATTTTATTTAAGAACACAAAAATCTTGAAATTTTCATTAAAAAAGTATCAGTTTTTTTACGCTTATAATGACGTTTAATTAATGTTGCTATCTTAATTAGAAAAGGAAATATATTTTTTTTTCGTTTTGGCTTGTTTTAAAAATTTAGCTTTCGAGTAATGATTATTATGGAAATGACTTCTTGTGTAAATGCATCTTTCTTCCTGATGTATTTTTTTTACAATTTCTCCGGAATAATTTATTTAAAATCAAGAACTATTTAAGATAAATGCTTCAAAATTGGAACGTAATTTTTTGATTATTTATTTTAATTTTGATTCAGCAAACTTGAAAGAAAATTACTTTTTAAAACATGATTTTAAAAATATAAGTTACATATATATATATATATATTAAATTCTATTTAAATATTTTTAATTTTTCTTAAAATTAATATTTTTAAATGATGATTTAAAATTAAAATTTAGATAATTCTGTTTATCTAAATAAAAAAAATTGAAATAATAATATTTTGAGTTATAAAGATTATAAATTATCTACATTTTTAATAAATTTTATATTAAAAGAAAATTTTAAAAAAAATAAAAAATATTTTAAAATGTGTGTGCGAGACCTCCCTAAAACTTTATTTCTAATACTTTGCAGTGAATTGTTGATGCTTTTTTTTTAATTACTTGATTAAGGCGTCTAGTACCTTTTAAGGCTTCATAAAATCGATTTTTTAATTTTCATTAATTATTATGAAATAATTCATTAGAAGTATTTTAAAACAAACCGCGTGCAAAAATTCTCATTAGAACTGAAGTTATAGCAAAAATAATATGCTGATTTTGTTTGTTAATAAACTTAAGTTGCAACTTTGAAGCAGGTTTTTGAAAAACTGCGTTTTTAGAAATCGTGCGCATGATATCTTGAGAACATATGTATGAATTTGTATGATTTTTTTTAGTTAATAAGCACATACGTATGTTTAAAATGAACTACTTTTATGTTTGTTTTTTTTTTAGATTTTTTTTAGAAGGTTAATGAAATAATTTTTATTTAAGAGTAGGTCGTTTAAAAATATATTATTATTCTTTTTATATAATAATGCAGAAAAAAAATATATTCAAATATATATATATGTAACAATAAGGCGATTTTCTATTTAAATGCATCAGTTCTCGTAGAATACTATCTCTGCTGTATACTACGACTATTCACTTAAAAACTAATAGCAGGATGAGCAGTCGTCATAGTAAGTTGGTAAGCAATGGATTTGTTCTCTTAGGAGTTTCTGCGGAATAAATGTAAGTCAATCATTTTTTTAATCCATATTTACTTACATCAAGCCATAAAGTTATTCCGGCGATCACCGTTCCACACATCTAACACTACAACATTCGCTCTCCAAGCTGCGTCATTTCGGAAAAAATGAGACGTCCGTCTTAACAATTCAAAAATCAGTTGCATTCTGATCCTCTCGTCTTCTAAAATGAACTTTCCAGAATCTACGCAAAAATAAGCCCCTCCCCTAAACTGCGTCAGTAATTTAAAGATCCATTAGGATTAATTTCAAGGCTAAGTACGCCGACATTATCATCTCCTATTGGTAGCTGGGGCGTGTCTTCTTGTAAGAACTACTTACTATGCGCGTAGAAACACAACGTGCTCACACGCAAAAAAGGTGCATGAATACTCTAGCAGACGGTTTACTTAAATAATAAAACAAAATTAAAGTCTCGATAAATATTCTAAAAAGGGAAAATGAACTTCTACATTGAAAGAAAGATTTCGCAATCATTCCTGCTCTTTTTGAGAAAACAATCAATAGATTGTTACTAAGTTAAATAAAATAAGATAAAAGAACTTTAGCTGTTAAAATATTAATACATTACGAAACTGAGATTAAAAGTATGTTCCATAAAGTTAGAATTAAAAACTCAGAGCGGGCAAAATGATGTAAAAATTTTTTATTTATTACATATATATGCAAAAACATATGCTGCAGAAAAAAAATATATATACAAAAACATAGATTTCTATGGTCATTAGGATGCGCGCAAAGCACAACGAAGTAAAAAATAGAAGTTTCTTTAATTTCAGTAATGCATAAATTCTATAGAAGACTATTAAATGTTTAATAACAGTGTTTTAAAAAGCATAATCTTTTCTATTCCACGGTGAAAAATTCGTGTTAATATGTATAAAATTTTTAAAGATACAATGAATCGAACTTTGGATGTTTCGTTGATTTTCGTCCCGTTTAAAAGGTACTAGACCCTTTAAGGAAATGCGAGTCAGGAAAAGCAGAAAAAATGTTTAAACGGTGTCTAAATAAAATTCACAAAAATGAATTTCATCCCACAACAAACATTTTGTTGACAATAAAACATATTATATTAGTAAGGATACAATAAATTGCATTCCTTCAATATATGTAGGTAAGAACGAAGTTTAATGCAAAAATAAAGGGTTACTCTAAAGATCTGATCAATGCAAATATAAGAGAACATAATTTGAATAAATAACTTCAATAATACATCGTTAAACTACATGAAAATGCATGAAAATACATCGTTATCAAACTTTCCAGTTTGATTTAGTTCCAGCATAAAATTTACTATTGCGATTTCTGCAATTTTTATTCAAAGTTTCGAATTTTTAATGCAAAACGCTATGAACTTGTACCATATTATAATTTTTTTCTCCATCAATAATGTCCAGGATAATGAAACATTGTAATTATATTAGTTTTTGTACGAAGTACAGTTTATTGTGATCCTATGAATATTTATCATGTGATAAAGAAAAGGATGTATTTTAGAATTTCTTTTCATTATCATATTTCAAGAACAAAATATTTCCAATCTAAAAATCTCCATATGCTATAAGGAGACATTTATATAAAAATCAGTTTGTATTGTTTAAACTTAAATCTGAACTAATACATTAAATTATTTTTCTGTAATCAAAATATTTTTAATAACTCCGTCTTTCATTGATAAAAATAAGTATATCTCTTATACATTACACAAGAATTTGAATTAAATTGTTTTAAATCATTAGATTTAACAAATAATATTTTTCGTTTTAAAATAATTTATCTAATATAACTTGTATGCAACGGCACTGTTTTATGTTAGCTACATATTATGGTGAAAAGATTTTTCTTCTAGTTTTTCAATGAAATCTCATTTTTTGTCGATAACGGAAATCGAAATTGACTGTTGTTTGATTTATATTGCTTTTCCTTCAGCTATCTCAAGATATCCTTAAAATAAACAGACGGTTCCCCGATTTCCATTATTTGTTTTGAATTTTTCATATAAAAGTTATAAACAGAAGAGACAACTATACATTTATATATTGCTTTATATCATAAAAATACATCGCTTTCGAACTTTGAAATTTTTTTTTATTTGACAAATGAAAACATTGTTTACTGAGGTTTTTGTGAGTAATTTGTTACATATAATAATTCGCAATATGATGAAAAAATGTATATTTCATGTGCTGTATAACAAATAGTGTATGAAAAAGTATATAGAGTAAAAAAAAAAATGTTCAAAATAAATACAAATTGCTACACATCCACAAAAAATTTCAATAAAAATACCTACGTTCCGTATTTCAACAAAGTCATTTTACATACAAATAGTCCAAGAAACCTACCGCACAAAACTCTAACTCATAGAGCACAAGAAAAATTCCTTTATTTTATAAAAGAGTAGTAATAGGGGAAGAGTATCATCCATGTTTGCCCGAAGCGAAGTGGTGCATAAGCCAAAAATTAATACCACTAGTGGTACGCTTGTAGGCTTAGCATTGGGTTTGCCATACAATCAAAGGTATGAAAGCATGGACAATTGGTTGCAAGAAAACAAAGCTAAGTCTACACATTGCTAAGTCTACGAGTCAACTACTAGTGGTATTTGGCAGGCATGGATCATTAGATTCCCTTATTACTACTCTTCCATAAAAAAGGGATTTTTCTTGTGCTCGATGACTTAGGGTTTTGTGCAATCGACTCTTGGACAAAAATTTAAAGTTAAAAAAATACGAACATATCAATCCAAGAATCCCGGATTATAATTGACTAGAGAGCTAGTCTGCTGTCTCTAAACATACATATATAAGGTGAGTAAAAAGTCCGTAAAAACTTTAAAAATTCATAAAAACCGAAAAAATAACCGAAATGAAAAACGGTTTGCAGGGTTAGTAACTATAGGTCACGGGGATTTTTTTAAAACATGAAAATAATAATTCAAAAAACAGCCAATAGGTGGCGCTGACGTACCCAAATCGAAGAAAAGATACCCAAATAAAGAACAGAATGTTTCCTCAAACCGCCGAACAAGCTTTATGAGGACTGCCGCTGTTAAAGGCCCCTTTCCTGTCCTCAAATCCTTTTGAAATCGGAATTTACGCAAAGCAATAGTCGCTGATTCCTTGTTCATGTAAAATAACTTCACCAACAAAGCTTTGTCCTTCGCAGTGAGCATCCTTGATCAAGTTCACGGCTCACAACGGTGAACTAGTTGTGGATTAGGAGCGCAAGCTCTTATAACCGGTTCATTTGCATATTTCCTCAGAAATCGCACGTACCAGCGCCATCTGTCGGTTGTTTTTTGAATTATTTTTTATTTCTGTCTTAAAAAAATCCCCGTGACCTATGGATGCTAACCCTGAAAACCGTTTTTCATTTCGGTTATTTTTTCGGTTTTTATGAATTTTTAAAGTTTTTACTGACTTTTTGCTCTTCCTGTATATTTATGTTCACACCAAACTTCAACAATATTAAATACACTTTAGCCGATTTGATTTACATATGTATGGCATAAATAAAAAACGTTGTAAACAGCCAATCAGATTTGTTTCAAAACATTGCAATCAAACATGAACAGAAGGGAGATTAAAATCACGCTTTGAGACAGACCTTCTGTAAGTCTTATTTAAAATTAAAAATATTTTCGTACATTTAAAAACTTTTACGTTGAAATTTTGATTGTTTGTTACTTTTATGGATTTTATATAATTCCACATAAATAGTAAAACTAAGGAAACTATGCACATACACATAAAAAAGGATGCAGTTAAAAAGAGATCAATAAAAGAACCTCATTACCAAATGGAATTTTACCATTAAATTTTTAACTTTTTTTTTCTTTCGTTTTTTTTAACTTCAAGATTTTTATTTGATTTGATTTTGCACTGATGATATAGTTTCAGCATACTTAAAAAATAGCTGTCTTCTGACATCCTTCATAGTAGTTTTTATCTTTATTTTAAAAAGTTTTTAGGTCTCCATTTATAAGTTCTTTGCTTCAGGGTTAGGGAACGCAACACTCATGAATTATATGAAATATGATGTTTATAAAATGTAAATTTAAATGGAGATCATTTCTGCTGATAGCAATAAAAAGTTTTATTAAAAAATGTTTCAAAATTTTGTTATGTTAAAGTTTACCTGTTAAAAATACAGTGATCTGAAGTTAACAGTAATGCATTTTCTTCTTTCAAATAACGTTTTTTGCTATGCTACTTTTTTATATTAACATATATCTTAACTTATGTAAAAATAAAAATAAAAATTAAATTTAAATATATTTACTTAAAGAATGGACAACTAAAAGTTTTGAGATACATAATTATTACAACCATTTTTCAAAACGAATCGCTGAAAATAAAAATGTTTATCAGATCATGTATAAGATCTTTAAGCATTAAAGAATACTTCGAGGAAAGCTTTCTTTTAAATCTAATGTATATCCTTAAATTTTTACAAAGACTTTTCAGGAACATATTTTTAATATTTAGTTACTGTAATTCATTTCACAGAGCAATATTACAGTTTATGTGCAAGATTAATTGACAATGATTTTAGTTCAATATTTTAAGTAATTTCTTCAATTTTGAAAATTATATTTCTAAGCTATACTAATTTTGCATTCATTGAACCAATTCTTGCCAAGTAATTCAACCTGTTTTAGAAAACCCAATTATGTATTCTTTTATTACTATTTTGTCCAATGAAAATGTTGCAGTTATTGTCAAGTATCAATTATCTACAATATCTGTTGAAAGGCTGAAGAGTTTGCTGCAATGTTTATGTACTGGGATATAAATAAACATTAACACACATTTTGTTCCTATACAAAAGAAAAATAAAGTGAATTGATATGAATTGGCATGAACTTTTAGCAATTATTATCTCAAATATATTACAAAATTAGACAAATAATATTTTTTTGTTACATGTCAAGTGTATTCTGATAAGGTAATAACCGATTCCCTAATTTTCCCGTAGGTCATATGGGCAACGTTTTTTACGTTACTGCAATTTCGGAAATTAGTTTCGAATCTTTCATTTAAAATGCTACAAACATAGATTATATTAATATATTGTTAACGATCAATAATGTAAAGGATAATGAAACTTTGTAAATATTTTAGTTACTGCACAAAATTCAGTTTATTGCAATTTTATGAATATTTATCATGTAATGCAGAAAAGGAATATATTTTAGAATTTCTTTTCATTATCGTATTTGGAGAAAAAAATATTTTCAATAAAAACTATCTTCATACACTAAAAGGAGATATTTATGTAAAAATCAATTCATATTTTTTGAACTTGAATCTGAACTAATACGAGAGTATTTTATTGTAATCGAAATATTTTTAATAACTTCGTCTTTCATTGAACAAAAATCATATCTCGTAACAAAACAAATGAATTTGAATTAAATTGTTTTAAAAAAGTCACTTTAGTAATAAAAAATTTTCTTTTCAAAATAATTTATTTACTATTACAGGTATGTCACTGCATTGCTTTATGTTAATGGAATATTTTGCGAAAATCTTCTTTTCTAATTTTACAGTGAAATCTCTTCCTTTCTGTCGATCAAAGAAACCAAAAGTGACTGTTCTTTGATTTGTATTGTTATTCCTTCAGCTATCTCGAAATATCTCTAAAATCAAGTGAGGATTCTCCAATTTCGATTATTGGTTTTGAATTTTTCATATAAAAAGTTATGAATAGAGAAGATAACAATACATTTATATTTTGCTTTCTATCATAAAAATACATTAATTTCAAACTTTGAAAATTAGTTTTATTTGACAAACGAAAACATCGTTTGCTGTAGTTTTTGCGAGTATTTTTTTTTATATATAAGGATTTGAGATGTGACAAAAAATGTATTTTTCATGCGGTGTCTTACAAATAGTATATGAAGAAGTATACAGAGTAATTTTTAAATAACTAGAAAATAGGAAAAAGCAAATCAGGCGTATAAGATATAACGATATATATAGCGTAGTAAACTGCGTTCATAAATAAATTATTTGTAAAAAAAATAAGAAATGTTATGTGTTAAGCATAGATCATAAAACACTTTCCAACAGTTTTTGAAATCTTTAACACAACTTCGTTATTTAGGGAAGTAAGTTGTTAGTGTCTATATACAACTAAAAATATTTCGTGTGTCACTGTAAATTCGATGCACTTCATATTATGCGTGAAATAATATATTTTAGGCCTCAGCGACGAATATCTATTTTATTGCATGCGTTATAGTTTAATATTGGGTTGGGGAAAAAGTAATTTCGCTTTTTTTTTGTATTTTTTAAACTGATTTTTTTTATATAAATTAAACAACTAATCAATAATATATGTGCAGTTTTGTTCGATGACCTTTTTGTTTTTTTTTCTGATAAAAACATAATTCCATCACTGTAGAAATTCTTAGAATTATGGTCAAAAAACTGAGCAAGGTAATTTTCACAAGCCTTTTTTGAAGCAAGCTTAATACCATTAAGAAAGTTCCGCAGAGGGCGCAACAAATGGAATAGGTCGGTTCTAAGTCCGGACTATACGGTGGGTGTATCGAAATCTCCCAGCCAAGCTCTCTCAGTTTTTGCCGAGTGACTAAAAATGTGTGTCGTTTAGCGTTGTCGTGATGGAAGACAACGCCTTTCCTATTGATCAATTTTGACCTGATTTTTTTTGCCTACTTCAATCGCATTAGTTTTTCACAGTAGATAGTTCAATTAATGGTTTGGCCAGGTTTGAGCAGCTTATGATGTACAATTCCTTTCCAATCCAACCAAATACTCAGCATCATCTTCTTTGGCGTCAATCCGGGCTTTGCCACCGTTTGTGAAGCTTCGACCACGATTTTTAGCACATTGTTGTCGTACGTGATTCACTTTTCATCACCCGTAATTATTTGTTTCAAAAATGGCTCAATTTTATTCTGTTTCAGCAGCAAATCACAAATCTAAACTCTATTCATTAAATTTCTCACTGTAAGTTCATGGGGAACCCAAGTATCTAGTTTCTTTTGGTATCCAGTTTTATGTAAATGATTCAAAAGTAGTTTATGGTTGATGTTTAGTTCCATAGCAATGTTGCGGGTAGAAATATGTCAGTCTACATCGATTTTGTTTTTAAATTTCATCGAGTTTTTCAAGTATTGGCCGGCAAGGGAAACTTTCATCTTCAACATCGAAAATTTCGGAACGAAAACGAGCAAACCGATTCTGACTTTCGTGTTTACTTAAGCACTGATTACCATAAACGCTACACAATTTTCTATGAGCCTGCGCCGCACTCTGCCCTATTTGGAAGTAAAAAGCTAAAATGTGATGAAAATGATCTTCTGGAATCTCTATTTTTAAAACTGTATAAATAGATGACGCTACCTTTATATCCAGAATATTCTAGAGACTATTACCTTTCAAATGTTGTATAGTATGGCTTATTCGAATAAGTATTACTCGAGATATGCGACTTTAAAGCTACCTGTTGGGAAAAAGCGAAATTACTTTTTTCCCAACCCTATATAATTAAAATACATTGTAATCGATACCCCCTTTACCATTTTGCAATGGGATTCTTTTTTCTGACCCTGTAAATGAATAATAACTATTCATTTAACCGCATATTTTACAGAACACATATTTAAGTGTAGTTCGTAAATGCATACAAATTTGAATATATTTTATTGGGAGTAGCATCTTTAAAATTCATTTAAAATGATATTTTCTCATCAGCCTTGATGTTACGAAAAATTTTTGCATATCCCTGTAAATTAACTAATCTAGCTAAAAAGTTCATTTGTAATAGGGTTCGTGGTAGGGTAAATGCCAATAACTTCAAAAAATTTCATCGCAATCCGAAAATATTTACGAGAAATACAGCCCAAAAAAGGCGGACAGACGAATTAAGCTTGATGCATAACGAAAGTATAAACAAATTTCATCTTTGTTGGAAAATGTTGAAAAGTAGCTTATTTACTTTAAATAAAAAAATTATATGTTCACACAAAACTTCAACAATACTAAGAACATTTTTAACAGATAGCATTTCCATATGCATAATGCAATGTCATCAAGGAAAAGTGCTGTACACGCTCAGGAAAAAAAATGCAAATCAGACTTGATGGATTACACTACATCCAAACATGAACATAAGCACAATTAAATTGACTTTTTGAGACAAAGTTTTAAGTGTATTATTTAACATCAGTACTTTTGTGTTTTAAAAAAACTTCTACGTTAAAAAATTTTCTGTCGCTATTTATTAATTTATTGTTTTTTTTTTTGGGGGGGGAAGGAGTTTTTAAAACTTCATAAAAAGAATAATATTAAGGAAACTATGCGCAGATATATTAATGAACGAAAAAAAGAAAAATGTAATTAAAGAAGAATTTACGAAAGAACCTTATTATCAGTTGGGGGCGGGGCTTTTACCACTAACTTCCTTATTTCTTAACTTCTTTTTTTATTTTCTTTTATTTTCTGTCATTTTGAACTCATGATATACTTCCAGTATACCTTCGAAACAGCCTTATACGGGCAACCATCTAACGTAGTTTTAATCCTTATTTTTTATACTTTTAGTTACCGCAAATTATTACTTCTTTGCTTCTAGTTTAGAATATGAATCACGCATGAATTAATTGAAAAATAATGTTTAAAAGATTTGAAATTTAAATGGCGATAATTTAGTCTGATTACAAGAAAATGATTTTGCTCAAAGTGATGCTTCAGACTATTGTTAATTTAATGGAATAAACTTTTAAATACATGACATGAAAAATAGCTTTTCATGCGGAACCATATATGGAATTTGTTTTATCTGTTAAAAATATAGTGATTTGAATTTAGCAGTAATGTGTTTTATTATTTCAAATAAGGTATGCTATGCTAATTTTTATATTAACGCATATCTTAAATTTTGAAAAAAATCTATTTAAAATAAATAATACAAATATTTAATTTAGGTATTTATCGCACTCTTTTTTAAAGTGAGTTGCTGAAGATAAAAATGTGTAACAGATCATACATAATTTTCCTTCACCAGTAAAAGACATTTTTATAAACGTTTTCTTTTAAGTCTTATGTATACAGTTAAATTTTTACAAAGAATTCTCAGGAACATATTTTTAAGTCAACATTTCTTTTTATCTTTGTTCAAATTGTTAATACTTATACAATTAACTGATAAAAATTCAATATGTAATAAAATATTTATTTGTTTAAATAAAGGAAATAAAAGAATTATAATTCATACAAAAGAAAGAAGAAATTGATATCGAAAAGAAAGTCCCTCTAGTATGTAATTGACATGAAACATTAGTAAATTTAAAATTGAAATGTGTACCAATGCATAAGTCTATTTATAGATAAAAATTTTTTTCTGAAGTGGCGAGAAAGCTTTTATTTCAATTGCGAAAGAAAAAATGAATAAATAAATTGAAAAGGCGTTATTCGATTTATCATTATTTCCACATTTCAAACAAAGCAAATGGAATTATCTTCGTTTCCAAAGTTCTTTTATGTATTTTTTGTTTTTTTTCTAAAGTTAAAAAGATTTACTTTAAAACATGTATTGATGTTTATTACTTGTTCAGAACTTTAAAACACTTTGTATATAACATAAAATATTATAAAAAGTATGTTCGGAAAAAAAACAACAACGAATATTATTATGTAATTCAATTTATTTAACAATAGTATTTGTTTTTTTATTTATTATAGGCATGGTACATATTTTGCGTATAGTTTTCCGTAAGCAAATAATTAAATTTCTAAAACTTAAATTGCGGAAATGAATAGGGGCATTGATTATTGGACAATTGCAATTTTAGACATTTTACTAAATATATAGAAAAATACACGAGGAATCATCTCAAAACTCTTAGTGTTTAAATATAATAGTATACGTCATACATCTCCGTGAAGATTTTTTACCAAAACTCCATAGAGGACCGTCAACAAATTAAAAATAAATGAATATCTTTTGAATAACCCTGTCAAAATTAATGTAGCAAAAGCACTCAAACTCTGGATTATGATTGAATGCCTTATTGTAATACACTGTGTTCATTTTTATGCAAATAGCATGCATACTCGGAGAGTAATTAAGGTTTATATAAAAATGGTCCCAAAATTTTCCAAGTTTTTCCCTTATAATTTTCAGAGTTCTTAATATAAAATAATATTTTTTTCAGAAAATATGACAAACAACATTGCACACAGTACCTTGAAATCAGAATGAAAAAAATAATAAAAATTGTATGAAAAATTAGTAGGTTTACTAAAAAATTTTTTACTGTGCATGCGTCAAAGATAACAAAATTTTATTTGCATATTATGTTAGATAAATGTATAGAGCAACATTTGTAAAAGTCTCAAAATCTTAGCTTGAAAATTCTAAAAGTAATCGTCTATAGAAAAAGGACAAAATCCGATGTTTCCAAAATGAAGCAAAAGAATAATGGGATTTTATCCAAATGTAGTAGTACATTCCGTATTATGTATTCTATATTGACACTAATCAATGAATAAATGGATACATCCCCTCTTGTTTTTGCTTCATTTTGAGAATAACGGATTTTCAACTTATTCAATTGACGATTATTTTCAGAATTTTCAAGTTATGATTTTGTGACTTTCACAAAAGTTTCTGTATACATTTAGCTAACGTAATATGTAAATGAAATTTTGATATGATTGACGCATGCGCAGTAAAACATTATTTAGTAAACCAATTCATTTTGTATACAATTTTCATTATTTTTTAATTCTGATTACAGGGTACTGTGTGCAATGCTGTTTCTCATATTTTCTGAAAAAAAACATTATTTTATATTAAGAACTCTGAAAATTATCAGTAAAAACTTTTAAAATTTGAGACCATTTTTATAAAAACCTTAATTACTCTGCGAGTATGCATGCTATTTGCATAAAAATATACAAAGCGTATTACAATAAGTTATTCAATCATAATCTAGAGTTTGAGCGCTTTTGCTACATTAGTTTTGACAATGTTATTCAAAAGATATTTATTCTTTTTTAACTTGTTGACGGTCCCCTATGGAGTTTCGGGAAAAAATCATCACGGAGATGTATGACTTATATTATTATATTTATACACTAGGAGTTTCGAGATGATTCCTCATGTATTTTTCTAGATATTTAACAAAATGTCTAAAATCGCAAGTATCCAATAATCAATGGCCATATAGTGTATCTAACAATAGTTTGTAAATGTAATAATTATTTCCTTTAAAATTTCGTAGAATCTGAAATGTACTTTTTAAATGTAATTGACAATTTTTTTCATATATTTTTATTTATTTATTTATATGTTTATACTTAATTCATTAGCCAATATATTTTGTTTTTTAAAACTTTCATATGTGTATATTACACGGAATGTGTGAAATATTTTACATTGATTTTGGTTCCGTATTTTACTTAATATCTTTAATTTTAAAAACTGTATCTCTACCCTGTACGAAATTTTATGTCGAAGAGAATTGTTTGCTCGGTTTGATTGTTAACCAAATATTTAAAAAAAACTGTTTTATATTCTAAATTTATCTCTATTTTGACCAATGAGAAGGCTGCACAATACTATCAGGTGACCATTACATATAATACTTGTTGAAAGTTTCATATCAGTGTGCTGAAATATTTAATGTGCTATGCTATTACGTTTATGATTCTATTAGGTTACGATCAGGTATGATTTAACTTTAATATTCTTTTTTTATATACAAAGAATGTGTAACTTGATTAGATAATAACCTGTATTATTTATTTTCTCAAAGTATTAGAAGATTAGAAAACTCTAAATTTTTGTGATTATTGTGATATAAGCTAATTACGTAATATTATTCCAATAGAATACATTTACATCAGGGACTAAAATGATTCTCCAATTTCTTTTTTAACAAGTTCGAAAATCTCTGACATATTTTGTGAACATACAATTGATAGACATGAATAAAAAAGCGATTTGTAGCAATATTTTCACATGACAAGACATTTTTTCTGCTTTACTGTGGGTTTTTTTTCGAAATTTCTTTCAATATTCCGACTTTGACCGTATTTTCTTAAACGTTTTCTCTTTTCTAAATCCTGTACTTCTACCAAAAAAATGGAAAAATGCCTTCGATTACATTTTTCCTGATGAAGAAAACCTGGCATTTTCAAGAGAAAAAAAAAATCAAAATGAGTCTGCGAAATGAATACGTGTAAGATAACTACCCTAATAGCATGCATGGTCACAGTGACGTCACTGTGAGTCACTTTGGTCACATCTGTGACCAAAATGCCACCACTCAGTGACGTCACATTGTGACTTTCTTAAAAATCTTTAGAAATTTATAAATATCCTTCAAACATGTTATTTACTTTAAAAAACATGTTTCTGACAATTTAAATATCGTCGCTTTGGTCACAGTTTTGTCACAATGTTAATGTCAAATTAGTCACAAATGACACATTTTTCACAAATTTGTCACATTGTGACCGCTTTGTGAAACGTCACAAAAGAGCTCTAAAACGGCCATAACGACTTCATATTTTAGTCACTATGACGTCACATCGACGTCACGTGGCGTCACATCGACAATCGATGGTCACAAAGTCACAATGTGACTTCACAACGACGTTGCAGTGACGTCACCATGCTTTACGGGTAAAGACAACAGAAGTTCATATCGCGCAATGATTGTGTATACATTCCCAAACCTATATTTGTATTTTCTGGCGTGGTTTAACACTGTCTTCATTTAGTAAATTAAACATAAACGGATCCTGTTTTTTTTTTTATTCTGACATTAACACAATTAGTCCTTGCGCGTAGACAATAATTTATAGATAAACTAACTTCCTTATTTTTCGAAGATATTGTTTCTATCACGATATCATTCGATTTAAAAAGAATAATGTTATCAGCATATGTATGAAAAATGCTGGAAAAGAAACATGGGAACATAGACTAAAATAAATAATAGGTAAGATGGTACAATGTTGCTGCAGGTTTATTATGCAAATCTGTTTTTTTTTTCAAGCATTTTATGGGTCATTTTCACCATTCGCTTACATTTCATGGTAACGGACATGAAAAGTAACGAATTTGACATTTCAAATAAAACTAAAAAAACCTATTAAAATGAACTAGCTTGTATTTTTTCTAACTTAGATAATAATTTACATACCTTCTAAAACTATTTAGTAAACTTACTTAGCAGCTTACATTTCATCGCTTACATTTCATGGTAACGGACTTGACATTTCAAATAAAACTATTAGAAATGAAATAGTTTGTATAATTTATAACTTAGATAATAATACACATATCTTTTGAAACTATTTAGTAAACAATATTTAATTACAAAAGTGCAAAAAAAAAAAAAATTAATATTAAAATTTACGGTAACAGACTTGACAGAGAAAAAAACTACCAACCTTGATAAAAGCTTATTCTTGCCAATATTTCATTGCTTTACAGTTGAAGAGTAAAAAATGGCAAATTTTAGTTGGAAGTAGTGGCCAGTTGGCAAAAAGTTTGCCAATTGGCAAGTAGCAATAGTTTAACTATATCGCCGAATATTTACTGCTAACTTTAGGCAGCATTCGAAACCTATTTTGACTAAAGTAATCACAAGGTAAAGGACTTGACAAAAAATGAGGTACAAAAGATTTCTGTTTATTTCTTAAAGAAAATATCTTTTGTGATAATTTTTTTCTGTAATATAGAACACTAACAGCACATATTTAAAATAATTAAACATTTTTATTTAAAAAAATAGCTCAAATCAAAGAGAAACACTGTTAAAAACATAAAACTTGGAATGGGACATGCACTTTTGCTTAGAATCAAAATTTTAAAGATATTTATATCTCAAAAATTTTTATTCATTTTTTTTTTCATGTTGGAAATGTTCAATATAATCTCTTTAGCTAATGCATAGTTCAAATCCAATTTCACAGTTTGATTTGAGCTATGCATTAGCGAACACATTAGCGTTATGCATTAGCGTTAAATTAGCGTTATGCATTAGCGTTAAATTCGAACATATTAATTTATGTTCGAATTTTCTTCTTTTTACTCTGGGACAGCATATGTAAGCGAAATTTGAGAATGGTTTTCCTCAAAGAGATGCTTCAGACTATTGTTAATTTAATGGAATAAAATTTTAAATACACGGCATGAAAAATAACTTTTCATATGGAACCATAGACGCAATTTGTTTTATCTGTTAAAAATATAGTGGTTTGAATTTAGCAGTAATGTATTTTATTCTTTTAAATAACGTTTTTCGCTATGCTAATTTCTTTATTAACGCATATCTTAAATGTATAAAAAAAAATATTTTGTTATTTATTATTTACCCCTTATATTTTGATGCGCACGGAGATTTTCCATTCTTTAAGGAATATAATTAATAATTTACATTATTTTTACTTATTTCTGTGTTAAAAATTTTTGGGAAAATTACAAATTTTATAGGTAGTAATGCAAGTATTACGTTTTTATTACAAAGCAATTATTATGCATATTTCATACAAAAAAAAAGACATTATCTTTCAATATTTTTTACGATAAATTAAAAAATAAGTGTACAGAAACGCTATTCTAAATTATCAGTATTCAAATTTTTACACAATAAACGTTACATCACAGGCAAACCTTGCAATCGGTTACTGCCGAACTTTTGTTCAATATCAGATATCTATCCGCATTTTTTCTCAAATGCCTCATGCATACTTTTTCTCGATAATAATCCAATTTTCGTATAGTTTCAGAGCCTTACATCAGCATGACAAGTTACCTTGTGAAAAAACTTCTTTTAAATTAAAAAAAATTGAATTCGCATTTAACGAACACAGTTTACTCAAATTTTGAAAATTCATTATCGTTGCCAGTTAGAATTTCTACTCCCGTAATCTTGTAGATGTATTTTTTACGTGCATTCGTAATTATGTAAATACGTAGCACCTATAGTTGTCGTTCAGTCCGTCTATCTGTCCGTCTGTCCACACATAACAAAGCAAAAACTACCCAACCGAATCATTTCAAACTTAAAATATATAATTGTTGCATAATTTTGTCGAGGCATTTCAAATTTTATAAATTTTTATCAGATGCATAGTTGAATCACAGGGACAGTCAAAAGTATTACGTTACATTACGGCTAATGGAAAAAATAGTTTCATGTTCATTTTATTGATACTATTTACACACTTTATATTATTGATTGATTATTTACACACCTTAGAACATAATAAAATGGACATATATCTGTGTAATACATTTTAAAATATACATAATGTTCAATTTGTGGTGCAAAGAATATTGGTTATTCATTTAAAGGGACAAACAAAAGTGTTCGTTTAAATACCAAGGTAAAAACAAATCAGCAAAAAACCTTTAAAAAAAGTTCAGGTAAAATGCCGGTATTTGGAACTAAGGTTTCTTGAATGCAAAAAACCTCCATAATCCCTGCATATGTGTGAAAACAAAGATTTAATTTGCACATTAATCAGTTGTGCTCAAAATAAACAATAACCGCCCCTCCCCAATTTTGAAGTAGTAAGTATAGGAACCCAGTGGAAAAGAATAAATACTAATTAATTAATGAGATAATTAGAAATGAGTGTCTTTCGGCTGAATGGATAGTACGGTGGGTTCGGCTTAATCATGCCGATCACCGGTAAAAAAACTGCCGTACTAAAAAAAATTAACTTTAAAGAAAATTAATTAAATTCGTTAATTTTATGTAATAATTAGTCAATTTTCCAGTTCTTACCTAAAAATTCGAAAAAAAAAATATTTTGGCGAAAAAATGAAAAAAAAAAAGTCGATAAATAAACTAAGTTTAGAAATTAAAACATGAAAAATGCAGAAAATAGTTAAAGTTTTTTATATAAATGCACATAATTACAATATATAATTACTGGGTCCATTTGAGGCTGGTGTATTGCCTTGAAGGTTTAGAATCTTGTGATTTTTTCAAAGGTCAGAAATTCGACGTGGTCGCTACGGGGTTTGAGTGCTTCGGGAAGGGGTGAACGGGACGTTACCTTGGGGTATATATATCTTAATACTTATCCCCATTAGGCTGAACTTAGCATTATTTATTTCAAAATCGAACGTGTGGTGTTAGATTTATTTGGAAGAATTAATAATAAAACTTTAACTAGTGCGAGAATTTTTGAGAAAATTTTTATAAACTAATCTTGATTGAAAAATAGACTATGAGATGATTTTTACGTGATTTGAGAATTTTTAATTAAGAGTTTATACTACAAAATACTTAGAATTGTGCAATTTCGTATCCGAAAGGGTCGATAGAATTAACTGGCAAAGGGATGTGATAATTAATTACTTATAATTTAATTAATAATTGTCCTAAAAACATGCAACTTACCTCAAAATGTAGCTGGGATATTCTCGCATCTTAATCAACAGAATGGTCCCTTCGCACGGGCCGTGGATCGCGCCTATTCTTGTATTTTGAAGAACATTTCTGGGATTCGTGCGCACGTAACCAAACAAATGATTGTACTAAGAGATTGTAAATATTCACTAAGTCATTAAAGGGAAATAGAAGGCTATATTTTTTTTTCAAAATACCAGAAGTACACTTATCAGAAATTAGCTATGTCACTAAAGGTAAATTGAAAGCCATTAACTGGCTGATAAAAGCCATTATACAACCTTTAAAAATCTGTGGATTTTGTTTCAATTTTCCTTTTCCTTCAAAATACCTGATTAGAAAATTTGGATGTCAGATAAAAGCCTGCATAAAATCTTTTAATAAACAGTAAATTCCCTCAAATAAACCTGCATTTTTAATTTGCCTTCAAATTCCCTGTAGAAACCTCCATGATCCCTTTAAAATCTTTTTTAAAAGGTTTTTTTTTGCTGATATTTTTTTTACCTGAGTAATGGTATAGGGGTGGGACATTATTGGGGGCGCGTTTAAATTAAATTAAAATATTTTACATTTTATGAAATTGATATACGTTCTGAAGTTTATTACAAATTTCTTCCTGTATAATAGAAAGCAGATACTTTTACAGGGATACACAAAACATTTCGCATACTATGCTGTACTTGAAATAGTTCATACCGTTACATTAAAATATGTATATTTTTAGAACTTCATTACAGTACGAACGCACCTCATTTGCTACGCTTGACGTGCAATTTGCAACTTGTTTTATGGAGATTGTATTTCAAGGCCATTCTTCATCCTCCAATGTTCAACGATGAATTTCATTTTTCTAAAAAATAAAATTAGACTTTACATTATAATATGTTTTTTAAAATCTTAATACTGTATATATTTTTTGTATTTTTTCTGATATCTGTGCGTATTTTTATTGAGCCCGTTCTTGTTTTTTACTTAAAAATTAATATTAAGAAAAATTATTTAAATATAATTATAATAAATCACGAGAATAAAGTATCTTTAATGAAATTCTTGCGTGATATTAAACAAAAATATTTTATATTAAAAAAAAGAACTTAGAGCTATAATGAAAATCATTCCTATGCGAAATGTATACAAATTTACCAAAGAGATTGAAAATCTTAAATTGAAATGCCTGTCACTATTCGACTTACTCAATATATGTTTTAATATTATCTTAAGTAGAAACAAAATTTTTATTTTTACTGTCAAATAAATGGATAAATTAAAGAAAAAGAAGACATTAACATTTAGTAGAAGAAGATATTAAGATACATTAATATTTCTCAAACTTTGTACGCTTTAAACAAAAAATCATGCAGTTAAAATAGGGCAGTCTAATCAGTAAATGAACACTTAAGCACATTGAAAGAAAAATGATTCATTCAATTTTAATGAGCAGTAAGAATTGATGTTTGGCAGTGTGCAATTATATTTGTTAATTTACAAATGAATAAAAAGTAACAAAATAATTATAATTTTTTATTTGTTTCAGATGCTTGGTATGTCTTAATAGAAATTAATAAATAAAAAAAATAAGTTAATGAACAGTTGGGACTCAACGCAAAATTATCTGACGAATGAACGAGCAGCAACTTAAAAACAGTTAAATTTCGTATTTTCTATTTATTTTACAACTTGCGCAAATTGTTTTGCTTAATTACTGTTTTTTTAAACTCAGAATAATTAATTAGCTTGAAAAATTGTCACTTTCAAGTCTTAAAATTAATCATAAATTACAGACATTTAAAAGATACAGATATATAAAACACCAGTTTAACTATCTGTAATATAAATTTACACAATAACAAAATTAAGGTCTTTAAACGAGTAAATGATCAGCAAATTCTCAAAATTTTTTATTGTAAAGCATTTAAGTTAAATAATCATGAATAATTCTTAATTTCTTGGCTACAATGTCTTGAAAGTATTTTAGAAACTCTGATGAAAAATATATTTATTTTAAGAGATAATATTCATCAGTGCTGGCATTTATTGATTTTGATTTAAAGCAAAAAACTTTCAGCTGTATAGTGTAAAATTAAAAATGCAAAATGTAATGTATAAGTAAAAATGAAAAAATTTGGAACAGTTTAGTTTTTATGAGGAAAAGAATGGAGGTAAACATTTGTGTATCTCAGGTCTGAAAAGGATAAATAGATTTTTTCTTCCTTTTTTTTTTTTTTTTTTTCTATGATATTGTAAACAAAGCGTTTTACTTCATCCTTATGCTTTGCAAACCCAATTTTCCCTTTTCTAATAATCCAATATTTAAACAGTTTTTGTTCTTCAAAAGACAAAGCAAGCAATTTTCATACACCAATGAGGAAAAAAACCATGCAATGGAAAATAAATCTTAGACTGTGTTGTTTTTGGAATTTTAAAATGAGGAAATGCTTTTTTTTAAAGTAGGTTGACCTCATTGCTTGTATAGCATTTTCAAGATCCTCTGAAGAGTACTTGAACCTTCCATATTGTCCTTTTGAGGAATCGATTTATCATCAGTAAGAATATTTTTATCAGTCATTTAAAAATACTGAAGAAACAAGTTTTGATTTGGTTTTTGTCGTCCGATTATCTACACTAGGGATATAGGACCAGGGGGGGAGTGCCCTTCGTAGGGGTCTTTCTAAGGGAAACTAATCCATATTTACGCAATATTCGAAGAAAACCACGAAAACTCCGAACGGTTAGGCCGACAGCCGCGATTGGGTTCGAACCCAGTACCTGCCGTCTACCAGTTGAGAAGTCAGAACCTCTCGTCCACTGGTGGGGAGAAACAAGATTTAAAACTCATCAATAATTATTACCTTTATAAATGTATGTCCATGTTTTTAATTTAAAGTTTTTATGTTCCTTAACTTTCTATTTGTTACCACTGTTAAAAAATCTTTTAATTCAAAATGCGGGCTATAAAAGAAGCCATAAAAACTTAGGGTCAGAACAGTTCATTCACAAGGAATATTAGCCTAATTTATCCTTTCCAGTAAATGAATACTTCTCTTCAAATAATAAGACTAATGATAAGCGAGATATAGCTGCGGTCGTTCGGTAGCTATATTGACCCGGACCCACCCTTGTTGCTATTCAGTGCCTTTAATTTGTGTAAATTTGCTTTTAAATGTGTCCGGTATCAATTTTTTCATTTTTTTTCATTCCTCTAGATTATTCTTCTAGAGTCAGATTATTCGGGTCGTAAGTAGCGGTCGCGTACGAAAATTCTCCGCTACAGCGGCGGTTAGCAAGACATTAGCAAGACGCATTTGTGGTTGTTCGGTATCTTCATCTCCCCGGGCCAAACCTCCCCGCTTTACAGTGTCTTTAAATTGTGTAATTTTGCTTTTAAACGTGCCCGGTATTAAATTATCCCCATTTCTCAAGAGTGTCGGAATATTCGGGCCGTCGCGCGTCGGAAGGGATTTCACGAAATTTTGAAGAATTTTCTGTTCGTGTGATCGTTAAAATGCTCCTTTTTTTTAAATTGGTGTTGGATTCCCATTAGTTTCGTGTTTGCTCCAGAGTCGGTGACTCACAGAAAAATATTCCATTTTGTGCTTCAGTTGTAGCCCTGCCGCATATGATAGCGAGAAGTGCCAAGTTCAATATTTTTCCACGTGGTTCATTTTGTGGTCTATTTTATCGATGACTCGGGTTCCAGTCTCGTCTTGGACAATATTTCCCTATGTTGGCTATATGCCTTTTAGGCAAAAAAAAGAAATAATACTAGATCTTATCCTTTACTGAAGACCACTTCAATTTCCAGCACATGTGGTTCTATGCTCCACATATTTTCATGGTACTTAGTTCACATTTCCAGCATTGGATGCTATTGTGTAAAAAGAAATAACCCATTTCTAAGCTAGCGTATAAGCGGATTTTGTCTCCCTGTTTTTCCATGACATGGTAAATCTTTATGCATCGAAAATTCGATTTTCTTTCTTACCCACTGTCCAATATTCAGGGAGTTTTTGTTTTTCAAAAAGAGGACACAAGCAATCTCATATGCGCTTACTTTCATTTGTTTTCCTTCACACTTTCATAGAAAGTTTCTTTTAGAATAATAACGTGAAGAGATGCCTTTTTACAAACTGAGCTGACCTCTCCATATAATTTATACAGCATTTTCTTGGTCCTCTGCAGTGTAAGTACTTGGATCTTCCATATACAATTTTCGAGGAATCTTCTTGATCATGAGTAAGAATATTTATTCCAGCCAGTTAAAAGCATAGAAAAAACAAGATTTCAAACGCATGAGTAATTATAATCTTTAAAATTGTGTGTGCATACTTTCATTTGTTACGTTTTTGCGTCTCTTAACTTTTCTTTCTAACCGTTGTTAAAAAATCATTTAATTCAAAATATAGGCTATAATAAAAGAAGCCACAAAAACTTAAGGCCCAAGCAGTTCATTCACTGGATAGAATAGCCTAATGTATCCCTTTCGTGAATGAATACTTATGTTCAGTCATTGATTAGAGTCATTTTTCTGTTCATTCAGTGACCTTATTGCATATATATTTAATAAAACAATAAGATAATGAGCATTTTGCATTGATTTTCTGTAACACAGACGGATCCAAGTGAATAAACATCTGTTAATTCGCTCTATTTTTAACACTTGCCAAACCAGTTATTAAATATACCTATATTCATACTGTACATATTCTACAATGGTAAAAACAATTCGAAATTTAACTACAATATATATGTTTAATGTATGTAAAATAACAGTAGCGCATAATGCAAATATATACAATACATTATTACTAAACATATGAATAATACAGCATTTACCTTACTATTTCAGCATAGAAAAAAATGTGTTCCTCAAATATGAAAAATGCAACATTTTCTCAAAGAAAAGTAATGTTACTTCAGCAACCAATCTTAAATGCGATATTTTTTTATAGAGTTAAGGGAATGTTGTAACTCCCATCTAGTGGCAAAGTTTCAAATATTATTCTATTAATGTTATATTCTGATACAAACTGCTTATTTTTAGACTTATTTTTAAATTCACTTTTGCTCACAAACGCATAAAACTGGCAAATTCTCTTATTTAGAAACTGCATAATGTGCCGTGCTCAGTGGCGTCAACTTATATGGAGCCCACCCAATAATTAGATTCTCCATCTACCCATTGTTAATTGGGCCCACCCAATATTTATGTATTTGTTCAAAAAAATTTTGAGCCCACCCAATATTTTTCAAAAATAGGCGCCAGTGGTCGTCCTTGTTGATATTTTGGTAAGAGTATACAGTATTACAAAAAAAAAAAAAAAATGCTGTCAAATTTGGCACTTTGAATCGAATTTTCTGAAGCGGAGGATCTGGGAAAGAAATAAAACACATACTGAAAAAGTAATTGTTTATAAATCCAATTCTAATGAATTGAGCAAAAAATGGAATCACACAGCAGTTTATACACCTCTTCAAAAATCACCTCAGCAAGTTTCATGAATTTACTTTTAAAAATGAGTCTAAAAAATATATCAGAAATCTTTGAGTTGTTGAGGGTGGAAACATTTTTTTGAATATACACTTAAAATACTTACTAATTGCTCATTCACTGGGGGCTATACTATTACTGGTTATACACCCTAATAAAAGAATGAAATTAAAATATTATCTATGTAGGTAACTGGCACAAAAATATTTTTAGAATATCGAATATAATCGAAATATATATGATCATAATGTATAATAAATAATAAACTTCCGGTAGCTTATTTAAATATATAAGGTACCCTGGGGTAATAACGCCACGTTAAGGTTCTAGCAATTGTCACGGCTCAGTTTTGGTTTGTATTTTTCAAACAAATATATGATTTGATACAGCAACTTATTGACTATCTATATAAAAAAAATAATTTAACAGATATGAATACATAAAATGTAATGGCGTGATTTCTTGACCAATGCTATTTGGCGTTATTACCCATCTATATGGGTAATAACGCCATGCAAACAAAACAATGAAATAAGTTGGATTAATTGCATGTAGATTGCCCAATTCTAAAAATACAAACTCTCAGCTCTAGAAATTGACAAATTGCATCCTAAGCTATTGAAAATGTTCCTTTTTTCGTGAAAGTGTAAGAAAAATAAAGGTGTGGTGTGGGGAGGGGGGGATGAGGCAAAAGAATATCAGACCGTGGGCTTCTTTTTGCTTAAAAAGGAGCGTTTAAATAGAATTATTGGAAACATTGCAGAGTTTTAACTGTGTTTATTTGAATCAGTATTTAGGATGTAGCTCTGCCACTGTAGGGAATCAACCGGAGTAAAAATTGCAAGGATTGGCGTTATTACCCCGTTATAGTTATTGCGCTGTACATTTTAAATTACAAATTATCTCGAGAAGATATCCAAAATCTTCAACAACATTTTGAAAGGCCATGAAATGTACTACAAATTTATGTAATTAACAAAGTATTTCCGGATAAAAAAAATAGTCTTCACATCACAAAACGTATCTCGCAAATTTTAGATCAAGCGTTAATTTTAGCTGCTTGTAAAAACAATAAGACCTAAAAATGAAAAAAATTAACTTGAAGCTGTTTTTTGCGATTTATATGACTCAAAACCCTTCTGCGCAGAACACATGGGTGTCATTTACCAGATTATTTCATAATTATGCGAAATATTAGCACTTGGCGTTATTACCCCGTCTGGCGTTATTACCCCAGGGTACCTTATATATATTCATATTAGGTCCGATTAACTTGCTTCTGCTTAGTTGAAAACAGATGTGTTTTGTATCTAACTTAATATTACTTTGATTTTGCCTTAAATAAAGTAGAATAGTTTAGCATAAAAATGAAAAGTATAGTATTAAATTATCGATGCAAATAATTGATTTGAAAAAGCATTTTAAAAATAACTTCAAATCGAAATGTACCTAATACATAAGAATCCTCAAGCAAACTATGAAATACAAAAAATATCCCTATTATTAGAATTTTAAAATCACTTTAAATCAAATCTTTAACATAAGAATTAAAGTATTGTAATTCAAAAGTACTCCATGCATGAAATTGACATTAAAAGATATCAGAGCGTAAAAGAATTTTCAATTTAAAGATTTCAAATAAATCAGAATTTTCTTGTAAATATATTTTTAAATTAAAACCTATGGGTAGATTTTTTCATAAAAGATCACGTAAATTTTTAAAGATACTCGTTTTACCTTAATTTAAATTGTTCATTATAACTACCGTTCATGTAAAATATAAATTTCATATTTAATCTAACTTAAGTTTATATTAAAGAAGCAAAAAAATCTTGCGGATAAAAGTATTAAAAAAATGGAATTCAAAATGTAGCTATTCATGCATGCAATTGACATGCAAATATATAGAAGTAAGGAAAAATAAACTTCAACTGCAAATATCAGTCTTTTTAAAATTTAATACGTTCGATATTTCCATTTTTACTTTCATAAATGATGTATGTATATATACATATATATTACTTTATTCATGCCTTAATTCAAACAATTCCGCATATTTAACGATGTACTAAAAATTAAATATCAATATTACTTTTATTTTTTCTAAAAATCACCTATTAAATCGAAAGTTAAAAATGAAAAAATCCAAATAATTAATATAAAATCATGTCAAAGCTATTTCAATTTAAAACAAAGGTAAGGAAAATATTTTGGCTATCTTTAGAAATGTTTTTTCTGAATAAATTTGCTTTTAACATTCCACAATTTTAATGCGCGTTCATAATTATATAAATACGAAGCAAATGTAGCTGTCGTTCAGTTCGTCCGTCCGTCTGACCGTCTGTCTGTCTGTATATAACAGAGCAAAAACTGCCCAAGCAAATCGTTTGAAATTTAAAATATGTAATTGTTGCATTTTATAATTGGGTATGATATACAAATTTTATAAGAAAATATGCTGAATAAACAATATTTTAAGTAGAAGTAATTATCATTTAGCTGTCATTTTATCATCTGTTTTCAATTAAGCCTAACATGGCTATTATCTACGGTCGATTCTCAGATCATAATGGTTCGCCCCGGAATGGTTCCTGCACTTTTCTCCAGTCGCATTTTATTCTAAGTAGATGGCAATATTACTACAATATTATTTATTTACATTAACACCACAGATGCGATGTATATTCACACAGCATGGAATAGTAAAGATAGGATATTTAAGTCAGATCGATGATTACTTGCTAGAATCCCTATTAGAAATTTCTCTATCAGAAAACTCTTGACTAGTACTTCTAAAACGGAAAGGGGATTAGTTCCCTTTGTTTAATCAACCATTCTGATCTTAATGATTAATTAAGAATCAAGCAGCTATTTCACATTGAGTATAGTGAGTATAGCTGAACTTCATAATAGTATGAAGATTCACCGGTACTATACGCGTCTTAACTAACTCACGAATATCGTATAATATTTTTAATGCGCACAAATAATGAATTTTAAACTTTTTTAATGTTAGAATTGTTGTCAGATTCGTTATTTCAACACCTTTTAGATAATTTTTTAGATAATAATTAACAACTTCCTTTTCGGTTGATTGTACCTAAAGTTTCATTTTTGCCAAAAAGCGATTTAAAACATTGCAATAATTTTAAACTACGTTAGGAAACAACATTGGAACTTTGGCAATACTAACTATCATTGGACAATTTATATGCGGACTCATATACATATCTGTACAAGGTTAAAAACTACTGCTATCTCTGATGTCATCTAACCGTTTTAGTAAATAACGGCTATCTGCACATTTCAGAAGAATTCTTATTCGTTAAGATTGAAAAAAAATAAGCTAAATAAATTTATCTATAAAACACTGGAATAACTGAACAGTTTTCTGCAAATATTCAACTGTGTATAATAAAGCAGGCACACGTATAATCTTATATGTTGCATACACATAGATCTGTAAAAACATACTAACATGTACATTTATGCAATTGTATATATCCACACTATATACGCATTCAATAACAAATCTATACGCATTTATATTTATATACGTGCACATAAGTTGAAGCGTAGAACACTGTCTATAAAATGTTCATATTTACTGTTCAAAATTATAATTTTCATTGGTTATATTTAAAAAAAAAAATCATCTAAAATCTTAAACAGATTAAATTTAAAGGGAAAAAGTTAGCATGTATGTTATGGTGTTATTTTCCGATGGAAATTATCTGGTTTGCATTTCATTTTACTAAAATCCGTAATATGCTGTTCTCTATACTTTCTAATATTTAAATTTTTATTCCTTGCATGACTTTTACATTATCGTGTAGATATAATGATTAACAATATAAAAAGCTAAACTAAAATATTTTTAATTCTGGCTATAGATATTTTTAACTGGTATTCTTTAATATGGCAAATATATTAACCTATAATATTTTATGCAATAAATAAATATTTTCATTAAGACGATTGCTAATTTTAAAAGAATTTTTATTTTTCGTTTTTATATTATTTTATAATCACTCTCTATTCTTTTATTCAATAATTTTTTAAAATGTATTTGAATAAAGAATCTATGCAGAAAACTTCATGGAATATATTCCAAATAAGTTTCTTCTTAATATTGTATATGTTTGCTTAAAACAAACAAAAGTGCTTCTTATAATGGTATAACCCTTTCGGATCTGGTTTACTATTAATAGTACATGTCTTTTAATAAGGTATTATTTTGTTTTAAGAAAAACTTTTGCTACTATTTACATGTAGTAATGTTAGCATATGTCTATGCATTTACTATATGACTTCATTTAATTTTAGCCATTTCCTATTAATAACAATTATTATTATTTGCTTAATTTTCATTGAGACGTTTGTGATTCTTTTATTTTAAACATATATTTCACTCTTTAAATTTAAAATAAATGTTACTTTCCTGAAATCGTCATGCCTGAAATCAATAAATAGCAAAAAGTATTAGAAAGTTGTAATATAAGTTAAATCTTGTAAATCTTGTAAAACAATATTTTCTAAACATCTCCAAAAATACTTCCTTAGTGTATTGTCGTAAGGATATTAATCGAACAATATACAAAACAATATCATTCGTCATTTTTCAGACAATGAAATGTTCGTAAAACAGTAATGAACCTATTTGGATAGCTAGTGTTAATATATTAGCGTAAAAGTAATTTATTCTAAAAATAGAAAAAAAATTCAGACCCGAAAGGATTAAAAAAATTGGAACACAAAAGGAAAAAAATCTTATTATATTATATTAACCCATTACTGCACTATGTGCCACATCTGGCACGTACCTAAAACAACTATAATACTCATTACGTGGCATGATTTTGGGCAATGTAATCTGAATCAATGTAAATGTTTAAGAATAGTATAAAGAATGGAGTAACTCTTATTTTGTCCATGTCAAATCATTGCATATGACGAAAAGTTAAAATTTGTTACCCCCCCCCCCCCCCCAAAAAAAAAAAAAAATGTCCAGATATTAAAGCAAAATTTACTTTTTTTTTTAATTGAATACTTAAAAATATTAATACAAAAAGATGGAGAGTGTTAAGATCATTTATTAGCAAAATATAGCAATACAATATTTTAAAATCCTAATTGTGTACACGCCATGAAATATGCATATTATTTGAAAAATTGAAATTTATTATTATTATTATTACTATTATTATTATTATTATTATTATTATTATTATTATTATTATTATTTTGCTATTTTCCCAGTATTATATCAATTATAGATTTCAAATAACATTTTTTTTCCTCAAAAATAGAAAAAATCGTGCAGCGAAGAGTTAAACCAATATCGAATTTGAATTAAAAAAATATATTTCATGAACAAAATTTTAAACAATTAGACAATTTTCTCATATAAAAAAAGAAATTCTTGATTACCCTGTGTTTTCAATGTAAGCACAATATATTTTTCTTATTATTTTTTGTGATATTCTAATCATTAAGTTTAAATCAATATTTTTTAATATTTTTTGGAAAGATATCGTTTGTGTTCGTAATCTATAATATATCTCAAAATATAAATATAATTTTCTCTAAAATATTTGTTTGCCAAACATAAAAGATAAGACTCATATAGAAGAGATTAAAATGAAAATCATTCATGCACGAAATTGATATCAAAATATCTTTCAATCTTTGTCAATGCATTAAAGGTATTTTTTCTTTTGAAATGTCAAACATACTTTCATTTTTAATAAGAAATAAGTAAATAAAAGCGCAGGAGCAATTTGATTTGTGATTTATTTAAAAAAATAATTCTTTTCGTTTCAAATACGTTTTTATTTATGTTTATTTTTAAATACACCGAATAAGTTACTTCGATTCGATTATATGCATATATATATATATATATATATATTTAAATATGTATATATATATATATTTAAATTTTAATGAATTCTCTAAATTTATTTAAAAGATGATTAATAAGAAGATATGTTGTCGCTTATTTAAAAGACATTTTTGCATTAATTATATTATGAGAACCACACATATAGATATGTTACTTTACAGACTTATAATTTATTTTGCAGACTTATAATTTATTTTATATAGTTTATTATATAGATTTATTTTGCTGTTTACACGTAAACATAAATTTTAAATTAACTGGAATCGAATAAAAAAATGAAATAACTATTTCATTGTGTAGTCATATTTTGTGCCAATTGCTTTTTTTTATTTAATTAGTATTTTTACATAGAACCTTTTCGCATATTTACTCTGAGCAGATTGTCAGAGAGAAGCAAATCCTTTTGTTTATAACTCTATTTCGAATTGACATACATATTTCTAACAGATTACTGATGCATTATTTAAAATTACTAAGGAAATGCGAGTCAGGAAAAGAAGAGTGGATAACTTCAGCAATTTTTTAAAAAGTGCGTAATTAAAGCGCACAAAAATAAAATTCATGCTACGGCAAACATTTTATAGACAACAAAACATATTACTTTAATAAAAAATTTAATGGCAAAGTAATAGGTTGCTGTTAAAATCTGAGGAATGCAAAGATAAAAAAAAATCGAATGAATAACTTCGATAACACCAATTTAGTTTCAAGAGATTTGCCAATAAACTAAATCGTAGATGTTTATAAGTTAAGTTCAAAGTATAACTTATTACTTAATTCATAAGTATACTTAGAAATGATTAAACGTATGTATTTTCAACATTTTTTCCCATGTTTTTACTCATATTACATAAAAGAAAAATCTCCCTAAAGCTGTTTTTGATGGTAATAGAAGTTAAGTTTATAATTTGCAGTTGTCTTCCAATTAAAAATAAAATTAGTGTATAATTAGTCACATCCGTGAAGCTGAGCATTACTAAAGTTTGAACTTAGTATCAGTTAATGTTATTCTCCTCCACATTTATGATATTTACATTATTACCGTCAGATGACCTCCATTTCATGGCATCATTGGACACTCTTAATATTTGTAACAGCCTATGCAGACATTAGAACGCTTTTGTAGAAAACTGTTCCATAACCATAATTGATCTAGATTTCGATCATATTATTGTGTTTTACATGATCAAAATAAAATTATGTTATGTGTGTGTTTACTTAAAAATAAAAAATAAAAAAGGTTAAATGACATGACACTAGGCAGTTTTTTTTTTTTTGGTAAATTTTTAACAGTGTGAAATAACTATAAATTGTTTTCAATAACCTGGAGATTGTTACAAATATAAATATATTGAAATCGTAGTGGACAAAAACACTTCGTAAAAATTCATCTAGGAATTACGGCGATGAAACTAAGAGTCGCAATTGGGTCATGATAAATTCCAATTTTGATAGTTTATTGGCCAACGAACAATTTAGGATATTTATTTAAATAGAAGGTTTTTTTTGTATCTGAAGTTATGATAATTATTGCCATTATTAATATTTTGACATTGCAGATTATAAATAATAACATGTAGAACTAAAAATAAAATTAATAATTCAAACATGTAACCGCCAACACATTTAGGACAGAAGCAACTGTTCTCACGTTATGACATTTTACATACTTTCTGAAACATTTTAAGATTTTATCTGTTAAAAAGAAAATTAAATGTTTTACATCTTAAATCAATGTGACAATATGCTGTCTTTTCTGCAATTTAATATTCAGTTCGTATAATATCACCTTTACAATGATCCATATCATGTAAAAAAAAAAAACAAGTTGAAAATTGCATATCAAACGTAACAAATGACGTGCGTTCGTACTATGATGAAGTTTTAAAATTAACTCAGATCTTGGTACAATAGTATATAGTACTTCGGATGCAGTATAGTAGTCGAAATCTTTTGTATGTTTCTGTAAATGCTATCTGCTTTCTATTATACAGGAAATAACCTGTATTAAACCTCAGTAACGTATATCCCTAGTAGCAAACCAATATTGGTCCAACGTGGCGCCAATATTTCATTAATTGGAAATATTGCCAATAAAACGTCAATATTGCTCCAATATTGGGATGTTTACATTTTGCCCTTATTTACCCAATATTTGCAGCCAATATTTTGGTTTCATTGGAAATATTGCCAATAAAAAGGCAATATTGTACAAATGTTGGCATTACATTGGAAATATTTCCAATGAAATTCCAGTATTTAACCAATATTGGTTCTTTATTGGCAATATTTCCAATGAAACCCCAATATCGGCATAGTATTGGCTGCAAATATTGGATAAATAAGGGCAAAATGTAAACGCCCCATTATTGGAGCAATATTCCACCAATGTTCTAATATTTTTCCAAGAAGTAGCCAATATTGGCCCAATATTGTTTGGCTACTGGGGATCTATTTCATAAAATGTAAAAAAGTTTAATCTAATTAAAACGCCTCCCTAAACAGTGTCCCCCCCCCTATGCCATCACGTATTGAAATACTTTTGTGTGTACCTCTTAAAATAGTAAAAAATATTCTTCGCGTCACAGATTGTAAAGAATGTATATTTCAATATATACTTCATGGGCTCATAACAATTTTATTATGTTTGGAAGAGTGTAACATCATTAAAATGAACAGGAAATTTTTTCTCATTGGCCGTAATGTAACGGAATAGTTTTGATTGTCCCTGTAATTAAAATATTCAATCGATTTTCATAAAATTAGAAATGATACGACAGAATTATGAAACAATTATATATTTTTAATTTTAAACAATTCGGTTGAGTAGTTTATGGTCTGTTATATGTGGCCAGAAGACAGACAAATGGACAAATTAACAGAATGAGAACTATAGGTTTACGTATTGACATAAATACGAACGTACTTAAAACGGAATAAATATTCGATAAAACTGACATCTGAATTGGATCATAAACAAATACTTTTCTTTGGAATCTTTATACGGTATGATGATGAGGTATGACAGTATACTGACATGTTTTACTTCAACTAAAAAGCAGGGAACGTCTATATTTCTTGGAAATTAATGAAACAGAATATATGAATATTGTATGTTAGAAAAAATACGATCTTATTATACTTAAGTAAGAATTTATTGTATTGTTTATCTAATATTTTTGAAAGTATTAAGCTTTACTATTTTTCTTTTCTAGTAAAATTACACATCATAAATTGTAACAGGAAGAGGTGGAAATAAAATAAATAAATAATAAATACAAGCGATATATCATCTGGATCAGATCCTTGTGTTTGCAGTTTAGGAATTTTTATAAAACGTTTGATATGTATGATTATATGTTGCCGAACTTTATAAGAAAAGTAAAGGGGGGGGGAGGATGTCTAAATTTGTAAATTTATTAAAAATTTAAAGACAAATAAAACTATGTTAAATCAAAAACATGCTCTGCATTTATTTTATTATTATTATTATTATTATTTTGATAAAAACAAAATACATTGTTGTGAAAACAAAAGGAAACACCTATAAAAATTCATATAATTTCACTGATTTTTGCCCTAAAGAATGTAACTTGCATAATATCTTTGTTTTGTCATGCCTGAAATATCGTCAAAATACAGTATATTCCATTTCATTCAGAAAATATATTTAAATAAGTGCATCGTAAACTTTTAACATAGTACGATAGTTAAAATATTGTGTTGTTTTTTACTAATTTTTAGACATATCTAGAAGAATTTTGTAGGATGTAAGACTAGATCAGCCCCAAAATCAAACTTCACATTATTCAAATTTACAGTTTCCTTTCATTCACCCAAATAAACACCATTTCTCATAATCACTCCAAATGATATACTCTATCTTTAGCACACAAAGTTTTAACGAATTTGCATATTTTGTAAGCTAAAAATGTTTATTGGAAACAACATGTCGGCAAATGACCACAATCACCCATTACACGATAAACAATATATTCATAAAGAAATTAAAATTCGACTTTCAATTTCAAAAACTTTTAGTCGTCAACTCTGTCAATTATACAGGGTGTTTCGCTACAAGACCGACAAACGTTGAGGGATGATAGTACACATGAAGACAAACATGATTAAACAGGAAACCATGGGGCGCAAACGTCTTCTATAGGAGCTAGAGGCAATTAAAGTTTAGGGTCCAAAACTTCAAACGATGATAGAAAACGGAAAAAAGGGTCGATTCGTTTGCAGTTTTCACTAAAATAATTCTTTATATTACGATTTCTTTAGAAAAAAATTTTAAAGGTTACTTTAAAAAATTATCGATAGAGGGCGCTGTAGACTTTAGAGTAACGAACAACTACTTTTTACCATTATTTTCTGAATGGGGTTGAAATTATTCTAAAGTTTGGAATTTAACTTAAATTTCAAGTTCGAAATCGGAAACATTCAGATCGGGTAACTAGCAAAAATTGAACTGTGAACAGAAGGGGAGATTTTAAATGCTCATAAACATTCGACAAACTAATCGATTTTATTGCGGTTTGCGTGTAGGTCATTCCCTTGGTAATTATTTTATTCAAAACGACGTACAGCTTTGGTTTCATGATTTTTGATAGAGGGCGCTTCCGACACATCTCCAACATTTCAATGGCATTACTCCTGGGTGTTTTACTACCAGACCAACATACTTCCAGGAAGTCTTAGGGGTGCAAAGACGATTCGGAATTACATAGGAATGTAACGTTGAAAATGCCTTTTTTGCGAGTTACGGTTAAAGGAAGCAGAGAAAAAAGGCAACAGAAACAGCCGAGAAAGAGCAACACGTTAATGTGAAAGAAAGCAGTTTAATTAAAGGTTTTACAACAGAGGGTGTTCGAAATTACGACCAGAAGTAGTTCGGCATGCTTGACAGTGGCGTCGCATGGAATTCCTCACGCTTTAAAAAATTCCTGGCATCTCTGATAGCTTTCTGTCAAGCTACAGAAATATTAGATGCAAGGTCTTTAACTGATGGTAGGGAGTCTCATACACCCAAAATTTCATTTGACCCCAGCAGAGGAAGCCGATACATGATAGGTCCGGAGATCGGGCAGGCTACCACGTACCGTTGCCTAGATGTTACTTTGTAGTGTCGGCAAACGTAATTGGTAAAATGTGAAGGAGTCCCATCGGGCTGTTCATCGTTCAAATACTTCATTCTGATACATTTGGAGCCGGTTTGCGAATGATCACTTCAACGTGATCGCTGTTCACACGCATTACCGTTGAGCGTCATCTGCCGCAAGGAAACCGCAGCGCTATGTACCGTCGCTGTCAAACTTGCCGGACTACTTCTGGTCGTAATTTCAAACACCTTTTGTAGTAAAACCTTTAAATAAACTGTTTTCTGTCCACATTAACGTGTTGCTCTTTTTCTGCTGTTTCTATTGCTCAATTCTTTGCTTCCTTTAACCATAACTGGCAAAAAAGGCATTTACAACGTTACATTCCTTTGTGATTCTAAGTTATCTTTGTGTCCCTAATATTTCCTGGAAGTAAGTTGGTCTGGTAGTAAAACACCATGAGTAATGCCATTGAAAAGTCGGAGATGTGTCGGAAGCGCCCTCTATCAAAAAATGAGGACACCAAATCTGTAAGTCATTTTGAATAAAATAATTACCAAGGAAATGATTTTCACGCAAACCGCAACAAAATCGATTAGTTTGTCCAATATTTATGAGCGCTTAAAATCTCCCCCTCTGTTCACAGTTCAATTTTCGCTAGTTACCCGACCCCAATGTTTTCGATTTTTGGCTTAAAATTTAAGTTAAAGTCTAAATTTTAGAATAATTTCAACCCCATGCAGAAAATAACGGTAAAAAGTAGTTGTTCGTTACCCTAAAGTCTTAAGCGCCCTCTATTGATAATTTTTGAAAGTAACCTTTAAAATTTTTTTTTTGAAAAATCGTAATATAAAGAATGATTTTCGTGAAAACCGCAAACGAATCGACCCTTTTTTCCGTTTTCTATCATCGTTTGAAGTTTTGGACCCTAAACTTTAATGGCCCCTAGCTCCTACAGAAGACATTTGCGCCCCATGATTTCCTATTTAATAATGTTTGTCTTCATGTGTACTATCATCCCTCAAAGTTTGTCGGTGTAGTAGCGAAACACCCTGTATACTTTTGCATTAGAAAATATTTCAGAAAACGTCTCAGAAATTTTCAAGCTTTTGAGCAGGAGATTTGAAAAACGACGCTATAAGAAATTTCTTTAAAATTTTACCTGAACAAAATATATTTATTTTGAGAATATAATAAAAAGAGGAAAAGCCATACTTTATGAACTTTAGAAAAATTCTTTTAACTCATATTTAATTTTTAATTCTACAAAGACAAACCTTCTAATTTCTAATTTTTACAGTAAATATCTGAAATATATTCGTAGAAATACTATGAAACTATCAAGTGCTTAACTATATTGAGTGTTAAAGTCGAAGCAATAACTAAGCAATTTGTTTCATTACTTCAGGATATTCTTTAATTTTTAAATAAATCTTGAACGATAAATTACATAAATGTGGCGTAGATATGTGCAATAAACGAAGAAAAAAATTAAAAAGGTATGCTATGATTGGTTTTATTTTTTGCATGATTAATTTGTTAAATTTTTCGTATTCTTGAACAGTTTCAATTTTTCAATAAAAATCAAAGCGCACTTTAAAATGAATAATTTTTTTTTCTGTAAAAAGCTCAAATTAGTAAAATTATAGTACCAAAACATTCTTTTTTCTTTTTCTTTTCTTTTTGTAACTAGATTGTTGGTATGAAAAACACATTATCTTTATTTAAAAATATATAAATAACATTTTTATCAAGGCCTGTGTTTACGAATTATATCATTAAGTTTTGAAACGCATCAAAAGTTTTTTTGAAGCGTTTTATGCCAGCATCCGAATTACGCAATGAAAAAGTCAAGAGAAAAAAAAACCTATATAAAAAAGATGATAAATAAAGATAATATGATAAATAAAGATAAATATGAAATGTTTTTATACGTGAAAAAAAACCTGTAATTGCAAAAATTTAAAACTTTGAAATAAAATGATACAGTGCTGCGAAAAAAAATATTTAACACATCTAGACGAAAACATAACTTGAAATCATCAAAATTTTTATTTTGGGTCCATTAAATTCAAGTTTTTCTTTTATGATATGATATTTATTTTTTAGTATTCTTTTTATTTTTATTTTTATTTATTTATTTATTTTTATTTTTTTTTTTTTTTTGAAAAATAGCTAATTTATAGAACTTCATCTGTATGTTTTTAATTTTTTACAGATTACAAATTCAGAGTTAATGCAAACATTCTTCAGTTAAGAAATTTTGCTAATGTAAACATACTACAAAATCTCATTATAGAGTAACATCCCCAGTAATTGGCATGCACCTACCTGATTGGCACATCCTACAACCATGTCCTAAAATAAGATTTATATCCAGTTTTTTAAAAATGCAAGACCATATACAAGTTATATGCCAATTTACTTTAAAGAATATAACTTCGATTTATGCTACTAGATGATAATAGTGCCTAGGAAAGAGAAACAATTATGGTTTGTATCAAATTAGCCATTTTGTTGTAAATGCTTCTTCTCTGGCTTAAGAAAGGCATGCTTTTAAATTCATTATTATCTGATTTCAAATATATTTTAAATTTTAATTGACAACAGTTTTGTTTAGTTGAAAAGGGTTGCTTTAATTGGATAAATGTATTTTTGACACAAATATGTGGATTTCTGAATAAATGATAGATGCTATTTAATGGTGCTTCAATTTTAATAGTTCTAAGTAGTTGGCACTTATTCCAATTACAAGGGAATCGCATGATTTGAGATTAAACTTCTTATTTTGGCAGTATACTAAGTTATTTATGGACTAATTTTGTTTATCAGTTATTTTTATTTGAAAATATGAAATATTATCAGTAATTGGAATCCATTAAAGCATTATATGACAATTACTGGGGATAGCATGACAATTACTGGTTATTCACATAAATACATTGTATTGTTTTAAGTGTTCGCATTCCAGACTAACATGCTGATTTCTTTCTTTCAAAAAGCAGAAATATGGCATCTTCATCTACAGTAAATTCATTTAAAGCGATTAAACCCAATGCAAAATATAATTTTTTTTATTTACATAAACATGTGCCAATTACTGCATCACAAGATGTCATACATTGGTGCTCTAGGTACCAATTACTGGTGACTACAGTAACTTTTTATAAATTTAGTTTTATAAAAATACTTTTTAAAAAAATTTTGCTTTTAGTGGGCAAAATACATGCACAGTTATGCATTCTTTGACTTAAAAATATTTGCAAGTAAATATTTTACTTCTTGGCAATGAAAACTGAAGTAAGCTTAAAGACAAATTCTTAATTTGCCAATTACTGGGGATGTTACCCTACGTTATGGAACTATGCAATCAGTGCAATCTACATGCTGTTACTTGCTGAGTAATTCTTTACTTTCTAGTATTTCAAATTACTTGATTTTGGGTAAGGTAGATTCTATAAAGAAATACGCCTCAGTAAGCTCCTCAGTATTCTATAAATATACATAGATATTTTTTTAGCCAATTGATGTTTAGATAAATAATGCATTTCATGATTATGAATTAAACGGCTGCCAATGGCTACTGTTATTTTATTATTTTGTCTGCCACTATTTCAAAACAATAGTTTTGTTTGTAGACTCCCATTAATCTTCAAAGTAAATTATTAATCAACATTGCTAGCTGTGGTATTATGAAGTACATTTATTTTTATTTTAGAAAATGGAAAAACATATTTTTTATATTTATTATCTTTAATTGTTCTTTATATGAAAATGCTTTCTGATAGTCCAATAGACATTCCAAAAAGTCAGTATATTTTGTATTTCATTTAGAGACATATTTAATAAAGTTTAAACTCTGTTCTTATTTATTATGTAAACGTATCATACAAATGCTTATTTATCATGCATTTATTAGTGCTACAATTCATCTTTTATATACACTGTTAAAAATAAAGGTGACAAACCAGTTGCATTTGGCGCCCAGGAGTGAAAAGGAGTTACCATTTGATACCCGCGGGCTTGAAAATGTGTTTGGGGTGCCGTTTGATCTCTCACTGGGTGATTGAAGCTAATTAGGGTGCCGCGCAATGCATACCGTTGGAAGATTTTCACCCCTTAGTCATTTGCACATGCTATGTGACTTCTATCCCCTTTTCTTGCATGCCCTTCAACCCGCTGTCACTGGTGGATTAATGCAGAAATTTCTCCCTACGATGACTATCACCGCTATGCGCTATTTCAATTTCGTTTAGAACTTCGAATTGCTAACTTTTGGCGAGTTTTTTTATATAAAGAAACCTCTGAATTTCAGGATATTTGAACATTTCAGGGAGACTTTGAAGGTGAGCTCGATGGCCGAGTGGTTAGAGCACTGAGCTTGCAATCAGACGTTATGGGTTCGAATCCTTTGAGGACCAAAGGTCGGTTTATATATTTTTTAATTATAGGGCACTCTGGATTAAGGGTGCCATCTTTTCACCCAAATTAAAGGTGTCATTTTGCTTCCCCAAGGGGTGTTACCAGTGAGACAAGCCTTTTACCCCTAAAAGGTGCAATGTGTCACCATTAGTTTTAACAGTGTATGTACTATGTATTTTTATCTAGAAAACATTTCACTATGTAACACCTGCGTAACTCTGCAAAATTCTAAGTGGTAAGCGACGTTTAAACAAATGTCATACAACTTGTTATATCTAAACAGGCCGGGATAAAGGTTTTCATCTTATTGTGGACGGGGCAAAATATAGCAAAGCACTAAAGCTAGATTTTAAAACGAATTTACGATAGAATCCAGAGAAAAATAACACCAATTTTAAACAAAAAGTCAAGAGTAATTAAATGCATGTAAGATTTCAAAATTTACCACATATAAATCAAATTAAATAAAAGAAACTTTACTATCGAAGCTACCGAAACTCGGATTATCCGAACCCAGTTAATCGAGAGTCTACTGTATTTTATTTCAAGGTTTTTGCTATCTAGTAAGATTAAGATCTAATCTGATGATTTCAGCGAACGAATTTTTATCAACGGAAAATGTCTTGCTATTTAATCTAATATCAACGTTATCACATTAAGAATTATTTGCTGTAATTCAGATCGGGATGATGTTGTCAGAACTTTCTGTTTTCAAATTTACTTGATGACAAAATACCTATATATGAACGGATTAGTAATAAGATAAATTATCTATATTAATGTTCATAAAATATATTTATATAAACTCCATTTAATTATCGTTTTTACCAGTAATTGAAAGGGTTTTATAAAGTTTGCTCTCTGATTTTTATTTATATTTTATTATTTTACTCAATACCGAATCTTCGAGAAACGGTAAACCTAAAATGTAAAAAGTGAAAATGTATTCTAAAATAATTTTAAAAAAAATGCTGAAAACAATGTGTAAGATTAATCAAACAAAATTGCAATTTCAAGAGTGATTGAAATTTATCTATTGCTGGTGAAGACGCATACTTAATTTTCTGTCATTTCTTTAAATATTTCCAATTTTATAGTATGAAAGTAAAAACAATTTTTTTTAAAAATAGAAAAATTATATTAATGTTACATAAGTTATTCAGTTAAATCTATGAAATATACATTTCGGACTGTTTAGTAGAAAGTCTAAACATTTTTATTTCTGCTACTTTTATTTCCATTTTATCTAAACCGAGCGATTAAGTAAGTTAAAAAGGACAGTTTGAGTATTTCTAATAAAAGCAATTATTAAAAAATGTCATAATAAATAGTTATTTAATAAGATAGTAAGTGTAAAATTATTAGTCTGCGAAATTACAGTGACACTTTTAACTTCATGAGGCAATAATTAATAACGTTTTCGAAATTATACAACTTTTCCCTATTTTGCATCATTTAAAATTTTCTTCGGAATTTTCAGTATATTAAAAAAAAAATCATTAAACATCATAAATTGATTTACAGAGACAAAACTAGGTACGGGTTCACTCGCACCATGATCCCGAGGTTTCACATTATATACTAATGGATACAGATATATAGCACACAATACATAAGTTACAACGCCCGACTTGTAAGGTATTGGCAAATCCGAATCACAGTCCAAAGTTGTTGACCTATGGGGTTATTCTAAGAGCGGTTAGTAAATAATCTGCTAATTAGAAATAATAAAAATTTCCCATTTTAAACGTTTCAGACTACTTTGTAAATATAAAAATCTATATAAAATATTTAAAAAATAAACTAAATCATCCTCCTAAAATAAAAACTTTAAAATTTTTAAATTTTTTTTAATAGTGTGATTTTTCAACCTGTTATAACCATCTAAAACATGCAAGTATTATGTTACTAAAAATCCAGTTAAAGATTTCATAATGCTTTCACTGCTTAACAATTTTGATTTTTCAAAGAAGAAAAGAAGAATACTCGATTCTTTAGTAGTTCCAAAAATCTTACTGAACACGAATAAGTATGGTTTACACCACATGGTGTCTATAAGATCTCTCATTTTTATATAGTTAAACGCATATAAACAAAGGAAAGAGAAAATCAAAACTTTTCGAAAAAAGTTAATATTTATATTAAACTTTACATACATATAATTGCAATGGTAGAAACGTAGTTTCGACTGTATATAATCCATAATAATGTACAATTAAGACTAGAACAAATAATTTACTTGTTATAACCACAAATAGAACATTTGTTTATTAAGAAAAATAAGTTTCTTTACTAATTATAATGTATATTTTATATAGGAGAATCTTATTGCATATATATTTTCTATTATAATCTATAAAAAATACAGGGTGTTTTGTAAATACCACATACACTCCACAGTAGTGGCTCTGACCCTTTTATTTTCAACGCCACAACAAATCATCTATAAAATCACCATACCCTCTCCCCCCCTTCCTAAATTATAGCTCTTATTAATTAAAAAGTGAATTATATTCATAATATGGAAGTGTAATAGAGCCGTAACAATAAGTATATACAGTCGAGTCTCTTTATAACGAAACTCCATTCATCGAATTTCTGTATATAACGAATTTTTAGTTGGAACGGTCCCCTTTTCGCATGATTACATTAAAAACAGTCTCTATATAGCGAAATATCTATCTCCACATAACGAATTTTTTCATAAATTGATCTTAATTTATTCAGTTTTAAAAAGCTTCGAAATCGTATTGTATCAATTTTCCATCACTTATTTTTGATTTATCGTCAGTGCTGAGGTTATTATTATTATTATTATTATTATTATTATTATTATTATTATTATTACTTCTCTCCTTTTTCTTTAAATCCAAAGAATTCATCCCACCTCCCACACACCTTTACATATCCTTCTCAAAACAGTGTCAATTGGATTGATACACATGCAAGAGAGTAACCAATGGGAGGCACATAAGAGAGCCCTTCAAATGGAGGGAAATGTTAACTAAAATTTTTCATTCCTTGTTAAAATTTGAGCCTTTTTTTTCTTTTTTGAGAGCGTAACAACTTTAAAATCAAAACAACAAAAAATTACAGATTTCTTCGTCTGAAATTAATGCAAGTCTTCCTTATTTGATTTTCATTAAGCTTTCAAATAAATGTCTTTTTTCTTTTTTGAAACAGCTTAAATAATTAAGAAATAAAATGTTAGGTTAATATTTATTTTTAAACATTTCAAATTCTTAATTCAAAAGATCAAAAATAATATTTGTTCGAATTTCACACATTAAATACGATTTTTAACACCATTCTCTATACATCGAATTTCTCTATATAACGAATTTTTTACGGGAACGGTGGATTTCGTTATATAGAGACTCGACTGTATTTAATATATTCAATTTATCATGAATTATGAATGAAAGACTATTCTACTACAAATATATTTTTAAAATAATTCTAACACTTTACAGTACGATTTTTTCCTATTTTTATTTTATTTTTTTTTCATATCTATGCATTGATCTAATAACAGAAACAATAATAAGAAATAAAAAAATTTCAAAATTTCAGCGAAAATTGTGTATTTGTGTGCCCTATGTTCACATTTAGGGTTTCAAACTATTGTATTGCTAGATATTTCGTAACTAAATACGCTAAAATTAATGAGTTTTGTCCCGCAACACACTGCAACTTGTTTTATACCAATAATTTTAAATACTGTGTAAAAATAATTGAAATAATCTTTGCTTTAAAAGCTTGATCATTATTTATTTATATATATATATTTTTTTTTCCAAGAGCAAATGTTTATTTATTGTCAACTGCAGCCAATTGACACGCAAAAAAAAAAAAAAAAAAAAAAAAAAAAACTGTTATTTCATTCTTAGGATTGTTCTTGATCACTTACAATGTTCATATTAGTTAAATTCAAATCACATAATGAACATTATAATATTTTTAGATATGTGCCAGATATGCTGCAGTTATTGTCTAAAAGTGAATCTACGTCTTTGTGCTAAAAATAATTTTCTTGTACTTTTCAAACGTCTGTGAATGTTACAGAAAAAAATTCCCTCATAGTATGCATGGTCACAGTGACTTCACAATGACGTCACTGTCAGTGACTTTAGTCACATCATATCTGTGACCAAAATGCCACCACTCAGAGACGTCACATTGTTTGTGACTGAGATGTGACTTTCTTTAAAAAATTTAGAAAATTACAAATATTCTTCAAAACATGTCATTTACTTTAAAAAACATGTTTCTGGCAATTTAAATATAGTCGCTCTTGTCACAGTTTTGTCACAATGTCAATGTCAAAGTAGTCACAAGTGACACATTTTTCGCAAATTGGTGTCACCGTGAATTCAAAAAGTGGTCACAATGTGACGTCACAAAAAAGCTCTACAATGGCCATAACGGCTTCACGTTTTAGTCACTGTGACTTCACATCGACAATCGATGGTCACAAAGTCACAATGTGACTTCACAACGGCGTCGCAGTGAGGCCACCATGCCTTACGGGTTATGATCTGCATTTTTATATTCACAAAATATAGTGAAGATAGATTTAATCCTAACATTTTTCTTATTCAATTGGAGAAAATTTTTCGTTTGGAAGAACGGATGATAAAAGATTAAATATTCTGTAAAGGATGAAAAAAAATATGCATTATTTGAAAGTTTTTACTTAAAGATATTGATCAGTTAAATGGATAATGAACAAAAAGTCTTATTTTAAATTCTGAAAATAATTTTGAAGCTGATATTTTTTATTTTAATCCTATAAATATATAATTATCCAATTTGTTTCTTGAGACTTCATAATAAATAGCTTCTGAATAACTACATAAATATTATAACAGATGTTATTTTTCCATTTTTGAATTTTTGGGTGAAAATAAATGTCCGGGCCAGAATTCGAACCAGGAATGTATTGGCTGAAGCCGCCAATGCTCTACCACTGAGCTATCCCGGACACGAACACTGGAGGACTATTTCACCCAGTTAACCTCAACGATCACAAAAATTCAAAAATGGAAAAATTACACCTGTTATAATAAATTTACCGATTGAATAATCGTGTTTAAAAATTAATCTTAGAAAAATATTTTCAAATCTGCATCTAAATATTTTCTCTATCAATGTATTTATAATAAATATATGTAATAAAACTTTTTTTCGGTTCAAAATAGGAAATATTCATATAATAAGATAAACAAGTAGAATTACATAACATAAAAACAAATATAGCATAATAACATAAATGTAAATACAAGACAACTCTCATTTTTGAGACGTAAAAACAAATTTGTTTATTTAATATTAAGCTTTACTACATGTGTATCACTAGTTTTGAAGACTATATAAGCTTCACCGTGTAAAAGTAAAAACAAATATCATAAATGCTGCGTATAATCGACATCTTATCTGGATAACATCCAAATGTCTAAGTTTTTTACCTCTTTGATGTGTTTTTTTATAAATGAAAAACAGAAATTGTTCGCATTTCCTGCCAAATGTAAGAGTAAAAGATCTATATATTATTCTGCCAACAGAATATTTAATATTTCAGTTTGGGTTCGATAGCTAATGGAAATTTCTTGGAATGTGAAACCAACAATATCTTTGAACTTTTTGTAGAATTGTAGATCGCAAAAAACTATAAATTAATGCAATAATGGTTTTCAAATTTTTCAAGTTTTTTTTTTAATAGCGAATTACGGGAATAAAACTGGTTAAATTGCATACACCAGAGCGACAAAGTTTAGTTTCTTTTGAATATGTTGCACTTTTAGGCAACATATTTCCAAAATTGTCATTTATTTTGATTGAGAAAGGAAATCTATTTGCATTTAACGAAGTGTTTTCAGGTAATGCAAATAATGTATTTTTTAAAATTTTCTATCTTTTCTTTCAGAAAATTCTGTAATACTAATTTACTTTTAAAATTTATATTGGTTTTAGTTTTTACCATTTTCAAATATAATTTAAAAGTGTTAATGAACTGTGTTTGTTTGTCTGACTGTTTCTCTCTCTTCCCGTGCTCTAACTTACTGTAACATATAATGAGACTGTCATAAAAAAGATATATGTTATATGGGTCAACTATGATTAAGCCATTGTTGCAGCGTATATAGGGTTCTTTCGATCTTATGGTTAGACAACTTCAAACTCTTTTCTCTTAGAAAAGTAGAAAATAATTTATTTACAGATCTTCAGAACAACAGAGTCTTCGAAACTCACAAATATTACAAGATATTCCCAAATAACTGTTTAAATCTATCGAACAAGTACAAATATAGGTCGCAGAGACTCTTTATACAATGTCTCAACACTATATCACATTCAAAATAACGTAGATAAAACTCAATACATCAAGCAAACTTGCTTGGACAATCTCTAGTAGCTCACTCAATGACTGACTGGTAAATAATAACAACAGCTCGCATCGCTTCTCTTCTTATATATAGTCTCGTAGCATGTGCTAGAAATTTCTAGAAAAACCTGGAAAACCACGGAACAACAAACAATGTATCAGTATATCTAAGGGGGGTTACCATTAAGAGGGAAGGGTTACCATCGCCAACAATCGCCAAGTTTGTCGCCAACTTGGCGATATATCGCCAAATTTGGCGACCAAAATTAGTCGCCAAAAGTGACGCCAACTTGGCGATATCTTCATTATTTCGCCAATCTGCCGTAGACATACACTGAAAATAATGGACAAGTTTGCTTGATAACAGAGACAATGTAACATAATATTAGTAAAGGAATGGAGCTTAATAAGATTATTTCCATTATTTTACAGTACAAACACTAACTATTTACAAAATTCGTAACACTACCCCCTCCTCAAAGACTGCACGTCCCGGGCAGTGCAATCCCTGAGTTAGAGGAGAACACTTAAAATCTATAAACAAATAAATAAATAAATAAATAATAACAATAATAATAAAATTTACATAAATAAGAACTAATTACTATTTACATATTTACAAAAAGTGACTTTCATGACCATGGTCTAAAATTCTAGTTTTGAATTTCTAATCACTTTGGCCAAAATAAGGGGCTAGCCGGTTATAGTGTACGACCTTGGGTTTGGCGTGTGGCGATTTTCGTATGCGTACGACGACGTCATTCAGCCTGTTGACGACTATGTAAGGACCGTCCCAGTTTCTTTGTAATTTTGGCGACAGTCCCTTACGACGTATCGGATTCCACAACCAAACTTTGTCACCTTCGTTGAACTCATGTCCTGTTGCCTTTGTGTCGTACCGTGTCTTCATCTTTTCCGTTGCCAGTCCGATTCGGTTCCTCGCTAGACGATGAATCTCCTCAATCCGCGCCTGGAGTTTATCGACATATTCCTCAGGCGATGAAGGAGCATCAGGAGGACGGCCAAACAAAAGATCAGCAGGAAGACGAAGATCACGACCAAAGAGCATTTGAGAAGGGGAGTAACTAGTGGCCTCATGAGTGGCACTCCTGTAGGCAAGCAGGAAAAGAGGCAATTTCTTGTCCCAGTCCTGTTGGTCTCTAGACACCAGGAGAGAGAGGCTATTTAGGATGGTACGATTGAAACGCTCCACCATGCCGTCCGATTGAGGATGTAGGGGTGTAGTTCGAGTTTTGTCCATGCCGAGTAGTCCACACATTTCCTTAAACACAGTCGAATCGAAGTTTCTTCCTTGATCGGAATGGATTTGAAGAGGAACTCCATATCTGGAAACCCAGTGTTGAACTAGTATGTCTGCTACTGTTACCGCCTCTTGATTAGGAATGGCGTAGGCTTCAGGCCACTTAGTGAAGTAGTCCATGACAACGAGGATGTACTTATTGCCATCAGATGTTCTAGGAAGAGGACCCAGGATGTCTAGTGCTATTCGTTCGAAAGGAGCTCCTACATTATAACGCTGCAGTCGCCCACGGGTGCGCCTCTTTGGACCTTTACGTGCTACACAGGTGTCACAAGTTCGACACCATTTCTCTACATCACTGCGAACATTATTCCAGTAGAAACGCTCTCGAACCTTTTGCAGGGTCTTCATTACACCAAAATGACCTCCTGTGGGACTACCATGCAGTTCTTGAAGGACCATAGAAATTCTCGACTTAGGGAGTAGTAGTTGCCATCTACATGTCTTTCCATCGTCAGACTCCCATTTTCGGTACAAGATGCCGTTCTTTAAGTGTAAGGAATCCCAGAGAGCCCAATAACGTTTAGTCGTAGGATGGTAATGGGCCATGTCTTGCCAGCTGGGCTTCCTGTTGGACTCCTCTTTCAGCTCTAGAATTGGCTTAATTTCAGGATCAGCAAGTTGATCTTTACGCAGGCTCTCGTCACTCCACGGATCTTGCGATGATGTAGACCCAGTTGTAACTTGTCTTACTATAGGACCTTTGACATTAAATTTCTTCTCAGCCCGGTCGCAGTATCTACAATTCTCTGAGCAGGGTCTTCTTGAGAGAGCATCTGCATTTCCATGTGATGAGCATTTTCGATGGCGTATCTCCATATCGTACTCTTGAAGCTTTTGTATCCACCTGGCTATCTGGCCTTCAGGGTTCTTAAAATTCAATAGCCAAGTTAGAGAAGCATGATCAGTTCGGATCAGGAACTTTCGACCGTAAAGATAGTGATGAAAGTGGTCTATGGCTTTCACTACAGCAAGAAGCTCTTTTCTTGTTACGCAGTAGTTTCGCTCGGCCTTTGACAAGCACTTGCTGAAATAGGCGATAACACGCTCCTGGCCGTCGATTTCCTGGGACAGTACAGCGCTAATGCTTTCGTTGCTTGCATCCGTATCAAGTATAAACTGTTTATCGATTTGAGGATACGACAGAATTGGAGTGGATGTCAAGGCCTCCTTAAGCTTTTCGAAAGCAGCGTCACATTCCTGTGTCCACATAAATTTTTGATTGGCTTCTGTTAATTTATGAAGTGGTCTTGCAATCATCGAGAAGCCTTTGACGAATTTTCTGTAATAGGTGCATAATCCTAGAAAACTTCGAAGCTGGTGAACATCTGCTGGACGATTCCAATTTTTCACGGCCGATATCTTCTCCGGATCAGTCCTAACTCCTTCCGCCGAAATGATGTGTCCAAGGTAGGCGACTTCATTACGAAACAAACTGCACTTCGAAGGGCTTAACTTCAAATTAGCTTCCTTTAATTTTTGTAGCACCCGCCTGAGGTTGTTCAGATGTTCATCAAAAGATTTTCCTATGATTATGATATCGTCTAAATAAACAAGACATGCCTCATATGACAGTCCCCGAAGAACCGTTTCCATAAGGCGTTCAAAAGTTGCAGGTGCGTTACATAGACCAAAAGGCATTACCTTGAACTGCCATAATCCTTGTCCCGTTGTAAAAGCAGTCTTCTCGCGGTCGTCGGGATGGATCTCTACCTGCCAGTAACCACTCTTCAAGTCTAAAGTCGAGAACCAAGTGTTGCCCGCAAGTGTGTCAAGAGTGTCGTCAATCCTTGGCAGAGGGTAACTATCCTTTTTGGTGACGTCATTCAGTCGGCGGTAGTCTACACAAAATCTTGTAGAACCATCCTTCTTTCTTACTAATACAATGGGAGACGCCCATGGACTTGTTGATGGTTCGATGACGTCATTTTCTTCCATATCTTTAATTAAATTCTGCACCTCTTCTTGCTTGGCAAAAGGTAATCGTCTAGGGTGCTGTTTAATAGGAGAGTGATCTCCCGTGTCAATTCGGTGTTGTGCCATTTTAGTTCGTCCAAAGTCTTCAGATGTTTGGGAAAATAAACTTTGGAATTCTCTAATTAAATTTTCCGCAGCTTCCAACTGTTTTGGATTTAAGTCTGTATTTTGTAACAAATCCTTGACTAAATTATCTGAAGATTTCTCATGTTGCAGCGTATATAGGGTTCTTTCGATCTTATGGTTAGACAACTTCAAACTCTTTTCTCTTAGAAAAGTAGAAAATAATTTATTTACAGATCTTCAGAACAACAGAGTCTTCGAAACTCACAAATATTACAAGATATTCCCAAATAACTGTTTAAATCTATCGAACAAGTACAAATATAGGTCGCAGAGACTCTTTATACAATGTCTCAACACTATATCACATTCAAAATAACGTAGATAAAACTCAATACATCAAGCAAACTTGCTTGGACAATCTCTAGTAGCTCACTCAATGACTGACTGGTAAATAATAACAACAGCTCGCATCGCTTCTCTTCTTATATATAGTCTCGTAGCATGTGCTAGAAATTTCTAGAAAAACCTGGAAAACCACGGAACAACAAACAATGTATCAGTATATCTAAGGGGGGTTACCATTAAGAGGGAAGGGTTACCATCGCCAACAATCGCCAAGTTTGTCGCCAACTTGGCGATATATCGCCAAATTTGGCGACCAAAATTAGTCGCCAAAAGTGACGCCAACTTGGCGATATCTTCATTATTTCGCCAATCTGCCGTAGACATACACTGAAAATAATGGACAAGTTTGCTTGATAACAGAGACAATGTAACATAATATTAGTAAAGGAATGGAGCTTAATAAGATTATTTACATTATTTTACAGTACAAACACTAACTATTTACAAAATTCGTAACACCATTATTGAAAATGAAGTGTTCAGCCGCTAAGTTTTATAAACAGATACACCCAAGAGAATTTCGTAATATTACTGTGTGTGGGCAGAAATCGTTTGGGAAATATTTTAATCATATACATATCATTTAATTTCACAGTTCCGTACATCTCGATGAGATATAAATATCGGGAGTGAAAATAACACTATTTTATATGTGTATCTATCTTGTAATATAAATCATAATTAGCCAAGAGGGACTTATCCCAGTAAATAATTTTGTTTTGCATTCACTTTATCTTAAGGTCTTGTAAATATGAAATGTAAATAAAATTTTATGTAGTATTAATTTTGCCTTGTATATTTAGTAAGTTTAATTCGTTGTTTCTATTAAAATGACTAAACTTGCTTTGCAGGGTAGGTATGAAATATTTGGCCAACTAATTAATTAATTGAAATTATTTTCGTGATTACGTAATCCCAGCATGGCTCATACGACAGCTCGTGCCACGAATTTAACCACGAGAGTCATGGTGCTCACTATACAGTATTGACGGCATTAATAATAATTAAAACTAATAATTCCCATACTGAAAATTAATAACAATTAATGTTAATAAAAGAAAATTTCTTAAAATAAAAAAATGTGCATAGAGCGTTCCAGCAGATAAGAAATAAATTTCCGTTTATGAACAAAAACTCCTGAAAGACAAATTCCAACTGGGCTATGCGATTAATTGAATTGACTTTTAGCATACTATTGTATGCATACAAATTTATGAACCATATACAGGTCTGTAGAACAAATTTGGATTTATTTACCCGATTGTTTATGGCAGTTTCTGAAATTGTATGTTTAAATGCGTTATGAGTTCTGTAATTTTGTTTAGACGTCAAATTTGACTATTCTAAACTGCAAAATTTTTTTAAAGAACTCTGAATGTGTTGGAATGAGTTCCATAATCTATCCTAAAAACATGATATTTCATTAAACAAAATTTAATTTGGCAAGGTTTAACGTGGAATACTCTGCATAGACATTTGCTATACCATATGCTAAAACGATTGAGAGTTACAGTACTTTAGAGCGGTTTCTATCAGAAATAGGTTATAATAAAGTTTTCATAATAGCTTTCAGTTATGAACAACTCTAGAAAGTTAATAATTAAATAATTTATGTTATACTAAAAAAATTACATTATACTATTTTTTTATTACTATTTGTACTTTTATTTAAAAAAATCCGTAATAATACTCTTTTAATGAATAAAAAATAATTTTAAAAGGGAAATTTCAAATATTTGAACTAATTCCTTTCTTAACAAATTTCGAAATAAATAAAAATATTACGTTTTTTCTCAATCTAATATGAACATTAATTAATATTTGAAATTTGTCCAGAAAGGATGTTAATATGTATTAAGAAATTTTACTAAATCTTATTAATATCAGTTTATTATATATATTGAATTAGTGATGAAATAGCTTGAGAGATGTAGGGGAAAATGCTATATGTAATTAGAAATTTAGTGAAATTTCATTTACGTCAATTATAGTACCGTAATTTCGGGTGTATAAGCCGCGGATCAAACAATTCTTTTTGGACCCAGAAGTCTTATTTAGTGATTAAAGACAAATATTTACGGCGATCGAACTAGTTATATTTATTTCTTAAAAAATTCTGGGTCGAAAAAGAATTGTTTGATCTGCGGCTTATACACCCGAAATTACGGTATTACTTACCCATCATACGTAGTATAGGGTCTTGCAATCGTTTTGAAAATCGAAAAAAAAATTTTGACGGATTTACACGTTTCAGATAGTGGAGATTCCGAAAAACATATTTTTAGAAAAAAAATTTGTCGTCCGTTTGTCTGTCTGTCTGTAAGTTTGTCTGTCTGTAAGTCTGTCTGTTTGTAAACGCTCTATCTCCCGAACAAATTAAGATAGAGACTTGAAATTTTGTATGTAGTTAGTATGTAAGAATGTAACGAAGCCTATTTAATATCAACATCCTCGATTATACGGAACTATTTTTTTCGGACTCTCGAAAAATTCGATCTGATGAAAGGTATATAGAAATTTTCGATTTTTTTTGTTCTAAGGAATGGACGTAAAAGGCAATAAAATAACACACATTTTGCATATAAAACAAAGTTGATCGGATTATTAGTTGCCGAGATATTTGTAATCCTGTTTTCCACATTCTTCGATTTTTCATGACCCTGTATTTCATTCAAATTTCAATTCAAAGGTATATTTTAATTGGAAATGAGACGCTTAATCCGACACATTTAATTTTTAGTTAATAGAATTATTATTTTTGAAGTTATAAGGATGTTTCTTTTACGCAGTTCGGTACTAGTAGTTTAGCGTTTTATATAATTTATCAAATTTGGTAATCAGCAGTTCTTTAATAGAGCATTACTATGTATATTGACAATATTTAAATTTTGTTTATGAATTGCAATGCATTGTATAAATAGTTTTCACAAGTTTTATTTTCATATACATATCCATGATGGGTAAGTATTACGGTGGCCTCCAACGACTAGTTTTTTAATTTTTCATAGCATTTTCATTAAAATAAATTAATAAATTACTATAAAATATCTTTTATTTCATCTGTAAAATTTTTGTTAAAATTATAATTTCGAAATATTATATAACGTGAGTTTTTTGCAATACATATTTTAAATAAACTTAAACATTTTGTAATCATTAAGTTAATTACTCGAACATTTTTCGAATAACTACAGAGCCTTGAATACTTTTATATGATTCTTTATATGATATTTTTTTCTTCTACATAATTTTAAAATAAACTTCAAATTACATTAAATATGTTTACAAAAATATTTTCTAATTTTTAACATATGTTTTAAAAAAGAAGGAAGGCTGCGTTATTTCAAAACTAATTCACCGAGGTAGTAAAATAATGTGTCTAAATAAAAGAAATCATTATATTATAAAAGATTAAAATATTTATTGAAAACAAGAGAAAATGCATAATTGCAGAAATTTAAATGTTTAAAATTTTTGTTCATTTCGCAAAAACTCTTTTACACATCGCAACACAAACTTTGTTAATCGAGTATTTTATTTATTTATTTATTTATCTGCTTGGAAATATCAAAATAGATGTTTTTATTTTATTTTATATATGCTTAAATGAAATTAATATTTTTTTCTAGTAGAATACCGAATAAGGCTAGATGCAAAGCATTGAACGTTACAGTTGTTTCCATCTCATTAAATTAATATACAATATAAAATAATAGTGATATTTTAATGTAAAATTTCAATTTTTCTCATTGAAAACATGTCTAATGCGTTCTAGATGCGTTATAATGAAACCTACATTTAAGAATAATATTTACAGAAATAATTTCTAATATAAGTAGAATAAACAATAAAACATTCATAGAATTTTTCTGGTATAATAACCGAAAGACTTTTAAAAGTACAAATAATACATATATTATTTCTATTACATAAAAAAACGTCACATCTTTCAATATTTAATGAACATTGATTAAAAGAAAATAAAAAAAGAAGAATTTTGTTACTACTTCTTAATTACTGTTTCGTCTAGTAAAATTACACGATTTGCTGCTTTTAAATGCAAAAATAACTCATTTAACTTACTTCAAAAAATTTTCTGTGTTTAATTCAAAAGTTCTAAAAACTGAATTTCAAATACATAATGATTTTTTAAAAATGCAAGTACAAAATTTGTTTTAAAGAAATTATTTAAAAAATAAATTTATAATATCATTTAAATATAGTAATTATGGAAAATCACTTCAAAAAAATAAAATAAGGATAAAATAATTCATTAAAAATATGTTTACTAAACGCGAAAAAAAAAGAATTACTTGGAATGTGAAATAATTAAAAACATTAATTAATATTTATACGTTAAGAATGAAATACATTAAAAAATGCTTCATATTTAACTTTAAAAAAATCATAAATATATTTCTAGCTATTTCTTACCTTTTTTTCTCCAAAAAATAAAATAAATAAATGTAATAAAAATACTGTCCTTAAAATTATATTTTAATTGCGTTAATCTGAAAAGAAAATTGCTAGGTTCAATTTTTTTTTTAATATCATTGAGAATTTTAGAATTTTTTGTCGTATAAATAATTACATGAAATATTGTCCAAATTTGTATATGGCTTCTACTTAACCATTCTAATTTTTTTGCAATCGCTACACCAGCTTTATAAAAGTCAGAAATTATCGTCAGACGTTACATCGCTGGAGCTCAACAAATACTTCAGTAAAGTTCTGCATTTTACTGTCAGATAAAAAAAGATTAATCTGGGTACACACAACTGTTTCTTGAACGGCCAAAGATTGATCTTCGAAAAAAATGTCCATTTATAGTAAAACGTCTTTGCTCTATCAAATCCATGGAACTATTAAGAAAGAGGAACTGACCATATCCTTAAAATAGTGAAGCTACAACTGTAACCGCTTTCGCAGAGGGTTCATCACCACTCCAGTAAACTCCCACCAGTAAAAAAAATGCAGCGAATTTCTGTTTATTTAAAAGCATTATTAATGGAAGATTTCGATAAAAAATAATGCCAAAAAATCGATATTTATTTTTATTAGTACAGTTTAATTTGGCAGTATTACTTCTGCCACATTATGACTACAAAGGCTATGTTCCTTTCAGTGTCAGTAAAACGATTACAAAAATAAACAAAATGCTATGAGTAAAAATTAACAGAAAAATGTTACAATTTTAGAGAGAAATTCCTTATCAATAAGGCTTTAAAGTAAAACGAAATATTCTAGTTAAGCTTTCTGGTGGAAAGTTTTTATATGTGATAATCATATTCTTTGGATCCGATTAAGAAAATACAGCAGCCATTTTATGACAACTACCTCAGTTACTTCACTCGTAACTGATAGACAATGCACTACATGTCTCCTCCTTTTATTCATAACTCCATTATCAAATCAGAGTGACTGCAGTGTCACAAGTGGCTAAAATTCCAATTTGTTTACACTTTGTCAAAAAATATGGAACAAAACCGAAATAATTTCAATTTTGAAAATGTGGAACACTACTGTTTTCTATCAAAAGACATTTTATTTGTAAAAATAACTTAAATAAAAGCTTTTTCAAAACCAATTTTTCGATATCAAATTAATATTTCTTCGAATAAAGATTTTTTTCAAATGTTTGACATCCTTTCATGCTTATTAGACGACGATTACCGCTTTTGAGCTTGAACCTTTTTAGCTTTCAAAGTTTTTAAGGTAGGTTCAATACTTTCAGATTTTTCCACTAGATAGCGCTCCTGACAATATAAAAGGATAGAGATTAGGGCATATTAATTTTATTATAGAAATCGTTATAGCACTTGTTAAATAATTTTAGTATTATCTTTCCCAGAGATATATGAGTGATTTTCCATTGCTCCCCGATGTTGTTTGTAATCTTTAGTGAAGTAGATGTGTTGAAAATTGTCTTTCTATTGTATACGGCAGAGACACAAATTGAAAAAAAACTTATTTTTTTTTCACTGGATATTTTTTAGTATCTAGTGAAACTGAAAAACATTGGAGTTACACTGGAATCACACTGGAATTACACTGGAATTACACTGGAGTCAATTTAGTTACTTTCTTTAGAATGGTACAAACGGTAATCTAAACAAATTCCTTTCTATTAGATGCATTTATGACATCAAATTTTGCAAATAGTGTTATTCAAATTGCAATTTCCTAACAGTTTTTAGCTCACAGGCTATCATGGCCTGAGAGCTTATGCGCCCGCCCGTTCTGTATGTACGTTCGTACGTGCGTAACGCGATAACTCATGATAAAAATATCGGATCCTCTTAAAAAAATTTTGTATATAGGTATATTCTGATAAGGCGCTTCCCTGATTAGTTTTTGGAGTTCATTCGATATGTATAAGAGGGGGAACGGGGGGGGGCTCATGCCCCTCCCCTTAATTGATATAAACGGGATTTTCATGCAGAATTAACAGTTTTCGTTCAAAATTTAGATATAGGATCATTCTGATGAGGCGATTCCGTGACTGTTGTTAGGTGTTCACTGAATAAGTATAAACAGGGGGAACGGGAGTTCTAATGCCCCTCCGCTTAATTTATATAAATGAGTTTTTCAAGCAGAATTGTCAGATTTCGTTCAAATCTGGAAGTTTATTTTGGAAGTTTAATGTTAAGTATAAAAGAGGGGGATAACTCCTCTTAAACTATATAAATGCTAAATGGGTTTTTATTAAGAATTATCTGATTTTCTGTGAATTTTGAATAAAATTTTTTATATGATAAAGCATGTGTTTGATAGTTTAGGAGGTTCAATGATTAAGTATAAAAAGGGGAAAAGGGGAGAGCTGTTTCCCCTTCTTAATTTTTTACAAACGGAATTAATCCTTGAAAATACAAGGGTGTAATGTACAATTAGTATGCGTAGCCTGTGAGCTCACTGCCATGAGTTTGACTGGGCAATATTCTTTTCATTTCTTCTTAGAGTGTACGTGATTATTATATAACTGTTTTGAGACACTTACCCAGCAAACGCAGAGCTATCGGTAAGCAATCGGACGATAGCCGCTTGCCAATGCCAGCGGTATTGGACCGATGTCACTTGCCGCTACCGGTTCCGTAACTTTTTTGATACGCCGCGCGAATGCCGCCCGATTCATGAGGCACGCAGCCGGTCCGGTATCGGCAAAAAACTATGCCGACAGCTAACCACACTAATACCAGCTGAATCCCGGCACAAGCAAAAAAATTTCTCTGGTGGCGCCATCTGTTAAACACTCTTGCACGTGTTTTGAGAGCCAATGAACATACTTCAGTGCGGGAACAGGCGGGATTTGATCTCGCAATCCCTAGCTCAGAAGGTGAACGCCATAACCACTAGACAAGTCAGACCTGGTTAGGGCAGGTTTATGTGTAGTAATAAGGGTGTGGCTTTTCAGTAAATGCTATGTGAATGGCAAATGTCGTTGACGTAAATGACAGAGTGGAAAATTGTAATATTAAAGTGTTTTTATTTTATTTATGTATTCATTTACTTGTAATTGTCTTATGCGCCTGATTTTTAAAATTAATTTAATATTTAAATTAATGAATTAGCAAATTAATTAAAGTAAACGAATTGTTTTACTTATAAATTTTAGAATCATTAAGTAGTATATTTAAAATTTAAAAATAATATTTTTTTTCAGAAGTATTGTTAAATAAATAAAATTTTTTATAAAAAACTGTAACATAATTACAGGTTTTGCGTTAATTTCTAAAGTATATATTTTTAACATAGAAAAACTTATTTTAAATAATAATAAATTGGTAAAAATTAACTTTTAAGTTGAATAAAAAATTATGTTATGCCATTTGATGATTTAAATTAGTATTTATGTTTTACGACTATGTCGGAATGTTATTTTGTAGATTATGTATATTTATTAAGTAAAAAATAAAATAAAAATAATATATATATGTATATTATCTTTTTACACACAATTTTTTTTTAAATAGGAGATATTTCATATTCCTTTTTATAAATTTAAAAATGCATAAGTATTGGATATAATAAATGAAATTTAGTGGTTTTTCTGTTAATGCAATTTTCTTTTTGAGAATTATAACGTAATTAAATGTAATAATAAAATAAATAATAAAATAATAAAAAAGAGATGTATCTTTGTAACATAAAATAACTAATTTAATAAAAAAAATTAAGTTGGTAATTAATCACTTTTAATTAGATTGAGAATTCACTTTAAGAGATTTCATAATTTAATGCAGAATATGTTTTTTAGTAGCAATATTAATTCTGAATAATTGTTGCAATAATAATTTTTTAATCTTAAAATAAAATATTAATTTTTTTTTCGTTTGTAAGAAAATATTTTAGAAAAAAACTGATTTTTTTATGTTAAAAAATGGGTAGATTTCTTTTATATGTTTTACCTTCTAAAATAATTTCAAGCACTTTCTAGTAATAAATATTAAAATAAAAAGTGAAACTAAGTTATTGCTTTTAAAATGAATAGATAAATAGAAAATAAATTCAATTATCATACAAAGATTTTTTCTGTTTTTCTATGATTAATTTCCTAATAGTAAATAACAATTTAAAGGAAATAATTTAAAAATTCTTTTGTGAAAAAAAGAAATTGTAAGTCATTTTAAAAATTAATTCAAAAATAATAATTTTAAATAAATAAATAAAGGTTATTTTTGACATATTTTCCGTTTATCACTGTCAGAATTTTTAATGAAATACATGAAATATATATTTCTTATTAAAACTCAAACTTGAATAAAATTGAGAAAATGAAAAAGAATCGGTTAAGACTAAATATTCTGAATTCGGACTGATGTTGGCAAATCTGATCGGTCCACTATCGGAACTCAGATATCGGTCCTGCGTCACTTGCCGGTATAAGTCGTTTGCCGATATATAACCAAATTTGGACCGATTACCGTAACCGGCTGTAAAAATAGCAGATTTTTAAGTTTCAGGTGCCAACCTGCTACCGACACTTAACCGACACTGACGGCTCCGGCCCGATCGCATGCCGAAAGCGATCTCGTTATGTGCTTGCTGGGTTATTGATTGTAAATATTCGAATTTAACTGTACATTTATACTACACATGGTATAGAGTTATCGTGTATAATGATTTTGCGATAATTTTAGATATACGCTATCTGGAAGACATTCAAAATATAAGATAAACAATTACAAATAATAAAAATATGATATATTTCTTATCTGTGAGGCATAAGGATAAATGGCCTTTTAACGTCGAAAGTATTAAGCATTACTGTTTCCCAGCATGAGTAGAATTAACGACCATAAAATGTGGAAATAATATGAATCAATTATGAATGTAATCGGCGTTTCATCTTGATCGGATAAAATTGTCATTGGTTAGAATTTTCTTTGTATAAATTAAATGCACTTTATGGTAAATAAAAAGGCAGCTGGTTTTTACTAAATAACCAAAAGACACATGTAAATATTATGCTTCCACATTAATTTAATCCATGTTCGATAAAACAATATTGAAGACAGAGGGCTTTAATAACGTTTGATTCTTGTATAATATACTATCGTAAAAATAAAATATCAGACATCAGTTCGAGTTTCTATATGTATATATATATATTTTATATTTCTGTAGATATGTATACTATAACACATCTACAATGTTAAAATTTTATCTCCAAGTATATGTTATTGGAATTTAATATATCGAAAACTATATGGAAATGAAGTATTAAAAAATTTAATAAGACATTTTAATAGATTGGAAATGTTAAATTGAAATTTGTTCGACAAAGTTATTTTTGAATTATGCTACAAAAACACATAAAACGTAAACATTATGTCAAAACAGTTTTTTATTATCGATTTTACATACTACATATTATTAAAATTGTTATCAAGTGCAGAATATTTATTATAAATAACGCTTGCATTAACTTCGTAGATTTTTTTTTAATCCGGTGTAATTGCCTAATATTTTCAGAACGCAATTACTGTAAACTCGCACATTTCTAAGGAAAGTTATGAGATATGGTGAACGCATAAATTATCATAAATTACAATAGAAAAAACATATACGCGAATACGAAATAATATATTATTAATAAGATCAAATAAACAACTTAACCCTTTCGAGTCCGTTTTTTTTTCATTTTGAGAACAAAATTAGATTATTTTAAAGAACGTTATTTGTTATTATTAAAATACACTTATTGAAGTTTAAAGATTATTAATTATCTTAAATATAACGATACAAATACTCTTTTTGTGTACACTGTAAAAAAAAATCTGTAAAGGTACTACACTTTATCTAGGAAACTGCGACTCCAAGAACTTTTCCTGTTACGGTAACAACAAAAACTCAAGTTTTAGAATCGGTTACATGGATTTTTCCTGTTATCGTTACATGAAAAGTTCTTGGAATCCCAGTTTCCTAGAAAAGGTTTAGTACATTTACAGATTTTTTTTACAGTGTACTATTCAATTTATATTTATTTGATAATAGGCTAAAGAAGATTTTTTGAATACGTTTGGAAAATGAAGTATTACAGCATATTTTAAGAGAATGTTACAACATTTTTTTTCAGAAATGATTCGTTCAGAGAATTAATTTATATTTTTAATGTAGAGAGTGATAAATGTGTAAAATAAAAGTATCACCAACTGTGCAAAGCGAATTAAGTAAACTTTTATTATTATTATTTTTACCAAATGCCAAAACATAAAGAAGTCATAATGTAAGAAAGGCATAGCTATATGTTATCATTTCTGTATGTCGAAAGTAACTAAGTAATTATTAAGACAAAATTATACTCTATGAAAAGACATGTACCATTAATAGTACACAAAACCCGAAAGGGTTCAAATATATGACTAGATATATGAAATATCCCTATCTCTAAAATGTAAATGATAAATAGACATGTTTTATCTTATAATGTTGATAGTATTAACCCTAACCATTTCCCTTTTTCACTAGAATTACAGACAGTAAAATGTACTACATTAAAGTAGATATAATATGAATAAATGACGTCAATAACCAACATTTCAACTGGATCAAATCCAAGCGTCTGTAGTTAGTAACTACTATGGATAGCATTTGATCTGTTGTATGATAAATGAAAAGCAGAATAGGTATCAGTTTGTTGCCAAAAAAAAAAAAAAAAAAAAAAAAAAAAAAAAAAAAAAAACAGAATGTTGGATGTAAATGTTTTGCTGTTAGATGTAGAGATTAACATTTCAGTCCAAATTCAGTTTTTGTGTAAAACAATGCTAAAAATAGAAAACTGTAATAATATTCGTATAAATTTTTAGAAATTGTAATAAATCTCGTCCTAATATTGGGAAAAAATTAATCAGAAGTCCGTAAAATCTCTAAGTGTTCATTCGGTTATAATTTCTATACTTATAGGTATTGTAATTTAAGACATATAGTTTAAAGCAAAGAAATGTCTTAGGTAATTTAAATGAGCAACTATCTAAAGGATTAATTAATTTTGGTAATAACAACACGAAATTTCTCAAATGATAGACAAAATTTTTGCACGAATAATCGCCTTATTTTAAGAATTCTATGAATATTTTAAAATAACTGCTGTGTTGGAAAACAACAACAATAATTATAATCTTCCTTTAAAAACCAGCGAATAAAACACTATGACATTTGGGTATGATGCTGACATGCAATGATCATTACAAAGAGTTAAAGCATGCTGTACAACCGTATACAACCCATACAGACATATAAACATTAAATGATTATTTTAATTTCATTCATCTTGTTTTTTTTATGCTTTGTTTATACTATTGTTAATTTGATCAATTTATGTTTGGAATCACACAAGCATGACATTTTGAGAGTTATTTCTTTCTGTTTTATTAAAACTGGTGTATGAGTAGATTGATGCTTTATTATTTTTTCCTTCCAAAGACAAAGATAATCTTAAGTGTATAATTCCTTAGAGTATATTTGAACTGTGAAATACAGGTGGTTATCAAAATAATGGAAACACCCTAGCTTTTGAAGGAATTCTTTATTAATATGGCGTAGGACAGCCTTTGGCATGTAATACAGTTTGGATTCACCTGGGAATCGAATCATACAAATTCTGAATAGTGTTTAGAGGAATATTGTACCATTTTTCATGGAGATATTGTGAAAGTTGCGTGAGAGATGCCGGTGGAGGATATCGATTCCCGATTGAAAGCTCTAAAATAGACCACAGCGGTTCGATTATGTTGAGGTCTGGGGACTGTGCGGGCCAAGGTAGATGTTCCACCTCATCCTCATGTTCATCAAACCATGATTGGACAACTCTGGCTGCATGAATAGGGGCATTATGATCCTGGAAAATTTCATCTCCTGCAGGAAACAAAATTTGCATCATGGGATGGACCTGGTCAGCTAAAACTTCTCTTTACTTCTCCCAAGTGATCCTTCCTTTCAGGGTTACGATTGGACCAGCAGGAAACCATGACACGGCTGCCCATACCATGACCGATCCACCTCCATGCTTGACAGTTGGACGGAGGCAATCAGGATCATACGCTTGTGCAGGTGTTCTCCAGACATGTACCCGTCCTGTTGTGGGGGAAAATGTGAAAGATGATTCGTCTGACGATATAACAGTCTTCCACTTATCAATCGACCAGGTTTAGTGGTTGTGGCACCACTCTACACGACGTTTGGCATTAGCGTCTGTGACAAGTGGCTTGGGAATTGCTGTTCTGCCGTAAATGTTCTCTTTATGAAGGTATCTCCGAACTGTAATTGTTGACATTGGAGAATCCAAATGCTGATTGAGCTCTGCGGTCACTTTGGCTGCAGTTGTTTTCTTTTTAGACATTACAATCCGCTTCAATACCCGTCGGTCTCTTTCACTCAGCTTCTCCTTCCGTCCACTATTTTGCTTTGCTGAGTTTGTCTTTCCGCGTTGTGTGTATGCTGTCATGACTTTAGACACCGTACCTCTAGAAACGCCTATAAGCTGGGATGTTTCGATCACCGTTGCTCCAGCTATTCGGGGTCCTACAATTTGGCCTCTTTGAAAATCTGTGAGGTCTGACATTTTACGCTTCTGACAAAAAAAAAATGAAAACGTAGACAACTCTTCTGGAGCTCTCTCATACTACCTAATACATGTACTTTTTATATTAGAAAAATCTGGTAGCTAAGATTATATTTTAATGCTTACGAAGGGAATTCTTAATTGTCCCTTTCATTCACAAATGTTTCCATTAATTTGATAATTACCTGTATATACTAGTGATCGTATAAACTACCCAGGCAGAAAAATCGAGAGCACATGGAAGATGAAGAACACTCCAACATATAGTAGACAGCATATTTATTTGGTGTAGAGGCGCGAGGCTTACAATAAGTTGCTGGGAAAATACAAGGAACACCATTTGCCCGAAGGCAAGGCATAGCGAAGCGGGGCACAGCGCCCCTTTTTTGCCTGTTACATTTCCGAAGGTCCGAGTAGAAGTGAGTGTCTGACGAAGGGAAGATGTACAGCGTCAAGGTTATCAGAAACCGTTAAAATGCTTAGTAACAGAAAAAATGCTATCGTTGGTGTAATACTGAAGTCCTGTGGTTTTTAAGGAGTGTCGATTGCATACGCACGTGTGCTTCCAGCTACTGAAAGAATTGCATGCCGAATGATTCATGACATCTGGGAGATTTTAAAGATTAGCTGAGTGCATGAGAATGTTAACGGATAAACTTATTATAAACCACAGCTGGATCTATTTAACATGGGAAAAATGCAGAAATGTGCAGATCTAAGGAAGACTGACATTCGGTTAACTTTTATTGTGACGAGAAAAGAATTAACAGATCTTTTTCAAAGTGATGAAAATCCAAAACAAAGAGTGGGAATGAAATGGTGTTTTTTTATCATATGAAAGAGGGTTTGTAAAGGAATTAATTTCACCTACAAAGTTATAAAAGGGAAAATAACAAAGTACTGCATTATAACCTTAAATGTAAGAATATTAACTTTAAGTATTTATTTAAGGGGGCAATTTCCAGTTAAAATTTTGAAGTTTCGATTTTTATTGTGTAGTTTTTAAAATGGGAGAAGACAAGCTAATATGTGACAGAAACGCTGTCACATATCTCACTCCCAGCATCGGGAAAAAAAAAAGAAGCAATGTTTCCAATAAAGTCTTTTTTTTTTTTTTTTTTTTTTTTTTTTTTTTTTTTTTAGCAACAAGCGCCGCACATCTTCTCTACTCCAAATACACAATCATAACACAAAGTATATAAAATTGAAAGTAAAAAAAATACATTTAAACATAAAACTGTATACATATAGTATATTGCTTGCTTTTTGAAAAAAATTGTTTGGATTATGCAAACTTCTTTTTTTTTTTTTTTACTCAATTTATAAACGTCATGACTTTAAGCGCTTTTCAACATCATCGTGTCTTGGTGATCATTAGTCCTTTCAGTCCCAAGACAAATAATTAAAATAATTTTTTTTTATGTGCATCCGGATGACTTTAAAAAATATTTTATTTTGAAAGTGCTGGTACCAGCTTTTGTCATGACTAAAAAATGTGAAGTTTAAATATAATAATAGCTTTTCAATACTTCACAGTGAATGCAAGCAAAAATGAATTATATTTAGAACACAAATAAAAGATACACTGAACTATATATATGATATAATGAGTACTGGATATATATAATATACATTGAAAAACAAAAAGATAAAAGATTTGTGCACACAGCACAGGACCTCAAAAAAAGGGATGCAGAGCAAGCCCATAGAAAGGTGGGGCTCCAAATCTTGTTTTATTATTTTTTTTAATTTGATAAAACAAGTATTATGGCGTCAGTTTAAGACTTCAGCCCTAGAGGAGGAGGGAATTGTGAGACTCACATAGCACGAAGGTATATGAGTCCCTGCTCCCCCAAGATCATAATGATCTTCCAAGGAGCACACGTCAAGTAATCGAAAAAACTTTATTTGTAAATTGAATTGAGAACAATTCAAGAGTTTTCGATAACATAATGAAGTTGGAAACCTAAGGGCACTAATTTTGAACGGAAACCAGCTTCAGGAAAGAGGATAATTGAAAAAAACAAAAAAAAAAAGGCAATTCAGAGTGACACAGGAAAACTTCTCATTATTTCTAAACTACAACTGCAGCTAAATCAGAAGGTAAAAGTAATTTATGTTGTTACTAACTGTACCTATCAGTATTATACTAACCAGTTTGAAGTAAAAAATGTAACTCATTATCTATTGAAAGGAAATGACTAATCTTTTATATGTGTAACTGGGGTGTGTTTACTATTATTACAAACAGAACTGCCTCTGACAAGATGCTTTCAGTTTTCAATTCAGGAAAAGACCTGTGTATGAAATGAGTTGAGAAAAACAACTTACTCAACAACAAACAGAAGTGTAAAATGTAATTGAAGAAAGTGGAATAATTTTGAAAAAAATACAACCTTAATGTGAACGAAAAGAAGTTATGTGAAGAAGTTGTTACTTAAATTAATTATCTGTTTTTGTTTTTTTGATAAAGTGAAAATGACATGAAGAATCATGCCATTACCAACAATGAGATGTAGAATTTAAATTAGATGATGAAATACTTGTAAAAAAAATCTTCATGCTGAGAACTTATGTGTATGAAAAGAATATTACTGGAATGAAATTAAAACAGAAATGAATTTTATCAGCCTGATTCGAAGAAAAGAATGCAAATGAAAGATTCAATGCATAATTTTGATAGGACAAAATGGCTATAGGTTTGAAAGGATAACTCTATCTATAAATGTATAACTCGATAAGCAAAGACAAAAACGCAGCTGCCAAAGCCCCAGAATGTGTGAATTAAGTCCAATGACAAGTGTTTGACAAAAAGTGTGATGATTTTTTTTTAACTTATGCTATAAGAAACATGTAGACTGTGGTTTACTTTCTATGAACTAATGTGTTACATATTCTATGAACAAAGATGTGTATATTCAATGAACTAATGTGTAAACAATCTATGAACAAATAATTAAACTTCAACGAACTAAAGTGTACATCTCTATGAACTACAATGTAAAACAATGACTGAAAACATGTATAACATCACTATGAACTAATGTGTAAAAACATCGATGAACTAACGTGTAAAATTCTGTAAACAAACGTGTCAATATTCTATGAACGAATGTGAAAAAAAATCGATGAACTAATGTGTAAAATTTCTATAAGTAAACGTGTAAATATGCAATGAACTAAGTTGTTTATTTGGTGAACTAAAATGACCAGGAAGAAAGTGTTTTTTTTTGTTTTGTTTTAACAACAATGAATGTAACTAGTTCCCCATGTACAACACGAATGGAAAGTAAAGCGACGAACTAGTGTAACATCAATGAACTAAGAATGTACGATGAACTCCTGTGTTTTTTTTCTATGAACAAAATTCTCATGTGTACCAGGAACTAATACATTCTATGCCATAACAAAAAAACAGGTCTTTAAAATAATTGATGTAAATAATGTGTATATATAACAATTTAAACTTCCAAAGAGAAAAAAATGCATGTTCCTATCAGCATACAAACCAGCATGAATGAGTGTAAAATTATGTAAAACAAAAACAGGTTTTGTCCGCAGAGTAAAATAAAAGAAAAAGGAATGTGATGTTAACGTGTACACCTTCAACAAAAACAACCGTGTGAACACAATCTAATGACCTGCATCAGAAATTTTCAACCATACATCCAAACCTTACTCAGGTAACTGCTTGCCGGCTAAACAGTCAAATGAAAAAGGAATCCTCACCAACCGTACACTCACGTGTCGAGGAATTTTTGAATTTTTTGTTTATTTTTTTTTAACCTGAAATGAATGGTGTAACAAAAATGTGAATTGACTCGTATATAAAAAAACCCCATAATGTACAACTACAAAAATAACAAATAGACTGTTGAGGTAAAAGTAAACTTCTTCATACTAATGTGACTTATTGGAAAAATAACTGAAGGCTGTGAATTATGCAAGTCATTTTTTTTGAGCAACCCTCATTATTGAAATAGATGCAGTTGTATATTTTTTCTTTCCTGTTTAATAAATCTTTTAAGAGAGGGGCAAGATTGTGCAAATACTGGATGAAAAATATTAAAATTGGTATTGTTATCTTGATTATTTCTGATACAGTTTATGCATTTTGGTGAATTTGTACATTGAGTGTCACAATGTGGGAGAGCACATACAGGACAAAAGATATTATTAGGACATAGTCTAGCAACATGTTTGTACATTTGGCACGAAAAGCATCGCTTGACATTAATGTATACCTGTACAGAATATTCATTACCCTTAATGTTTATTTTTTGTTGCATTATTAATTTTTTAGCTGTCTGCGAAGATGTCTCAAAAACCCAACTGTATGAATCGACATGTTGCAATTTATATTTCTTAGAAAATTGAACATCAGGTTCATTAATATGCAAAAGCTCACCCACTCCCAGTAAAATATCTGGTATACCACATTCTTCTGGCAAATTGAAAATAATAATTCGAACAGGTTTTATTTTTTTACATTCAGACGCTGAAAAAGAATTTTGATTAGAATCGCTGAATTTTGTAAGTGTCGCTAGTTCATCGTTTCTGTCCTTTTGCAAATTATCCTTGTATCTTTTATGATTACCTGTTTGTGTCGCTTTGTCTATTGTTATTGTGGATAGACTATCACTATTGGTCTTTAATTTCTCACCCTGCTTAGTCTCGATTGAAATTGTAGAAGTTTGTTTACTAGTTAACTCATGTAACCTTTCAATAAGTTTTTTATTAACAATTTGTAAGTTATCTTTGTCAAGTTTTAAGTCAGAGAATTCCACTTTCAGGATATTGAACGATTCATTAAGCGTGTTAAGATTCCACTTCATTTGCATAGTGATATCTGCAAAATCTTCTAAAAAAGGGGAGTTGTTAGCTAAAATTTTATTTTGAAATACAGCTGCTTCTTTACACATACTTTCTGTGTATTTATTTAGGGTGTCTTGAAAGAAATCTAGCCAAGGAGAAGTATAGCTAGGTTCATTTAGTTCAAGTGGGGTTTTTTTATCTTTAGTTGCCATATTACACAGCTGCTAGAATTTAAAAAAAAAAAAAAAACAAAAACTAGTATTACAGGATAAAAACTTTGTAAACAAAAAAAATTTAAGTTAAAAAAATCAAAACAAAAAATCAAAAGCAAAAAATTTAAGAGTGTAATTAGAAAAAGGGAAAAAAATGAATTTTGCCCAGACAAGTCCAGTTAGAAATGACTGTTTCAAAATATTAGCACATGAGAAACCTATAATTTTACTTTATGTAACATCTACATTTATGTGCATAACTAGTTTAAGAAAAAAACAAAATGGGCTTTCACTTGCCAACGGGGGGGGGGGGGGTGTCTAACTTTTATTATCTAAGATGTGTAACATGTCAAAGCGAGAAGCTCCCATTTTTTTTTAACAAGTGAAAAAAAATCAAGTGTAAGTAAATTAATTTTGTCTTACTATACACACACTTGCCTGTTAAGAAAGTGGATCACTGAAAAATGATTCTCGAAAATTTTAAGCAAAAAAAACTTTAAAATATGCAGAACTATAAAAGGATAGGGGATAATGGAAAGAGGCAAAACAACGCCATACATATTAAAAGTACCCCAAAACTCAGAACGATTTCAACATGGACATCAAGTTTACAATTCTGACCCATTTAAATTAACACCAACTTTAACCCAGAAAATAAATGCATTAAAGTTGCATTTTCTCTTATTTATTTATTTTTGAAATCCCCCATCTTGTTATTTAAAGCAAAATTTAAGTAACTGTGCAAAAGCCAAAAAAATGTTAGTAGAAGGGTTGCCCCTTTTTTTAAAAAAAATAAAACTATCAGTACATAAAATAAAAGGTAACGTGCAAAGTCGAGCGACTAGCTCAGAATATATGCACCAAGAGTAGAATAGGAATATAACCTAAAAACACAAACAAAAAAAAATAACTAACTTCAGAATCATAATTGGAAAATCTACATGAATATCACTAACACAAAAAATTACAAAATAAAGCGTGAAAAGAGAAGATTGCAAAATTTATGCAATGATAACTAAAATTTTTAACTTTTAATTATTTTAGATTTATAAAACAAATCTTCTCTGTTCATGCTGACACACAAAAATATTTAAAGTAACTTTGCAATAATAATAATTTGAGGATGGCATCAGACAAATAAATATGAAAACTAAATTTATCACACCTGAAACATGAGGTAAGAATTATTGTGCAATCTATGTACTATCTATATATAATTTTTTTAAACTCAAACGGCGTGATATTGTAAACTATTAGTTCTTTTTTTGTTACTGTAGAAACCTGTATTTACTATAATTTTTAATAGTTGCACAGAATCTTGACATATTTTTATCTTTTTATGACAGAAGTTGCCGTTTATCATATTTCACTCCAAAATATTTTTGAAGCACCACATTACACATTAATAACACATCAAGGACACATTGATAACACATTAAGAAGAAAACTGGCAGCATAATAAAGATTTTGAAGGCTAAACACCACAGGCTGAAAATTTTTTGTTAAAACATTAGACTTGATGATAATTTTGATTTCTTGTTTCAGTTGCACCTACATATTTCACAAAAAAGTTTAACGATCTGTTTTCATCAATTTCAGAATTCTATTTTAAACGTAAACGAAACGCACAGAAAAGTAACCACTTGTCACACACCAATGTTAAAGTGGGAAGAAAAATTTTAAGAATATTTATTTGCACCAACTGAAACTACTAAGTTTCTTTTAATTCACTTTCGCCTCTAACTATTACACATATTTCACAATCACGGAACACTAGCACTGTGCACCACAATACCTTTAGCTGAATTTCACAAACGATTTTTTTTAAAGCATATTTCACAAATAAAAATTTTATGATATCTATTTTTTTTAAAATATCTTGAAAAGCTGTCTATTTAAACCAAAATCATGAAGATGTCACCACTGCACAGAAATGATGACTTACGCCACTGGTTATTACACATTTCACAACTGAACACAAGCACAGAGCACTAAAACACATTGAAGAATTTTAGAAAGGCTGGTCAAAAATTTTGTATGATTTCTTTGCATATTTCACAAGCCGAAAGTACACAATGTCGAACGACCGTAAACGTCAGAACACGATCTGTAGCAGCGGGGAGGAGAGCCGACGATTTTTTTTTTTTTTTAGAAGCAGAAATTTACCGATGAAAGCTTCACAGGCAACCGGGGGGTGAACGACCGATGAAACAAAACTGCGCGCTGAACACTTCTTATCAAGGGAAAGGTTTTTCGATGTCCGTATGCAGCGGCGAGTCCATCCTGAGAGAACAGGCGATTTACGATTGTTTCCAAACACACAACGGCATGGGGGGGGGGGTGACACTGTAGAATCATTTGAAGTTTCTTTAACGATCTAATTTAGGAGGGGGGTAGTCCAATAAAGTTATGCACTCCATTGTGCGCTCTCTTTTTTATTTATGTTGGAGCAATGGGCATTGGCACCAGTAATGCATATACTAGTGATCGTATAAACTACCCAGGCAGAAAAATCGAGAGCACATGGAAGATGAAGAACACTCCAACATATAGTAGACAGCATATTTATTTGGTGTAGAGGCGCGAGGCTTAGAATAAGTTGCTGGAAAAATACAAGGAACACCATTTGCCCGAAGGCAAGGCATAGCGAAGCGGGGCACAGCGCCCCTTTTTTGCGTGTTACATGGCCGAAGGTCCGAGTAGAAGTGAGTGTTTGCAGCAGGGAAGATGTACAGCGTCAAGGTTATCAGAAACCGTTAAAATGCTTAGTAACAGAAAAAATGCTATCGTTGGTGTAATACTGAAGTCCTGTGGTTTTTAAGGAGTGTCGATTGCATACGCACGTGTGCTTCCAGCTACTGAAAGAATTACATGCCGAATGATTCATGACATCTGGGAGATTTTAAAGATTAGCTGAGTGCATGAGAATGTTAACGGATAAACTTATTATAAACCACAGCTGGATCTATTTAACATGGGAAAAATGCAGAAATGTGCAGATCTAAGGAAGACTGACATTCGGTTAACTTTTATTGTGACGAGAAAAGAATTAACAGATCTTTTTCAAAGTGATGAAAATCCAAAACAAAGAGTGGGAATGAAATGGTGTTTTTTTATCATATGAAAGAGGGTTTGTAAAGGAATTAATTTCACCTACAAAGTTATAAAAGGGAAAATAACAAAGTACTGCATTATAACCTTGAATGTAAGAATATTAACTTTAAGTATTTATTTAAGGGGGCAATTTCCAGTTAAAATTTTGAAGTTTCGATTTTTATTGTGTAGTTTCTAAAATGGGAGAAGACAAGCTAATATGTGACAGAAACGCTGTCACACCTGTATATGAAGGAAATTTTTTTCCCGAATGTGTAATAAAAAGGATTAAAGAATATAATACAAGTTAACAGACATATAAACATTGAATGATGTACTTTATTTTATTCGCTTTGTTGATACTTTCTTTACCTTGATCAATTTCTTTTTGGAAGAAAACAAACATAACATTTTGAGAGTTATTTATTTCTACTTTACTAAAGCAGGAATAAGAATAGTTTGGAAATTTATTAGTTTTTTCTCTCAAACACAAAAAGAATCGCAATACAAAACATTAAATGTCATACACTTTAATTTCATTCGCTTTGTTTTTTTTAATGCTTTATTTATATTTTTGTTAACTTGATCAGTTTCTGTTTGGTAGAATATAAGCATGACTTTTTGAGGTTTCTTTCTTACTGTTTTATTGAAATTGAAGAAATAGTAGAATGGAACTTTATTAGTCTTTTCTGTAAGTCAAAGCAATCTCAAGTGTATAATTCGTTTGAAAACCCCTAAACTGGAAAATGTATTCTTTGAAATGAAGGATTTTTTTTTTCGAACGTATAATACAAATGATTAAAAAATGTAAAACAAGATAAGAGACATACAAACATTAAATGAATTAATTTCATTTCATTTGCTTCGTTAATACTTTCTTGAACTTGATCAGTTTCTTTTTTGAAGAAAACAAACATAACATTTTGAGAGTTATTCCTTTCTACTTTATTAAAGTTGAAGTAAGTGTAGTTTGAAAATGTATTAGTTTTTCCTCTCAAAAACAAAAAAAAAATTGCAAGTATTAGATTATCTAGAAAACATCTGAAATGCAAAATATGTTCCTTGCAATGAAGAAAGATTTTTTTCGAACACAAAATACAAAAGATTAAGGCGTGCAATACATGCTAACAGACATATAAACATTAAATGGCATACTTTAGTTTTATTCGCTTGGTTGCATTTTATGCCTTGTTTATACTTTCGTTAACTTCATCAGTTTGTGCTTGAAAGAAAACAAACAAGACAATTTGAGAGTGATTTCTTTCTATTTTATTAAAGCTGAAGCAAGAGTAAATTGAAACTTTATAAGTTTTTCCCTGTCAAAGTCAAAGATAATTTCAAGTGTATAATATCTTAAAAAACATCGGACAGAAAAATTTATTCTTTGAAATGAAGTAGTTTTTTTGTACATGTAATACAAAGGATTAAAGCATGTAATACAAGCTAACAGACATATGAATATTAAATGATATACTTTAATTTTATTTGCTTTGTTAATACTTTCTTTAACTTGATCAGTTTCTTTTTTTTTTGGAAAAAAAAACTTTTTAAACTTTATTTCAGGTTGAAGTAAGAGTAGTTTGAAAACTTATTAGTTTCACTTTCAAAGACAAAAATAATCACAAATGTTATATTAGTTGGAAAACATCTGAACTGCAAAATATATTCTTTGCAATGAAGGAAGATTCTTTCGAACGCGAAATACAAAGGATTAAAGCATGCAATAAATGCTAACAGACATATAAACATTAAATTGCATGTTTTATTCGCTTTTTTATTTTTTATGCTTTGTTTGTTCTTTCTTTAACTTGATCAGTTTTTGCTTGTAAGAAAACAAGCAAAACAATTTGAGAGATATTTCTTTCTATTTTATTAAAGCTGAAGTAAGAGTAAATTGAAACTTTATAAGTTTTTCCTCTTAAAGTCAAAGATACTCTCAAGTATATAACACCTTAGAATACATCTGGACTGAAAAATATTCTTTGAAATGAAGGAATCTTTTTTTTTTCTTAATACAAAAGATTAAAGCATGTAATACAAGCTAAAAGGCATATAAACATTAAATGGTATATTTTAATTTCATTTGCTTCGTTAATACTTTCTTTAACTTAATCAGTTTCTCTTTTAGGAAAAAAAAAAAAACGTAACATTTTGAGAGTTATTTTTTCTACTTTATTACAGCTGGTTTAAGAGTAGTTTGAAAATTTATTTCAAAGTTTTTTCTGTCAAACACAAAAATAATCGTAAGTTTTATATTGCCTTAATACATATGAACAGCAAGATATTTTCCTTGAAATAAAGAAAAAACTTTTTCGAACTCGAAATAGAAAAGATTAAAGTATACAATACATGCTAATAGACATATAAACATTAAAAGTCATACTTAAGTTTCATTCGCTTTGTTATTTTTGAAGCTTTGTTTATATTTAAATTAACTTGATCAGTTTCTGTTTGACAGAAAACAAGCATGCCATTTTAAGATTTATTATTATTTTTTTGTTTTATTAAAGATGAAGTAAAAGTAAATTGGAATTTTGCTGGTTTTTCCTCTGAAAATCAAAGATAATATCAGGTGTATAATTCCTTAGAAAACCCCTAAACTGGAAAAAATATTCTTTCAAATGAAGAGTTTTTATTTCCGTACGTATAGTACAAAAGATTATAGAATGTAATACAAGATAAGAGACATACAAACAATAGAAGGTGTGGTTTAATTTTATTTGCTTTGTTAATACTTTCTTTAACAAGAGCAATTTTTTAAAAGAAAAACATAACGTTTTGAGAGTTATTTATTTTTATTTTATTAAAGTTGAATTAATAGTAGTTTGAAAATTTATTATTTTCCCTTTCAAAGACAAAAATAATTGCAGGTGTTATATTAGCTAAAAACCATCTGAACTGCAAAATATATTCCTTGCAATGAAGGAAAGTTTTTTTAAACGCGAAATGCAAAGCATTAAAGCATGCAACATATTCTAAAAGACATATAGACAATTAAATGTAATTATCCGAAGTAAATTTCGAAACTGATAGGCAAAACTAATTCAAAAGTTCAAAAATAGTACACGTATCTAAATTAAGGCCTTATTACTCCCCTGATAAATTTAAATTAAGTCATGAGCAACAATCCCCTACACAACAACAACAAACTCAAGTAAAAACTGTAGATTAAACTTAAATCCTTAGTTCTACCATTTTATAATTTTTTTTCCAAAAAGTAAAATTCTTTTCATATTTTAATTCAGATAAAATCCTGTAATTAATACAAAATGACAATGCTATTTTTTGACTGCAGCGAGAGTATCACTTGTCTGGAAATTTTTATATTTGTTTGTTTATGCCGGCGTAAATGGGCAAAATTGCGCAATATTTTTTATTTATTACATATATATATACATATATATATATATATGTAATTTTTTTACGATCACATGTAATTTCATACAAAATGATGTTTTTTAGCTAGCATCGCTACCACAGTCATTCACAGAAGATTTTAATTTCAAAATTTCTATGCTCTTCTATTCAAAAGAAAATTTCATCATGTTAAAATTATATATATTTTATGTTTTTTGATAGAGAAGCCATAAATACATGTGTGCATAAATTTCCATAGAGTTATTGTTGTGTAAAAAAAAAGTATTAATGTGATTTTTTTTCTCAAATAGTAAATTTACGACTTGAAATGTTGAATCTAAAATATGTTTTTGTAGGTGATTAATTTTCTCGGTTATGTTTATCAGCGTGAAGCGAGGAAATTCTACTTTAACAGAAGAGTTTTTAATAATTAAGAATGAGTTGGATGTGACTTTTTGAAATATCCATAATGTACAAAGATTTTAAAACATGAGAAACACTGTATTTTTCAAATTTCTCTATTAGACAGCAGAGTTTATTCATTTGAATTACTTAAAATCTATTTAAAAATTTTATTTTCTTGTTCTATGTAGTACTTAGTATATGATTTTTTTAATTCAAGGTCTTTAAATTATTTTTCGTCTTTGAAAATTCCCTTACAATTATGGAAATTAGTATATAATAAGGCATTATCTAGTATTCTCAAAAAATTTTTAAAAATAATAATAGGTAATCTATCACAAAGCACACTTTTAAATGAAGGTTTTGACACACTAAATCTTTCAAGTTTTAGATACACATTTATCCATCATTTCATTCAAAAAACATAGAAGCATTTTCTTATTAAATATACTCTTATTCCTCTGAAAATCTGGAAAATTTAAAACCTTGTTCTAGACAACGCACAAATGTTCTAGCAAAAATTTTCCCTATTATAATTATTTTAAAGGAAATCAGAAGAATCTTAAAATGTGTTCCTTGTAAAATTAAAAATCTGCATTAAGAACATTATTTCCTAGATTTGAATTTTCCATCAAAGTTAGTTTTTCTTATTATTGGAAGGAAAAAAATATTTTTCCATTTTTAAGATGAATGTTAAAATAGTATTAAAGTGTTTGTTATTTTTGTATACTGTATTAGCCTTAAAATAAACCATATACAAATAATGTTTAAGAGAGATATCTTAAAGTTATTCTTCAAAGATTATAAAAAATAGTCTTTTTGTTTATGAACTAATGTTTTTAATGTAAAGTTACAGAAGTGATTCTTTATTTAAAAGATTATTAAAGTAGTTCTAAACATATTAAAAAATCAAATACATTTGATATTGTACATAAGGATTTAAACTTGTGTTACGAACGTTACTTGTCAATATTTTTCTCATGATTGAAATATAATTGAGATACGAATAAATAATGTTAGTAATACCTGTTAGTATCTTATTATGATGAAAACTACATAAATAACAGGAAATATTTTATTTTTTAATATCTTTAAAACCGCTTCAATGATATTTTCGGTCGTGAATCACTTGTGTAATTTTACATTGCATTAATAATAAGTTTTAACATTCAAAACTAGTTTATTTTATGAGAAAACGTTTGTAGCAATAAAAACTTTCGTGATATTTTTTCTTTCAAGTTCGTTTTACTGTATTATGTGCATAGTAATGATATTATACATTTCCTTAAAAATTAAGAATTTTTAAGGAAATATATAATTTTATTTACGTTATATTATAATTTAATATTGTTTGTATAACGTAATTAATATTGTTGTATAATATTATTTACGTTATATTATATAATTTATTATATATGTATAATTCTTAATTTTTAAGAAATTATTACAGAAACCATAATGTGCATTAATGTATCACTTTTTAAGGAAACATGTTATTTAAAAAAATTATTACTCTATTTTAAGAGTAAATTTAGTGTATAAATAAATAAAGGTAATATTTTATTTTATTTATGCTAATATTATTCCTCAAAAATAATAAATATTAATGTCAGTTTTTCTATACAAAACCAATTTGGCAGATAATATTTACTTTTGATCTTTGTGCTTTTTAAAATTAGCATAAACATTTGAACTTAAAATGTAAATTTATTTATATCATAAAATTTTATTCAAGTGTGTTCCATTAAGTGTTTTATACAAAAACTAAACAAATCGTTTACTAAAAATTTTTACTCTCAAAATGAAACATTAAATCTAACTTTCAAATTCTAGAAAATGTGTCATTAATAAGAAAGTTTATATTAAATTTTCCGTATAAAAATTCTTTTGAACATCTAGAGGCATTTACGGATAACTTTATTTTAAAAAGTTTGAAGTATTATTTTCAAAGCAGAATCAAATCTAATTAAAATAAACAAAATATTCATTTAAGAACAATAAATCATAAATGGATATGCAAAATCTAGAAAGTCTCTTCTTAGTAGAAAACGAAATCACTATTAATATAAGATAGTTTGAAATTTTACAGTTTTACTTAATAACACTGTATTCAAAACTTGCAAATTTCTTTGAAATTGATTTACATGTACATTTGTATGTTTTGGATAAAATTAAAAAGTCATTACATTAAAACTTTTTAGGTGATTTTAATGAAACTTAGCGAAATGTTTCCTATATTTTATTACCTTTAAATTGAAGAAAATATTTTAAAAATAAACAGAAACTGTATTTCAAATGTTCATGTTCAATAATGTTTAAGTATTGTACATAATAACCAATTTACAGAGTTTTTTAAAACCAGCTGATGCTTTTGAAATGATAATAAGAAATAAATTGTAACAGCCATGAACTTATTTTCACAGGGAATAATGTTTAAAATCAGAAATTTTAATTTGTTTTACTTTCAAAAATCTCTATTAAATGGCTCTGTAATGGCTCAAACTATAAAAATATTCTCAAAGTCACATTTGAAATAATAAACCATTCTTGACCATTCAGAGGTTCACTTTGGATAAACAATAACCAAACATTGATTGGTAGAAGAATCCTTTAAAAATCTAGGCTTCAAATTATTTTTCTCCTTAAAAAGGTCCTTATAATTATTAGTATCAGTATTTATTTAAATATGTTATAATATAATTAAAATTCTATTTTTTTAAATATTTGTTACAAAAAATTTAACGTATGATTAAACAACTTTTATAAACAATTTCCCTCTTTTAAAATCTTTAAAATTTTTGGCGGGCATTTGTCGAACATATACAACCGTTTTTTTATAAAGAAAATCTTAACTGTCTGAACATCTGGAAAATTTAACACTTTATCCTAGACAACTCATGAATGCACGTGCAAAGTTTTCGAAAGTATATAAATATTTTAGAGAAAATCAGAAAAATATTAATTTAAGTTTTGAGTCTTAAAATCTCGCTTCAGAACACTCTTCTCAACATCTAGCTTTTTCCTTTGAAGTTTTTTTTGCATGATGTTTTAAGAAAAAAAATAAAAAGCATTTATTTCTTTTTTCAACATTATTAATAAAATGATGTCAAAATATTTAATGCTTTAAAGAGTTTTTTCAAAAACCATTACAGACTTAATGATTTCAAGTGTGTTATCTTAAAACTATTCGTCCAAAAAATTTAAATATTTATTACTTTCGATTATAAATAAGCATTTTTAATACTTAAATTGCTATTTTTAATGCTTAAAAATCTTTTAAATTTTTGGCATGAACTTATTGAACATATAAATAATTTCTTTCTAACGAAAATCAACTGAAGATAGACAACTCAAGAATGCACTTGCAAAGTTTTGCATTGTTAAAATCATTGAGAGAAAATTATACAAGTATTAATGAATCTTAAAATCTTGCTAAAGAACGGTATTCTCAACATGTGGATTTTCCTTTGAAGTTGTTTTTTGCGTGAGGTTTTAAGAAAAAAAAGTGCATTTATTCCCTTTTTAACATGATTAGTGAAATGATGTCAAGAAGTTTAATATATTTAGGGGTATATTCAAAATGATTTACAGATATAATGATTTGACGTGTGTTATCGTAAAATTATCCTCTAAAACCTTTTAAATAGTATAAAAAACGCGATTTCAAATAAGCAGCGTTAACACTTAAATTTTCATTTTAGATAACTTGACTTTAGATAACTTTCTTGTTAAACAATAAATATTGTTCTAATAATTAGCAGTGGCATGTATCATCCTATAATCTCAACCAATTTAGAGATTAACAAAATACAGTCGGACCTCGTTAACATAAACTTCAAGGTGAATCAAAATTTTGTTCATGTTAAGAGTAACTCATTTTATCAGTATTAATTCTTTGTATTCGTTTTTATAGGGGACTGTGAAAACAATTCATGTTAAAAGTAATTCACGTTAAGCATGTTCATGTTAACGAGGTTTGACTGTAATTATTTTTTTCTATTTGCGTTACTATTATAATATGTTAATATTATAATATTTCATAAACTACGAAACAAAAATGACATCCTTTTAAACTGCATTAACTTTGTGAGACAGAAAATATGGAATTTTTTTTAAACATTAATCAGTCCCGGGTTCATTTTTTGACAGAGGACTGTGGCATGGATGGACCATGGAACACTGGGCATGTTTGCTAATTATAAATAACACTAAGTGACAAGGTGGACAAAATTTCACATCATTTTATCTCCTTGAATTATGCGGGGTATATAAATTACAATGGTATGTTTTGAAAAGCAATCGCTTAAATTTTAAAACAATATCCATTATACATCTTTTAAATATCCTATAGTGCACAATGTTTCAATTAAGTACAAGTTGTCCCAGATGATTTGTGATATTAAAGTAGTGGCATTTTGTCAATTTAAAGTTACATTGGTTCGGTTTGCGTAAGAAAATTTTCTGCCGAACGATTAATACGTTATAAATATTGACATTGAGCTAAAGATAGTTGCAGGGTATTTACAATCTCGAAATTTTTCCAATCATTTAATCAAAAGTCTAAATAATCGTCTTAAGATTTGACTCATAAGTTTATTAATTTTTTTTCTATTTTTCCATCACTCTGGCTATCTATGTTATACAATTTTACATATACAGTAAAAATCCCGGTTATCAGAAAAGCATGAGACCAAATCATTTTCGGTTAACCGGGATTCCATAGGATTTTTCGAAAAACTGGGAAGCTTATTGTGGAAACTTTCTTAAAGCTGTCATAGTAATTTAAAACATCGCTAGAATAAAAATCTTGTGGTTGCGTTTTAGAGACTATGGTAGATGTGGTACAGGATTACACATAGCGAAGTTTTTATAAGATTTTAGATGCGACACTTTGATATATTGAAGTACAGCAAGAAGAAGCAACGGCATCAGATGCGTTCTTATTTAAAAGGTGGCGTGAAAAAGCCGCATTAAAACGATAAAAAAGATTATCACCACATATTTTGTAAAATAATAAAGTATTGTCAATATAAGAAAGTGTTCAAAATTACTCAATGGATCAAAATAAGTAAGTCGACTTTATTTATTTATTTTTTTTTTTTAAAGAACATGCTTTTTTAACACTATTTCTACCAGTGCCCAATAACTCCTTTCAAAGTTCTTATTCTTACTTATTTTGCTTCTAATTTTTAAAAGAATAAATCTCAAAGCACATTTTAATATATTAAAAATGATTCAAATAGTTTTGATCTAACATTTACAAACAAACAAACAACAAAAAAAAAGTAGTAATCCTAAATTAAAATATGTTGAAAGTGTTATTTGACATCTTCGAAAATGGTGTTGACAGTAAAGATTTTCACATTTATAAACTAAGGAATCTTAAGGTGTTTCCGTTAAGCCGATTTTCGGATAACTGGGATTCGGATAATCGAGATTCTGCTGTTCTTTATATACAAGGTCTTCAATCTTTGTGCAAACTTTATAACAGCAAACGAATAGTTTTGCTAAGAATGAGGAATTACAGGTTTCCATTTTTCCTACAGTTACAGAAATGTGAATAAAACATAAGTTTTCAAATCAATCCTTAAATCGGAAATACGGCGAGGAGTAGTTTATCTGAAATATTTTCGTGGAAATCGAACAGACAAATTTCATGTTGATAATGTTGCAATATTTGTCCTGCACTATTAATATTTAGGAAGCATTTTCAAGTATTATGGAAATGTATGTTGATATTTAAGTATGTATGGAAAATAAAGGAAATTGCATCGTAAATACATTTTTTAAAATCTTTTTACTATGTAACATGTATGCCGGTTGATGTAAAAATACCCATATTTAATATAAAATTTGTATTTTTTTAATAGTGATGAAATAGTGTTTTATGTAAACCCAAGATTTTTTTCTAAACATAACAGCAGTTTTCTTTGATTCAAGTTAAAAGATGATTACAAATATTTCACGATAAGAAAATTTATCTGCAAGCGCGAAATACATTAGGGAACATTTTCCATTCTACATTTTCAACAAATCTCTTCAAAGTATTTGAAAATTGAAAGAGAAATAAATTTCTCATAAAGAAGTAAATTTCATAAAATTATTCAACTTTATATTCGATCTTTTGTATTTAAGAGATATTCAGTATTTTATGTTAATAAAAGAAAATTGATAATTTACTGTACATGAAATTCGCATTACTATATAGCCAGAAGAACAAAAACATTTTACATTTATTATTTATACCGTCATATATAAAGAGAAATGTAGAAATGATAATGGAGACATATTTGAATACACTCTGTTTTCGAAAATTTACATACTTGATTTGCAGTATTCTACACAAAAGCAGCTGTAGCTCTTTATTTTCGTTGAAATTTATTATAAATGTGAAATGTAAAATTAGTATTCTTGAAAACTTCTTCTTTCTAATTTCCTAAATAACGTCGTAAATATTCTCCTTCACTGATTATTTCATTGTAATAAGTATTTAGGATTTGAATACAAGAAAAAACTTTCTAAACTACAATGTATATTTAGAAGGTGGAAAGAAACTTAGAAATTACTCTCGACAGCTGAAAAGTTTATTTTATACACCTGGACTATTTCCATGTTATGAAAGTAAATACAGCTTCCGGAATAAAATACTTTCTTTTTCTATTAGTTTTGCAGATTTTACTTAAATTGTTTATTTATATATACAAACACACATATATACATGCATATATATATATATATATACATACACACACACACACACACACATATATATATATATATATATATATATATATGTTATATATATATATATAACATCTCATTCAGGTCACACATCGTCACAAGTGTCACAGTCACTACGGCGAAACAAAAAATAGGAAATTCCATACGTCTCTTTTATGAGTCTCAAATGACTACTATATGTGACTCCACTGACAGGTAATTGTGACTTCTGATTTGTGGAAAGTCATCAGGTGACTTTACAATGTTGTTTCATTGAGACTCTCGAGTGACCTTTCATCTGGAGACTCAATTTCAAAGTCATTGTGAACGTTGCATTATGATAAATTACCAAATAATGTCCCATTGATGTCACATGGTGTAATTAAATATTTGTAGCGTAAATTTCATATCTGAAATTTCATTTCAAATTTTTAAAATGTTGCCAAAAGGACGTTTGCGCTATGCACAGATACGTTTAGCCTTTATCATATAGCTATTTTGATATCAACATTTTAAATTTGATCAAAATAAATAACTTACTTTTAAATTATTTTGTTGTTTTCTGTTCTAATTGTTGTACGCAAGTTTAAATAGATATACAAATTATTATGTGTGTAATACAGATTAATGGTTCAAATAAATCACTTAAAAAACGCACTTATTTGTTTTTATTTCATCATGTAACATCATATTTATCATCTATTTTGACACGCGAAGTGATTATTATTATTATTACTACTAAATCCCTATTCATTTTAATTACTAGCCGCCACTGGTAACCAGTTGGTCTTCCACAAATTTATGTTAAGCTTTGCAATATTTCACTTTTATTCATAATTTTATTTACTTGCAAGGAATGATTAATTTTCTATTGACAATTTTCTTTTGTTAATTTAACACTTTCGCTGCCGCTTACGTGAGGATGTGATGATAGTTAATGCCGAATGGTAGAAGTGGGTATTTCCCAGAAGCCGTTTACTTTTTATAACAAAGAATCAGTGAAAGATTTTCCCGCGCCAGCGCGTGACTGGCTATTGGACGTCACCCCACATCACACTCTGACGCGTCGGTGGTCCTTTAACGTTGGCGCCTTATCACGCGCTGGCGCGTCTGCGGCAGCGAGCGTGTATATGATAAGTGTTTTGAAGGAGATATTAAACGAAATCCTCTGTGCGATCTGCGATCACACTTGCCCACCTGTTTTATCATCACGAAGTTACTACTCATTTGGTATTTCCAGACACGTTATACAAAATGTCCAAAAACAATATGTGATTAATTTACTTTAATTAAGTGTTATGCACGAAAATTTTAACGATTGCTTTTGTTTCATTACGAAGACTTTTTTTCTAAACTTTCCTTACTCATTATTTATTTCATGAGAATTATTTGAATTAATCATGAACTAAATATCAAGAAGATGTAATTGGTCTATTTTTTGACGACCGATTATCTACACGAGAGATATAAGACTTAAGGGAGGGGTACTCTCCGTGGGGGTCTTTCCAAGGGAACCTAACCCGCATTTACGCAAAGAAATGCAAGGTTTGAAGAAAACCACAAAAAACTCCGAACGGATAGGCTGATGGTCGCGATTGGGATCGAACCCAGCTCCTACCGTCTACCAGCTTGGAGGTCAGAACCTCTCGGTCACTGGCGGGGCAAATATCAAGGAGAAAAAATGTATATAGTGTCTTTTCTTCAATATATTATTTCTAAATGTAACAGACCGGTACAAAGGTAAAATGTTGTTCTTATTATTCACAGCAAAAATTACATATTTCAAAAAAAGAAATATCATAGAATATGCATCTGTCTGAGTTTAAAAAGTGCAAAATTTTTACATTGATTTAATTTAAATTCATTTTTATAATCTCAAATTACATAAAATTTTATCCTTAAGACTTGTGTAATATAAATATCTTCAAAATACATTATTATATTAATAGTAATACCGTAAAATTTAAGTGCATATATCTATGTATTTGGTTAGATATGTGAAACTTTTTCACAAGAAAAATTAATTAGATTTTCCATAGATAAAGTATATAATATCCGAAAAGGTATACTCCGCATTCACCTTCAATTATATTCATTAAAAGTTACAATTTTAAATAATTACTGCTTATCTCAAATATAATGGAGCATTAAAACTTAGGGATTAAAATGAATTATTTCTTTCCCCGACAAAATTTGAAGAACATTCCTTGTAAAATTTGGTTTGCAACTTTTCATGACTTTGTTGTCTGATCATTGAAATAATTATGAGTCATAATTAAAATGATTAATTTAAAAAATATAACTGGATTTGAATATTTTGAAAATTAAAATTTATCTCTCCAATTCTTCATTCCTCATGATTATCACTGTATGGTTCCGCTTGAGGCAAATTTGTGACATTTTGACAAGGATTGTTTGATAAAGATAATGAGGTCCGTAAAATTAATAATTAAAGCATAACCTATTTTATTATAAAATAAGTCATTCAATGATTTACACAGAAGTCCTGAATTACGTGTTGTAATATATTTTCAGTTAAATGAAATTACTGAAATGCAGTAAATTTGGTATCTTAAGAACATTTGCAAAATTATCTGTATTTATTTCATGATATCACGTATTTTCGTTTCGGTTTATTTTATGGTTTTTTTCGATTAAAAAAAAGTTTTTCTTTTTTCTATGGTGAGATAGTTTTCAGATTTTAAGTATGTGGTGTCCCAATGGGTTAACTCAAGTTCTCCCATTATCGCACTGTGTCATATACTGTATAACAATCATCATCTTATTAATGGATGATTCCTAATTTTATAAAAATAATTCAACGAATAGAAAGATATCAATTTGCATTATAAATAATAAATATTAACTTTACATAAAACTTAAATGTAATACTTGATGCTGTCTTTCGAGTTATCTTCATTTTTATTTGTTTTTCCTTGTAGCATTTTTTATAAAATTGTTCCTTACAGACAGAACAGAAAGCGTATCCATTTTAGTTACATTATGCACTAAACAGGAAAATATATGTTTTCAAAGAGCTATTTGGAAACCTGCCGAAAGGGCTATTTTTATTCTATTTGGAAACAAAGAAAAAACTATTTAAATAAAGTACTTTTAAGACTCTGTGATATGCGGCCATGCATTGTTAAGAGTTCTCCAGACGTCACAAATTAAAAAAATTTGTCACCAAAAATTGTTAAATTATTACAGAATGTATTATTTTTCTCAGATTACGCACATTGTGGTGATTAATTTAGCAATTTGATTCCAAATAATCAATTACCATTTTTCTTTAAATTCTTTAACTAATTAGTAAAATGTAAACACAAAATATATGTTGAATTATCATAAAAATTTACTAAATATATTTTAGGAATTGAATCAGTGTTAAAATCTTTTTTTTTCAATAATTCAAATTTTTTTTCTAATCTTAAAAATGGTAATTTTTAATTGCGCATATTTAGGATCTTATAACCATAAATTTTGATACACATTTAAATAATTGTTTAGATAAGTAAGAAATACCTATTATATCTTTTGTAAAAATAAAAACAGCGTTTCGGGAAAAAAAAGTTAACAAAATGTGATTCTTTAATAGTTTTAGGCAATAGGATTTATTAATTTACAGTGATTCCTGAAAAAAGTAGTAAATTTTAACATTAATAATTTTTATTCCAATTTCATCTCAATTAACAGATATTAATCTAACTCTTCAAATTAGTTCTAATTTAAATAATAATTCTAATTTAATGTTAACTTTTCAACTTAAATGTCTGAAGGGCATTGAATGGAATTTTATCTGAATAGCATCACAAAAAGAGATAAATAAAAATCCAATACAAAAAAAAAAGTTATTCTTTCTATAACTTGCATAGACGTTTTTTTTCTATTTTAATAGGTTTTATTGATTTATAACTGATGGAACAGAATGTAAATAAAATATCGTAAAAAATCTTTGTTTGTTTAAATGTGTAGTGAAAAATGCTACAAATGGAGAAATATAGTGTAAAAAATCCGGTAAATTTACGGTAAAATCTGCTGGAACTAATATTGCCGCAGTTTTTGGCATGAAAATTGTAGTAAAATTAGATGTAACTTTTTTATTACATCTAATTTGACTGCAACTTTTGTGGACAAAACTGCTGCCAACATTGCTTCCAAAAACTTTTGCCGTAAATTTAACGTTATTTTTTTTATTTTTATTTTTTTATTTTTATTTATTTATTATTATTTTTTTTTACAGTGTAAATTATTTAAAAATTTGAAAGTAATCTAAAATTTTAATGCTTAGACGTAACTGCACTAGGATGAAATGCTAAGACATTTTTTATTAGCAAAATACGAATAATAAATAACATAGCTTTCTCTTTAGAAATTTAATTAAAATTACGATGATGAATCTTTTATTCGGTAAATACATACTATTACATATTGATAATGAAGCTAATGTATGTTTCAGAAAATCCGTTTTTGACAATTTAATGGTTCTTTAAATTAACAGTTCAAAACTATAATTTAGACAAACAATACTTCCTTAATTGATCACAGAATTTTAAAATACATATATCAGCACAATATTGCATCAATATGTATTAAAATTTGGGAAATTTGCAAAACACCAAATTATTTCATATAACATTTTATGTAAATATTGGCATTAACATATAAAACATTTCAGTGTTATATTAATATTACACGTATGATAATGGAAAAAAAGTAAAAAATAATCTGAACGTTTTGGAATCGGTTTTAAAATTGAAACAAAATCTCACCACTATTTATAAATTATCCAATTTTAATACAACATTCAACTTCTTTACAACTATTTTTTTCTACATTTAAGACGCATGATTTATATCTTTAATGAAATCTTAAGCTATCAATTAAACTTTTTTATGATATTAAACTTTCGCTTATAGTTTGAAGTAAGTCTTATCTTTTCACTATCGGCAGTCATATGATAATGAAACCGTGTTTGAACTTTAGGTACATCACTTGACCAATAAATTTCTGTAGCCATAAACTGTTAAAATATTGAATACAAAATTAGTAACACAGTGTACATGTATTACACATTTAAAGATATTGTGGCTACGATTTATTTTCTAAACATATGTTATATAGCAAACCTTCTATTTAAAGTGGAATTGAACAGTCAAGTCTGACAGGGATTACAATTAATCACTCCTTTTTACTTTTTAAACGCTCGATAAATAAGTGGGGATTTTCGCGCTCTAAAAAAGTATATTGTAAGTGAATAGATGCATTTGTTTTAATTGCCTGTTGCATAAATATTGCTGTCAATGTTTTAAACCCTCCACTGCAGGATTTTTTCCATTCTTATGATTCTTTTTTTTTAATTTATACATTTGTTTAATAATGGAAAAAGTAGTAAAAAACAGTTAACGTTTTATAATCTAAATAAAAAGTACATAAAATACAAAGTTAAGGACAAAATAAGTATTATTTCATTCTTTGGATTGTTCTTGATGAATTATAGCGATCATATTGGCCAAATCTATGGCACATAGGGAGAATTATAGAGTTTATATAGAGTTTTTAAGTATGCAGTGAAATGGTAACGAATTCTAATTTCTTATGCAAACAATCTGATGTGGCTAATTGAATCCATATATGTAAGACTAACAAAATAATATTCATTTTAAATTCATTACAGAAACTGTGAATTTAGCATGTTTGTCTGTAATTATTTTTAACATGAAAATGTGTACTTGGAAATTTATGATTTTTGAATTTAATTTTTGAATAAAGAACCAATTTTTGTTTCTTCAGAATACTTTGCACAAAAAATTGGTTAGACTTTACACAAAAAAAGTGTTTTGTTTTTTATTTTTTTACGTTTAATCGTTATTCGTAAAAAAATATGTTTAAGAAGCTGACATAAAAAGTTATATTTACTAAATTGCCGTGATTAAAAGTATGTTTAAAGTGAATTGAATGAGAAACTCAAACGCCTTCGCTAAAATCATTTTCTCTATATGAAAAATCTTTTACATCAAAAATGTGTTTATTCATTTTGTAAATCACGAAAGTTTGAAGCATTTTTCTTTTCAGAAGATATTCCCATCTCTTTATTGCACCTAAAATATTCAACTCTTTAGATCATGCAACTCATAAGAATATGCTCAAAATTTTACAAAGACTCCTTTCGAGAAAAGAAAATGAGATGAGAACTAATTTCGTATCTTTTGAAATGCTAAATTTTAGCTTAATAGCATACCATTCAAAGAAAGCGATTTTCTTCGAAATTTATTTTAATAAGCTATATCTTGAATTTAAAAAATATATATATATATTACAACGTCTTTTCCTCTATTTTATAAACTGTTATTAAGTTGCTTAAAAATTCCTACCATATTTTTTGGTAGGATTATCTTTATTTAAAACAGAGATTCTATAAATTTAGTATAATTTTTGAGGATAATTCATGAGCATCAATGATTTCATTTATAATAATCTTAAAATATTGCATTACCATTAATAAAATTTTTCAAAGATTCAAAATAATATGAATTATGTTCACTTACTTTAAATATCGTATTTTACATAATAAAATAGAACATTGTATGTTTATAATAAGTTTGATTCTCTTATAGAAATTCAGAATTGGACAAATAGTGTATTATATATGCGTTTGAACACTATTGGCTTTTGATATTATAATTATTGTCTGTTATCTTTTAGCTATGCAGTATGGAGTAACAAATGATAGCAGTATTAATAAGAAATATTTCTTTAACGTTGGAGTATTTGCATTTCTCTACTATTGAAATAAATATTATCAATATACATTTTGCTACTCTAATGAAATATTAAAAATATAAAGCTAGTGACGTGAGTATTTATTGCAGCTTTAGTATAACATAATTTATATGCATTAAATGTTTCGAAATGTTAGTCAACTTTTGATTTTTACACATCCAATAATGACAGTATCAACATGAATAATTTCAAGCACTAGAATGTTTGCTTTTTTGTAATTTTCTACGTGAGATCAGAAATATTTCGATATTCCTTTCATACTATTTAAAATTTGAAGACACTACTTCATCAGCATCAATAATTATAGAATTTTTAGGCCAATGTTTTTTATAAGCTCAACGTATAATTAGAAATATTTTTATTAATTAGGAAGTAATGATGTTGCAGGAACTATTTCTTTAACATTGGAGTGTTTATACCTTGCTTATAGTTTACCACTAGCGACATTAAAAAATTCGCCATTTTTCTCATAATTTTTAAATTTGAAGATAATATTTTTAAACATCAATAATGATGTAGCTTTGGTCCAATAGTTTTTGTATGAGTTACCTGAAGAAGTCAAAATAAAGCACATCTAAATATAAGCCCCTCCTCATATATTTTCATAATGTATAAATCTTGGTAAATTTATAAACTCCGTATAAATCACCGGACGTTCCTAATATTACCTATCTATTTCATAAATATTCCAGTAATAAGCATCTCTTACAATTATTACAATTTCCTGTCTGTTAAAGGAAGGCTTACGTTCAGCATTTTACGGTACTTTTTTTTTTAAATTATTGTTTAAACTTTGATTATCACGATGTTTATAATTAAAGAATTAACATAAAATATTTATGTAAGATTCGAATGTTCACATTTTGCTTATATTTTGTCAATACCGAAGAGAAACAATTCACCACTTCTTTTAAAAAATTTAAAATATAAATCCGATTCATCAGTAGCTACAAATTTTACTCCAGTTTTAATCCAGTAGTATTTATAAGCATTATACATTAACTCTTACTGGTTATATTTTCGTTATCGCAGTACAAAAAATGACGGTGTTAACTTTAACTGTTTCTATAACATTAGAATGTTCCCATTTTGCTTAAGTTAACTATTACTGTTAAAAAATAATCATAAATTTCTTGAAAATATTTAAAATGAAAAGGCAATGATTTTGCATATTAAACATTTATTGAAGAATAGGGCAATATTTGCAAGTGTTATACATTAGTTATTATTTATTACATATGTGTTGTTACATAATGACAACAGTAAAACAGCCTCTAATAATATATGTATTTTTTTCTCTAACAATCTGATGAAATTCTTTTTTTAACTTACAATAATTCACATTCTATATGTGTAACAATACTTTTTGATTCATAAAATGTATTGAGGAGCTGTTTTAAATTTTTATGTTTATTCTAAACTCTGATTTTTTTACGGGGTGGGGGTGGGGGGAGAGGTATCGCAAAAATATCACTAGGGAATAATTGAAATATAATAAAAAGATTTTTTACATAATAATTAATCTTTGTGCACTTAATTTTAAAAATTACAGCGATTAATGCTGATTCGTTTATTTTCAGAAAGATGGCATTTGAAGTACACATATGCATTTGAAGAAATTTTCAACAGTAAGTGGAAGATAGAGGCTCGCAGTTTTCGTATTTGAAAGGTTACAGTTCCGGGCAAATTTAGAATAAAATGTTGGCAGCTTATAAAAGTGATAATCCATCATATGACGTTGTTATATGAAACAAAAATTTCATACAGGTCACATGCCACAATTTACAAGCTTACATGTGACAATTTTAACCTTGAAACTATTTTTTTTTAAAATTTGTACTGTCACTTTTTCTTATTGAAATCACTGTTCAAACTGTTCTCATCAACTGTATTAACTGTTCTCAAGTGTTAAATATCGCTCAGAACTTGAATTTGGTAAAATGAATTATTTATGATTTTTTTTTATTCGCTGGTGTAAATTAATTTAAATTTTCTAGCAAGTTTTTTTGCTTTGTGCCCTTAATTTTAGAATTTTCAATGCTAAAATTTTCTGAAAAGAAAATTAAACAAGTCATACAATTTCGTTATTAACATTTTAAAACTTAAACTATCTAACATCGCTAAATCCGACAATTCTAATATATTACGTCACGAAAAAATTAACTTTTTTGATTTATAGATTTAACTTAAAGGCTTCTGTACTTTTTTATTCTTATTCACGTTTGTCATAAGCCTTGAAACTACAGATCCCTCCGCACTTTATTTGAGCGTTCTTTGTAACTCACGACGTTTAAAAAAAGAATATGTAGCATGAGTTAGAAAAGTAATATTTAACATTCTGTTCTAAAGAATAATACAAATGCGGATTTCACATAGAAAATAAAAATGACTTCAGGCAACGCAGGAATGCTTTTCATTGTTTTGTAACAAAATAAAATGTGTATGTCACTTGAAATAAAGAATGCATTTTAAGTTTTTGTTTTTAAAAATTATTATTTGATCAATGTTTGCAATGAATGCATTTTTAGCTTTTTGATTATCAATAACTGCATTACTTCGAACTTTTTCTAAAACCTTTTGTGTTTAATGCAATAAATGAATTTATACTTTAATTTATGATTTGAAACTTTCTTAATACATTAATTATTTTCTTAATTTGTGAATTTCAAGAACTGCTATTGCATTAAGTTGTTTTCTTAAAATTTTTAATTTGATTGGATGAATTTATTCATAAGTTTAAAATTAAAAAAAAACTGGTAATATATTAAATTGTTTTTTTATTTACAGGCCTGTGATTTGAAACATCCGTAGTATGTCAAAATATTTTGTTACTTTGTAGATTCAAGATAAAAAATCAAACATTGCTAATACTTTAAATTGTTTTCTTAATTTATAGGTTTACGATTTCAAGCTTCGGTATTAGATAAAGCTTTTTTAAAATCTTTTACTTTTAAAAAAGTAACGTGCTTAAAAAAACTTTTACTTCAACTACTTCTTTTGGTACACATCTGATATTTAAAAAAATATTTAAAAATATAAATCACATGTTCTTTAAATAAGAAAATTTAGTATTTATACACATTTTCATTTTTTAAAATGTATAACTGGTGTATAACATACACCTTCAATTTTTGTTCAATTCCTTTATACAGAAAATTCACGTCACACAATGTAATGTGCCGAAATTGCTTTATTTTATTCATTTTTTATTTACCTAATATTCAGCACAATTTTGAAAAGCAAACAAAATCCACCTAAAAAATTCTTATGTTTTAGAATAATAAAACACAATGTTAAAACATTATTTAATTTCATCAACATCTTCCGGTCGTGTATGTTCTCTAAAGTTGTAAAGAATTATTAAACTTTAATAATGAAAAGTTGAGTAACACGATCTGGATTATCGCAAATGTGTGATTCATGCTAACATTTAGAGCTGATGACCGACCGGAAAATTTTGATGGACTTAAATAATATTTTCAATATATAATTTTTGTTATTTTACTAAGTAAGAGTTTCGTCGATTATTTTCGTAAAAAGTTTTTAATTTTACAGCACATATGCGACTAGGAGATTGAAACCGATTTTGTTTCTTTTTTTCTACCTAATTTTTAATCTACCGAATTCATAAATTTCCAACGGTATTACAATTTGAAAAGCAATTTTTCCATTTTTTTGGTCTACATCTAATGTACATGTATGCAGCGAAAACCTATGTTCCGGCACGATTCCGATTCAAGATATTTAAAGTTATTTAGATTTTTTAAAAAAATTTTTATTTGAAAATTGATAAATCTTATTGTAGCATCAGGTTTCATATTAGTTGATATCTTCTGAATTTTTGTTATTTTTATAGCTTTTATTAATATAAATTTTGACAATGTCTTAATTGAATATACGAAACTGTAATGAAAGGTTTAGTTATTTTTATTGCTTTTATCAATACCAATTTTGACAATGTCTTAATTGTATATACAATATACAATTGTATATACAATATACGAAACTGTAGTGTTTAGTTATTTTTATTGTTTTTATCAATATCAATTTTGACAATGCCTTAATTGCATATATGAAACTGTAGTGAAAGGTTTGTTTATTAAAAGAATTTTAAGCCTTTACATGCAATATAATTTTTTGTGACATATACAGCGATTTTCAAAAATGACCGGTATGTTTGAAAAATCAATAAAAACTAAACGGAGAGCGATAGAAATACACTGTTTGTTGCAATATGTATGGGACAACAGTAAATTTTAGGCAAACTTCGAAATTAGTTACAATTTTCAACAACAGATGGCGCTGCAGACGATTTGAATGATATAGGAGAAAACGCAGTCTATGATTTCGCCATTCTGTAAGCCTTTTTTTGCAGTAAGTGTTTGCTATGAAAAAATGATTCAGAGACTACCCCATATTATTATTGCTGTGAATAGTGGATATGTGGAAAATATCGCACTTTAGATTTTTCCATATCTCAGTGCCATCTGTTGTTGAAAATTGTAACTCATTTTGAAAGTTTGCCTAAAAATTTACTGTTGTTCCAAGCATATAGCAACAAACGGTGTATTTCTATCGCTGCCCGTTTAGTTTTTATTGATTTTTCAAACATACGTGCCATTTTTGAAACACCTGGTATTTTTGTGTGATGATACAAAGGGTTTTTTTACATACAGTTCTGCATCAACATGTACGATTATTTATTTAATTATATATATATTTTTTTTATCTACGAAACTCAGATATTTGAATCACCCGCTTTGTCCTAACCCAAAGTTATATATAGAATCATTTCTTAAGCAATTAAATCTCTACCATCTTTAGTATAAATTACTTTACATTACTCTAGCAATTTAATATTTAAAAATGGCATTTATCTTTGTCTAAATCATATTAGTTTACGATTCTTAGAATTTTATCATTTTCCAGTGTTTTTTGGCATTAAAAATGCGTTTCTTCATTTTTAATTGTTTGAAATCTTTTACCTATTACAACATGCAATTTTTCAGTTATAATTTCAGTTATAATTTAGACTTTCTAAGAACACAATAAAATAAAAAAAAATTATAATAAAAAAAATATATCGTACCATCTTGAAATAAAACGGATTTTTAAATGATAAAAATTACAATTTTTTAAAAAAGTGAAATTATTGTTCTAAAATTAGCAGTTTAAAAACTAGCATAGGTCAACGGTAAGAAACTTTAGCATACGCACATATACAATAATAATAATAATAATAATAATAATAGCCTTTAAAAAAATAACACTATTTAGCATAATACTGCTATTAAAAACTATTCACTTAGAAAATGCAAATTTTCGATTTTTATTTCTTCTGAGAAACTATTTTATGTCCGACAAAAGAATAAGGCATAATTGATTCACAAATATTAGATTGAAATATTTTCGTAATTATTTTGCTACATATATATATTCTTATAAGTACTAGAATAAAAAAAAAATAATGTAATTTATTTTTTATACTATCATTCTAAGATTATTCATCATTCATTATTATCTGACATGTACTTTTCTGAACACACGTGCATATAATTTCATAGACTAATGTAATAAGAATGAAAGAAAAAAGCTTGAATGATGCTACTTTCTTTAATATCTTGGAGATATGCCAGCATTGTAGTTAAATTTTGCTCAGATGCTTTTAATATTTCAGATTCTGTTATCTGTTTGAAAATCTTCTCCCCAAACAGAATATTTTCAGAAAAATCTTTTTTAGAAAAGACATTACATTTAATTTTGAAAGACAGTGAACACATACCTCATTATTATTTTAATGCAATTTCCCAATATGCGGAATAAATGGGTTTTTCTGTAAAGAAAGGCAAATAAGAATTCAAGATATCATTTGTATCAGCGAATTAATATACAATAAGTGATTAAAAACAATTAAAGATATCACGGTATGCGCATTACAATTGTAACAATTTACACAATGACTTTAATTGAATGGCACTAAAATTGCATGTGATGTACAATTTATTTAGTTTTTTCTTTGCTGTCAATTACACAATTAGGAAGAAATACATCGCTTTCAATCGCGAGTTTTTGGGATTTCTTAAAGTAAACAATTAAATAAATAAAATAAAATAAAATAAAATAAAATAAAAATATATTGAAAAAATTCTGCAAAATATCGTTGAATTTTTTTTTTCCGAGGCAGCTATTCTTTTTTACTACAGTAAAAAAATATGTAGTCTGGTTGAAATGACGATTTATACAGAGAAAAGTGTGTATAGTAAAAGTATTTAAATTTCGAAAATATTAATATTTTACATTCAAATCTATTGTTGGAATTAATAAAAGTTGGAATGATGAGTTGAAAATTAATAAAATATGCTGTCAGTTTTTAAAACACAACGGTGGCATTGAAAATCTTCCATGTTTTGAATCTCAATTAAATTGTATTTGTATTTCTAGTGAAGCAAGCTGCAAAAAGATTTCAGTATTCCTAATTTGTAAAATAAATTGAATATAATTAGTTATATTTCAATTCTAAACATCAATCACACAGTTGGGAGTCATCAAAATAATTCATAATATTTTAAAGTTCATGTAAAACCTGATTAGTTCAGATTACATTTTCAAATATTTTCAAAATCTTTAATAATCTTTATAATGTTACAATTTCTGAAGAATGACCATTAATTATTTTTATAACAGTAAATTATTTCACCTGCCGAATCCTTTACATAGCTTTCTAGGAAGCAGTAAACTACTGGGAGTCCCAAAAATGGCAGATGTATTTTATAATTAAACAACTCGCATTTGCTGACAGATATTAAAAGAATTCTTGCAAAATGATTATGTATAATATCGAAAGTTTTTTTTTTAACTGTAATTATTGATTTTAGTTCGAATAATAAAAAAAAGGAATAGATGGCACTGACAGCGACTGATTAAAAGGTATAGAATGACTGAATAATCGGTATCGCAGTACCGATTATTGGTACTGCGATACCATTTCAATGCATTTTAATTTTTTTTTCGCATGGGAGAGGATAAAGGCCGAAAGGTTGATCCTAAATTACGCGGGTTTTGCTTTTAGCACCATATACCTCTGATCTTTGTAACAAAAACCGGGAATTACAGAATAAAATCTCCTGAAATCTTACATATTCTTCCTGCAAGAATTTTTTAATATTTTTCACCATTTGCAAGTTACCGAATTTTAAAATCCATCCATCATTTTTGCGTATTTGTAACATTTCATTAACACTATTTCTACCACGATTTTATGCATACCTATTTCTACCAAAAAAAGTGTTTGGCTTCTTTGTATTTGAATAAAAATAATTACCAAAACTGCGTAATTGTGTGCTGAATATAGATAATTTGAGATATATGTGACCGGCCACTTGTGATTTTTGACGTTTAGTTAGATATTTAGAAAAATACATGAGGAATTATCCTGAAACTCCTGGTGTATACACAAAATAGCACAGGTCATATATCTCCGTGAATTTTTTTTTTTCCGAATACCAATGGTGAACCGTCAGAAACAGAAACATAACCAATATCTTTTGGATAACCTTGTCAAGACTAATGTATCAAAAGCGTTCAAACTGCAAATTATGATTGAGTGGATTGTTGTAATAAACTGCGTTCATTTTTATGAGGATTACATATACTACGTGTATAAAAATTAAGGTTTTCATAAAAACAATCTCAAATTTTCACAGATTTTTTGCTTATAATTTTCAAAATTCTTACTATAAAAAAAATGTTCTTTTCAGAAAACATGAAAAAAAAAATTATTGTATATAATAAGCTATAATCAAAGTTCAAGAATAGTAAAAATTGTATGAATAATGAGCAGATTTAATAAATATTTTTTTCACTACGCATGCGTGTAAGCAATCAAAGTATAATTTTCATAAAGTGTTAACTAAATGCATAGATGAACGTTTTTAAAAGGTTCAAAAACATAGCTTGAAAATTATAAAAATTATCGCCACTGTAATAACAATAAAATCCATTGTTTCCCAAAAGAAGCAAAAAGATGAGGTTATGTAACCATATACCCATTGATTTGAGTCAATACAGAATACGTAGTAATGCCCGTACCACTATAATTGGACACAGACCATAATCATATAATGTATTAATTAACATTTTGACACTCATTTCCAAAACAGTAGAAGGAAACCTGTTACTCCTTTTTTCCTAGAACTTGAAACTTACATACAAAGATGGATTTCATTAAATTTTATTTTTTACTAATTTAAGGGTTTAATATATATATTATCACTGACATTCATAACAATTTTTTGGAATTAATTTTCTTTCTGTTTTAAAATGTATTGCTATTTTTAAGGATTCAGCAATCTAAATTTCGCTTCAATAATTGTTCGTTTCTAAAAATAAAAAAAAAATATATTTATCATCTATGTAAGAATTTAATAAATATAACTTAACCTTTGGATTTATTAAGTAAAAGGTAGGTTCTTTTGAAAGAAAAACGAAAACCTTTGTGCTGTCCGTGATAAAAATTACCCATTTGTTTAAAGTGGTTTCAACAGTTTTCGGTGCAATTGTAAATTTCATTAAAAGTTAAAGTATCTATTGAACAAATTTAAAACAAGTATTATATAAAAAAAACTAAATTTGCTTCAAGTGATTTCTATTAAATAATTTATTGAGTTTGAAATAATTAATGCAATACTTTATTCATGTTCTGAAATAGCCAGTGATGAAATCATTATCACACTTAAACAAATCTCATGCTGTAATCATACTTTTGGCGCTTAAAATAAGGCTGAAAGTTTTATTAACTCAGTTAATGTCAAAGTACAAGCATTTAGGATGCATTCACTTTTACGGGGATTATTATAAAATATCCGGAATAATAGCATTACTTTTGAGTGCCCAGTTTTAACCAAAATATACATTAATCACCATATTTAAAGCCAGTTACTATCTAATATATTATTATAAAATCAGAATTACTTATTGGAATGAAGATAAAATCTGAGTTAATATAAATTTGTATTTTTCTGTGTCTTTAATAGTTTGTGTTATTTAGGATTTATACAAAACAATACCTTGCATTCCATTATTTTCGTGATATATTTTTTCAATATTAACCCTTTCATGACCAATTTTTTCAGTTTTTATAATAAATTACTTTCAAATGAATAATAGTAACACTAGCTATCGAAATAGATTAAATGGAATCGAGCGAATATTTCATTGTCTGAAACTTTACGCATGCTGTTGTTTTGCGTAATATTAAATTCATATTCATATGACAATAGGCTAAGGAAGCGTTTATAGAGATGATTAGAAAATATTATATTGTAACAAGATTTAAAAATATTACAATTTTCTAAATACTTTTTGCGCTTTGTTACGTATGATTTTTTTTCAGGAAAGTAACACTTATTTTAAATTTAACGACTGAAATATATGTTTAAAATACAATAATCGTAAACGGTGCAACGAGAATTAAGAAAATATTTATAAATATTAATAATTGGAACAACATTTATGAATGCATGTATTATATGCACAGATACATATGCATAGACATGGCTATGTGTAAATGCAAAGACATTACTACAGTTAAACTGTAAAAAAGTATTTGTTAAAATAAAATAGTATTCAATTAACAGATATGTACTATTAATAGTATACCAGACTCTAAAGGGTTAAGAAAAAAGGCGAAATTATTTTCTCTAGTTCTACTTTAGAAATATATTATCCGGAAAATTCTAGAAAATTCGTTGATTGATAATTCTGCCAGTCTATGAGATCTATGTGATATTTAGCTTTAAAGTGTATTGCACAAATGCTGCACGCAATCTTTGAAGAATAATTCAAACTTCCTGTTAATTTACAAATAATCTGAAGCTAGTTTTGGATCGTTTTCCACAGAATTGATTGCCTTGGTCATCCTGAAGCAATATACCAAGCAATTCTTGCGGAAACAGAATGTCCGAGAAAATCCGCTGTTCAGGATTTTAAAAGCAAAAAGAAAAAAAAACAAGAGCAGGAATTTGTATGTTCTACGTTCCTGCACTTAACTTTAAACCTAAATCTTATGTGAATATCATAGACAGGCAGAATTGCTAACTAACGAAACCTTCTGTTGCCATTCACTTGTCGAAAGAATTCATAAAATCTAGCAACTGTCCATTATCAACATTGGGGAACGTAAACTTCATGCTCCACACTTAATGTATTGAAAGGTGTGTAAAATTGACAAAAGAAACTTCTCTTGCAGTCATCGGAGAAAATAAGAGTGATGGCTATATTTTGTGAGTATGTTTCTTAAAACACTCCACAGCTTTCTCGCATCAGCAAAAAAAAAAAAAAAAAAAAAAAAAAAAAAAAAAAAACCGTTTTGACCCAATGTAAATGTGTTGTTTGTGTTTGTAAAAAGAAATAAAAGTATATATAGTTGAAATTTTTCTGAAGAATACCTTTGTAGTTTTTTCTTATGATTATATTTCATCTGAAAAATTTGTTATATTTTTAAATTCCCTAAATAGGACAATTAATCATTAAATTGCATTGCATAATTACAACACTTTCGCAATCATATCTGTACAAATTCTGTAAATTACATTATCCGCAAATTGTGAAAATGCAGGTTTTTGGGTGAAACTAATAGCACTATTTTAATTTTACTTTTGAGTAAATGGTATTTTTATTTATTTATTTATTTTGTGTGTGAAGGGGAGGATAAATCACAGATATTGTACTATATTTAAAATATATATATATCTAAACATATTCATTAATTTCCTATAATTTTTAGGAAATAAATGGATGAATAAGATAGCAAAATGTACAAAAAAAGTTCTCTAAGGAATAAAACTGTTTTTTATTTCATAAAATCACGTCGTTTTTTAATAAATATTTTTTTTTTTAAAGGCATTATACGATTTAAATTTTCACTAACATTCATATTTCAATTATTCTACCAATGTAAATTAATATTATTCATAACTAAATTTTGTATCACATTGGCATAACAAAGTTATTTTGCTTTTATATCGGTTATTTTGGTAATTAAGCGTTAATTTTGCCATAAATTAGGGAGATTCGGAATTTTCATTTACAGAAGATTGTATTAAGCTCTTTGCTTTCAAGCAATTTTATATGTCTAGTGGTTTAAAAATTGTTCCTTATCTTTTTTATATCATGTAACGTTATAACAAGCTATTATACCCGATTTCATTTAGTATATTATATATTTAAAAGTTTTATTTAATATACTGCGATCTAGGATTGATATTGTAGTATTTTAAAAATTTGTCTTAAGTTCATACTTTGCCATTTATACTAAAACCGTACATTGACATTGATAATTTTAATAATTATCTATCGCTAATAAATCCTATCTCTGTAATGATGTGCTTTTAGAGAAATCAATAGTGATAATATTATTAAAACATGTTACACACACCATTAAACACACCGTAAACATTTCGTCGGTATTTACTTTAAATTGTGTTTCTTATTGTTTAAAGCATTTATTAAAAAGAAGCATTATACACACTAAAATAACAATAAAAACTAATATTTCAGTATTCTTCTATTGATATGAATTAATATTTTTTTTAGTAATCGAACTTTATTTCTTACACACAGTGGCTACAGATCAAAGAAAAACACAGTCAAACATATAGTAAGTGTAATCGCAGATCACACAAGGGTTTTTGTTTGATATTAATTTTATAACAACTTATCCTTTAAATAATAAATTTAAAACAAATTTAACAAGTAAGTTTAATTTAAAAATAATTATAAAAGGAAGTTATTAGTTTAATCAAATTAAAAATGTTAAAATAAAATTATTTAAATGTAAACCTAAATTCCATTAAAAAAATCGAAATAAAATATATATATTGGCGATATATATATTAAAAAAATAAATTTCTAAAACCGAAAAAAATTGTTTAAACCAATAATTAAAATACTGAATGATTAATCAATAGCAATAGCTTTTAAAATAGATGAAGATTGAATTCCGAAGAATATTATAAAAGTCAGCGATGATTTATCTCAGCATAATAATAATAATAATAATAATAATAATAATAATAATAATAATAATAATAATAATAATAATAATAATAATAATAATAATAATAATAACATAAACTATTATATTGACCAAGAAATATATAATTTCATTAATTAAATCCATTATAATAAAAAAATTTCAATTTGCAGTACCGAGATTCGAAATGTAAAACTTCTGCTTGCAGACATGCTTTACCAACAAGCTATAATGTCATCACCAAATTTTTTTATATTGAAGTTCTTTTCTAAAATTTAAATTGCAAAAATGAACGGATTGCATAAAAAAATAATTTAAGTACAAATAAATACTTTCTCAAATTTTTATGACTTGTCATGTGACATGAGATATTCAGCTGTTCAAAATTGAAGTCTTTTACTTATAATTTTTGTGTACGTATTCTGTGACAGTCAGAAAAAGAAGTGAACCGAAAACAGTTTTGTCAGATAAACTAAACACATAAAAAAAGAAACATACAAGTATATTTTTTGTAGAAATACTCGCTCGTGCGGTTGAAAAAAGATGGATTTTCTATAATAAAATTATGGTTTCCCTTTTTGACTGCATTTTTTCCTGATGTGTCTCCATAGAGATATCGTCATAAAAATCTTTATTTCCCTTTTCTTTTCTGGGATATTTTAATAAATAAGTGTTTATACATTGTAAGCAATAAGAGAGATTTTGACATTTCAATTACGCGAAATTTATTTTTCTTTTCAAGCGATTTGTATAACATTGACATAGTAAAAAAATGATTTTCTAATATTGGTCATTTTCGCAAGCTGTTATACTTAACTTAATTTATTTATATTATTTATTCATATTTGGGGTAAAATATAATTGATTATACACACGTGACGACCTCTAAGCCAAGGGGGAAAAATGACAAAAATTCAATTTGAAGTAAATTGAGTTCAACGTTATTTGACGTTAAATTTAAATATCAATAATAATTGACATTGAAAACTGTTGCTTGTTTCGTTGTATTATTTGAACTTTTATTTCAATAATTGTAAAAAAAGTAGAGTACAGTTTTCTTTAAATTTACAATTGGTCTATATTGATAATTATTCGGAAAAAGGTGGTTTATTTCTATAACGAGGCACATAATAAGAAAATCGCCTACATGTCTTTATTTGAAAAGAAAAAATCATATTTCCAAGTCGTCCGTACACTTAGTTCGTTTTTTTCAATTTTGTATATTATATTGCTTATACTGGTTAGCTTCCGGGGTCTTCATTTTAACCCATATCATTAATACATATATCAGATACACCTATGAATAATATACATCTATGAAACATCCCGGTTTAAGAAATTCATTATCAATTACCTTATACAAAAAAATTAGTCTGTAAACTTTCCATGACTAATTATTTTGAATAGCCTTTTTTAAACTTCAAATCAATTATTCAAATAGAATAATTTGTGTGTAAATTGGAAAATGATACTTACCTCAAAAGACTCTATAGATTTGCATTTTAAATTCTTGAAAAGAAATGTTAAAAAATTTAATGGCAAATATATTAACTTAACACATTTTAATATTCATTTTCGTCAACTTCGGGCCTCAAAATTCATTATCTTGTACAGAAGATTCTGCAGTCTCTTTTCAGATTTCAAATTCTTAACTTTTGCCAGGAAGTTCATTTTCAGGCGCAAAGGTTGTAATCGAAAAAGGGTGAAAAGTTTTAAGGAATTATATTGCCAATAATAGGAAGTTATTAAAGTTTTGTTCCCGAATAAAGCATCAGGTTGCTCTTTGTTATGCAAATTTGCCACCAAAAATTTAAACATCCCGGTTACGTCATTTATTTCATCAGACGCAAAGACATTTGAATATTTTCTGGTTATTAAGAACAAGAGAGCTAAACTTTGGAGAAAGTTTTATATTCGTAAAACTAATGCTTTGTAAACGCTCTATGAAATTGCGATATAAAGTAAGTTTACTTAAAGTTTGAATGGTATTATTTTATTGATTTAAAAAGATAAAAATATTTATTGTACAAGTGTTATGTTTTCTATTAATATACAGGGTGTTTACTTTCAACGGTGCTCAATGAATAAGTCCTAAATCTTTTGTAATACATATAGTTCCAATAGCAAATATATATCAAATGAAGAACGAAATTATTTACAAAGTATTTTCAATCTTTAAAAATATTTCTTAAAATTTATAAGTTTTATTTTTATATAGCTCTACGATTCTATAAGTGATATTTAGTATACATTTCATTTTGCATTAAGAAGCAGTGCGAAAAAAGTATAATTTATTTAACCATAAAAATAACTGATTTTTTAAACTTTGAAGTACGTGACATACGCCAATTTTATGCATTTAAATACAAATGAGTTGAGCCATACTTTGATGAATCGAACAAAAACTGCTCAAATTATTAGAAGAATTTATTTCGTGTGAATCTACACTTTAACTGTGAGTAATCACACTGTTCAAGTATCACGATAGTGTAAGTTCTAATTTTTATCAATTAATTTTTAGATTGGTTAAAGGAATTGTGTTTTGATGTTTGCTATACTTTGTAAAAAAAAATTAAATAAATAAACTGTTGATTTTAGTCATTTCATAAAAAAAAAAAAAAAAAAAATGTTTTTTTTTTTTTGCTTATATTTTCAATACAAGTTTAAGGTTTAAAAATGTAGTTAAAAAATTGGCTTTACGATCTATGAAGTATAAGTGTCTACAGCGCCCAATTCAGTTTACTAGATCCTTGGCCCCAAGGTACTAAGCCTCCTGTGTCCCAGAACAACGCGAGACCCTCTGTGTTTATTTCCCAAACAAGCTTGGTACTTATTTTATCGATACAGACTGTAAAAAAGGCCATGTCCAGCCGCAAATCGAACCCGCCAACTTTAACGGGATAGGCTGATGTGCAAACCACCACGCCACTGGGCTGAATAGTATAATAACTATTTCTGACATAAAAATGGTATCTAAATTACATGCTATGAGTTCGAATGATGAGGGCAAGCAACTTAATAGACATAATTTAGAAAAGAAAATTTCGAATCTATTTTTCTATGATAGGAAAAGTTTTCATACATTTCTATAAAACTGAAAATAAACTTAAAATAGATTTAAAATAGGCTTTGAAGCTTCATTTGTTTTTAGACCTCTTTATCTCGTGCAGCCAATTACGAACAACTGAATTAAAACATTAAACCGAATAAAACAATTAAAAACGAATAAAACAACATGAACAGTTTAGTATTTCTTACCAGCTAATTTTTCCTAAACGATTTTTAAAGTATAAATGAGTAATTTAAATGATAGATTAAATTAAATAAATTGTTAATACGATTAATATGTAGTCAGTCTATATTAATTAAATGATAAATTGAAATATATATATATATATATATATATATATATATATATATATATATATATATATATATATATATAATTTCTATTGCATCATACCTGTAATTTTATATGTCAAACATATGGAAAATCAAAGAAATTTCTTTTTTTTTCCATGGCCTCAAAGATGCTCAACGGTGCTAGCCATCCGGGGAAATTTACATTCTACTAAAATGATTTTCTTTGAAAGAAACCCCTTATCCTTATTCGCTTTTTCTCATATGCACAAATTGTGTTTTTTTAACTTTTGTGCACAAATGCTCAATTGAATGCGCTTTTTTCCGCCGATCATGTTTTTTTTTTCCTCACATAGCCTACCATATTTGTCTTTCACGTATCAATCATCGAAGCAATTCCCCTGTTTTGAGCTCTGCATATACAATTTAAAATGTTATCAAAGTTTTATAAAAGTGCTTATCAAACCTTAATCGTTTGGTTAAGTATGTTAAAAAAGTTCTGCTGCAACAATGGACATGTGATTTTTAGATAATGCATATGATTTCTGTGAACAAAGTAAAATCTCTATAACGCACACGCTTTAATAACTGACAACTCTATTTAGCGGACAATTCTTAAATCCCCAACACTTACGCAACTACCTCTAAATGACGGGAACATGCCACACTCATTGATGTTTGTTTATCGAATTTTTTAATATAAATTCAATAATTCCTTTACATAACAAACGACTGAATTACAATACTAACTCAGTTGTTCTACTTTGTTACTAACTGTTAATCCTTTTGTGAGACATGTGCGTTAAATATAAAGTAGATCTGTCAATACAGCTTTATGTTACAAAATACATGCCTTTCTCGAGAATTTTTCTTTTTTCTCTTTCAGTATTTATTTGGAAATTCGCAATTTGTTCGTTAAGTGTATCCCTTAATGGTTCCTGAGAAACATTTGAATAGAATTACTGTTCAATCTGATAAACATATTCTGCGTTTTAATACACTTGGGAAATACAAATGTTTTACAAATCAGCGCTGTATGTCATTTTAATCATTTAATTTTTGAAATTAATTTTTAAGACACATTTGAATTTACACGCAGATTGGGTTCAGGCGATTTAAAATAATTTTCAAATAAATCGTTGTAGCAATTTTCTTCAAGTGAAAATCTTCTATTAACAAATTGAGTTAATGGAATTACTTTTTTTTAACTTAAATTAGAAAAATATTATGGTTTAAATGAACATATATTCTTATGATTGAAAACACGACATAGACACATAATCTCTAAATAAGTTTTCTAAAAATGCAAAAATAAAATATGAATTTTAGTCAAACGAAAAAGTGTTATAAATGTGAAAAAAAAATAGTTTTGGATTTTGTTTTTTTATTACATAGTGCATAGACTTTTTTGACTAGAAATTCAACTCGATTATAAAATATATTATTTCAAAGTGATAAGTTGTCACTACTAATCACACAGTTAAATTTAGTGCGTGTTTCAGTGAAGTAATATATTAAACCTATTTCAGCATTAATGTCTTTTTTTCATTATGTATCCAACCTTAATTCATTTTACTCTTAAATTCATAATGCAATAACATAAAATCAGAAAGTACCTTTATAGCTTGCATTATAACATAGCATATATAATATCGTGAATGAAACAACCTCATAGTCATTTACATAAATCCACATGATTTTTCCAACAGTTATTGTTTTATTTTATTTTTATTTTTTAATAGCAAATTTAAAATAAGTCAGTTTTGCTATAAATGATTAAAAAAGCAAAAAATACCTTTATTTGATCACATTTAAAGAGAAAAAAAATAACATTTTTTATTTATTTTCTTTATTTTTTATTTATTGAGTAAGACTGGAGAGGGTTGACCTATTTTTTTAAATATATACAGGGTGTCCCTAAACAAATGGTATATACTCTAGGGGGTGATAGAACACATTAAGACGAGCAATAGTAAATAGGAAACCAAGGGTCCCAAACGTTTTCCAAAGGAGATAGCCGCCATTAAAGTTTGGGGTCCAAAATTTCAAATACACATAAAAAACGGAAAATTTGGTCGATTGATTTGCGGTTTTCACTAAAATTATTCTTTATGTTGGTATTTTCTTGAAAATAAATTATAAAGATAAATTTCGAAAAATGCCGATAATGGGCGCTTTAGACTTTGAAGTAAAGTAAAACTATTTTTTGCCGTGATATTTTGCATCTCATTAAATGGTTTCGTAAGCTTAGACTTAAACTTAAATTTTGAGCTCAAAATCTGAATAGTTGGAAGCGGTTAAGTAGCACAAACGTAACTGTGTTCAGATTGTTTAAATTTCAAATGACTATAAAAACCGGAAAAATTGGTCGATTGATTTGCGGTTTTCACTAAAACTATTCTTTATGTCGGTATTTTATTGAAAATGAATTATAAAGATAAATTTTTAAAAAAATGCCGATAGAGGGCGCTTTAAATTTTTTAGTAACAAACAACTACTTTTTTACATTATTTTTTGCATCTGATTAAATGTTTTCGTAAACTTAGACTTAAACTTAAATTTTGAGCTCAAAATCTGAATAGTTGGGGGTGGTTAAGTAGCACAAACTGAACTGTGTTCAGAGGCTTCAAATTTCAAATGATAATAAAAACGGAAAAATTGGTCGATTCGTTTGCGGTTTAAAATAAAACTATTCTTTAAGTCAGTATCTTCTTGAAAATGAATTTTAAAGACAAATTTCAAAAAAATTCCGTTAGAGGGCGCCTTAAACTTCAGAGTAACCAACAACAAATTTTAACCGTTATTTTTTGTATCTAATTAAATGCTTTCCAAAACTCGTTAAATGTTTTCGAAATCTTAGATTTAAACTTAAAGTTTGAACTCAAATTTTGAATCGTTGGGAGGGGTTAAGAAGCGCAAACTGAAGTGTGTTCAGGAGTTGAAATTTACCCCCCCCCCTCGAACACAGTTCACTTTTGCGCTATTTAAACACTCGCAACGACTCAGAATTTGATCTCAAAATTTAAAACTAAGCATTTGAAAGCATTTAATGAGATTTTAAAAAATAACGGTTAAAAATAGTTGTACGCTACTCCAATGTCAAAGGCGCCCTCTATCAGCATTTTGTGAAATTTATCTTTAAAATTTATTTTCAAGAAAACACTGATTTAAAGAGCAGTTTTAGCAAAAACCGCAAACGAATCGACTATTTTTTCCGTTTTTTTTATAGTTTTCCGTTTCGTTAATTTAAACCCTCTGAACACAGTTCAGTTTGTGCTACTTAACCACTCCCAACTATTCAGATTTTGAGCTCAAAATTTAAGTTTAAACCTAAGCCTACGAAACCATTTAATAAGATGCAAAAAAAAAAAAAAAAAAAAAAAAAATAGTGTTAAGATGGATTAATTCGTTAATTCAAAGTCTAAAGCGCCCTCTATCGGCATTTTTTGAAAATTATCTTTATAATTCATTTTCAATAAAATACCGACATAAAGAATAGTTTTAGTGAAAACCGCAAATCAGTCCACCAATTTTTCCGTTTTTTATAATCATTTGAAATTTAAACCCTCTGAACACAGTTAAGTTTGTGCTACTTAACCGCTTTCGACTATTCAGATTTTGAGCTCAAAATTTAAGTTTAAGTCTAAGCTTACGAAACCATTTAATGAGATGCAAAAAATCACGGCAAGAAATAGTTTTTCATTACTTCAAAGTCTAAAGCACCCTCTATCGGCATTTTTCGAAATTTATCTTTATAATTTTCTTTCAAGAAAATACCAACATAAAGAATAATTTTAGTGAAAACCGCAAATCAATCGATCAGTTTTTCCGTTTTTTATGTGTATTTGAAATTTTGGACCCCAAACTTTAATGGCGGCTATCTCATTTGGAAAACGTTTGGGACCCTTGGTTACCTATTTACTATTACTCGTACTGATGTGTTCTATCACCCCCTAGCGTATATACCATTTGTTTAGGGACACCTTGTATATTTTTATTTTTTTTTAAATTCTGAACCTAGAATAAAGTGTCATATATCGTTTTAATGTATCGTAATTATCGTAAATTTTTTTATCAAAATAAAATTGCGATTAAAGTGTAATATATAAGAAACTTGAAAATTATTGATTTTAATCATCTAAAAATTATGGGTCAAGGCTTTCCACGTACGGGATGCTTGAAACAGCTATTTGATATTAAAATATTTGTTAAGAAAAATGAAATAAGTTTACGCCGAATTACTTAATGACGCATAGTTTATTTATTACAAAAATTATTTGGGAATATGTAATGCGTAAACAAACCTGCTTATATGGAATCCACAGAATAAGTGGCGAATTACGTTTTAAGGCCCCCGCCCTTTGTTTTTGCGACACTCGACCTAGCAACTCTAGAGTCCATATAGTTTATCTTCATCTCATTGTGTTCATCTTGTTCAAGTTTGTCTATATACCTTCCTAAATTATTTTGAAAAATGTTATTTTATTTTGCAGAGGCATGATGCACATTCCGAAGGCTGCTGCTTTGATCATTTTTAGTATTTTCCATTATTTCTATTTACCAACTATGGGAACTATATTCATGAATTTTCAGTAATTATCAACTTTCCAATTTATATTTCATTAAATGCTTTCGTGCTTATCTAGCATTTTTTTTACATCTTCATTGAATCATATTTTTTTTCATTTTCTCTATCGTACTAAAATTCTTATGCTATTTTAACATAGCTTAACAGAATATATATTTATTTTTTTTATTTTAGAAATATAACAATTAACCTTTCATCATAAATATAATAAAAATATTTCCAAAAACTTTAAATTAAAGAAGTTTTCAGTATCTGCTCAACCATCTCTCACATTGGTTAGGCCTAACCTCTTCGCATACTATTTTTTTTTTAAAGTATAGCACACTTTTATCTTTAACCTAATTTACTATACAATATTTATGCCTCGGATGAAAGATCAATATGTTTGAATTACTTAAAACCTACTTAATTAAATTCTCATGATATATTTTATCCGTAGAAACTTACAAAATGTTTCCAAATAATATACATTTTAACATTAGTATATATATTTTTTACTATTTATATACCCATTCGTCAGACATTATTGCGTATAATCCTCTGCCTAGAAAGTTAACTCTCATTATATATAAATGCATACATTAAAACATCAATTAACTGCCAACCTAAAATTTAGTAAGTTTATTTTTTTATAACACATATTGGCTAGGTTTACAGAAATGTATTAAATCTTATATACAAAATAAAAGCCGTGAAATTGAAAAACAAATATGTCTACGAGTACACGAGACAGCACAGAATGTACTACAAAAATGTTTTTGGTCCACCTGGAGTATCATTACTTGTAACTTTTAAATGCTTTCGTCACCTTATAGACCTTGATTAAGATCAACATTTTCTACTATTCTTCATTTACACTAATATTTTAACAAAAAATAGCAATGCTTATCACGCACATCTATATTTTTCCAAATAAAGATGCACTACAAATGATTATATATGCCGGGGAAACTGGTAAAAATAAATTGGTATATGCCCTCGGAATTTTTCATCTAAACTGAATTTATCACTTTTTTGAAAAAAGGGTTTTTCCACTAAATTTTGCATAAAAATTTGCAAAAAATACATAAAATTTTATATTAAACAGAATCTAGAAACTAAAATGTTCTAAAATTTAGAAATTAAATATACTGATGTTACATGCATAATAATAATTACGCACATCTAGCGCAAATGGTAAAAAAATTAAATAAAGAAAACATCATCAGCAACAATAAAAAGTACAACGCCAACTATAAAAATGATCCTATATTCAATCCGTGAATGCTGACAAAGAACTATTTTTGTAATCTAGATTTATTGAAATTGCCCATAATCGCGGAATTATGTTAATGCGTTCGTTTCCTCAAAAAGCATAACTTGAAATAATATCATCATTTATTGAGGAAATAGCACGTGATGCAGTTATTAAGGGATTTTGAATATAAAAGAATTTGAAATTTGTGCCAGAGTCGTAAAGATTTATTGTGGGTTATAGTTAAGAGAAAATTGTCTGCTATCTAGTTTAAAGAAATGAATATGAGAATTTCACTGTATTCACATGACGTAAACTAAATGGTTTCAACGATCAATGCATATTCATCAGAAAGTGTAAATTTGTGATTTTTCTTTTCTATCTTCGGCAAAGAGTTTTCTTTGCACATTTGTAGCTATTATAAAGTTAGCATTTGTTCTTCGGAAGCAAACTAATTTACGATCAAGTTATTAATACAAAATTTACTTTTATTATTTTTACTGAATACTAAATTAAAAAAGGAATTAAAAGTATTACTGAATTAAAAATATTAATATAAGTAAAGTTGAAGAGCGTTAATCAGATAAAATTAATTAACTTAAAGCCACGTAATTGCAAAATATAGCAATACAATATTTCAGAACCTCTAATTATGTATATAGGGCACACACCATAAAATATCAAATTTTAACTGGAATTCTTTTTTTTTCTTTTTTCTTGTGCTAATTTTCCCAGTATTAGATCTATATATACAATTTAAATATAAATTGTTTCGCAAAAATCGAAAAAATCTTGCAGTGAAGGGTTTACCAAGGGTGAAGCCAAGTATCTGGGATCGATTCCCGGCCTGGGCAATTTTACGCTCAGTTGGAAATATTCAATTTGTATTTTAAAACTGTATTATATCATAAGAATGATACTAACGTCCTCAGGCCTGAGACAAAAATCACGAAGAACCAAAAAAACGTATTTAAAATTACTATAAAGCATCTCTAAGATGTATCAGACTATATACCAATGAGCATGATATGGACATATTTATTTAAAAAGTATAAAAGTAATTTTAACAATTCTAAAAGCATTTTAATTTTTTTTTCAATTTGTGTGTTTTATTGTCTCTTACAAGCGACAAAGGGGCTGAGGAAGTTCATTTAAGTAATGCTTCCATAGCAGTGAAACTTATATCTTAGTGAACAATTAGTTTACACTGATGAAAAAGCTAGTTTCATAACTATTTTTGCAAGTTGCCTCTAAAATTAAATCTAAACTTTGTATTATTTTCGAAATTTTGTCAAAAACAAGTCGGTTTAAAACTTTTTATTTAATCTATTACCTTTTTGAGCGTTTCGTATCATATAAGATACACATCTTGCGTATCATATACGATACATATCAAATCTTGCGAACAGTTTTATACAAAAAATTTCTTTTAGAATACATGTAGTATAAATACTTCCATACTTTTTCAATATTTATTTTCAGAATATAATTTTGAAAAATACAGTCTTCTATTAATGTCAATTATTGAAAAAAATGTAGTGAATGTATCAACTATAAATACATATTTATAATGGAAAAAAATTAAGTGGAAAATAAAGTATTAAGTACAAAGAAATAAAAATTGCTTAACAAAATCTATTCACGTATTCTTTTATTCATTGAAATTAGACACATTTGATAAATTATCGTAATACATGCATTTGTCAAAAGATATTGCATTAAAAATGGGTGTAATTTGTTCTTAAAACTGCATGTGCCATGGGCAAAATTTTAGAAAGAACTGAAATAGTATTTCAAAAGACGCCAAATTTATTTTAGAAACACAGATGAATTTTTAGGAAAGCATTTAAAAGGGAATCCAACTTCTTCTTTTCTTCGTAGAAATAATTTTTTTTTTTGGAAAATACAATAATATTTTTTTCTTAATATTCTCATTCTTTAGTAACAAATTCATGTATACATATTTATTTAATTCATCTTTTATTTTCTCTCATTTGTCTGTTTTTAAATAACTTCTAAAACAATTCCTTATTTCACTGAATTTGAAACTAAGTGATTATGTAAACATATTTAATGATTTTAGTATAATCTAATTACACGTAATGATTCAATTATCTACATGTCAATTTATATAAAAAATAAATTAAAATTTATTAAACTGTATTAATTAATTATTATTATTTTATCCCAAGAAAAAGACTCAATTTAATTAAACAATTTTTTTACAAGTATAATTATGTATGGTTTGTTTTTTCTGGACGTAGTGTCTTTAAAATCTGTATACTTTTCAAAGAAAATTATTTTATATCATTCCATCTATGTTGCATTGGATTCATTTATAAAAAGTATATATTTATTTATTAATTCATATATATAAATTTTTTTTATTGTTTTGCGTTTTTTTCTTTCAGGTGGTCTGTCAAAACGCATGCAAAATAAGGAAGAATATCAACTAGTTATTGTTTGTTCTCACCTCAGTTAACGAATAGGAAAACAACATTGCAACCACTAATTCGGAAAATCAGTCTTTTGCCAGAAGAACTATTAAATTCGTGTAAAGCAAAACCATGTGAAACAGTAACGTTAAAAATGATGAAGATCCTTCTCACAGACTTCTCATAAATTTTTTTAAGAAGAGTATGGGAAGCCTTTAATGGTTACCGCAATTCTCGGTTGACATACAAGCAGAAAGTTTGTGCAAAGACTCAACTGGATTACCGCCAACAAATACATTCTAAATTTGTTATAAATTCGAAGTTTTGAAAATCTCTGCGTTTATCTTAAAGGGGATCCGTGATACTAAAATCTATAAATTTTCTAAAAAAAAAAAAAAATCATTGCATTATATAATCTCCTTTTTTCCCTGCTTACAATGAAATTTAAATCATATATCTATCTTATTTAGAACAAGAAATATATATATTTTTGCGTTTTGATTGGTTTTCAAAAATCTAGTTGTCAAGTCATAGCACAGTGATGTTATCACAGAAGGACGACGATCTGATGAAGTGAAAATGATGATACGCATGATGGAGATGGTCAATATGTAATTATTTATCACATCTGAATAAATTGAACTTCCCATATGTCCGTGGCCGGTAAAATCTGGCAGACACAGTTTAATAAACGGTGGTTTCGTCCAAAAAAAATCATGAGATGCTGGCATAAATATTTTATTGTGGCACAATTTTACTGACATACTCCACATAACATTCCAGTCTCAAGCAATATAGCACAGAAAAACGACGGAATACTCACACTCACGTCTTCAAGGCGAAAAAATAAAACATTCTTTTTTAACTATTCTTAGCGGCGGTTCATTTTTAGCAAGTGGAAAATCAGATGAATTCTGTTTCCTAAGTTCGCATCAATGGATTTCAGCCAACACTAAGGCTTATCATAACTGCCGAGCAACCGATAACGGCAACCGGAGGGGGAGGGAAGAAGGCGTATCCAACCACGCCCTTGGGTAGTAAGAGGAGTGGTCACGTCAGGACTATTTCACAATGGGCGGAAGCCCTCTAAACTAAGCAGAAGAAAAATGCCCGTAGGACTGCAAAGCATTATGGGTACGCAAAAGATTTTTAGTAAAATATCAAAAATAAAGCTTCCGGCAGAATATTTTTTATTCTAAAAAGGAGAAATGAAATAATAGTATAGATAAATATTTCGATATATGAGATTGATATTTTAATACTACAATTGAGTTTTTTTAAGACAATAATAGTATATTACGCCTAATTAAGGAAAAAAAAGAATTTAGCCGATAGTTAAATTTTAGCATATTACTGAAATATAAGGTAGTTCTGTTGAATATCGGCATATCGTGCAGCGACGTGAACTTGCATCTTGCTAAATGGCTATTTGAAAAATCTGATATACAACAAAATAACGGAAAACATTTAAAATAATCTATTTTCATAAATATCATGATCGAAATTAACCCGATGATGTTTCGACTTATTAACTGAAGCAGGAAATTTATATGGAAAACAAAGTTAATTAGTATTGAACTAATAATATAGAATTAATAACATCTATAACTACTTTTTCAAACTGTAAGATGTATGAGAAGAAAGAATTTTTGAGATTAGCACATCCAACTAATTATTATTACTATTATTACTTCTTTTCAATTGAATGTCCGATAGAATGAAAAACAGATTTATGTACACATTTTCAGTTAAACAATGCATTTTCAATTTCAAATAGACCTTTTTTCTTTTCGGTTCCCGATATATTATTACGGATTGTTTTGTACAAATGAGATTTTTATGTGTGCATATTTGTTTAAAATATGAAACAAAAAATAGTTTTTTTTTACTGTTTAAGTTTGATGAAGTTCAAATATTTTTATAACGATCAGATCTTTCTATAAAGTTCAAATATTTTTAAATGGGTTTATAAAAAATGTAAGATATTGAAGATTTGTAACTTATAATATAAGTACTTATACAGTGCAAGTCATAAGTATCGAAAGAATAGGATATCTCCTTAAATATTGCTCCTAGATCCATACTTCCAATTACAAAAAATCATTTAAAAAGGTGACATATATGGTGACATAAGTTGCAACTCCATGGAGAGTTTATTTGATAAAATACGAAAATTAAATTTTTATACAGCCCCCGTAGGGTACAAATTCCAATTAGAAAAACTTTCTTTATGGCCGTTTAAATAATTCGTCAGGTTTTAATGAAACAAACACATATTGAAATACGTGAAAAATATTCAAGAAAAATATTGCTCTAACAGTTCAAAATGCAAAAAGTATATTTATTGAAAATAATTCCGATTTTTTTTCTTTTTTGCGATGCTTAACCACATAATTTGCAAACAAAATCGCACCTTAAAATTTCCCATAAAGTTAAAATAAATAATAACAACTCCTTAGATTTTTCTTTTTTTAAGTACAGTAATTTAAAATTTTTATGACTCGAAGCATTATGCACCGGAATTCATTTTTTTCCATTTAATTAAAGTGGAAAATATAATTGGAGTTTAGTTTCATCATTTTTTGAAATATTAATTTTAAAAATATCATCAATATTTATTTAAAATAGGATGTAGCTTATTTTTTTTTTTAAATCGTTTGTTCAAAAGTAAATATTTTTTTTTCAAATTTGCCAAAACAAAATTAATATAATAAATAAATAAATAAAAATAAAAGAGAAGATCCAGTACGATTCTTGAATTAATAATTTAAAGCCAAACAATGGTGAAAAATAAATATTGAGCATTGTGAAAAAGTTTTGAGCAAGGTTTGTCTTCTAATAAAATGTTTAAGTGTTTTTTAATTGTACTTGAAAAAGTAACTTTTTTCTGTAGTTTAAATACCCGAATCAGTGTAACTTTTGCATTTTCACTTTTTTTTCAGAAGGGACGAGTAGAGCAGAGTAGAACAGTTGGTTTTTCTGCTTATGTATCATTCTAAACATTTCATTAATCACACACAAGATGCAGCAATGGTAGCCCAACTTCAGATTTAAATAAAAAAAAAAAAAAAAAAAAAAAAAAAAAAATGTTGATCTGTATAAGCCTGCAATTGTAAAAAGTTAAAGATTATTTCAAGAATCAAAAGTAAATTTGCATCATATACGTTTTTGTAGATACTACATTAATAATTGCTTATGCATATATTTAATAGTGTTGCAGCGTATATCGGGTTCTTTCGATCTTATGGTTAGACAACTTCAAACTCTTTTCTCTTAGAAAAGTAGAAAATAATTTATTTACAGATCTTCAGAACAACAGAGTCTTCGAAACTCACAAATATTACTAGATATTGCAAAATAACTGTTCAAATCTATCGAAGAAGTACAAACATAGGTCGCAGAGACTCTTTATACAATGTCTCAAACTATATCACATTCAAAACAACGTAGATAAAACTCAATACATCAAGCAAACTCGCCTAACAAACGCCTTGTTCACTCAATGACTGACTGGTAAATAATAACAAAAACAGCTCGTATCGCTCTCCTTATATAGGCTCGCAGCAGGTGCTGGAAATTTCGAGAACCATCTCGAAAAATCCACGGAACAACATTCAATGTATATGTATATCAATAGGGGGGGTTACCATAGAGTAGGGAAGGGTTACCATCGCCAACAATCGCCAAGTTTGTCTCCAACTTGGCGATATATCGCCAAAATTGGCGACCAAAATTAGTCGCCAAAAGTGACGCCAACTTGGCGATATCTCTAATATTTCGCAAAGCTGCCATAGACATTCACTGAAAATAATAGACAAGTTTGCTTGATAATAGAGACAATGTAACAAAAACTAATATTAGTAAAGAAATGGAGCTTATAAGATTATTTACATTATTTTACAGTACAAACACTAACTATTTACAAAATTCGTAACAATAGTTACCTTTTTTGTGGAATATTATGCTGTATACTATCTATTATTTAAACTGAAAATAAAAATAGTATTTTTGTTTAAACAAGAAGTTTAACACAAAACAAGTGAGTGGGGTAGGAATGGAACATGCATGTAAAGGGAGAAATGAGACCCGTTCAATTTCGACTTTTTTAATAAAATGAATGTAAATTGCTTACATGAAAAATTTTTACAGGATAGTATATTAATTATAACGTTGATAATTTATACATTTACTTCAAAATGCAAATAAATGAATCGGTTATTTTTTAATGTTATCTATGACTGACAATCCTGGATTTACATTCCAGTCATGAAAACACTGGAATTTTATATTTTAGTTCATATACATTATCAACATGCAATTTTATCTAGCCGACACTAGACTATTTGTGTTTTATAGCTTTGTTTCATTGCTGTTTCGTATCTCCCTGTTCGTGGAGAGGTATGAGGCACATTTTGAAACTTACAATTTCTTTAATTACAAAATAGTTTTGCGTGTTATATTTCCATATTGTTCAGGAAGATTACAAAACGTTTCACCTTGGACTCTATAAATAAAAATTTTTGTTTTTGTGTCAAACAAAGTTGGTTATTTTTCTTTTGCAAAAAGAGTCCCACACCAGCCCACTCTTTGCTACTGTTTAAACGTTCGTCAATTTTTAAAACAATGTTTTTTCTAACATGCTGTTTAAGAGTTTTTTTTTATAACTTTAACTGTCACAACTATCGAGGCTTTTTATCGTCCCGGCGAGACATTTAAAAAAAGTTTGTATTCTAGGACCGGGTAGATCAGCACATCGGACCTTACTTTTTTCTGAAGACTCGGCCAGGCCTTACATGTTTTTTCATTTCAAACGTGGACTGTCTTCCTTCTTCCTAGTTCTGCACGGGCCTTAATTTTCAGTACCGGTCTCGCCAATACCCGTATTAAAATAATCGTCTCTGACTGGTCTAATCCGTGCAAAAATAAGTAAAATTTGCTCAGCCCAAAAATTTTTACAAAAAATGCATCATTTTTAAATCGTCATTATTTTAGTATAAAAAATATAAAGTTCATCTTTTTAAAGGATTGTAGGTTTAAAGAAAAAAAATAGAGTAAAATCAGAGAAAAGAATTAACCTATAACGCAATCCTCTCTTACACGGAAATGATCCATGCTAAGGGAATATGATCAAAGGTAAGTGATTATATAATATCAAAGAAAAAATATATTACATTTATACCTCTTAAGAAAGGAGCTTGTCTATAGCGCATTTTTATCTTTCTCATGAGATTCCGTCTTAAATGATTTTACTGTATAACAAACGATATTAAAGAAAAAGTGAAATATTTACGTACAAACAGAGATTCATTAATAAAATGAATATTTTTTGCGTTTCTTTAAAAGTAAAAATTATAAACACGAAAAAAAAGAAAAATGTATAAAAAGTATTTTTAGTCAGAATTCATCTATGACGAAACAATTTTTATTCATATTGATGTGAAAAATCTATGTAGAAATTCAGTGAGGCCAGAACGGGCTATGATTTTAACTTTTTTCAGGCCACGCCAAACTTTTTCCTATGAGTCAGTTTGGGACCGGTCATAGATATTTCTACCCCACCAAACACTAAAAGGAAATTTTGAAAGCATTTTTAGCTTTATACCTGTAAGGTGCTTTTCTGCGTCAAAAGGAGTGTCACTGTCTTAAATCGATATTTAAAAATGAATAATATGTGGATGATCCCTTTCTTTGTTTCAAAATTAGTCGAAAATTCTCCGTTTAAAGGCATGGTAATATATCATTTAGAGGCATAGTGGTATAAGTCACGAATTTTGGAGAATTTAGGATTTAAATATCTCTGTGAGATTTATAGATATGGAGATCAATTTTTTTTGTTCAATTCAAGAATGGATAAATAATAATTTCCTAATTGGGAATTTAGCCCTACGGGGGCCGTATAAAAATTTAATTTTCGTATTTTTCAAATAGACCCCTCATGGAGTTTCCATCATATTCAACTTATGCCATCATATATAGCACCTTCTCTAATGAAGTTTCGCAATTGGAAGTATGGGTATAGAGGCAATATTTAAGGGGATAGCCTATTTGTTTCGATATTTATGACTCGCCCTGTATTTATTTAGAAACATGTCACAAAAATATCGTTACTATCTGAAAATTACACTGAAGGATATTATTGAAAACACTTCTTTTATGACGATCAAATAAATGAATAATATTCATTTTAAAAGCATTAACAAAGTAATTCCAATTAAATTATTTAAAATAGCAAACACATGCTGAGTTTTTAAATTCTGATTTTTAGAATTGCACTTTTATTAATTTAAATAATTTTTTTGAAAAGAAATTTCGATTTATTTTATTTATATTCACACTCAGATGCGATAAAATAAATGAATATATATATATATATATGTATATATATATTTATTTATTTATTTATAAATATAATGTTTTCTTATAGTCATGTTTAATTTTTATTTTAGTTCAAACATTTTTATACTAATGAAAAAAGGTAAAATACTTGCATAAAAAAACTTTTGTATAATTTTATTACGACTTTCTCCATTTGTTTTATTTTTGTTTACAAACATGCAGTAGCTATTTGTCCCTTTTTATTTTTATGTCTTTTTCTTAGAATATTTCCATATCCGCAGAGTTTTTTTGTTTTCAAAAAGCATAAATTCAGAGAAATGTTATTCAGATGAGATTAAATAGTTATGAGGTTCTTTTATTACTATATGAAAGTATGAAATTTTTTTATATAACACTTATCATCATAAAGCAAGCGGAAAGATTTTCAAGAAGGCAAGGAGCAGCATTCCATATTTCTATTCTGGGTACAATCATAAAATATATGCATATGATAGTTTTTATTATTTTGTTTGTTTGTTTTACTTTGTAATAGATGTTTTTCTTGTAGTTATGTATAAGTAAAAGGAAGTTAGAATAATGTTCTATAATTATAGATAGAAATTTACAAAATGTTTTAAAAAAAGAAAAATATATATTTTCTTATTTTACTACATGACAATTTCTTTAAAAAACGCTTCATAAAAAAGGAGAAATAATTGTACCACTTAAAATGAAAAATAACTTATCCAGTTATAAAAATTATATTTTTTTGCCTTATATTTAAAATTAGCGTGCTTCTTGTGTTTGTTTCTCGTAAATAATAGTTTGTGATTTGAGATTTTAAGATGTTAAGATGTATAGGTGAATCATCAATATAGTTACACTGTAAAAAAATAATCCGTTAAGTTTCTGCAAAATCCGCTGGCAGCAATCTTGCCAGCAGTTTTTGACGTCAAAATTGCAGTAAAATTATATATATATATATATATATATGTAATGATTCGACGAGATCGATGTTCCATAACAATGTACAAGTTGCAGTGGCACACCATCTGAACAGGCAGAACAGATTACTACTACCAAGAATCAACAGTGGGACGAGCTGAGCAGTCGCTCCGGCAATTTGACCAGCAGTGGATGAGTTTATTGGGCTATTTCCCCATAAGAAAGTTCAATCAAGCAGTCTTTAAATTAATTTTATTAGAACTCATAAATAAGTTAAGTTCTTTCACGCAATCACCTTGGCACTCTCATCGAATAACTTCCACTTCACCAACTCCGTGATTAAGCTACATTCCACAATATTAGAATTTTGGGGAGAAAGAAGAAACAGCATCCTAATAATTTTTGAAAGTCAATCGCATTCTCGGGAAACATGACATGGCTTCCGAGTAGTTTTTTAAAGAAAAAATGCATTCTAATTCAGCGGAGCAATAAAACGCGCGTCTTGATAGTTTAAAGAAAAGGTGCATTCTACTCTCCTGAAAAGCCAAATGAAAAAATCATTTTCACGACAAAACTAGCGCCCTCCTACTCCCCGTCAATCATTTTAAAAATCCAATCAGGATGGACTCGAGCCTCTAACGGACAAAATGATCAATTCTAATTGGCCGTAATAGGCGGTCTATTGACAAGAACTATATTTTTTCCTCGGAACACTAAGCCCTTTAGCAACGCGTAGTAACACTTGTCACGCGATGTTAAAAAATAAAAAATAAAATTAAAATCGCAGGAATATGCCAGAAAGTAAAAAGCTTACGAAATACTTCCCGCCTTTTTGAGAAGCAAGAAATAATTTATTAATAACTAAAGTAAGAAAAAGAATTTTAGCTGTTACAAGTTACGAAACTAAGATTGAAATATGTTCCACAAATTTAGAATTGAAGCTAAGAGAGAATAAAAAAAAATGGCGCAATTTTTTTTTTTTTTTTTTTTTTTATTTTATTACAAATCCCCCCTCCCAGAAAGACGGGTGAAAAAGTAGGTCTGAGACCTGCAATTTCACAGAAAGGGAGATGATGCAGACTTAGCTCACGAAGTTGTTGATATAAGTAATAATAATTAGATACTGAATAAAAAAAAAATTAAATTAATTTCTCTTTTTTATATAAATATAGAATTCAAATTTAAAAACACCAAGGTGATGCGTGGAATAACTTCAAATTTAAATACAATAAAATAGGCTTCAATACAAATACAAGATATAATCTTGTTTAAAGTACACATCAAAAAGTAATTTGAAAATATAAGCAATTACCCATAGTAATAACATAAAAATGAAACATAAAAATGAAAAACAATAACGTTAAATTCTTTTTTAACAATGTCAAATCTAGAAATCAATTTTTAAAAGTTTGTTTCAAAAATCCTCTTAAAGTCATATTTGGAATGGCATAGTTCATTACCTCATTTCAAGGATGTCTAATTCATTTAACTGTCCAAATTCATCAGCTAACATTATAATATTAGTTCAGTTTTTGTGTGAGTAAGTCCTTGAACATTCATAACAGTTCCATTTTGGAATCTTTGTGAAAATACTTTTATAATTGTATTTTTAATTAATAACACATTTTATAATATAGTAATAATAAAATTTAACAATGTAAATAATAAACAATATAATTAAGAAACATAATAAGGAAAAATATCAATAATAATAAATATCATAAGTGTAAGTAAATCTCATAATGGGTATAAGTAAATCTCTTAATAAGTAATAATAAATATCACAAAAGACATTCTTTAAATACTTAATCTCGTTTATCTCATCTCATATTTTTGGGATGAAATATAGAGAGAAGTGGAATAAAATAAAAAATGTAATCAACTATGAAATCATTTACTTAATCTGGTAATCCGAGTACAGGATTAAGTAAGAATATGTACAAAAAAAAAATTAAAATATAATATGATAAATTAAAATAAAATAAAGATAAATAAAAATTTTGTTCATGTTTGAGAATGCACGTGACCTTTAAACTACTAAGATTCTTAAAAAGAAATATTAATAAATGATAAAAATAAAAAACAAGATCTATTCATGTCAAATAATTACGCAATAAATATTCTCTCGGTGTGATAAAACATTGCAAGATGCAAGTAGGAAAGAGAAAAAGAAACAAAATTATATTATAATTGACATGTACTTGGACTGGAATGCAGAAGCAAAGAAAGAGAGAAAGAAAAAAAAATTAAAATAAAGTGATAAAAATTTTGTTACTTGGCAAATAATTAATTTATTAATTGATAGCTTAAATTTAATATTACAAATAGGTTCAGTTGAAAAAAAAAATTTTGTATATTTTTAAATATTTATTTGTTATTAAACTATTCTAAGTAGGGTAATTCAGTACAGAATAAGAAATTTCCACTTTGTTCGTCTACGCCGGCATAAACAAACAAATATAAAAATTTCCAGACAAATGACACTCTCGCTGCAGTCAAGAGATATCATTGCCATTCTGTAAGAATTACAGGATATTATCTGAATTAAAATATGAAAAGAAATTTACTGTTTAAGAGAAAAAATTATAAAATGATAAACTAGAGATATAGTTTAAGCTACAGTTTTTACCTGAGTTTGTTGTTGTTGATTAGGGGGTTGTTGCTCATGACTTAATTTAAATTTATCAGGGGAATAATAAGGCCTTAATTTAGATACATGTACTATTTCTGAACTTTTGAACTGGTTTTGCCTATCAATTTCAAAATTTACTTCGGATAATTTGTTAAGAATTTTATAAGGGCCACTAAATACTTGTGACAACTTTCTAGTATTAGGGTACTGAAATTCTTCATAGATAACTAGATCTCCTATTTTAAATTTTGGTTCGATATAATCTTTATCATAATATCTTTTATTTTTTAAATGAAATTCATCAGTTCTTGTTTTAGCAATTTTAAGTGCTTCATGAACAGGGGGATAATAATTTTGTTGTAAGGGGGAGTCATAGGGTAATTGGCCAAAAAGCAAGTACGCAGGTGGAAATTTGGTAATAGAATGGGGTGTATTATTATATTCATTAACTACCTCAGTTAAAAGCTTAGTCCAGGGAATTTTAGAGGTAGTGGAGTTTACTTTACATTTTAATCTAGTTACTATTGTCTGATTTACTCTTTCACATTTCCCATTCGTTTGTGGATGATGGGCAGTGGTCAAACGTTGTTTAATATTATGATTTCGCAGGAATTTTTTGAATCTTGAAGAAGTAAAAGCAGCATTCCTGTCACTAAGTATTTTTTGAGGGGACTGTACACTTGAAATCTTACTAAAACAGAATAATTGTTGAGGGATTTTGATATTGAAAATTTGTTTCAGACAATTTGTATAAGTTTCTGTAGTGACACTTTTGGAAGGAAATGCCCAAACATATATTGTGGCATGGTCTATTATAATATGGAGATATTTTTTGTAGAATTATAATAATTGAACCCTCCTACAGTATCAACAGACAGACAGTCAAAAGGTTGATCTGTAGTGGGCATAGCTTGTAATAAGCCAAATTTTTTCTGTCTAGGTTTTTTATTTTTCTGGCAAATATCACAGTATTTAACAAAGTTAGTAATGTCTTGGGTCATATCTGGCCAATAATAGTTAGGAGAAATTAAATTTTGCATTTTTTGAACACCAGGGTGACCAAACTGTTCATGAGCAACATTAAGCAATTTTTTTCTTAGGGACATGGGAACTACCACTTTACGAAAACCTTTTCTTTTAACTATATTCAGTCCATTGTCATTAATATAATTTGATCCACACAAATTTTCTTTTTCTTGCATCTCAATAATCTCTTTAACGTCAAGAAGAAAAGTAAGGGGTTTACAAAAATGAGAAATAGGGTTTCGGGACAACATGTCGGCTTCGACATTTGTAGATCCCTTTAAGTACTCTATTTTGTAATCGAACATACTTAACTTCAATGACCACCTAAATAATCGACCTCTTAAATGTTTGACATTTTTTAACCAAACAAGAGATGCATGATCAGTATGGATGGTAAATTGTACACCGTGAAAGTAATGATAAAATTTATCTAAAGTATCAATGATAGCAAGACACTCTAGTTCGGTAATGAAATAATTTTTCTCATAACTTCTCAATCCTCTAGAAAAATAAGCAATTGGATGTAAAAAGTTATTATGGTCGGGTTGTTTAAGAACTGCACCTACCGCTACCTGAGAAGCGTCAACAAACATGTGTAGGGGTAATTTTGGGTCATAAATCTTTAAAATTGGTTTAGCAATGAGGGCATCTTTTAATTTTTGAAAAGAGTTTTGACATTCAGTATTCCATTCCCAAATAGTATCTTTCTTAAGTAATTTATTTAGGGGGTGTCTAATTTCAGCATATTTGTCAATAAATTTATGATACACATTTATAGAACCAAGAAATCTTTGTAATTCTTTAGTGTTAGTAGGAGGTTTTAATTTTTTAATCGTTTCTATATTAGTATTAGCTGGAGTTAAAGTTCCATTTTGGATTTCATACCCTAGAAAATTTATTTGTTTTTGAGCAAAAGTACATTTAGATAATTTTAATTTAATATTTTCTATTCGGCATAAATCAAAAATTTGAATGAGATGCTGTATATGTTCATCTATTGATTTAGAAAAAATAATTATATCATCAAAATAATAACAAGCAAAGTCTATTTTATATTTTGTAAGAATTCTTCTAATTGTCCTGTTGAAAATTGGGGGGGCCTACCTTTACACCAAAGGGGAGAACATTCCATTCCCAGAGCCCACAATTAGTAGTAAAGGCTAACTTTTCGGAATCGGCTGGGTGAATAGGTATGTGCCAATAGCCTGAGGCTAAATCTAGTGTAGAGAAATATTGGGCACCACTTAATTTGTCTAAAATTTCATCTATTCGGGGTAAAGGTTCAGCGTCATTTTTCATGATAGAATTTAATTTTCGGTAGTCAACACACATTCGGGTTTTTTTACCTTCATCTCGTTTATTTACTAACGTAACTGGAGAAGAGTATGGGCTATAACTTTCTTTAATTAACCCAGCAGCTAATAATGATTGGATTTGCTGAGATATTTCTTTTTCATCAGCAGTGGATGTACGATAAGGCCTCAAAGATATTGGTAGGTCAGATTTAAGATAAATACGCTGAGGTTCAATATTAATTCTCCCTACATCATATTTATTTTTTGCAAAAATATCTAAATAATCCCTTAAAAGTTCCCTTACATTTTTATTTTGAATAGCATTCAGATCCCCCAATAGATTATAATCACCATTATTAGTTCGCGACAAGGATTGAGAAGTTATGGTATTTCCATAATCGGGTTGCACAGTAGTATCATTTTTTATAATATCAAAATGAAGCAATTCTAAGTTATCACTGGATATGTTGACATATGGGTTTAACGAAATATTGTCTTGTAACACCTGGCTTTTTGCACAATCAATTTTCAATTTAAATTTGGCACAATCAGGTAAACCTAAAATAGCATAGTCCAAATCAAGTTGACTTACTAAAAAATTAACATATCTCTTTATATTACCAAATTTAATACATAATCGACAAGATTTATTAATTGTAAGAGTTCCTTGTGCCTGTCTGATAGTAATAGGGGTAACATTATGTAAATTACCATTTAAATATCGAACAAATTTGAGTGGTAAAATTGAGACAGTTGATCCACTATCCACCACACAATACACTTTGTTATTGCCCACATATCCAGGGATAAATAATTGTCAGACATTATTAGTAGGGGGTGGTTGAATATGAGCAGGAGTTTGAGCTTGACAGGAATTTGTGTTAAATATACAACTCCTCTCCCAATGATATGCATTTTCTATGCCTCTGTTTAAACATACTCTGCACGGACGACTAGGGTAATTGTTTTGATAATGAGTTACAGGCATTCTAGGAGTGAAAAACCTAGGATTAAAATTTTGGGATGGATTGTTTGGAGTAGGTCGAGTCCAATGTCTGGGCTGAGGATTGGGATTGTGCATTGGTCTAGTTTGTTGAAAAATTTCTATTGCCGTTATTAGAGGTATGAATTGGAATCGCTGCTAATTGTTTAGCAATGCGAAACCATTCACGAGTATTGGAAGGAGGGTTAACCATCAAACAATTTTGATACTCCGGCTGAAGGCCATCAATTAATCCCTGTATAATTAAATTTTCCTCAAGCTGAAGTTGCCTTCCAATCTCAACTTTCTTTCTAAAATAAGAATCCAAATCACTTAGATCATTTAACTTTAAGGAAGTAAATTCAGAAAATTTTGGAACTCTAACTTGAATGAATTTTTCACTTAAAATCTCGACAATTTCTTCATAAGTAGCACAATCCAAACAATCATTTATATAAGTTTTTAGCGCTTCCCCCTTTAAATATTTTGAAATATTTTGGTGTTTCCACTCATTATCTTTCTTTTCTACCGAACATTCTCGATCAAAATGTTTAAACCATTTAAATATATCCATGCCCGACCCAAATTCAAAAGGGACAATATCAAGTTTATTTTCTGACATTTTTTCTTCTTTTACTAATCCTGACCTTAGTAACATGAAAGAAGGATAATTCATATGGAAAATATTTAAATGCTATACTTCAATTATTAAAATTCAATTACTATACTTCAAATACCTCAATAAATAATAATAAAAATAAATAAATAATAAATAAATAAGTAATAAAATAATAAATATCGGGTTTCCATACATGGGAAATAACAAATAATTTTAAAAACAAAAATACTTTTCTTTACGTATGGAAAATAATTTTTGCAACAGAGTATTTTTTTAACAACAAATTAATCCATCTTTCGATTTAAAAAAAAAAAAATAACACCTTTAAAACTAAATAAAATTTCTATGAGCAGAAAATTTTAATTAATTATAAATTAAGAACAAATTTATTTTTTAATATCTGTAATAAAAGAGAGAAAAAAAAATCAAGAATTTAAACAAAGAAATTATCATTAAATTTCTTAATCAATAAAACAATAAAATAATAAATAATAACTTACAGACATGTTCGATGTGGCCTTGTTCAAATACCTAATTTTTTATTAAACTAAACAAAAATAAAGAACTTCGTAGATACGACTCACAGGTGTAAATTTCAATTATCTTGTATTACTGATGGAATCTACCGTAGTTTCGCAACCATACAGCAGGTGTTCATTTATTATGAAATGAAAATTTATCAAAATATTTATGCACTTTTACCTAGAAAATACAGTAAATAAATAAATAAAAGAAAATGATGTTGAATTGATTTCATGCAGGTGATCTTTTGTAATTTTTATTTTGCATATCTCACAGTTTGGTTGCATATCTCACAGTTGAAAAGTTTCTCACTAGAATGCGAGGTATATTTCACAATTAAAATATTTGTAGATGTAGATACCACACATAATTACAAACAAAACTTTATAAGACGATCTTTTTTCACAGATTGATTCATGTCGGTTCAAGATGAGTAATAAACAAAGGCCGAAGTTCCAGCAATTAGTTTCAAGCTCGGCGAAAATGGCACGTGCACACACAGCGTTGCGAAGAATTCTCTAGAGACGTATGCAGGTTCATTTAAGAAATCCTACCGGCTAATATGTAATGATTCGACGAGATCGATGTTCCATAACAATGTACAAGTTCCAGTGGCACACCATCTATGAGGCAGAACAGATTACTACTACCAAGAATCAACAGTGGGACGAGCTGAGCAGTCGCTCCGGCAATTTGACCAGCAGTGGATGAGTTTATTGGGCTATTTCCCCATAAGAAAGTTCAATCAAGCAGTCTTTAAATTAATTTTATTAGAACTCATAAATAAGTTAAGTTCTTTCACGCAATCACCTTGGCACTCTCATCGAATAACTTCCACTTCACCAACTCCGTGATTAAGCTACATTCCACAATATTAGAATTTTGGGGAGAAAGAAGAAACAGCATCCTAATAATTTTTGAAAGTCAATCGCATTCTCGGGAAACATGACATGGCTTCCGAGTAGTTTTTTAAAGAAAAAATGCATTCTAATTCAGCGGAGCAATAAAACGCGCGTCTTGATAGTTTAAAGAAAAGGTGCATTCTACTCTCCTGAAAAGCCAAATGAAAAAATCATTTTCACGACAAAACTAGCGCCCTCCTACTCCGCGTCAATCATTTTAAAAATCCAATCAGGATGGACTCGAGCCTCTAACGGACAAAATGATCAATTCTAATTGGCCGTAATAGGCGGTCTATTGACAAGAACTATATTTTTTCCTCGGAACACTAAGCCCTTTAACAACGCGTAGTAACACTTGTCACGCGATGTTAAAAAATAAAAAATAAAATTAAAATCGCAGGAATATGCCAGAAAGTAAAAAGCTTACGAAATACTTCCCGCCTTTTTGAGAAGCAAGAAATAATTTATTAATAACTAAAGTAAGAAAAAGAATTTTAGCTGTTACAAGTTACGAAACTAAGATTGAAATATGTTCCACAAATTTAGAATTGAAGCTAAGAGAGAATAAAAAAAAATGGCGCAATTTTTTTTTTATTTTTATTTTATTACATATATATATAACATCTAATTTTGCTGCAATATTTACGGCAAATCTGCTAGCATTATTGCTGTCAGCAGTTCTTGCCGTAATTTAACGGATTATTTTATTTAACAGTACACGAAAGGAAGAAAATCATCGTTATATTACAAAACAATCATCGGTATTTACGTATAAACGCCACCAGAGCAGAATTCCCACTAATGCTCCAATAATGTTTTTCGTATTCGTACGCGCACAAAAAATAGCGTCGAAAATGAGAAAAAAAAACACTAAAAGAGCTTTAAAAAGCATTAAAAAAGCACTGAAAATGGCTCCAAAAGTCCGCAAACAACGAGGCATCAAGGAATCCAAAAGAAGAAGCCTTGTTGGAATATTTTGGCTTGGAGTCTTTGGTTACCCTTGTTGGAGTTTTGTAACCTTACTAGATTCTGACTTAATCTCAAAATGTGGCGTAGAAGCTTTTGAATGTACTTTAGCTCCTATGAATCTCTATTGCTTGCCTTAAAAAATTTCCACTGTTATAGAATTAATAAAATTTTACATCAGATCACCAAAAAAAATTTTTTTGAATTTTATACAAAATTATGTTGTTTTTCCGTTGTTGTTATTGTTGTTATTTTTGTCATTGTTTGTTTCGCTTCAAAAAATTAATGCCAGATTTAAATATATATATATATATATATTTGTTTATCAATATCATTTTCTTTTTACCGATTTCATTTATTAAATACATTTTACAAAACAGAAACGTGCTTTTATTGTTAAAAAACTATTAAATATGGTATCCAAATTCCATTAATATGTTTTTTATTTATTCATTAAAGCATATAGTTTTTTAAAAATATCCCCTATATTTTATTTAGCATTAATGCATATTATGAATTTACAATTTATGTTCGGATGGATTTAAGATTCAGTTACTCATTAATAAATATATCATATTAAATACTATTTTCTGGAATACTTAAAGCATTGTTTACAAGACTAAGTAGAACACGACATCGGTGCAACAAAAATAAAATTCAAAACGAGAAAAAACATGCATTTACTTGATATTAGTTATAATAGAAAATATAGTTCTGATTTTCGCCAGATTCGAGGATGCTGTTACAAGTGAATATTTGGCAAAATAAAGAAATTTATTTCTCGAATTATGATTTTTTTTATTTGCTTGATACTTTACCTTGTAACTTTAAAACAGTTTAACAAATATAAGCTTTCCATAATAGAAAAAAAAACATTTTGATACGATTAACATGAAACAAATGTAATATCTTTTGATAAGTATTAAAATAAAAGCTTAGGTACATACTTCATCTTAAATTTTATTTTAAGAAATATTTTCTGTTTGCAAAGATTTGTTTCATTTGGTATTTGTTTGTATAATAGGTTTTCATAAAAATGAATGTTTACATTGTTAGAAAAATAGATTGGATTTAATTTATTCCTTAATAATTTATGTTTGATATTTACAAAATTTAAAGAGAATTCGAAAGGTTTCTTTAAATATATATATGTATATATATGTGTGTGTAAATTTCTGCTCTAAACCACAGCACTTAGTAAGATTATTCCATCGTATATTTAACAATCGTGTGGCACAAGGTGGTAAAGAAACAAATAAAATTACTTTGGAATATTCTCCATTTAAATTAGATAGAAGCGCCGTACATACTTTAAGGACCTTTATTCGTGTTTCACATCACAGTAAAAAAGTTCCTCTAATGCTGTATTAAAATTGATACCACTATAAGATACCGACATATAAACAGAATGATGTTATCGCAATAGAGAATCACCCATTAAACGCCAGATTTCACATAGTGACACTTAAAATATGAACACACACACAAAAACTAAATTAAGACTGACTCCAACTTTGCATAATTTATTACAGCGGGAAAAAGGGGGATTTCACGACAAACCCCTAATTTAAAATTAAATTTTAAGAATTTACATAACCAATGAAATTGAACCCACTAATACAAACAAAAATGTAGTTCTCATTCACGGCCGCATATAATTCATTTGGGTTCTGCATTTAAACAAAACTATTGAAGGGGAATTCTGAGAAATCGAACGATTTGAGAGAAGAAATAAATACATATTACGTAACAGATATAAAATGAATTTAAGCAATGGGATTTTTTTAAAGAAAAATATTATTTTGAAAGACTAATGTTATTTAGAATAAAATAAAATAAAAAAGGATTCATTAAAGGTATGGAATTAAAAATAATATGTTAAAATATTGTAAAAAAAAAAAGAAAAATTTCTATGTTAAAAGAATTTGGAAGTAATTAACTTCGGATAAAGGCGAATTTTTTTTATTATTACATATATGCAGGGTGAATCATAATTATCTAAACAATAGACTGTCTCCTTAAATATTTCATCTAATCAGATACTTCCAAATGCAAAGTTTCATAAAAAAAGGTGCACAATTTGATGAGATATGTTGAGAGGATCTATTTGAGAAAATTTAAAAGTAAAATTTTTATACGGTCTCCCTGGGATAAAATTGCGATTAGAAAAAATTTCCTTATCCATTCGTGAACTAACAAATAAAAATCATCTCGATATCTAGAAATTCCACAGAAATACTAAAATCCAAAATTCTCCAAAACTCGTGATTTTTACCACTTTTCTCGACATCGGAGAGGCGAGCTCTTGAACCAATTTCAACACAAGATAGGGCGGATCATTGGCAAATTTTACTTTAATAAAAATTGATTTAAGATAGTGCTTCTGCTTTGGACATAAAATAGCAGTGTATATTTTACGTTAAATTTGGTTTGAAAATATGCTGGTGTCATCTGCACTAGAGGTCTACTAGCACAGATATCAACGGCATAGTCACCAGCAAGTTTTCAAGGTTCGAAATATCTAGATCGTGTCCCAAACTGACTCATAGGGAGTATAGAGAAGTTCTGGTGAAAAAAATTTATTATAGCTTTTCGTTTTTTCATATTTATAATATTTATTATTAAAGAAGCGTCAAAGACTGTGATATATTTAATTAATTTATGAATCTCTATTTATATGTAAAGATTTCACTTATACTTTTATATCGGTGATCCATATTCCATGTGTTTCAGACTTTGAAAAATGCAATGCAGTAAAACATTTTTAAGACGGAATCACATGCAAAAGAAAACAATACGTTATACGAAACTGCCCTACTTAGGAGATTATATTATTTTAGTTACTTAATTTATTTCTTAGTCATGTATTATTATATATTAATTTTCCATGAATCAACAAATTTTCCGTTAAGACAGGATTCCGTCATAGGCAATTTTTTTTCACCGGTTTTATTGCATTTAATTATTTTGCCTTTAAATCTACTACTCTATAATTTTTTATTTTTTATTTATTTTTTTATTATTAATATTTTTAAATAAAGATGATATTAAGATGTATGCGATTTTCGTAACAGTTTCGAAAAAGTTTTTTTTTGTTATTTTCGGCAGGGATTAGGTCAATCAGAGACAATATGATTTTAATACGGCTCCTATCACGATCGATATGGAAAATCTCGTTCTGTGCAGACAAAGGAAAAAGGAAGCAGTCCCAGTACGATATGATAAAATTGTTAGACCCAACCTGGCGAGTCTTCAGATAAAAAGTATCGTCTGGATCCTGGCGCGGCCTGGGCCCAGAATGCACCCCATTTTTAACAGCCTCGTTGGGACGAAAAAAAGGCCTGAAGTTGTAAGCTAAAATTGTGAAAAAGCTTTTAATCCGCAAGTAAGAAAAAGCATTGTTTTAAATAACTGGCGGTCATTTACACAGTACAGGAAGAAGGAGGAAATGGCAAAAATGATCGGATTTACCCTACAGAAAAGAGTTACTTTTCCTTTTCAATTTTTAAAAAGCATTTAAACATTTTATTAAGAGCCAAACTTTGCATTTTTCTGCATCATGAGGTTTTTCGTCAATATTTATCCTCTTAAAGTTATTGAAAATCAAGAATAATTTTTCAACCTGTTTTTTTATTATTTTTCATTAATTTTGTTTCGACAAATTTGAAAAAAAATATTTACTTTTAATTTTTTTAGTAAGTAAAATATCGCAGATAGCTTGTTTTTATTATAATCGAAAATTATAAATGACGCAAACATATTTCGAAAAGTATATCGCAACAGACTATTAATATACATATACTTAAATTAGCTAAAAAATAAGCAGATGAAACACACATTGGAAAATATATAAGATATATAAGACATCGTTTGGAAAAAAAATATTCACTTGTTTCGTGGATTTATCGGACAAATAAAAGTAGGGAGCGGTGTACGCATGTGAACATTTTTTGCATTTTTGACTATTTCTCAAATACGTTGTTAGCTATTAATACAAAAAATAATTTGTATGTACAATTTATTATTATGTTATATTATTGGATCTTTCGATGAAACTTTTGAATGCATTTATCAAAAACTTCGAATTTATATCATTATTTTAAAAATTGTCTAAATTTGCTCACATGTGCCCCGGTGGATTTTTTGGTCTGTACATACATGAGGCACAAGAGAACACTTAGATGAATGCGAGAAAAAAAATTGTGAATAAATCCGTCTTAAAAAATTTAAAAATTATTTAGATATCTTCTTTCTAGATTGTTAAAATGTTGCTTTAGCTTGAACCAAATTTTGGTGCTCTGTAGCTGCCACCATAAGATAGTGAAATCTCTTACCAACATTCGGAGCTTCGTATTTCAACTTCGTTCCAACTATTGGAACTATGCTTGAACAGGAGCTCCAAATATTGGTTCAAGATTTCGCCATCTTACAGTTGCAGCTATTGAGCACCAAAATTTGGTTCAAAGTAGGACAAAATTTTTAACAGTGAAGTTGCGTGAGAAAATCTATAAATGTTTCAACAGAGACACTAGAACTTATTTGCCAAAGGCTAACATATCTCCTTTTGGGGTAAGCATGACAAAATTATGTTACTCTTACATAAGGTATAGAATAGTTCTGTTATTGTGTTTTTACTTTTTTTCAAAATGTTATGTTTGATGTATCACAAAACTTTGCATCATAATTTTAAAAAATTGTAAAATTGTGGTAAAAAGTTGATGTTTAAAACAGTACAATTTTAATGTTTTGGCCAAATGAGCTTTACTTTCATAAAATAAAATGTCTTACAAGTTCTTTCTCATAATTAAAAAAACAGTTCTTTTAAAATTGAGAATAATTAAAGAATAAAAAATAAATATACTGGTTTTTACAGAAAAGCACAACTTTTAATTATTATCTAACTTCCAGAAAATTAAAGCTATGAAGTAATCGAAAAAACATCGAATTTACAGCTTAATCTCTGACAAGGGTAATTAAATTTTAAACTAAATAAAAAAAATCATTCACAGACTTAAAAAATGCTCTTGTGAACTGTTCACAGGTGCCCAAACTACCAACATTATTCTAACTTATAAAAAATGATATTTTTAATTGAAATAAGACAACAGATCTTTTTAAGATTTACCTAATCAATGTTACTATAGAATGTAAGCTTATGTTGTACTTTAAAAAATGATTTGAACGAAATTTTACTTCAATAATTTTGAAAGACCTTCTAAAACAAACAAATTACAACAACCAGAAATGAAAATGGCCGATTGTTCTGAAAATTCAGCCATAAGATTGTATCAACTTTGCTATCTATTGATTATTTTTTTATTTTAATTTTTTGCCTAAGATTAACTGACTGAAATATGTACTGTACACGTGTGACGCACGTACCACTACATTTATATTAATTAATCATAGCAAATGATGAGAAATATTTTGGATTATGTAACTACATGTCTTTAAAAAAAGTCCGAATTAAAATACATAAACTATAGGAATTAGAAATGCATTAAAATTAAATAACTTTGAGTTATCATTCTGATTTTTAAAAATTATTACTCATAAAATTTATAAGCTGTAATATTTTGCAACATTTTTGAAAACTCATTACTAATAAATTGTAATGAAATACACGGATAAATCGAAACATGATTTAAGCTCATTGAATTGTAAGTATTGTTTCACGTTTTAAAATGTATAATCCTGGAGCGATGGAAACATACATCATAATCCTTTTAGTAAACTGAAATTTAAATAAATACTATTATTTTAAAAAATTTAATATATAAGTTGAAACATATGTCATCACATATTTTATATTCCTTTTCTTTCAAAAAATTTTATGATTCTAAAATATATTGGAGTTTTCTATTTTTACTGTAAAGAAATTTTTGTTATGATAGAATTTTTGCACAATGTAAGAAAAAAAATACGTAAGTAATGTACTGTTACAAACGTTTCCTAATAATTCTTTAAATAATTCTTTCTAAAACCCATGAGTCATACAAACATAGTTTTTAAATATTAAAAACTAATCTATATAAACAAAGAGGTCAAAGAAAAAAAAAGTATCCTCTCTTGGAATCATTTTCTCAGAAAAACAAATAATGCGTAAGTAGTAATAAGTCACTATTGAAGATCGAAATCAACCTCATCTTATATTTTTATATGTTACATTTTGCTTAATTCTCTATCAGATTAACATCGTGTAACATTGTTTTTCTTAAGAAATAAGCAGTCAACTTGAAAATAACGCAAATTGTAAATACATGTGCAGAGATAATTCGGATCTTCTAAAATTTTTCGTCAATGCAAATGTTAAAATTGGTGTTTGATTTATGAAGTAATTATTTCGAATAGATGTAAAATTTTAGGACAACACGATCCGAAGTTAAAAATCAAAGCTCACTTCACCATAGACAACTAAAGATAATAACTAGACACTTATACTAAAACTTCGTAAATCTTATCAAATCAGTTCTTCTCTTTTCTTATAATTAAAGATACTTTTTAGTTTTATCAGATATTCTTAATCATCACGATTTTTATTCAAGATTAATACTAATTAATTTATGTATTTCTATGAGAAATAATAAAATATATGTTTGTATAACATTATTTACTTCATTCTTATTAACTTAACTTTTTTACATAAATAATGACTTTTTAATGTACTAACAAAAAATAAAGTTTTAAGTTGTTGGTTTAAATTCCCTTTCTTAAATATTAAGAATGACGAAATATTATTAAAACATCATTTAATGAACCATAGTTTTAAAAATACCCTGAAAATGACTTTATCTGTGTTATAAAATAACGATTTATATAATCTGAGAATGCTGCGTTTATACAGTTTTCTTAAAAATGTATTCACAAACAATTTGTGTTCTTTATATTGTTACAGAATTTTTATTTTTCACTGAATACAATATTTAGGAGATCGGCCTAAAAATGTTGCTTTAAAAGATGAAAATACACATAATTTACGCATAAATTTAAGAATTTATTAAATTACTCCTAAAACAAACGTATCATGACTACAAATCTTTGTTACCTTTAATATTTAAGAAGAAAATTTTAAAGGTTCCTCATAAAATCGCATTTTGTTTAAAAAAAACTATGAAATATCTACGTATAAAATATACAGTTTAGTTTTTTTACATTAAATAGTTAAAGCTAATTTGGATTCATTTTATTTGTTAAAAAATGTTATTGCGAATCAATAGTAAAAGTAAAGCATCGGCTACCTGAGAATAGTAATGTTATAAAAATCCCTTTTTAGCATATGATTCTGGCTGCTTTTAACAATTTCTGATAAAAATAAATTAATTTAATACGCAAGTGGAAGTACATTAAATATAACGTCTTTTCAATGCAGGAATTACTTAAAAAGAACAAAAAGAACCTAATTATGAAAAAAGAAACTAACTTTTAAGAAAAAAAAAGATATCTAAAACCTTATTATTCTAAGGTGACGGCATTATATATGATGTTACTAATTTATTATCCAAGTAGTGAAGCTCATTATAGTTACAGTCTAGGGGTCTCAGGACTCTTAAAATCGGAAAAAGTTAAAAAAGAGACCATCTTCGACATTTAATATCTTAACATTTCTATGATATTAAAACACAGTTTTTATTGAGATGAAAGATATAAGTACGTTGTTCCACTTTATGGCTTTAAAAATTGCAAGGTGTATAATTAGGTTTTACAGGGCGCTCCAAACTGTCAGATATTTGGCGAGCAGAAAATTGGTATAATAGCTTACGCGCACGATTAGAAAATAAATATGGTAACTAGAATGAAATCTTTGATGCAGACTTATACATCAGATTGTAATAGATACCTTGAACCTAAACAAATTTATATTTAAAACATTTTTCTGTTTTGAAAAGAAAGTTGTATTAAACTAATACAATTTTTTGAAAATTTCAACAACATAATCACTTAAGAAATAAACTTTTTTGAAAAATAAAAAGGAAATTTTAGGATCAGTTTATACAAATTAACATGAAACATATATTTTTAATATTTTATGTGGAAATATTTAAAAGATTTTGAGATATCGTTCGCGCTATAAAAAAAAATGTTATTTGGAGAAAAATGACTTCCAAGTTTCGGAAACGCCGCTTCGGCTATTGAGCTGGTAAAATTCTAAAACCCATAACTTTTGTTCTAATGAGAATTTAGAGAAAATAATTATATTAAACTGTTCAAAAATATAGCAGTTTAACGTATAAAAAATTGAAACTTATAACTTAAACATATAAAAATTTGAAAGCTTTAAAAATCCCCAGACCCCTTAAAAGTTAAAATTTCTATTATGAAAAGTATTTTTTAATAAATTATTAATGATAAGCTAATGTATTGATTTAAGGTGGCTCAGGGGTTGAAAACTTTTCAAAAAATTGATTTTTTTATAATCTAATTTGATTATTCATGTAATTCTTAACACAATGCAAAAAACCGCATAAAAATATTTGCATTTTTAACGGAGTTATAAGCATTTATGTATCAACACTTTCATAGCTGCATCCATATAATTTCAACTTTAAGTCGCGTTTTCTCAAAACTTGATTTTTGATGACTAACACCAAGATTAAAAAAAAACTGTTTGATGGAATTGCTTAATTTTTTTTTAATGCATATAATATCATTATCTAGATTATGAATTAATATATTTTAGATAGTTTAATATTTTGAGTAATTTTAATGGAAAAAAGTTGTATTTTTTAGGGGGTTTTTAAATTTTCAACTTTGAGAGATTTTTTAATACTATCTTTATTAAGTGATAGTTATATCCTTAATTCATAATCTAGATTATGATGCTATATTCATGCAAAAAAAAATTAAGCCATTCCATCAATTAGTTTTTTTTTTTTTTAAATCTTGGTGTTAGTCGTCAAAAATCAAGTTTTGGGAAAACACGACTTAAAGTTGAAATTATATGGATGCGGCTGTGTAAGTATTGATACATAAATGCTTATAACTCCGTTAAAAATGCTAATATTTTTATGCGGTTTTTTGCATTGAGTTAAGAATTTATTGAATAATCAAACTAGAACATAAAAAAATCGATTTTTTGAAAAGTTTTCAACTTCTGAGCCCCCTTAATTATAAAACTGATACAGTGATTTGAAGTTTTAAAAAATACTTGCTAACATATTTGTTTACTGATGGTACAGGAGATCTTACTTATATCGTTACAGTTTAATCAAAGATAGAAATCCGCACTATTGAAAATAATTCAGCAAAATATTATTTCATATTCTAAAACAAATGATAAATATATATTGAATATATAGTAAGAATACACCACACATATGCATGCAAAAGGAAATAGGAATGCGCAAAAGGAAATAGGAATGCGTTAGTAGGTTTTTAGTATATGTTTGATTTTGTAATTCAAACTTCTTGTATTGTAATTTAATTTGCACTGTAATTCTTTCAAAGAAAAATTACAAAAATAATTTCTTAACGTATTTTTTATTTTTCCAAAAGTTTTTAAACATAATATTATTTTCAAAAATAGCATTTGTTTCCATTTACTTAAGATTTATAGATTTAGTTTAAAAGAATGCAATGCTTGTTGAATAGCAATTTTTTTAAACCGAAGATAATTTATTATCGCTTTGACACTTTCCACTTATCATTTAAAAATATATACTAAATAGATTTACTTTCAACTCTTTTCGTGTAATTCTTTTTTGTCTAGATTTCCTGTATTACTGAAAATGAACTGTATGTTACAAAAAAATAAATAAATAAGATTTGATAAAATTAAAAACGAAAAAAAAAACGTGTGGCACTCGGGGACTGCCGTGGTAAAGCTATTGCATAGCATTTTTTATCAACTTATGCAATTATAATTATTTACTTTTTTTTTATTTATGCAGTTTTTGTCTTTGATATTAATTCAAGTTACACTTTTTGAGCGTGATGACAGATAACAAATTTTTTTTCTTTTATTGAACAAATGAGAAATAATTATCGTTTAAAATATTTTTATTATCTTACAATAGATGTAGGTTAATCAGGAATTTTTATCATTGAAACTATACGTTTATGGTAGCTGAAATAAAAAACATAAGTTTGAGACTTGATATTCTCAAAATATCTGAAAAATACCACGTCAATATCTACCGATGTCTACCGAAGGAAACCGTGCCGAAGTCTGCCAAACTGAAGCGACGTTAGCCGGAGTGTTAGGTTTTTTTCTCGTTACGGAATTTCTAGATTCTTTCGCCGCGCTCAAAGCCCGTAATAAAAGCTATGCAATTCCTTAATAAATTACCAAATAAAAATTTGCTGCGCTACGAAAATTAGATCGCGAGTTATAAGCATTTTAAATTTTCCGAACCTCACCTTGGGGGTCTCCTGTCACCAAAAATTAACACTGTCTCAAAATAAGTTACCAAACAAAAATTGGATGCACTACGAAAATTAGATCGCGATTTATAAGCATTTTAAAATTTTAGACCCTCACCATGGTAGATCTCTTGTCACCAAAAATTAACACTGTCTCATAATAAAATTACCAAACAAAATTTGGCCGCGCTACGAAAATTGATCGCGAGTTATAAACATTTTAAATTTTTCGACCCTCACCGTGGGGGGGGGAGGTCTCCTGTCACCAAAAATTAACACTCTCTCATAATAATTTACCAAACAAAATTTGGCCGCGATACGAAAATTAGATTGCGAGTTATAAGCATTTTAAATTTTTCGACCCTCACCGTGGAGGGGGGGTCTCCTGTCACCAAAAATTAAAATTGTCTCATAATAAATTACCAAACAAAATATGGCCGCGCTACGAAAGTTAGATCGCGAGTTATAAGCATTTTAAATTTTTCGACCCTCACCGTGGGGGGTCTCCTGTCACCAAAAATTAACACGCTCTCATGATAAATTACCAAACAAAATTTGGCCGCGATACGAAAATTACATTGAGAGTTATACGCATTTTAAATTTTTCGACCCTCACCGTGGGGGGGGGGTCTCCTGTCACCAAAAATTAAAATTGTCTCATAATAAATTACCAAACAAAATATGGCCGCGCTACGAAAGTTAGATCGCGAGTTATAAGCATTTTTAATTTTTCGACCCTCACCTTGGGGGGGGGGGTCTCCTGTCCGCAAAAATTAACACTGTCTCATAAGAAATTACCAAACAAAATTCGGTCGCTCTACGAAAATTAGATCGCGAGTTATAAGCATTTTAAATTTTTCGACCCTCAACTTGGGGGTCACTTGTCACCAAAAGTAACACTGTCTCATAATAAATTATCAAATAAAATTTGGCCGCGCTACGAAAATCAGATCGCGAGTTATAAGCATTTTAAATTTTTCGACCCTCACCATGGGGGGGGGGGGTCTCCTATCACCAAAAATTAACACTGTCTCATAATAAATTACAAAACAAAATTTGGAATCGCTACGAAAATTAGATCGCGAGTTATAAGCATTTTAAATTTTTCGACCCTCATTGTAGGGGGTCTCCTGTCACCAAAAATTAACACTCTCTCATAATAAATTACCAAACAAAATTTCGCCGCGATGCGAAAAGTAGATCGCGAGTAACACGCATTTTAAAATTTTCGACCCTCACCGTGGGGGTCTCCTGTCACCAAAAATTAACACTGTCTCATAATAAATCATCAAACAAAATTTGGCCGCGCTACGAAAATTAGATCGCGAGTTATAAGCATTTTAAATTTTTCGATCCTCACCATTGGACGGGCCTCCAATCACCAAAAGCTACATTATCCTACCTTGTTTTATCTTAAGACGAGTCTTTTCTATACACATTCTACCAGGAATTTTTTATTATTGAAACTATAGATTTATAGTAACTGAATTAAGAAATATAAGTTTGAGACTTGATATCCTCTAAATATCTAAAAAATACCGCGTCAGTGTCTGCCGAAGTCTACCGAAGGATACCATGCCGAAGTCAGCCGAACTGAAACGAAGTAGCCGAGTGTTAGGTTTTTTTTCGTTACGGAATTTCTACATTTTTCTCGTTGCGGAATTTCTACATCCGGCCGCCGCGCTCAAAGCCCGCGATAAGAGCTATGCAATAGCTTAAAAGTTTGTTTTTTTTTCTTTTTGTTTTCAACATTTCACGCTACATTTTTTTTCATTATGTTTCTAATACGTATTTAAAAAATATATTAAATCATAAAACTGCTTCAGAGATTATAGAAGAATGTTTTATCGAAATTTCAATAGAAAAAATTATACAATGTAAATGTATTTTGATAGGTTTTCAAAACTTAATATCTTAAGTTTGAGGGAAATATACAATATTAAAATTTTAGAAAGATAAAATTGTTCAGAAAAAGTAGCTTACCTGTAATTTACGAAAGTTTTCGAAAATCGAATCCAAAGTATACGTAAATTTCATCCATAAAATATGATTTAATTGTTGTTTTTGAATTGATAGACAAATCGAGCTGCACGGTTATCAGAAAATAAATAAAAAATATTTTGGAATTTTCAAAATTTAATATGCTGTTTTAGACTGTGCATTATCAAGACCAAATATATATTTATAGAAAAAAGGCAATAATGTTATCAAATAAGATTCTGATGCCTATTAGAAGACATACTTTAGTAGCACCCGCATTTCTGGAAATAATAGACAGAAATCCTCAAACATTTCACTACTTAAAGAATATTTCTTTATTCTTATAATTTTATTCATTAAAGCATATATTTCAATTATGTTTTATTTATATTATTTTTGCTGTTTTATTTATTCATCGAAGAAATTTCAATTTCGGTAATGAATATTATATGTAAACAATTACTGAATTTAATAATAATATATTGTTTTATATATAAACAAGAGACTTTTTTCTATTGCAGGACTACATTTTTCAAACAAATTTTTCTTTAAAGAGTTTTTTTATCTATTCAGCGGTGTATATAAAAACTGGAACTTTTGCTATTTTTAGAAGTATAGAAATTGCAGTATAAGTAAAATTTCTTGGTCAGTTCTATCTACCGTCAATCACGTCATCATTTTCACGGGTATGCTTTTACCTTAAAAATAATGTATTTTAACGTGTTCCTTAATATAAATTTTACATCTGTTCATCGTGCTTTATTTGTGAGTTTATACAAACTTCATGTTGCTATTATTTTATTTGTTTATGAAGTAAAAATATATACACAATTTTTAAAAAAGTGCAGCTACTTCTAAATATCTTTCTTTTACTGTAATTTTATTTTTGAACACATTTTAGAAAACACAAGACTGCTTTATTAATTAATTAATATTTATTTAATTTCAAAAACTAATTCGGTATGCTTTTTAAACATCAAATTAGAAAATATAAATTGTGATTTTTTTTTTTTTTTTTTTTTTTTTTGTTATTCCTCCTATATTTAACAAATATATACATTAATCCATTTTATCAATTTAAATTATTATTTAAGTAAATTTAACCAGATATAGTTAAAATTTAAAATATTGTAATTTTTATAGCTTGTAATATGTTTTAGACTTTAACAAATTTAATCCTTGTATGATAGGATTAAACAGTCTGTAATAGTTAAAATGAAATAGATGTAATCCTTTTACATAAATTTTAGAACAAATATTAAGGAACATCCATCATATGAGATTTCATTTTACATTACCTATCATCTTGGAACATTTTCTACTTGCAATTTTTTTTTTAATTTCTTACTAATTTGAATAAAAGTGTATTTTAAAAAAAAAATTTCCATTGATCAAAGTCTTATACGGTATCCTAATATAAATTATATTTGATGCATGCAAAATTTAATTATTTTAGTCTTTCTTAAGCTTAGTTTTTGGATATAGAATATGTTAAAAATTTTCTTAGAACATAAAAATACGTAATATAAATTTTTTTTTCAAACAAAAATCTCTTTCTACATACTGCTTTCAGCGGAGACATTCTAATAGGTAAAGATATGTAATTCTTAATCTTTAATTATTCGTATTGGCTGAAAAAGAGACAAGTACAGCTTTGAATACAGAATTATAGTCTAAGCTTTCAATGCTTTTCCAACAATCTATTACCAGCGGACGCAATTCACGCAGAGAAGGTTTTGATAATAATGTCATGTTTATTATCAGAAAAGTTCAACATCATACAGGTAAAGGAACTCCAATAAACAATGAATACGTTGTTATACATAATGATTTTAACCTTTTATAGCAAAGACGGAATACCTAAATTTAATTAAAAACTTACAAAAAACACCAAAGTATTTTTTTTAATTTAGAATTTAGAATTTTTTAGTAAATATCGTTATTCCCAATCCTACGTTGAATAGATTTCTACAAAGTCTTATCACTTTTTAGCAACGATTTTTTTAAATAAATTAATAATTAATATATTTATTATACGGAATTCTCTTAGCACAAATAATATTCGCACATGACATTTTATTAATACACTCAAATTGATTTTTAATTTTCGATTTTTAAAATTTCTTTAATATTTAATGATAAATTTAAAACTATAATGAGTAAAGGGAAATCAAATAATTTAAAAGTAATCTTTAAAGTTGAAATATGGAGGAAACTGAGTTGATATATTTTTCTAGAATTTTTTTTTCTCTTTTATCAGAGATCTCTGCATTGCCAGATATGAGAATAAATTGCTTTCATTTTCAAAAGCACATATGTAAAATATATGACTTGAAGCTTAAAAAAATACACCTTTACGATTATGAAATAAATTGTGTTCCTAGGAGAGTTATTACTCCAGTTTTTTATTCTCAGGAAATTATGTTTAAAATATATCTCCGAAGTTTTAAATCGATAATTCATCTAGAAACTCAAGTACTTTAAAATAAAATTTAATTTAGTATAATGCAAAACGTTAATCTATGTTAAATTAATGTTCAGTTTTTAAATCATGTAAAAATATTTTGAAAATTATATTTAATGTAATAACTTATTTGGGCATTCGTTTCATGTTCTAAATGAAATATTTTGAATAAAATATCCTAGTATAAGTTTTTATTTATAGCATTTGTTTAAAAAACACAAATAACATTAATAAAAATGTAACGATAACTAATGTTTAAGAAAAATGTAAAAAAGAGCTAGAAGTTTTCGCTAGAAGTTCGATTTCTGCGCAATTTGCTAGAAAAATACAAAAGAAAAATCTTTCTAAGACTATATTGATGTTCAGTTGGCAGACCATTTGGGAGCCCTGGACAGTGTTGTTTGTGGTAACCCTTTAATGTAATAATCTTCTATTTAAAAAAAATCTTTGAAGAAATCGCTTATTTTGACGAGTTGTAATCGAAATCATATGAGATAATATTGCTTGATTTCGTAACTTTGGTTGATGATGTTAGAAAAATCTAAATTCTGACTATTTGTAAATCAGAAAATTGCGCTACGACATAGTTTATATTACATAAAATTTTTTCAATATATAAAAGAAAAGTCCAACATGATTAAAGTTACCACGACTCTTAAAAATTCATTTTTTCTTTACATATTTAAATGGTGTCATTATTCTGTGAATAAACTTTAATTACATACATAGCAGGTTGCGTATTACGGAGTTAAAAGAAGGTATTAAATCAGCAGAAAAAAATAAATGCAAAAATAAATATAAGAGACAGAGCTTTCGTCTCTCTGTCTCTTTGCTCAGTTAACTTTGTCTAGATCGCTTAGTTTTTGCACTGAAGAAGAATCTCGATATTAGATTCGAAACAGCTGTTTGCTCTCTTTTCATACTTTATTTGTGCATTTATAATCGTTGGTTTTCTATCCTTTAATAAATATATAGTCAATAAAAGAACTTTATTTCAAAACTTTTATAAAAATTTAATCAAATTAAAGCTTGGCGGTTTCTCATTTTAAGCGTCTCTAAATTATAGTTAAAATTATAAATAAAATAATAATAAGTGGATACACAGTGCTCCATTCTACGAATAATGTGTAATTCTATTACACAATAAAAGTATTTAATTGTATTGGAATCAACAAAGTTTAATGTTCTACATTTATACTATGTCGAAACCTGTTATTTTTCAATTAAAAGTTGTTATTAAAGCATTCGTTGTTTACTTTCTGTTTCTTTTAATACATTTGTTTACAAATGAAATATACTTTTGAACTTGAATATTATAATTTTGAGAAAATAGCTATCAAAAAGTTATCAATTGTGTCTAAAATTTTCAATTAATAATAATAATAAAAATCAGAATGTTTGTTGATTAATGTTGAAGAATATTGTTTGAAGTAGATAAACAAGATAACATTTGAAATTAAACATCATCAGTTAAATTTTATATTATTGCTGTTTAATTCTTAATTATTTGTTGCTCTACAAGTGTGATACTTTGATATAATGGTGTAAATATTAGTTGTATTTACTTAAAGCTAGCCAATTTTGTGTATATTAATTTCAGCAAAATGTAGCAGATCATAAAGGAAACACGTTAAACTATACGTGGATAAATAAATTGTTGAAATAATTTCGTACATTTTATTTTTAAAACATATTTGTTTAAACTTTCGTTTAACTTTGTGAAATTGAATTTTATAATGTATGTTTTTATTAAAAAGAACATAATTAAATACGCTTCTATTACTTAACTTTTATTAATTTGATATTTAAAAATTATAGCCCTTAAAATATCATTTTAATGGAAACATTGTTGCTATATGAATTTGTAAAATAAATATTTCCATGTGTAAATTTGATTTTTAAAATTACTTCTATTAAAAGTTTCATTTACGTTTATGTAATTGAATTTTTTGGACCCATAAGATAGCATCTCTGACCGCGTTATGAATGCAACGTTCAAAATAAAACCTAAATATGATTAAAAATCTTTTTTTATTTTTTGCTTGATCAACATAAGAAAAAACTTTTATTTTATAATTGAATTTCATTGAAATTTTAACTTCTCATTATTTATAAAAAAGATCTTTTTTGTCATGAGTTATGCAAATCGGTTTTTATCGACCGATGCAAATTCTGAAATAAAAATAATATTGTATTTAATCAAGTACTAAATAAAAATTCAGAAGAGAAGTGCGTGATTTTTTATCTTGCACAATTCTGTAGCATTATATATGTCTGATAAGTAACAGCGTTAATATAACTTTATACGATGCTTCATATTAATAGTTCAGTATTTTCCTTGCACTATTCTTTCAAAGCTATCAAAGTGATAGGTAAACTGAAGATAAGAATGGAGTATTTCCAACTGAATGAAAATTTGACCAAACCGGAAAATCTAACTGATTAGCAACGTTATCATACGAATTTCCTGGCTTGGTCATTTTTAGTTCAATTAAAAATATTTAACTCGTATGTTAATTTTACCAATCAGTTTGATTTCCTTCTTTGGTATATTTTTACTCACTTGGAAATATTATATTCCTATGATAACTTCACAAATCAGTTTGATTGTGTTAAAATAATAGTTTATCTATGTATCCACGGGGTTCCTTAATCTCCGGTTCATTCTGTGGAGATGTCTACATGACAGACGAGTTGTTGTTGCCAATAAAGTTATCTGAGAGAAATATGCTTGCCGAAATATTGTCAGCCCTAGTACATTAAGCGGTAGAGTAATTGCCCTACCGTGGGAAGGATGTGGGTTCCTACAAAATGAAGAATGGGGTGTGTGAAATGTCATTATGTGATTTATGTGATGACAGAATGAAATTCTATACTGCACTTCTGTTCTTTACGATGTATTTTACAAAACTTTTAAATAAATCCATAGAAATTTATCTTGTAATGCCTTATAAAATAAATATTTTAGATAGTAAGTAACGCATTTTTTAAAGAATTGCTAGTAAAAGCATTTTTTAAAAGTTAAAAATGTGTGATTATTTCGTGAAAATGCATTACTTTAAATTTAACTGCAAAAACAGAAGCGTTTTTTAATTAGTATCTAACTCAATAATTTTGATAAAATACGCAATGGTAATAAATCTATAAGTAAATTGACTTCTTTGGTTTATGCAACGTTAAAAAATAAATATATAAGAAAATATATTTCAAATTATTGTACAGACTAGTCAAATATTGTCAAAATGAACTTCTGCAATGTAGATTATTTAAATTTTTTTCAAATAAAAATCATAAATGTTAATGTATTTTCCTGAGAAAAATAGAGGAAAAGCCTTTTTGGTGTAACACGAGTTACAGAACAGCATTACTTTTACTAATATACAGTCGAACCTCTATATAACGAAACTCCATACATCGAATTTCTCCTTATAAGGAATTTTTAGTAAGAACGGTCCCTTTTTCGCATGATTATATTAAAAACAGACTCTATATAGCGAAATATCTATCTCCATATAACGAATTTTTTCATAAATTGACCTTAATTTATTCAGTTTTAAAAAAGCTTCGAAATCATATGGAATCAATGTTCCATCACTTATTTTTGATTTATCGTTCAGTGGAGAGGTTTTTTTTTTTTTATAAATATTACTTCTTTCCTTATTCTTTAAATCGAACAAGTTCATCCCACCTCCCACACACCTTTCAACATCCTTCTCAAAACACAGTCAATTGAATTGTTACACATATAAGAGAGGAATCAATGAGAGCACATAAGAGAGACCTTCAAATGGAGGAAAATATCAACTACAATTTTTCATTCCTTGCTAAAATTTGAGAATTATTTTTGAGAGCGTAACAATTGTAATTTTAAAATCAAAACAACAAAAAATTACAGATTTTTTCCTCTGAAATTTATGTAAGTCTTCCTCATTTGATTTTCATTAAGTTGTCAAATAAATGTTTTTTCTCTTTTTTGAAACTGCTTAAATAAGTAAGAAATAAAATGTTAGGTTAATATATACTTTTAAACATTTCAAATTCTTAATTAAAAAGATCAAAAATAATATTTGTTCAAAATTTACACATTAACTCTATATAACGAATTTTTTACTGAAACGATGGATTTCGTTATATAGAGGATCGACGGTATACATAAAAAATAATTATTTTCATGATTTAAAAACCGATGACAGGAGATACAATACAGGCGAATAAAAATAATATCCATTAAGGGAATCAAATATGGTATTTCACTGAAAAGTTTATGATTGATCATCATGGGAATTGAAGATTCATGATTTATTGACTACAATAATTAAATTCATCGCTCAACATCTTTTCTGAAACTCAGAATTTGTATTAGAAACACTACAAAAAAATTAAAAAAGACAAATTACTTGTTTCAAATAACATATATTAGATATTTTTTGAACATATTTATTTATTTAGCAGTTTTGTAAGAAAGATAACATAATGAATTTAAAGAAAGAAGAAGAATGCATTTTTTAAATAATTGCTAAATAGTTTTAAAAAGTAAAACAGTCGCTTTTATATCAAGTCGGATTAAAAAGTTAAAAATGTTTTTTGGTTGCATAGTTACGGTTTGCATACGGGTTTCAAAGATTGTCATGTCCCTAGGGTATTAAGTGACTGTTAATTGCTCACATTGTTTTTGATCTGTTTATCAGGCGTTTTTGATTTTGATCCTCTTAAGCGGCGACTTTTCAAATTGTTGAATCGCCATCGGTTTTTAATAACTTTCAATTTATCAGACGTCTTAAAGTGGTTGAAACTAACGTTCAAAGATTCCGTTACATATATACAAGTGAAGCTAATAAAAGTGTGTATCATGTATTGTCTGTCATTTTGTTAAATTGTACTGTATTTCTAAAACTGTGTCTTTTTAGGGATTCGTTCATCTGAACAAATCCTATTCATCACTTTCTTCTGTCTGTCTATCCTTCACACAAAAACTGCACCAGTCAGAGACTTTAAAAGTTGTGTACTTAATGCTGACTACCTCCTGCCACACGACAAATTCCAAGATTTTATTAGAAACATTATAAAATATAAAAAGCAAAATATATAATTCGAAAGACATATTTTAGAAATATTTTTTAGAAAACATTTAATTATAATTAATTTTTCAATTAATTTTCAGCAGTGAAATTACGCCTGAAAATATTGAATACTTAATTTGTGACTATCATATTCCAAACAAGTAGTAGAACCAACAGGGTGAAAAACGTTCAAGCCGGGAATCGAATCCGGAACCCTTGGAATAGCGCTCCAAGTGCTCTAAAATTTAAACTACGAGGACAATGCCCAACTGGCCTTTTCTTACTAACATTTTATTGGTAAGGCTGTTGCAGCCTGTATGCAGCACAATATGTTAACATCTAACGTTTAATTATTTAGCAGTTTCGTAAAATAATAACATAATGAATTTAATGAAAGAAGAATAATGTAATTTATAAAAAAAGTACAATGTACTGTCTATCACTTTGTTAAATTGTATTGTATTTTAATAAAAATTTTAATTTTACTTAAGAAAGGTGTTAAAATAAAAATAAAATACATTGACATGTTTCGGAACCGTCAAACAAGTTTCATAGTCATAATATAAATAAAACAAAATTTCAAAATATTTCTCGGAGAATACAAATGACACGCGACAATGAGATATAAATAGCAAAAAACACGCGCTTTATTGCAAAAAATTAAATTAAAATATAGACCATGATCTAAAACAAAAATAAATAGACATACATAAAGAAATATTTGACGGTTCCGAAGCATGTCAATGTATTTTATTTTTACTATAACACCTTTCTTAAGTAAAATTAAAATTTTTATTAAAATGTTTATATAAAAGGTGAATGTTTTAAAATCTGATGATTTAAAAAATCAATTGGATTTAATTAACTTTGTATTGTATTTCTAAAATTGTGTATTTTTAGGGATTCGTTCATCGCAACAAATCCTATTCGTCTGTTTCATCTGTCTGTCTGTCCTTCACACATAAACTGCATCAGCCAAAGACTTCAAATGTAGTGTACTTACTGCTGACTACCTCATATCACACGACAATCATATAATTTTGAAAACCTATTATTTTAATTAAATTTACTTTGCCAATGTCATCCGTCAACTTTTTCGATTTAAATTTTAAAAGACAACCTCAATTGATACGTTTTCCGTGAAGAAATCATAGCTTGGTGGCAACGTGTCTAGCTAGTAAACGGAAGGTTGTTAGTTTGAAGCCCAATGCTGAAACTTGAAAAAGATGGATTTAATAAGAAGAAATTTGATATTTTTGCCTTTTTAATGGCTTATATTATTATTATTTTTCTTTTAGGAAATAAAAATTTTGTCTATATAACTGTTATTTTTTTATTACATATTTAAAAAATAGGATTTCGAATTTTATTTAAACAATTTATCTATTAATAATTCGATAAAAATAAAAAACCTATATTTACATTAAAATAAAATGGTACTACTTGATTATCGACCAATTTCGCCATATTATACAAATCGCCAAACTAATAGCTAAATTATACATATTGACGCAATTTTTATTTTAAAAAACGAAATAATAAATATTTAGTAGAATATTAATAAAAATACAAATAAAGAGTCGAAATAAAAATCACTTAATGACGTTTTAAATACGTGTATCGTATTTAATGTAATACGTGTATCATATTTAATTTTTATAGTCAGGAGACAGATTTTTGGTCTACGGGATAACCTAGTAGTACCAATAAAATCTACTGGTGCTACCATTTAGGTAAAAATTTAATAATTATAAAATAACAATTTGGTTTTATTAATTAACGGTTGAGTTGTTTTGAAAGAAATATTAAATGAAACCTGCTGTACGTTGCATGATCTGCAATCACACTTATCCACTTGTTTGAAATTAGCGAATGCATTACGACACATTTAATGTATAATTAAATATAAATCACCGAATACATAGAATCAGTTAAGAAAAATTGATATGTATGTAAACTTATATACACATCCCATTTAATTGCATGCCAACCTATGTTACATTTATTCTAAAGTTTTATATTTATTCCATTATATCTCGTCCTAAAATATTTTTCATCTATGTTTGGCAACTTATAAGGTGGTGTGGGATAATAACGCTAGGCGGGGTAATAACGCCAAGTGCTAATATTTTGCATAATTATGAAATAATCTGCTAAATGACACCCATGTGCTCTGCGCAGAAGGATTTTAAGTCATATAAAACGCAAAAAACAACTTCAAGTTAATTTGTTTCATTTTTAGGTCTTATTGTTTTTACAAGCAACTAAAATTAACGCTTGATCTAAAATTTGCGAGATACATTTTGTGATGTGAAGATTATTTTTTTTATCCGGAAATACTTTGTTAATTACATAAATTTGTAGTATATTTCATGGAATTTCAAAATATTGTTGAAGATTTTGGATATCTTCTTGAGATAATTTGTCATTTAAAATGTACAGCGCAATAACTATAACGGGGTAATAACGCCAATTCTTGGCATTAATATCCCGATTGATTCTCTACAGTGGCCGAGCTACATCCTAAATACTAATTCAAATAAACACAGTTAAAACTGTGCAATGTTTCTAATAATACTATTTAAGCGGTCCTTTTTAAGCAAAAAGAAGCTCACAGTCTGATATTCTTTTGCCTCATTCTCCCCCCACACCACACCTTTATTTTTCTTACACTTTCACAAAAATAATAGCTTAGAATGCAATTTGTCAATTTCTAAGTTTGTAGAGTTTGTATTTTTAGAATTGAGCAATCTACATGCAATTATTCCATCTTATTTCATAGTTTTGTTTGCATGGCGTTATTACCCATATAGGTGGGTAATAACGCCAAATAGCATTGGTCAAGAAATCACGCCATTACATTTTAGGAATACATATCTGTTAAATTATTTTTTTTATATAGATAGTCAATGAGTTGCTGTATCGAATCATATATTTGTTTGAAAAATACAAACTAAAACTGAGCCGTGAAAATTGGTCGAACCTTAGCGTGGCGTTATTACCCCAGGGTACCTTATAAACAAGGTGGAACTAGTCAAATTTCGACGAAAGTAAATGCTTAAGAAGAAACTGTTTTATTGATTTATAATAAACCTACAAAATTAGCTAAAGTAAAAAATGCATCTTACAATGCTCAGTCTAAATCTAAAAAAAAATATTATTTAAAGCTAAAATTAAGAAAAATAAATACTATTTCTACAAAACTAAGTTGTCCAAATAATTAAAATTAACCTTTAATGGCACATGTAAAAATATAATAATAAAGCAAAATATAATAAAGATCAGTTATTAAGATGAAGTTATCAGTTGAGGCTCTTATGTTTGGTATAAATGCATATAAAAAATATTTCAATTGGATACGATCTTAGAATTTCATGTGAAATCTAAACCCGTCATAATTTTTATCTTATCAAAATTTACATAAACCATTTTAATTTTTGTCAATTTTAAGAGAAAATGGAGAAATAATGGAGAAATAAGAGAAATTTCTGTTGCCACAATTACAAAATTTGTACTAAAATCTATAAAAACAAATTAGTATTTCAAGAATAAATTGAGATACAGCTTTCAAACAAATTGCATGTAAAAATAATTTTTTCTCTATACGATGGTGTAAAAAATGAAAATGTGTGATGTTTAGAAGTATAAAACTTGCAGTATTGAAAATTGAAAAGCCGAATTCCATGTGAAAGTGTTGCCATACGCACAGATACTTTTGGCTTATATATATATATATATATATATATATATATATATATATATATATATATATTACAAATTTAAATTTTTTTTTCGCCAAAACTAACCTTTATACTATCTTAATTTTCTTATAATAATATTCCGTACTTACTTCAAATTATTAAATTAAAATCTTATTTCTAGATCTAATCTGTTAATCTGTGTGCAGACGATATAAATTCTTAATTTGCCTTAAAAAACATTATTCCAGTATGCGTAAATTTAAAAAGATGGCTCTAAATTAAAAATATTCTTAATTAAAACTTTATTTCTTAATATTCCAAATAAAACTGATTTCTTCTATGTTTTTATCAACCCTTTTTAAGAAATTCTTATTAAATTTATTCCAAAACCATACCTTTCAAAAAATATCATTATTTTATTTTATCTATTTATTTATTTTTCCGCCGTCAACGATAATGTGCATATTAATAAATTCATTTCTTTTCTTTTTCTCTTAAAATTAATCATGTATAAAAATCGTCTGCCTAAGATATTTAAAATTCGGAGTCAATTATAAATTGGTTAAATAATATTTTTTTTAAAATAAATTTATCGTCTGTTTAAAATAGCCTCGTAACTGGACAAGAATTCTGTTTACATAAAAGAATGATGGTTTGAGGTTACCGAATGTTCCAGAACTTTCTTTTCAGTTTAAAAGGGGGAAGTCTCGAGATGAAAGGGAGATTCTGAAGATTTCTTGGGTTGCTTTTTCGATGAGGACAGCTCGCTGAAATAATGATGGAATTTTTGCAAAAAGGAGCTTTTCCTTCCTCATTATCACGAATTTAATAAATGAATTTACAGCAGCCCATGACTAATTATTCGATCTTCTACATTTATTTATTATTTTTGTTTTTTCCCTCGCTTGCCATGACTGCGTGTTTCTGTTTAACCAGTGGAAATAATTCGAGTTCTCCTGAAATCGTCACAACTAATCGAAAAGTCGCACAGGATAGGTAATGCCTGTGCTAGTGCCTGTTTCGGATTTTGAAATGAATCTACTGAAGAAGTAAAATGCTATGTAAATGAATCTAATGAATCTACTGAAACGAAGTGATGACAAAAATATGAATCGCCGAAAATTTTTCCCGCCATGATTGAAAGTGTTATTAAGCAAGAATTGCCATTACCTTTTGATTCCTCGAGTGAATGTAACAGAGGAGATTGTAATGTTAAACAGCTTTCTGTCCGAGTGGTTTGAAAGATTTCTTCTAAATATCTCGTGAATTCCTGAGGCCTGATATTCCACCTTTTTGCTGTTTATGTGTAACTGATGACTCAAGATAATCATGGTCATAATGACAAATTTTTGAAAATTAATAACTTCAAAGTGGTGAGTATGCGAAAGGTATTTGATGAGGAATTTAATAAAGAATGGATTTTATTGAAGATTTTTCGGGAACTGTAAGTTTATTTTATTAAATGTTTTGATTATTATTTCTATTCTATTTATGATTGATGGAAAGTATTTATTATTTATTTATTTATTTATTTATTATTTTATTGATGAGAGTAATTTGAAGTTAATTTATTAAATTACTAATTTATTTATTATTCTATTATTTATTGTATGTTATGGATCTGATATAGTAATTTTGAAAAAATATGTAATTGATAGAAATTATTAACTTTGAAATTTATTGCGAATGATTTTACGATCGGGATTTAAAAAAGAAAATAGAAGTGCTTCATTTATTCTAATGAGTAAGAATCAAAAAATTATGGAAGATCCTAAGTTCGTACCGTTTGACCCGAGTTCTGGAATGAACATTTTGTCGTGGTTAACTTATTTTGATACAACATGTGAAAAGGAAAAGAAAAATCTAGAATGGAAATTTAATTCTATTGCGCAATATCTGAAAGGGGAAGCGCAAAAAATTTATATCAATGACTGTTTAAATTGTACGGATTATGAACAAATTAAGAAAATTTTGATAGAAAGATTCATTCAATTAGACATCCCGAGTTTTTCTGATTTTTCAAACCTGAAATTAGATAATTTAGACAATTTAGAAACTTATTTTCGTAAGAAAGTGGAAATTGGTAGGAAATTACATCTTAGTGAAAATATACTATTACAAGGTTTAACTGATGGTTTAAAACCAGAATTCAAAAACAGTATTATTATAAATCCTCCTAGTAGTACCACAGAATGGTACCGGGTTGTCAAACAATTCGTGGAAGTTTCCACCCCACTAGTTTCAAACCAAGTAATAAATCAACCATCAGCTAGACAAAATTTTCAACCTTTTCAATCAACTAGGCCCTGGATTCAGCCAGTTAGGCCCAATAATAATACACCTAGGAATTGGATTCCCCAAAGACAATCTCAGTTTCAAAGACCTAGAGTTTGTCAAAATAATTATATTCAAAATTCATACCCTTCAAGACCTTGTAGGATATGCACAAATAGGGGTGTCAGTAATGCTTTTCATTGGGAAAGAGAATGTATTTTTAGGAGTGAGTTGCACTCCTCTGATACTCTTCCAAGTAGCTCACAAAATAATTCTCATAATATTTGACTATTAATTGTGTATGGATGTACAAATAATTATAAATTACCATTCGTTGTAGATAGTTCTCTGTTTGTCAGGTTTATTTATTTGATTATTTATCTGTGAATCTTACTTACTTACCTATTTATGAGTATTATTATCATCATTATTATGTGTTGGAGATTGAAATATTTTTATTCTTAAGGATTTAATTGAGGAGTATGATGTTCTTAAGATATTTACTGTTACTTATTAAGACTATTATGATATTTCTATGCACGATTAAGGGCAAGTTTGTAATAATAAGGTATAACTGTGATATTTACAATTTCTATTTTTATTAGATAAAATTTCTGGTTAATGTTAACAGCTAAATATAGTCACAATTTCACGATAATTTTGACTCAATTTTTTTTTAAATGGTGGGTAATGGTTTTGTGTGAGGCAATTAAAATGTATACAACATCAGTAGACAAAGCCCTCAAAATTGCGAAAGCGCGAACTCATGAATTTCACCTTAAAAGTAAAAGACTCTATGATCGAAATTTTGTTGAATGCCCATTAAAAATACAAGACTCTGTAATTTATGAAGAATTTAAATACCCTAACACTCGAAAATTAGAACCTACTTTCTCTGGACCATATAAAATTATAAATAAACTTTCTGATGTAACTTATGAAATAGATAAATTTAATTATGAGACAGGACAGAATTCCGTTATTGTGCATGTTTCTAAATTAAGACCCTATTTTTCACCCGAAGATTTTAAACTGTTTCATGGGCAATCCAAAAAACAAACAAAACCTCAGATACAATCACTAGATCAAACTAAAGTCAAGACAATAGATTAAATTTACCATAAAAAAACCATAATTTTCAACATCAGCGGGTATGTTCTTGGAGCGCTACAAGAATATTACTTGTTTTTGGGAGTTTTTGGGATTAAATTGGGCTCCTTATGCAGGCATAAGGTGAACACTTTGATTGTAAAAGCTTTCAAATTGATGTTGATAAATTAATTTTAAGGGTGTTTAAGTCTAACTATATTTACTCATTTATTTGACATTAGTATTACTCTATTTATTCAGCAGATATTATATAATAATAGTTATAAAATTTAATGATTCTACTCAAACCTATAACATAATATGTGATTTTCAGTGATTGTGAAAACTACAGATTAAAAGTTTTTCAAAAAAGCACACTTTTTTTATTTCCATTTCTCAATTAAGAATGACACCTTTTATTCCTATTGTATTTTATTATTAAAGTTTATAAACCATGTGTGGATAAAACATTATTCTACATTTGGCATTGAAAACTTATAACCAAATTTGACAATTTTGTAAAAGAGTATCAGAGAGGAATTATTGTAAGGAAATACTGGTTGAGAGTCCATTTTCTAAATAGTTAGATTTAATTTTATTTGGATTTTGGAATTATTATGATTTTTTTTTATTTATACTTTCGGCTAGCAAAAAATACTTTCTTATGCTATTAGAAGATAAGAAAATTATTTAGTTGCTATGTAATTATTTTTATCCTCAACCAATATTTTCCCTATCAATAATAAACAAATAGTGATATTTTCTTTTGATTATACTCTTGTTTTACTATTATTATTATTATTATGATTTCTATGATGAAGTTTAGTATTAATTATACTCTTATTGAAAAATATTAGGATATGGAGTCTTATTATACTATTACTTATTATTGTTGACATTGTTATTATTTAAATTTTTCTATATTATTTATTATTGAGAGTGATGCTATTTATTATTGAAAAATTGATATATTATTGAAAGATGTTGGATCCAACATAACATAAAAAACAAAGCTTAAACTAGATTTGGAGATATTTAATTAAAGAGACTGTATTCACTGGACATTGAAAAAGACTCTTTTATATATTCTTGAAAGACTTTTTTCATTTAAAGGACTTATTTAAAATAAACTATGCATTAAGTCATTGTAGTTACTTAAACTTCCATGAGAACGAACTTTTATTGTTTTTATTATATTTTTATCTCTTGCTTATTAATATTCATAACTTATTTACTGTTATTATATGTATTATCTCCTATGCACTTACAAATGGTAAGTGATGTTGTAACATTATTGTATTTCTTTCAGGGAAATGCTCCTACCTAAATTTAATTCAGAATTATTTTCTCTTAACTATTTTATTTTAATCGCTAATATTTTTTATATTGCGTTAATTTTCTTTTCTTCCATCTCTTGGCTTCCTGAGTTTGACAGTTTTATTCCAAAATTTAACTTTTCTAAATTATTATATTTCTGTTGTCTGAACTTGTAGTTTTATTTAACTATCAATTTCATACAAAGTCTTGGGGAGGGGGGATAATATTACAAATTTAAATTTTTTTTTCGCCAAAACTAACCTTTATACTATCTTAATTTTCTTATAATAATATTCCGTACTTACTTCAAATTATTAAATTAAAATCTTATTTCTAGATCTAATCTGTTAATCTGTGTGCAGACGATATAAATTCTTAATTGGCCTTAAAAAACATTATTCCAGTATGCGTAAATTTAAAAAGATGGCTCTAAATTAAAAATATTCTTAATTAAAACTTTATTTCTTAATATTCCAAATAAAACTGATTTCTTCTATGTTTTTATCAACCCTTTTTAAGAAATTCTTATTAAATTTATTCCAAAACCATACCTTTCAAAAAATATCATTATTTTATTTTATCTATTTATTTATTTTTCCGCCGTCAACGATAATGTGCATATTAATAAATTCATTTCTTTTCTTTTTCTCTTAAAATTAATCATGTATAAAAATCGTCTGCCTAAGATATTTAAAATTCGGAGTCAATTATAAATTGGTTAAATAATATTTTTTTTAAAATAAATTTATCGTCTGTTTAAAATAGCCTCGTAACTGGACAAGAATTCTGTTTACATAAAAGAATGATGGTTTGAGGTTACCGAATGTTCCAGAACTTTCTTTTCAGTTTAAAAGGGGGAAGTCTCGAGATGAAAGGGAGATTCTGAAGATTTCTTGGGTTGCTTTTTCGATGAGGACAGCTCGCTGAAATAATGATGGAATTTTTGCAAAAAGGAGCTTTTCCTTCCTCATTATCACGAATTTAATAAATGAATTTACAGCAGCCCATGACTTATTATTCGATCTTCTACATTTATTTATTATTTTTGTTTTTTCCCTCGCTTGCCATGACTGCGTGTTTCTGTTTAACCAGTGGAAATAATTCGAGTTCTCCTGAAATCGTCACAACTAATCGAAAAGTCGCACAGGATAGGTAATGCCTGTGCTAGTGCCTGTTTCGGATTTTGAAATGAATCTACTGAAGAAGTAAAATGCTATGTAAATGAATCTAATGAATCTACTGAAACGAAGTGATGACAAAAATATGAATCGCCGAAAATTTTTCCCGCCATGATTGAAAGTGTTATTAAGCAAGAATTGCCATTACCTTTTGATTCCTCGAGTGAATGTAACAGAGGAGATTGTAATGTTAAACAGCTTTCTGTCCGAGTGGTTTGAAAGATTTCTTCTAAATATCTCGTGAATTCCTGAGGCCTGATATTCCACCTTTTTGCTGTTTATGTGTAACTGATGACTCAAGATAATCATGGTCATAATGACAAATTTTTGAAAATTAATAACTTCAAAGTGGTGAGTATGCGAAAGGTATTTGATGAGGAATTTAATAAAGAATGGATTTTATTGAAGATTTTTCGGGAACTGTAAGTTTATTTTATTAAATGTTTTGATTATTATTTCTATTCTATTTATGATTGATGGAAAGTATTTATTATTTATTTATTTATTTATTTATTATTTTATTGATGAGAGTAATTTGAAGTTAATTTATTAAATTACTAATTTATTTATTATTCTATTATTTATTGTATGTTATGGATCTGATATAGTAATTTTGAAAAAATATGTAATTGATAGAAATTATTAACTTTGAAATTTATTGCGAATGATTTTACGATCGGGATTTAAAAAAGAAAATAGAAGTGCTTCATTTATTCTAATGAGTAAGAATCAAAAAATTATGGAAGATCCTAAGTTCGTACCGTTTGACCCGAGTTCTGGAATGAACATTTTGTCGTGGTTAACTTATTTTGATACAACATGTGAAAAGGAAAAGAAAAATCTAGAATGGAAATTTAATTCTATTGCGCAATATCTGAAAGGGGAAGCGCAAAAAATTTATATCAATGACTGTTTAAATTGTACGGATTATGAACAAATTAAGAAAATTTTGATAGAAAGATTCATTCAATTAGACATCCCGAGTTTTTCTGATTTTTCAAACCTGAAATTAGATAATTTAGACAATTTAGAAACTTATTTTCGTAAGAAAGTGGAAATTGGTAGGAAATTACATCTTAGTGAAAATATACTATTACAAGGTTTAACTGATGGTTTAAAACCAGAATTCAAAAACAGTATTATTATAAATCCTCCTAGTAGTACCACAGAATGGTACCGGGTTGTCAAACAATTCGTGGAAGTTTCCACCCCACTAGTTTCAAACCAAGTAATAAATCAACCATCAGCTAGACAAAATTTTCAACCTTTTCAATCAACTAGGCCCTGGATTCAGCCAGTTAGGCCCAATAATAATACACCTAGGAATTGGATTCCCCAAAGACAATCTCAGTTTCAAAGACCTAGAGTTTGTCAAAATAATTATATTCAAAATTCATACCCTTCAAGACCTTGTAGGATATGCACAAATAGGGGTGTCAGTAATGCTTTTCATTGGGAAAGAGAATGTATTTTTAGGAGTGAGTTGCACTCCTCTGATACTCTTCCAAGTAGCTCACAAAATAATTCTCATAATATTTGACTATTAATTGTGTATGGATGTACAAATAATTATAAATTACCATTCGTTGTAGATAGTTCTCTGTTTGTCAGGTTTATTTATTTGATTATTTATCTGTGAATCTTACTTACTTACCTATTTATGAGTATTATTATCATCATTATTATGTGTTGGAGATTGAAATATTTTTATTCTTAAGGATTTAATTGAGGAGTATGATGTTCTTAAGATATTTACTGTTACTTATTAAGACTATTATGATATTTCTATGCACGATTAAGGGCAAGTTTGTAATAATAAGGTATAACTGTGATATTTACAATTTCTATTTTTATTAGATAAAATTTCTGGTTAATGTTAACAGCTAAATATAGTCACAATTTCACGATAATTTTGACTCAATTTTTTTTTAAATGGTGGGTAATGGTTTTGTGTGAGGCAATTAAAATGTATACAACATCAGTAGACAAAGCCCTCAAAATTGCGAAAGCGCGAACTCATGAATTTCACCTTAAAAGTAAAAGACTCTATGATCGAAATTTTGTTGAATGCCCATTAAAAATACAAGACTCTGTAATTTATGAAGAATTTAAATACCCTAACACTCGAAAATTAGAACCTACTTTCTCTGGACCATATAAAATTATAAATAAACTTTCTGATGTAACTTATGAAATAGATAAATTTAATTATGAGACAGGACAGAATTCCGTTATTGTGCATGTTTCTAAATTAAGACCCTATTTTTCACCCGAAGATTTTAAACTGTTTCATGAGCAATCCAAAAAACAAACAAAACCTCAGATACAATCACTAGATCAAACTAAAGTCAAGACAATAGATTAAATTTACCATAAAAAAACCATAATTTTCAACATCAGCGGGTATGTTCTTGGAGCGCTACAAGAATATTACTTGTTTTTGGGAGTTTTTGGGATTAAATTGGGCTCCTTATGCAGGCATAAGGTGAACACTTTGATTGTAAAAGCTTTCAAATTGATGTTGATAAATTAATTTTAAGGGTGTTTAAGTCTAACTATATTTACTCATTTATTTGACATTAGTATTACTCTATTTATTCAGCAGATATTATATAATAATAGTTATAAAATTTAATGATTCTACTCAAACCTATAACATAATATGTGATTTTCAGTGATTGTGAAAACTACAGATTAAAAGTTTTTCAAAAAAGCACACTTTTTTTATTTCCATTTCTCAATTAAGAATGACACCTTTTATTCCTATTGTATTTTATTATTAAAGTTTATAAACCATGTGTGGATAAAACATTATTCTACATTTGGCATTGAAAACTTATAACCAAATTTGACAATTTTGTAAAAGAGTATCAGAGAGGAATTATTGTAAGGAAATACTGGTTGAGAGTCCATTTTCTAAATAGTTAGATTTAATTTTATTTGGATTTTGGAATTATTATGATTTTTTTTTATTTATACTTTCGGCTAGCAAAAAATACTTTCTTATGCTATTAGAAGATAAGAAAATTATTTAGTTGCTATGTAATTATTTTTATCCTCAACCAATATTTTCCCTATCAATAATAAACAAATAGTGATATTTTCTTTTGATTATACTCTTGTTTTACTATTATTATTATTATTATGATTTCTATGATGAAGTTTAGTATTAATTATACTCTTATTGAAAAATATTAGGATATGGAGTCTTATTATACTATTACTTATTATTGTTGACATTGTTATTATTTAAATTTTTCTATATTATTTATTATTGATATTGAGAGTGATGCTATTTATTATTGAAAAATTGATATATTATTGAAAGATGTTGGATCCAACATAACATAAAAAACAAAGCTTAAACTAGATTTGGAGATATTTAATTAAAGAGACTGTATTCACTGGACATTGAAAAAGACTCTTTTATATATTCTTGAAAGACTTTTTTCATTTAAAGGACTTATTTAAAATAAACTATGCATTAAGTCATTGTAGTTACTTAAACTTCCATGAGAACGAACTTTTATTGTTTTTATTATATTTTTATCTCTTGCTTATTAATATTCATAACTTATTTACTGTTATTATATGTATTATCTCCTATGCACTTACAAATGGTAAGTGATGTTGTAACATTATTGTATTTCTTTCAGGGAAATGCTCCTACCTAAATTTAATTCAGAATTATTTTCTCATAACTATTTTATTTTAATCGCTAATATTTTTTATATTGCGTTAATTTTCTTTTCTTCCATCTCTTGGCTTCCTGAGTTTGACAGTTTTATTCCAAAATTTAACTTTTCTAAATTATTATATTTCTGTTGTCTGAACTTGTAGTTTTATTTAACTATCAATTTCATACAAAGTCTTGGGGAGGGGGGATAATATTACAAATTTAAATTTTTTTTTCGCCAAAACTAACCTTTATACTATCTTAATTTTCTTATAATAATATTCCGTACTTACTTCAAATTATTAAATTAAAATCTTATTTCTAGATCTAATCTGTTAATCTGTGTGCAGACGATATAAATTCTTAATTTGCCTTAAAAAACATTATTCCAGTATGCGTAAATTTAAAAAGATGGCTCTAAATTAAAAGTATTCTTAATTAAAACTTTATTTCTTAATATTCCAAATAAAACTGATTTCTTCTATGTTTTTATCAACCCTTTTTAAGAAATTCTTATTAAATTTATTCCAAAACCATACCTTTCAAAAAATATCATTATTTTATTTTATCTATTTATTTATTTTTCCGCCGTCAACGATAATGTGCATATTAATAAATTCATTTCTTTTCTTTTTCTCTTAAAATTAATCATGTATAAAAATCGTCTGCCTAAGATATTTAAAATTCGGAGTCAATTATAAATTGGTTAAATAATATTTTTTTTTAAAATAAATTTATCGTCTGTTTAAAATAGCCTCGTAACTGGACAAGAATTCTGTTTACATAAAAGAATGATGGTTTGAGGTTACCGAATGTTCCAGAACTTTCTTTTCAGTTTAAAAGGGGGAAGTCTCGAGATGAAAGGGAGATTCTGAAGATTTCTTGGGTTGCTTTTTCGATGAGGACAGCTCGCTGAAATAATGATGGAATTTTTGCAAAAAGGAGCTTTTCCTTCCTCATTATCACGAATTTAATAAATGAATTTACAGCAGCCCATGACTTATTATTCGATCTTCTACATTTATTTATTATTTTTGTTTTTTCCCTCGCTTGCCATGACTGCGTGTTTCTGTTTAACCAGTGGAAATAATTCGAGTTCTCCTGAAATCGTCACAACTAATCGAAAAGTCGCACAGGATAGGTAATGCCTGTGCTAGTGCCTGTTTCGGATTTTGAAATGAATCTACTGAAGAAGTAAAATGCTATGTAAATGAATCTAATGAATCTACTGAAACGAAGTGATGACAAAAATATGAATCGCCGAAAATTTTTCCCGCCATGATTGAAAGTGTTATTAAGCAAGAATTGCCATTACCTTTTGATTCCTCGAGTGAATGTAACAGAGGAGATTGTAATGTTAAACAGCTTTCTGTCCGAGTGGTTTGAAAGATTTCTTCTAAATATCTCGTGAATTCCTGAGGCCTGATATTCCACCTTTTTGCTGTTTATGTGTAACTGATGACTCAAGATAATCATGGTCATAATGACAAATTTTTGAAAATTAATAACTTCAAAGTGGTGAGTATGCGAAAGGTATTTGATGAGGAATTTAATAAAGAATGGATTTTATTGAAGATTTTTCGGGAACTGTAAGTTTATTTTATTAAATGTTTTGATTATTATTTCTATTCTATTTATGATTGATGGAAAGTATTTATTATTTATTTATTTATTTATTTATTATTTTATTGATGAGAGTAATTTGAAGTTAATTTATTAAATTACTAATTTATTTATTATTCTATTATTTATTGTATGTTATGGATCTGATATAGTAATTTTGAAAAAATATGTAATTGATAGAAATTATTAACTTTGAAATTTATTGCGAATGATTTTACGATCGGGATTTAAAAAAGAAAATAGAAGTGCTTCATTTATTCTAATGAGTAAGAATCAAAAAAAATTATGGAAGATCCTAAGTTCGTACCGTTTGACCCGAGTTCTGGAATGAACATTTTGTCGTGGTTAACTTATTTTGATACAACATGTGAAAAGGAAAAGAAAAATCTAGAATGGAAATTTAATTCTATTGCGCAATATCTGAAAGGGGAAGCGCAAAAAATTTATATCAATGACTGTTTAAATTGTACGGATTATGAACAAATTAAGAAAATTTTGATAGAAAGATTCATTCAATTAGACATCCCGAGTTTTGCTGATTTTTCAAACCTGAAATTAGATAATTTAGACAATTTAGAAACTTATTTTCGTAAGAAAGTGGAAATTGGTAGGAAATTACATCTTAGTGAAAATATACTATTACAAGGTTTAACTGATGGTTTAAAACCAGAATTCAAAAACAGTATTATTAAAAATCCTCCTAGTAGTACCACAGAATGGTACCGGGTTGTCAAACAATTCGTGGAAGTTTCCACCCCACTAGTTTCAAACCAAGTAATAAATCAACCATCAGCTAGACAAAATTTTCAACCTTTTCAATCAACTAGGCCCTGGATTCAGCCAGTTAGGCCCAATAATAATACACCTAGGAATTGGATTCCCCAAAGACAATCTCAGTTTCAAAGACCTAGAGTTTGTCAAAATAATTATATTCAAAATTCATACCCTTCAAGACCTTGTAGGATATGCACAAATAGGGGTGTCAGTAATGCTTTTCATTGGGAAAGAGAATGTATTTTTAGGAGTGAGTTGCACTCCTCTGATACTCTTCCAAGTAGCTCACAAAATAATTCTCATAATATTTGACTATTAATTGTGTATGGATGTACAAATAATTATAAATTACCATTCGTTGTAGATAGTTCTCTGTTTGTCAGGTTTATTTATTTGATTATTTATCTGTGAATCTTACTTACTTACCTATTTATGAGTATTATTATCATCATTATTATGTGTTGGAGATTGAAATATTTTTATTCTTAAGGATTTAATTGAGGAGTATGATGTTCTTAAGATATTTACTGTTACTTATTAAGACTATTATGATATTTCTATGCACGATTAAGGGCAAGTTTGTAATAATAAGGTATAACTGTGATATTTACAGTTTCTATTTTTATTAGATAAAATTTCTGGTTAATGTTAACAGCTAAATATAGTCACAATTTCACGATAATTTTGACTCAATTTTTTTTAAATGGTGGGTAATGGTTTTGTGTGAGGCAATTAAAATGTATACAACATCAGTAGACAAAGCCCTCAAAATTGCGAAAGCGCGAACTCATGAATTTCACCTTAAAAGTAAAAGACTCTATGATCGAAATTTTGTTGAATGCCCATTAAAAATACAAGACTCTGTAATTTATGAAGAATTTAAATACCCTAACACTCGAAAATTAGAACCTACTTTCTCTGGACCATATAAAATTATAAATAAACTTTCTGATGTAACTTATGAAATAGATAAATTTAATTATGAGACAGGACAGAATTCCGTTATTGTGCATGTTTCTAAATTAAGACCCTATTTTTCACCCGAAGATTTTAAACTGTTTCATGAGCAATCCAAAAAACAAACAAAACCTCAGATACAATCACTAGGTCAAACTAAAGTCAAGACAATAGATTAAATTTACCATAAAAAAACCATAATTTTCAACATCAGCGGATATGTTCTTGGAGCGCTACAAGAATATTACTTGTTTTTGGGAGTTTTTGGGATTAAATTGGGCTCCTTATGCAGGCATAAGGTGAACACTTTGATTGTAAAAGCTTTCAAATTGATGTTGATAAATTAATTTTAAGGGTGTTTAAGTCTAACTATATTTACTCATTTATTTGACATTAGTATTACTCTATTTATTCAGCAGATATTATATAATAATAGTTATAAAATCTAATGATTCTACTCAAACCTATAACATAATATGTGATTTTCAGTGATTGTGAAAACTACAGATTAAAAGTTTTTCAAAAAAGCACACTTTTTTTATTTCCATTTCTCAATTAAGAATGACACCTTTTATTCCTATTGTATTTTATTATTAAAGTTTATAAACCATGTGTGGATAAAACATTATTCTACATTTGGCATTGAAAACTTATAACCAAATTTGACAATTTTGTAAAAGAGTATCAGAGATGAATTATTGTAAGGAAATACTGGTTGAGAGTCCATTTTCTAAATAGTTAGATTTAATTTTATTTGGATTTTGGAATTATTATGATTTTTTTTTATTTATACTTTCGGCTAGCAAAAAATACTTTCTTATGCTATTAGAAGATAAGAAAATTATTTAGTTGCTATGTAATTATTTTTATCCTCAACCAATATTTTCCCTATCAATAATAAACAAATAGTGATATTTTCTTTTGATTATACTCTTGTTTTACTATTATTATTATTATTATGATTTCTATGATGAAGTTTAGTATTAATTATACTCTTATTGAAAAATATTAGGATATGGAGTCTTATTATACTATTACTTATTATTGTTGACATTGTTATTATTTAAATTTTTCTATATTATTTATTATTGATATTGAGAGTGATGCTATTTATTATTGAAAAATTGATATATTATTGAAAGATGTTGGATCCAACATAACATAAAAAACAAAGCTTAAACTAGATTTGGAGATATTTAATTAAAGAGACTGTATTCACTGGACATTGAAAAAGACTCTTTTATATATTCTTGAAAGACTTTTTTCATTTAAAGGACTTATTTAAAATAAACTATGCATTAAGTCATTGTAGTTACTTAAACTTCCATGAGAACGAACTTTTATTGTTTTTATTATATTTTTATCTCTTGCTTATTAATATTCATAACTTATTTACTGTTATTATATGTATTATCTCCTATGCACTTACAAATGGTAAGTGATGTTGTAACATTATTGTATTTCTTTCAGGGAAATGCTCCTACCTAAATTTAATTCAGAATTATTTTCTCTTAACTATTTTATTTTAATCGCTAATATTTTTTATATTGCGTTAATTTTCTTTTCTTCCATCTCTTGGCTTCCTGAGTTTGACAGTTTTATTCCAAAATTTAACTTTTCTAAATTATTATATTTCTGTTGTCTGAACTTGTAGTTTTATTTAACTATCAATTTCATACAAAGTCTTGGGGAGGGGGGATAATATTACAAATTTAAATTTTTTTTTCGCCAAAACTAACCTTTATACTATCTTAATTTTCTTATAATAATATTCCGTACTTACTTCAAATTATTAAATTAAAATCTTATTTCTAGATCTAATCTGTTAATCTGTGTGCAGACGATATAAATTCTTAATTTGCCTTAAAAAACATTATTCCAGTATGCGTAAATTTAAAAAGATGGCTCTAAATTAAAAATATTCTTAATTAAAACTTTATTTCTTAATATTCCAAATAAAACGGATTTCTTCTATGTTTTTATCAACCCTTTTTAAGAAATTCTTATTAAATGTATTCCAAAACCATACCTTTCAAAAAATATCATTATTTTATTTTATCTATTTATTTATTTTTCCGCCGTCAACGATAATGTGAATATTAATAAATTCATTTCTTTTCTTTTTCTCTTAAAATTAATCATGTATAAAAATCGTCTGCCTAAGATATTTAAAATTCGGAGTCAATTATAAATTGGTTAAATAATATTTTTTTTTAAATAAATTTATCGTCTGTTTAAAATAGCCTCGTAACTGGACAAGAATTCTGTTTACATAAAAGAATGATGGTTTGAGGTTACCGAATGTTCCAGAACTTTCTTTTCAGTTTAAAAGGGGGAAGTCTCGAGATGAAAGGGAGATTCTGAAGATTTCTTGGGTTGCTTTTTCGATGAGGACAGCTCGCTGAAATAATGATGGAATTTTTGCAAAAAGGAGCTTTTCCTTCCTCATTATCACGAATTTAATAAATGAATTTACAGCAGCCCATGACTAATTATTCGATCTTCTACATTTATTTATTATTTTTGTTTTTTCCCTCGCTTGCCATGACTGCGTGTTTCTGTTTAACCAGTGGAAATAATTCGAGTTCTCCTGAAATCGTCACATATATATATATATATATATATATATGTATATTCAAATTGGAAAAAAAATTAAAGAAGGAAAAGCTAAGGAACAGAAAAGAATGGAAAAAGTGTGATCGCAGATTCCACAGAGAGTTTCGTTTAATATCACTTTCAAACAATTTACCGTTTAATTAATAAATTTAAATTGTTAATTTATAATTATTAAGTTCTTACATGAATGATAGTACTGATAAAATTTACTTTTTAAAATCACTATAAAAGGAAGTTATTTATTTTAATTAAGTTGGTTCACATATTTATGATCACCGACTCTGAATGATGCTCTTTCTATCCCTAGTGAATATTAACTGTTTCTAAATAAATAAATAACTGTAACAGTTTTTGATTTGTTTCACTGTTTGGTATTCAATGATTATTTATTTGTAATGATGATGTCTTGCGAGTACCTTAGCAAAATGTAGACTGTTTGTGTAATAATTACGTTTCATATGAACGTTACTAAACTAATAATTAATAACAGTACAGCATAAATTAATAAACGACACGCTCATACACGATCACATAATATAATAAGCAACGGAACAAGGTTACAATATTAGCCGATATATACAGTTAAGGTTACAGGTAATAACAGTTACTTTATAATATCATGACATCCTCCTTTTTTTATAAAAAAGAAACAGTTTTTTCTTTTACAAGTCAAGTTTAACAGGTTTTTTAACAGTCCTGCCGTAACGGGTTTTTACACCAGTATCAGTTTGGCGCACAGGAGTTTCGATCTTCGGAGCAGGAGAGGACGTGAGTTTTGGCGACAGATTTGAAGAAGGAGCAGCACTTACTGGACTAGAGTCATTGGGTGTTTTTGGTGCTGCTTCACATTGGCCATGTATAGGATCAAAATTATCTGTTTCTTCAAGTATAGGATCGGAGCTATTTGGCACTTCCGGTTTCTCAGGATTAACATTTGGACGGAAAAACCAAGTGTTCCTTCTATATGTTGCACCATCTGGCGTCTTGATAATAAAGGATCTTGGTCCTTGAGCTGGAGAAATTACATCAGCAGGACTCCACTTTCTGTGACCTTTCCGAAACCATACTTTCTGACCAACAGAAATTGACTTTTTTGCTTTTGAACCTCTATCTCTATACTCTTTCTCTTTTACTCTTTTTTCTTTAAGGTTAGAAGAGACATTCTTTATGATAGCTGGTTTTAACAATCTTGAGCTTGCTGGCAAAATTCCTCTTATTCTTCTTCCCATAAGACGCTGTGCAGGGGATCCTAACACTCCTCTAGGTGTATTTCTGTTATTTAACAATGCTAAATATAAGTCAGAACCATCTGCAGCACATTTAGCAATCAATTGTTTAGCTTCTTGAACATAACGTTCGGCTAGACCATTGGATCTTTTATGTTCAGGACTTGATACTTGCAGATTTATGTTCCACTGTTTAGCAAAATACTTCAATTCTTTAGAAATCAGCTGAGGACCCGGATCTGTGCATAAAGTTTCAGGAATACCATGCGTTGCAAACCAACATTTAACCCTTTCGTGGTTATAAGCGCGTATACGCGCCCAGAATACCACTTAATTTGAATTGCGAAATGCCATACTGACACCGGAATTTTTAAATGAAAATTTTAATTTTACAAAGAACGTAAAAAAAACATTTATTTATTATGAAATGAATTTGTTTTTAAATTCCGGTGTCATTCAATCATTTTAGTATTTTATGAATAGAAGTGCTTTAACCGTCAAAGGGTTAAATGCTTGTATAACTGTACTAGATGATAAGTTGCTCAGTACACAAAAATCAAAATAACCCGAATAGCTGTCTGCAACAAGCAAGTAATTCTTTTTATTCAAATGGAAAATATCTGTGCCAACTATTTGCCAAGGTCTTTCTGGTACTTCATTCAAAATTAACGGTTCTTCAACGGTAATTAACGGGATTATCTCTTTGACGTTGTTGACAAACTTTACACTGCTTAACATATGAAATAACATCTTTATTCATGCCTACCCAATACACATTTTCTCTAGCTATACTGAGTGAATGTTGTATTCCTTGATGACTAAGATGAATAGCTTTCAAAGTAGGTTCTTTGAGCTTTGACGGGATGACTATTCGGTCACCTCTAAACTGGATATCTTCATAAATGGCAAACTCATCTCGAAAAGTCCAGTACTTTCTCTGACTCTCAGGAACTTTATTTAATTCTTCTGGCCAACCATCTTGAATCATCTTAATCAGCAGGCTTAATTCTTCATCATCTTTCAATGCTTGAATCAGTTCAGTTGTTTTAGATTCTGTCATTGGAACAATTACATGAATTTCCATCTGTAATTCAGGCATTTCTAAATTAGAATTCAGATTACAATCTCGACTCAAAGTATCAGCTATAAACATTTCAGTTCCCTTTTTATGAATAATTTCAGGACGATAAGGCATAATGTCCAACATGATTCTTTGCAGACGAGGAGGAGCTAAATGTAATGGCTTTTTTGAAATTGAAATTAATGGTTTGTGGTCTGTTTCCACAGTTAATTTTCTGCAACCCCAAACGTATTGATGAAAACGTAAACATCCAAATTTGATTGCAAACGCTTCTTTTTCTATTTGTGAATAATTCTGCTGCGTCTTATCTAATGCTTTTGCTGCATAAGCTACAGGACGCCCTTCTTGCATAATTACTGCTCCTACAGAATGTTTGCTTGCATCAACAGACAATGTTATAGGTAAATTCACGTTAAAATACTTCAATACAGGTAAATTCTTCAAAATTTCTTTCAGCTTTTCAAATGCTCTCTGTTGTTCACTTTCCCAAGTCCATTCGGTTTCTTTTTTACATAATGCTCTTAACGGTTGCGTTAATTCAGCCAAGTTCGGAACAAATTTAGCCAAGTAGGTAACCATTCCAAGGAAACGCTGTAATGATGCTACATTTTCTGGAACTTTTAACTGAATAATAGCTTCAATTTTTTCAGGATCAGCTTTCAGTCCTACATCAGTAACAATGTGTCCCAAAAACTTAACACTGTTCTGCGAAAAAATGCATTTTTCGTTATTCAGAGTTAATCCCGCTTCTGTGAGAAATTTTATGACTTCAGAGGTCAGTTCTTCTAATTTTTCTTTAGAGGAAGCATGTATCAAAATATCATCCATTGCACATTCAACATTTTCTATATTTCCTATTAGATGATCTATAATTTGCTGGAAAACTTCTGGTGCAGATGCTAAACCCATTGGCATTCTCAAATAAGAAAATCTTCCCCAAGGGGTGGCCATGGTCAGGTATTTACTTGTACGTTCAGTTACTTTCAGTTGCCAGAATCCTTTTTTACAGTCCAATTTTGTAAACCATTTAGAACCATTTATGCGAGCAGCAATTTCTTCTAATGTTTTTAAAGGACAATGTCTTCTTTTCAAATTCTTATTCTAACTAGATGGATCCATACAGACTCGTATTTTACCATTCCTATGAACTACAACCATAGGCGAGACTGCAGGTGTTGGGTCACTCACCGGTTTTATGATGCCCATCCGTTGCATTCTATCAAGCTCTTCTTTATTTTTTTCTCTAATGGAATGAGGCACTTTTCTAGCAGGAAATATTTCAAGCTTAGGGTTATCGATTAAATCAATGTCATAAGTAAAATTCTTCAAACAGCCTATTTTCTCTTCATTGGCACTGGTATTAAGAAATTTTTCTGTTAACCCAATACTGTTTATGCGTTTAACTAAACCCATTTCTACACATGAATCTTTTCCCAATATGGGTTGCAACATTTCTTCTATTATTACCAATCTTGTAATATAAGTTTTCTTTTTAACACTTAACTTAGCAACTGCTTCACCTACAACTTTCAGTTTATGATTAGAAAATGATACCAAAGATCGCACGTTAGAATATTTAATGCTTAAATTTGCTTTTTTCGCCAAAGAATATGATAGGACGTTGCATTGAGCACCGGTATCCAATTTAAATTTTACTCTATACTTGTTTTCAAATTCAGCCATTTCATACCAATCTAATGATTCCACATTATTGGCTATACTACTTATAACTAAACTTTTTGAATTTTCATTACTTTTGCTAACTTCGGCAGTTAAGCTATTTACAGTAGCTACATGTTTTTTATTTTTCTTTGAAGAGCAACAAATGCTAAAATGGTTTTCTTTACCACAAGCAAAACACTTCTTTTTATAAGCCAAACATTCAAATTTTTTGTGATGCGTATTACATCGCGTGCATAATTTACCATTGAAACTTTGCTTTTCTTTAGTGTATTTATTTTTCGTACCTGTAACGGTTTTCTTTACGCTTTCAATATTTAATGGCTTATCTTTGAATGTACTCATTTGTGATCGCGCTTGTTCACTAGCTTTACAAATCTTTGTCGCTTTATCTAATGTCAAATCATCTTCTGCTAACAATTTTTCTCTATCGGAATCACTGTAAATACCAATTACAATTCTGTCAGTAACTAAACTATCATGAAGATTACCAAATTGACATGATTTACTTTTACTAAGTACTTCCGTTAAGAAATCATCAAATTTTTGATTTTCACTTTGATATAACTTATTGAATAAAAATCTTTCGTATGTTATGTTTACTTTAGGCGTGAAGTACTTTTTAAAAGCTTCAATTAGAACATTTAGCGTTGTTTTCTTATCATCGGTAAAAGTATTATAAATACTTACCGCTTCTGGTCCAGTAGCTGACATAAACAAAGCTATTTGAATTTTTTCTGGCTTTTTCTCCAATTCTATGGCTGTAGCGTACCACTCAAACTGTTGGAACCAATCTTGCCACGATTTCGAAACATCGTTGGTCATTAGGCTTAGCGGCGGCGGCGGTCGAATGTTTACACTGTTATTACTGTTGTCATTTCCCGGCATGACGATTTATTATATTCGATCAATTCGGCACCATGTAATAATTACGTTTCATATGAACGTAACTAAACTAATAATTAATAACAGTACAGCATAAATTAATAAACGACACGCTCATACACGATCACATAATATAATAAGCAACGGAACAAGGTTACAATATTAGCCGATATATACAGTTAAGGTTACAGGTAATAACAGTTACGTTATAATATCATGACAGTTTGTATTTTTAAATAGTTTTAGTATTTTTATTTTTTGTGTATAAATTATATATTTTTAATGTATTTAAGCCTTTCTTAGTTTATTTTATTCAACCTTTTAATAGCGTTTTAAATTCAGACGTTCTATGTATGTGTATTGCGAATGCACCACTGGCCATTAAAATTACTACACCATGAAGGAGACATGCTACAGACGTGAAATTTAAACGACAGGAAGAAGATGCTGTGACATGCAAATGACTAGTTTTTTACGCATTCTAACAAAGCAGTTGCCGGTAGCGATATTTACAATGTGTTTAAATGAGGAAATTGTTCAGCCGGTTTCTCACACAGAAATTGTTTTTGAGTGTTTTTGTCTGGTGAAAAAAATATTGTGATGCCTCATGTAAGAAGGAGAAATGCGTACAACATGTTTCTGACTTTGATAAAGTTCAAATTGTAGCCTACGGAAATTGCGGTTTATCGTATGGCAGTGTTGCTGCTCGCGTTGGTGGTGATCCAATGACTGTTCGCAGAATATGGAATCGATAGAATCAGAAGGGTAATACGGAACGCCGCGCCGTACGGGATCTCAACAGCCCCTTATCACTAACAGTCGAGAAGACAAGCATGTTATCCGTATGATCGTAATGTATCATGCAATCACGTCATGAGCCCAACGTCAAAAAATGGGGTCATTCGCAAGACAAAAAGTGTCTGCGAGGACAGTTTGACGATGAGGTTTGCAGCAATATGGACTCTCATCTCGGACACCATGGCTGAAAATTCGCTTGAGGCTATATCATAGACAGGAGCGCCTTCAATTTTGCAATCAACGACGAACCTGAGTGCACGAATGGCGAGGTATCATTTCTTTCAGATGAATCCAGGTTCTGTTTATATCATGATGGTCGCATCCGTGTTTGGCGACATCGTGGTGAATGCACATCACCACGTCATCGTCATACTGGCCCATCACCTGGCATAATGATCTGGGGTGCCACTGGATACACGTCTCGGTCATCTCTTGTTCACACCGACGATATTTTGAGCAATGCAAGTTACATTTCTAATATTTTACAACCCGTGGCTCTACCCTATTTTCGAGACCTGTGAAACCCTACGTTTCAGCAGGATAATGCACAACCGCATGTTTCCGGAACTGTACGGACCTTCCTTGATAAGGAAAATGTTCCGCTATCGCCTTGGCCAGCACGTTCCCCAGACCTTTCATTAAAGGAAAACGTGTGGTCAACGGCTGCCGAGCGACTGGCTCGTAATTATACGCCAGTCACTATGGTTGAAGAAATGTGGCATTGTGTTGAAGCTGCATGAACATCTAACCCTGTACATGCTATCCAATCTATGTTTGACTCAATGCCCAGGTGTGTAAGTGCTGTTATTACTGTCCGAGGTGGATGTTCTCGGTATTGATTTCTCAGGATCTATGCAACCAAATTTCTTGAAAATTTAATCACTTGTTATTTTTATCATAATATGTTTGTCCTATAAATATCATTTCCTTATCTGAATTTCTTTCTGGTGTAGCATTTTTAATAGACAGTAGTGTATGTAAAATATTGCAACAGAAAAGAATAAAAAAGCATTGGTTATCGTACTAATTGGGATTTCAATATTTTCTCAACGTGTTGCTATAATTTATCTCATATTATTCATTGAATAAAGCGCATTATGTATGTATATGTGTTATATTATTATCTTTTCCTTCACTTTACATTTCTTTCTTTTTTATTATACTAAATTATCGACCTATTCCCTAGTTTACTATTCTTTAATAATATATATCATTACTCCTATTAAATTCATCTTAAATTACTTATTAACTTGCTCAATTCAAATAAACATAAAGGTTTTAGCTTATTCCTAATAAAATATCACCATTTTTGAACATTTCTATTATTTAGTGTGAATTCCAATGTTTTTAAAAGAGTCATTTCTTCCTTTCTATTTTTTTACTTATTTTATTCCACGAACTTTCGTGCTCTGGGAAGTTTTTTACACCCAATTTTGTTACGCTCCTTTCGGCAGACCTTTTTGGAAAATTAGTCATTGGTCTTCACATGTGCCGTTATTGTTTCTCATTGTCCAGAACGCGCGCGATGTCGTGAATTCTGTTAACGCGAGGTTGTCAAAAAGCTGCTGCAGTTCAGATTTGAAAAAATACTACACACACACACACACACATATATATACATATACATATAGCAAACTTTCCAGCCATTTAACTATTTTTACAGAAGACGATCAGAATAGAATATTCATAGATTTATATACATTTTTATGTAGTCTTGCATTTATTTATTTATTATGAGACATTTTAATATACACAATAATAAAGAAGTTAATTGTAATTTATAATAAAAACTTAAGTTATATGCAAATCAAAATTTTATGCTATCTTAAAAACCTCTTTATTAAAGAATAACATGCCTTGTTTTATCTTTTCATAAAAATGCATATTTATTGAAGATAACCTTCGTTAAAATAGAATTTTAGAGATAAAAAAAATATATATTTGCATCTTTGTATAAAAAAGTAGTATTTTCTAAGAAAACATTTAGAATTTAATTAGAATATTGATCTTCGCCGTGTGAAAGAATCATCCAAACTTAAATAAAACTAAAGGAGCATTTTTGTTACTGTTGAATAACAACTCCGGAAATACATTTTGCTAATTAAGTGATACAATGTCGGTTGCCTTAGGCTATGAAGAATGAATTTATCTCGTAAGAATTGATTGAAATAATTAATTATATAACAAACAAACTGTCTAAAGATATTACGATAGGCAGCATGTGAAAATGAACAAATTAATCAAAGCAGAAATTTAAAGATAAATTGTAAGTAAATGCCATTTTAAGCAATTCATTATAAATATCTGGTATACCTTTAAAAACATATCCCTAATATGAGACAAGTTAATGAATATAATTGAAAAGGTGCCTGTTTAATGTTTGAATTGTTAATTGAAAGCATTTTCACAGTAAGATTTAGAATAGTTTAATATAAATGGATATTAATTTTATAAAATTTATAGAATTACGTTTTTTCAGGACAGTTTCTTTTTGCTTTTATTTATTTTTTATTTTTCCGTCTTAAAATTAAACATTAAGCATTATATTATTTTTTTCTAATTTAGTATTTTTATCTTCAGTATTTTTAATAATTGTTAAAAGAAATGTACCCTCACATTGTTACTTTTGAAAATAATTTTTAAAGATTAGACACTAAAAATAAAAGTGATAGAAATTTATCATTTTAGAAATAAATTTTACATATAAACATAATTGAAAAATGAAGATAAAGCTTATAATACAATCATACATCTAATTATATATACAGCGCAGAACCGTTGCATTATGACCACCATACGACTTTGTGCAGAAAGAAATCCACGTCGCTTGCGCAGGTGGTATTGGAGTGTATATATTGCCCACGTATTGTATTTCAACCATATGGTGATTAGCGATATAACAGAAGTTTTCAGAAGGAGTTTTAAGACTCTGATAAAGATTAAAAGATGGTCCCTCGACTGGAAACTTCGATATTGGAATCGGCGAGCTTAGTGTTCTCTGTTCATGTATAAACGCTGTGAACACGTATGTAAAATGATGATGAAACAACTAGTCACCGGCCAATGGTGTGTCGCCCGTTATGCAAAATGAGGCAAAAAGTTTTCAAATCTTCCAAAAATCATACTAATGAAATTTAGTTTTGAACTACAAACATAGGCCATTTTGATGGAGCAATTCTCAACAAACGTCTACCTAATATTAAAAAGTTACTAAGTTATGATAAAAAGTTTATTAAATCCAATAGATATTTTTAAATCACCAGATTTTAAAAGATTCACCTTTTATATAAACATTTTAATAAAATTTTATTTTACTTAAGAAAGGTGTTATAATAATTAAAAATAAATGACATTGACATGTTTCGGATCCGTCTAATAAAATCCATAATCATAATAAAAATTAAAATTAAATTTCCTTTTTAAATTTAATTAAATTTAAATTAAATTTAACTTAATTTAATTTAATTTAATTTAATTTAATTTAATTTAATTTAATTTTTATTTAATTTTTAATTTTTATTTAATTTATGGAAATTTAATTTTAATTTTAATTATGATTATGGATCTTATTAGACGGATTCGAAACATGTCAATGTCATTTATTTTTAATTATTATAACACCTTTCTTAAGTAAAATAAAATTTTATTAAAGTGTGATAAGGTACCTTGGTCTTTATTAAAGTAAGAAGATTAACTGCAATATGATAACAAATAATAAAATATCAATAATTTTGTTTCAACATTTTTTTTAATAGCGCTGTAATAATTTAAAAATAACATTATTTGAATATTGAACCATTTGTTTTATTGTTGTAACAAAAATACATTAAATTTTAAATGTATGGTCATTTTTATGGTTAATTAACCCCAAAATTTTGATAGTGTAGGTACATAAACGTGATTACATACATTTTTAAGGAAAAATTTAAATGAATTAAATAGTACCAAAAAAGAATTTTTTTATATTATGAAGCGTTCGAAAAAAATAAAAATGAAAATCAATCTTTTTTTTTTTTTTTTTTTTTTTTTTTTTTTTTTAGTAAAAGTCCAGAATCGGACTAACTGGAAAAATAATAGTTCAATGGATTTTAAAAATAAGTTAAAATTGGCATGATTTTTAGTACCAATGATGCAAAGTAGTCTGTTTAAAGAACACACAAAAACAACAATATATGATACTAATATTGTATTACTTTATTACATTCCATATAATATTTCTTTTTATTTGTGTTCCTAAAAAAATCTTGAAATCGTAAACATACTTTATAGATACCCGTCATATCGAAAGGCATAAACTATTGCATTTTCATTACAGTACTGCATTTATAATAAAATTTCATGATTTCCAGTGATTGATCTTGTGGTGAATATGTTAAAAGTCAATGTAAAATAAAATAATAAAATTTATCATTCTTTTCCCTTATAAATAATCCTAGAACATTAATAAATTAATGAGTTGTCACAATCCTAAAACTTTATTCTATCTAAATGCAGCATAGCAGTGCCACCAGTTAGGTGGTTTAATCCAAAATCTAGTCAGCGAGATTATAACTGAATCTGATTATAACTGTCATATTATAACTGAATCTGAGGTTTGATGAAAATCCATGCATTAGTTCTTGAAAGAAAGTTATTGCAAAATCTTTTTAAACAATCTAAATTACAGCGTCACATGTTGGGTGATGTACATGAAAAAATTATCAGGATCAGTTTTTTATCAGATACTAACTTAATCATGAATAATGCCGTATAGGAGTGCCGCCTGTTGTGCGATTTACTCGAAAAACTAAACAGTACTCATTTGTATCAGGCACTAACGGAATTTGAAGTTCCATTAATATCCATGCATTAGTTATTGAGATATTGATAAATTTATTGCGAAATCGTAAAAAATGCAGCAAAACAGCGCATTTCTGTAGGACAATTACACCAAAAAATAAAAAAAACAATAATATATATCAGGGACTAACTGAATCTGAAGTTTTAGAAAATTTCGTGCATCAGTTCTTGAGATAGAACTATTGCGATAAACGCAAATAATGCAACCTAGTAGCGTCACCTGTTGCTCGATTTGCACCAAAATAATATCAGTATCATGTTGTATCAAGTATTAACTGAATGTAAAATTTTATGAAAATCCATGCAATAGTTCTTGACATATGGCTATAGTTGAAATTGGGAATAATGCAGTATAGCAGCGCCACCTTTTGAGCAATATACACCACAATCTAATAAAATTTAGCTTATATCATGTTCTAATAGAATCTAAAGTTTAGTGAAATTCCATGCGTTAGTTCTTGAGATAGACCTCCCACAAAATGTTTCTCACATACAGACTGACAGGCTCACAGACAGTCATTTTGTAAAAACATGTTTTTTGAGTTCTCTGAAATCAACACAAAAGATGTAAATCCATCGAAAACCAAACTTTGAAAATTTTCACTAATCAAATATTCTCTTTTTGTAAGATAGAAGATGGTAAAATGAGCTTCTCTTCGTGACTGATGCTATAATTATGGCTGTACGTTAAAATTACTTTTATAAAATAACATGTCATTTTAGGGTGATTTTTTTAAGTTTTTTTTTCTTTTTCGTTAACGTCATCGTTTGATTGAAAAAGTTTTTAACGCATGCTGAACCACGCACGATAACTGATAAATGTCCAAAATTCTGCTGCATGTAATGTGTAATTAGACGCTTATAATTTTCTCTTTTTGCTTGTTAACATGTAGATATGGATTTCTTTATTAAGGATCTAAATCCTTTAAACTGAAATAGTATATTCTTGAAATTTCTTAAGGGAGCACTTATAAAATGTCTCTTATTATATATTTTGCATATTGATTACAAGCAAATTTAAAAATTAATGCTACACACAGAAATGCAAAAGATAGAGATCAACTCAGAGAGACTATAAAATTTTAATATTTTCTTAATAAAAAGTACAATAAATATCGAACTAAATTCAAGCCATGAGCTAATTCAATTATACTTATGTATACCTATATAACATTAATTTTTTTTTATGTTTTTTTCTTCTTTTTTTTAGATTTTAGTTTTGTGGCCGACCCTAGAAATTAAAAAAGATATATATTTAAGGAAGCCACAATAAATTGAATTTTTATTTGCCATAAATTGGCTGTAAAATAAAATGGAGATATCTTGATTTGTGTTGCCTCACCAGTGGCTGACAAATTCTGCTCTGAAAACAGTTAATTAAGAGGTAGTGTGTTTGAACCCAGTAACGCCTGTTGGAAAAAAAATCGGAATTTTTCATAGATATCTTCGAACCTTGCATAAATAGGGGTTAGGATACCTTAAAAAAGACCCCACGGAGGGTATATCTCACCCTCGGATCTATATACTTAGTGTAGATAATAAGCCGTTATTTAAAAAAATTTCGAGATGATCGCGAGAAAAATGCGATTGTTATTACACTATAGTTCCAAGGATAGAAGAAAGCTGGAAAAACGAATAGAACAGCAGAGAAGCTTTGGGGGTTACTTAGTTGATAACAACTTTACATCTAGTCAATGTAAATGAGATACCTTGTGTTATTATGAGCCATCGGATAAAAGCTTAAATGTAGTTTAAACTACATAATATAAAAATAATAATCAAATAAAGAAAAAAAATACATGTTTAAAATTAATGGAAAAAGTAATATTAAGTATAATTTTTAATTATACCTAAATATATTGTATATTCTAAAGTTAGTAATTTTGTAATAAAAAATATTTTTTTTATAAATAAATTAAATTCTGTATCAAAAAATTTTAAAATACCATATACAGTAAAACCCCGGTTATCTGAAAAGCATGGGACCAAACAATTTTCGGTTAATCGAGGTTACATAGGAATTTTCGGATAATCGTGGTTCCATAGGAATTTCCGAATAACCGGATGGGTTTTGGTGAAAACTTATTTCATGAAAAGCCGTGATCGTAATTTAGAGCATAGTTATAATAAAAATGTTGTAGTACCGTATTCAAATCACACTGAAGTTGAAACGCCAAAAGAAAATCACAAAAAAAAAGAATTGTCACATATGTCCAAGTTTCCGAAATTACGCAATTGACCAAATAAGTAAGTTGATTTTGTTTATTTCACAAACAAAATGTTTTTAACGCTATTTCTACCAGCGTCCAATAATACCTTTAAAGTTTGCATTTTTATTTATTTTGCTTCTAATTTTTAAAGCTAATATGTATTAAAACAAATTTCTAATGCATTAAAAATGATCCAGAATTGTTTTGATATAAAACTTACAAATAAAATAGTAATCATAAATTAAAATATGTTAAAAAAAATCTTTTGATATCGGTAAAAATAGTGTTGACAATTAATTTTTTCATATTTTCATATTTGACAAAAAAAAAAAAAAAAAAAAAAAAAAAAAAAAGAAGAAGAAAGAAAGAAAGAAAAAAAATCACGTCACGAAATCTCAAGGTTTTTCGGTTAAGCCGATTTTCAGATAACCAGGGTTCTACTATATTATAATAAAAAATAACTAATATCCTATAAATATATAATATCTAATTAATGAAAATGTTATTGCTTTTTAATTCATCTGGTACTTAATGCTAATGATAGCTTGCAGCTTATACAAGAAGTGTCTTGAAAAGATTGTAGACACTTATGATGGATAAGTCTGTTGTTTCGTCACTGATAAGTAATCTTTGGCATTTGTGGCATCGAAATCTGCCAAAAATGATTCATATTGATAAATGATTGAATTAACCTATTCGAGTCCATTGATGCAGTACGTACCTTCAAACACAACATATAGAATTTACTTTTGGCACCAGTAAAAAATAAATGTCATATTTTCTTTCTTTGATGAATGCTTTTGCGCCGTTATTTAAGAAAAAAGAAAATTTAAAAAAAAGTCAAACCAAATTAAACTTCTGAAAAAACTGAAATCGCGAAGTGGTTTAGAGTTATCTAAACAATCATAACTTTTGACACTCTCGTTTGTCTACAAAATATGTTTTTAATGTAAATTTTTGTACTTTTCTTTCCATTCTGAAATATTTTTTATTAAAACGTAATTGTATATATCATCTTGAAAAAATATTATCTATCTTCTTGAATTTTTAGGAATAAATCTATCGAGTACATATCTCCCAATGCTACTTTTCATAAAATACCACTCTTTTGCAATATAAATCACTCATATATTTCAATACAGCATTTTTAAAAATAACCCTTACATGGGGGCTCGAACAGCATATGTCCGGCTCAGCATGTATTCTCAGACAGATGCTGTTCGAGCCCCCCCCCCCCCCGTAAAGGTTAAATACAATAATATATTTATTTGGAAATAACCGCACAGGCGTGTATAATGCGCACCCCGTACTTTACAAGCAAAAATGTCGATTTTTCAATCTCTTATGTAACGCACACCATGAATTGCTAATGAAGAATGATAAATTGAATTTCCGTAAAGAAAGTCGAAACAACATTACGTCAGGCCAGAAAACAAGACCAAAATGCATTTTTAGACTTCGGGTAGTAAGTGAATGACTGGAAATAGGAATGAGTGACGGTAGATAATTCTAATTAGCTTTTAAATAATGTTACTAGCTCTGTTGTATAAAAAGAAAAAAAACTGTAAAGGAGTGAAATAAAGAAGCAGTAATACTTCAATTAAGTAGAATTTTCCGAGTTTTAATGTCTTTATTGAAAATGTCTTGTTTCATATGTAAATTGTGTGCTTACATCCAACAGTAAAAAAATATTCCGTGTGTAACGCGCAGATAAGAGTTCTGCCCTATTTATTTAAGTGCACGTTACATACGAGTAAAAATACGGTATTTTTTTCACCTGTACCACCAAATAAGACTTAACTTCTTCATGACGACACAATTTTTGCCGAATATGACGCAATGTAGACAACAAAAGTTGCATACGTGGGGCACATATACTTACAAGGGCTTGTTATAGTTATGCAAAAACACTTGCAAGGTAATGTTTAAAGTAATCGTTTAATCATCAATCAACCAATCATTTCGAAATAGAAAGCAGATTAAAAAATAAAGTTTTACGTAAATTTTTAAGTATAGAAAAACTCAATTTAGACTCAATGTAAAATTCAGACATTACATTAAAGAAACCTTTTAAAAATGTGTAAATGCGAACAAGAAATTTGAAGATAACGTTACCATTGGATTATTCGTCGCTTGCGAGTGTTTTCGCGCGACTAGTATGATATTTTAATGATATAAAAATATATGGTATCACCGTGTTAAGAATATAGTCTAACAGAAAATAAATATTATCATTTTGAGTATTATTTTTCCTATAAATACTTTCAGTTTTGGAACCGTTTCCAAAGTTAAAATAGATTTTAAAAATAAAGACCTGCAACCAAAATCGGAAAAAGCGCCACCGACACTGTAAAAAAAAGGGTCGATCTACTAAAAAAACTTTAGTAATACTTGTAATTACTAAAAAATGTTTAGTAATCTTAGTCGGTTACTAGAAAATCTGTAAGAATTACTAGAAAAAAAGTTAGAAACGAATAGAGTTAATAGTTTTATATTTTTAATAACTATTACTAAAACACACTTGGCGTGGCCTCGATAGCATAGTCGTTATAGTAACGGACTCCTGGCTAAAAGGTCCCGGGTTCAATACTGGACAGCGCCAAGTACGCCTCGAATGTATTCAGTGTAAGTACTCTATAATAAAGGGGTTATGAATTTCCTGTTTCAGCTGGTCGCAATGTTTGGTGCTGCCATCTATTGCGTTTTTGCCGAAAATCTATCGCTTCAGAAGTCTGGATGCAGCTCGAAGGAAGCTCCTGCCCTTCGGACGCACGTAATTGTTATTAAAAATAATTTTAGAGGTATTACTAAAATTTGCTTGGTGTCTCATACTAAAAAATTTTAAGTTAGTTATACAAAATATTCTTTTGTTCAGTTTACAAAAGAAATGCTTGTTTCACTTGCAAAAAAAAAAGTTTGTAATGGTTACTAAAAAATTCTGTGGAATACAAATTTACTAAAAAATTTTTAGTAACCTCTTGATTTTTTTTTTTACAGTGCAACGATCTTATTTATCCAATGCATAAAATTCGTGAAACTAGCTCTGGTTTTTTAACTGTGTTAAGAGGTCAGGTACAGTTTGAACTAAAAAAATATCCGCAACGGAGACAACGTAGATCCAAGGGTTAAAAGCATGTGTGTATCGCTAAGTTTCAGTTTCAAGCAAATATTTTTATATTATGCTTGCACCACTATTTTTAAAAAATACATTTTGCAGTACATTTGTTTTGCAAATGTTATCAATGCGTCGTTAAAATATTTTTGTTTTGAAAACGTTGTGTGATGTAGAATTAACAAATATATGCTCCCATATAATTAAATATGCAAATCATGTTTTAGAGCCATAAACATGCAATACAACATTAATATATATGAAAACAATTAAAAACACAGTACATATATTTGTATGTATTTCAAATACATTTTTAAAGCGTTGGATTGCCAAGAAAAAATAATTAATTGATTTCCATTTGTTTGAAAAAAAAACTGCATTTAACTTTGATGAAAAAAGCTAAAGTTGAATTTTCGAATTCAATTACCAGAAGTTGAAGAGTATAATCCCGACTTCCCTTTGTTATATAATGCAAGAAATTGGTTTTTATACTTATATATATTTATGTTATTTAATTTAATAGTAAAAATGTGATATATTTATTTCAAGATGAATGGAATTGTTGTGCTATGGTTTAATAGAATACATATTTTGTATCTGACTAAAGAAAGCAAAATGTATTCATAGTATGTTTTATTAAATATCTTTACGTGAAGCTGTTATTTTAATATCGATATCAATATCCCTACTTTCATGTAATTAAAATAATAAAATCGTGAATGCAAATAATTACTTTGCTCTCAAGATGTATAGCATACAATTTAATATATTTCTCTATTTTTTTAATTTAAAATAGCTTTCATTATGCAAACCTGTGTCATCAAAATTTATGTCCGAGTACGTGTGCTTTAACGTACTCGGACCGAGTACGTAAAATTGGGGATATAATAATATTCATAGAGTGTAGATTGTTTTATGATTTTTTATTTGCTCTAACATAGACTAGATATCTTGTAAATCGCACATATTCATTAGTACTAACTAATGGGTATTCTCTAAGATAGAAGTACCAAATCGTTATTTAGACACATGACTCGTTATTCGATACTGTGTCAATACGCAATAGAACAAAGTGAAACTAACTTCGAGCGCTGCTTACGTTTTGTATAATTTATGAATGGTGCCAGACAGTCGAATGCGGTAAAAGAAGTGAACATATTTCCGGTCTCAGAAAATTTGGAGCCAATCTCAGCGTTTCCGTATCAGTGTAAGCATATCATTCTGCTTGTTATTTTTAAGTTATTCTCAAATCTCAAATGATTTGGATTTCGTAGCGTCTTGTTAATTCATTTAATCCTTTTATTATGAAAATAAAAAGAATTAAACTGTGGATATATTTTTCTGAACTATCAAACGATAAACTAAAATATGGTTTATATTTATGCCTAGCAAAGTATTAAGTTAAAGACGGTTCAACAGAGAATTAAAATACTAACAAATAACAACAACAACAGCAAAGAACAAATAGATTGGTAAAGCATCGTCCAGCATATGATAGTTTCCCAGAGCTTGTGGATTTATCAAAAAAGTATTTATCAGTGTTGTCGATATCATTGCCATCTAAAAGAATATTTTTCATTATCAGGTTATATATTATCTGAAAGGCGTGCTTCATTAAACAAAAAAGCACTGAAAAAAGCACTGAAAAAATTAAATCTTTTAAACATAATTTAAATATTTCTGAAATAACAAGATGATTGATAAAAACTTTTGTTTTATAGATGCTAAAGTCTAACTCATTTCTTTTAAAATTCTCTTTTTTTAACTAATTTCTTTTAATTGTATAAGAAATTAAGTATTTACGTGTTCTCTTTCAATGTATTCTTATCAGTATTAAAATATTTCAGTACGTGTATTATGATTTACATTGGAAAATAAAATATTTTTGTTATAAAGACCAGTTTTTAGTTTGCTTGTAATGATGTTTTTTATGAGAAAGTTTATTTATTTATTGTTTTTTGAAAAGATATTTTAATTGATATGTTTTTAATTTTATGATATTATTGATAAAACTTATATTATCATTCCATATATGTAATAAAAATCATTTTTGAATGTAAATAAAAAAAAAACAGAATAATAATGCGATTGAATTAAAATGTGTTACTTAATAGGTTGATCAAGTAAAAAATCAAACAGATTTAAAAAAAAATTAATTATTCCAGAAATTAAATTGTCGTAATACATAATTAATTTTAATTCAAAATTAAAAGTAAATTAGCTTATAAAAATATTTTGTTCGTATAGTTATCATTCAAAATTTTATTGTATAAATTCGGTAAACATTTAATCTTTATAAATTGCTTTTCGATTATTCTTCATTTTATAAGTAATAAATTCTACTCTTTAGACATATTATATACAATTAGTCATCGGTTTTGTTTCATTAAATGTTAATTAAATGTAAGCTTTACGTTGAGAAGGCAGCACATATAGCAATATATGAGGAGTAAAAACAGTTTTTACATTAAAACAGTAACGAATACTTCGAAAGATTCCACCCTGCTCTGTATATAATTAGATTAGCTGCACAATATTTCTGCACAGTAATGAAAGTAACAAATAACAAATGCTATCTAATGGATAATGAGTTCGAAAATAACACCATCATACGGATATTCATTTGTCGTTACTTTTAAATCACTATAATAGGCAAACATTTAATATTATACCATGTTTTATAATTCATGGCGTCTCAGTAAAGATTTGTCAATATGAAGGAACAGGGTTCTAATGTTTTTAAAATACGTCAAATTTATTGCCAACTATATTATTTTTTTGTCCCCTTGATGTCCATTACAAAACTAAATCCGAGATACAGTGTTCCAGCATGATGGAATTTCTTCACATTCAAAAGGAGAATTATTTGTCTTGCTCTGAAGGATACTACCTTGTTATCCCGAAGACCAATTTCGCCAAATTATACAAATCGCTAAACAAATAGACAAATTATGCATATTGACATAATTTTTCTTTTAAATAACCAAAAAATAAATAATTAGTAGAATATTAATAAAAATACAAATAAAATATCGAAATAAATGTCAATGACGTTTTAAACACGTGCATCCTATTGAATATCATTGAATGTGACAGTCACGGTTATCCATTATTGGCATTTAATCTTATACTTTGGCAGTAGTTTTTGATAGACGGGATAACCAAGTAGTACCCACAGAAGCTACCAGTCAATCATGCAATTGTTACAGATTAAATGAATCATTTTGAGATTGACATACTTGGTTAACTACAGCTAAAGTGTACCGCTATATTATTCCTAAATCTCATTATCGACTTATAAATGGACTATATCTACTATTATATACAGAGTGGTCATAAAAAAACTTTGCCGGTATATGGACCTGTAGCGACCAGTCCGCTTAGCCGATCGAAGTGAAACTTCAAATATAGCTATTCAGAGATTTGAGCTTGAGATTCTCTAAACGGCAACAAAATGGCGCTCACGGTTACGGCTATAGTTACAGAAACTTGAAATTTTCCAATGGCAACACCCATTTTTTTCATTAAAATAGCAAATAAAGCCTTTGTGCAAAAATGTTAAAAGATATAAAACCAACGATTATAAATGCACAAATAAAGTAAGAAAACGGAGCAAACAGCAGTTTCGAATCTACTATCGAGATTTTTCTTCAGTGCAAAAACTCAGCGAGATAGACAAAGCAAAACTGAGCAAACATAGTACTACATCACTACTATGTTGCTCAGTTGTACACTCATGATGTGCTCTTGTGCTCTTTATGCTCATACTCATACACCATCTAAAGTAAGTGTATTTTTTTACTTTAGATGGCCTACATCTAAATTAAGAAAAGGGAGCAAACAGCTGTTTCGAACCTACTATCGAGACTCTTCTTCAGTGCAAAAACTCAGCGATCTAGACAAAACAAAACTGAGCAACCTCCCCCCCCCACACACACACACAATATCCTGCACACACGTAAAAAATTATAATTTTCATTATGTGTCATATGATCACTGTAAACCACCAAGAACAATCCAAAGAATTAGAGAATACTTTTTTTTCCAAAGTCAGATGTCTGCTTTAAACAAAAATTATAATTTGTTGTTCTGGGAAAAAATCGATAAAGTTATTCAGGTAATATTTTACTTTCATATTTTTTACTGAATATTTTAAAATATTAATGTAAAAGAAGCGTTAAGAAGTGTAATGTAAAAGAAGTGTTAAGCAAATAAAATTAATTTATATAAGCTCCTTTTGTTGCAAAATAAAATAATATAATATTTTAAAATCATAATATCAAATTTTAGCTGATAATATGGTTTTTTTAAAATTATTTTTCCCATTATTAGACCGATATATTCATTAAAAAAAGTAAAAATAGAAAAAGAATCTTGTGAAGTAGCGAATGCAAAGTTTAAACTTTAAAATTGTTTAAAAGCTCAAGTCATTGAACTCTATAACGCATGCACATAACTCCAAAAAACAGCCTTATTTGTAGCTATCACATATCTCAGTTTTCTAAATTTTGTCAGTTATATCTTTTGGTTTTCGGGGACCTCAAATGTAGCAAGAAAAATGTTGCGCGTCGAAATCGACGTAAAAAGAAACTTTTAAATATTTTTATCCAAGACTTTCTTCTTAGAGCTCTGATTATTTGAATTTAACATTATTCATTTCTATTTCATAAGTGTGTAGATGTATAGGCTCAGCCTTATTTCTTGTGCCTTGCTGCACCCAAACAATTGACACAAGAAAAATGTGAAGTTTGGACTAGTTTGAGGCTGTACCGTTTTTCCTTACTTTCATTTCTTACGACATTTCCTTCTGCAGAGGGTAGAGGTTTTTTTTGTCTTCCTTTTTGCATACAACGATATTAAAAATCAGGTATAAATAATGTTTTGGTTTAATAACCAAATGTATAAATTCACCCACTGATTACATCATGGAATACGGAAAGGAAATAATAATAATCACATGACCATTTTTTTCTATTTTTACACTATAGATCAGTTTTTGAAAAAAAAAATTAATGATGTTTCATCCTATCGGCGATCTCGGACCGAGGATCTGGGCAATTTCTGCAAGACAATCAGAGATGTTACTTTATCACACAGGATTACTATTCTTATCTGCGTATAAGGTTTGTTGACAAAGGTAAAATGTAAAATTTTTCAAGGTAAATTTTATAAAGCATGGTAGATAAAATAAGCCTTGAAATATAACAAACTTTTTATGAACCAATGAATCAAAAGCCTTCTCTACACTGTTAAAAATCTTGTTCTAGTTTGAACCAAAAAAGTTTGTTTTTTGGTGCTCAATAGCTGCCACCATAAGATGGTGAAATCTCGTACCAATATTTGGAGCTTCCTAGTTCAACCTCGTTCCAAGTATTGGAACTATGCTTCAATGGGAGCTCCAAATTTTGGTTCAAGATTTCACCATCTTACGCTGGCAGATATTGAGCACCAAAAAACAAACTTTTTTGGTTCAAACTAGAACAAGATTTTTAACAGTGTATTAAGGAGCTGTTTTATTTTGAAAACCGAATTAACATTGTTAATTTTAATTCAATGAAGCTAAAAAAGGGGAATATAATATGCTATAACAATGATTTAAAATAATCTTTATTTTCATTAACAAAAATGACAATTGGGACAATTTCAAAAATATTCTTGATAAAAATATATTTCCCACAATTTTTTTTTTAAATTTTGAAAATATATTATGAAACTTTATCCAACTTTATCCATAATGAAAACCCGTTCAAAAATAAAATAAATTAAAAATGGACAATTAATTTCTACTATTATTACTATATCTGCGTAGCATCTGTTTTCAAATTCTAGATATCTCAAGAGACACTGAATCATTGCAAATATTTTCGCTGCCTAAAAATATCTCTATTGATTCCCTGTTAAAAGATGGTAAATAAAATCTTGATGTATAAATTATTTTGGTATTTTTAAAATCAACTTGAAAAGATTCTTTGATGAAAATTCTAGTCAAAGCTAGGGTTCTCTTGCTGTGTTTGATGTCTGCTGTATGTTCTTGATTCTTGTTTAAAGTTTATTTTCGTCATACCCATATAAAACTGCATGGTCCCATCTGTTTTGGTGAAAGGTATTTCATATACAGTCAATCAAGATAACTTTGGATAAAGAGAAAAAAATAAATATGCTATTTCACTTGAGTTAAGATGCCATACTACTGATTGATAAAAACCCGGATGATAATGTTAAGTCTACGGGGGGCATTCTTTTCAAATACCGGGTGATTATAATTAAAGTCCCGATTTTAAAAATCGATAATTTTAAAACTACTGGTCAGAATGACTTGATATTTTAGCAGAACAATCGTAAGGCAATGGAATTTTGTTTGGCGAAGGAAAAAAAATAGTTCCAAAATGTGCCGATAGATGGCGCTGTCCGGGTAATATCAGGAGGAAAGACCAAAAATGTATTCGTTAAACACAGAAATGTTGTTAGCCAAAAAAAAAAAAAAAAAAAAAAAATAGAGTTCAGGGATTTACTAAAGATTTATTAGCGAAAAGACCAGAATACAGCGACAACAGCGATTATGGCAAAAAAAAGAGCTTCATGGAATCAACACCTTGCTGATGATTAAAGCATAAGTTGTTCGATATGCCTTACGCCTTGTTCCGCTACTAATTGGAAGCGCAAAACGGCATGCTCCACAACAGATGGGAGGGTATCTGTACTGATGCAATGGATGTGGTGTGTGATGCTTGCCTTCAAGTCGGCTAGATTCTGAATCCTCCCGCTGTAAACAACATTCTTCAGGTACCCTCAAAGCAAGAAATCACACGGGTTGAAGTCGGGGGAACGTGGAGGCCACGTTATTGGAAAATGACGGCTTATGATCCTGTCATCTCCGAAATTAGCACTCAGTAGCTGCTTCACAGGAGTAGCAATGTGCGAAGGAGCGCCATCTTGCATGAATATTGTGCGATCCACACACTGACGCTGCTGAAGTGCCGGAAGGACATCGTTACGCAAAAGTGTACCGCTTGCCAGTAACGGTGCAGGTAACGGGACCCGCAGGTCTGATCTCCTCGAAGAAAAACGGACCAACGATAAACGCTGCCGTTATTCTGCACCACACAGTAAGCTTTTCAGACTCAAGAGGTAATAGCTGTAGCTGGGACGGATTCTCGGCCGCCCATATCCTGCAATTTTGCGTATTTACAGAACCTTGCAAATAAAAGTGGGCTCCGTCAGACCACAGAATGTTCCATGGCCATCCGTTGTCCACTTCCATCCGGACAAGAAGTTGCAGTGCAAAAGATTGACGTACTTCCAGGTCAGCAGGTAGCAACTCCTGCACATAAGTTATCTTATACGGATAACAGCTCAAGATCTTCCGTAGGATTTTACGCACCGTGCTGTTCGGCATAACTAGCATTCGGCCAATTCCCCGTGCACTGCTGATTCCAACATCACTGTTAGTCTGTTCTTGTAATGCTGTAGCCACATCTTCCACTGCCGCAGCCGAAACTGGTTTCCTTCCTCTACCCCGTTTAACGTCAAATGAACCGGTCTCTTCGAATTTAGCAATCATTTTTCACAGATCTTTTGTGGTTATTGGACCCAATTTAATGGATTTTAATGTCCGAAACTTCCTAATAGCTGTAAGTGCACAGTCATCGTTCTTATAAAAAAGCTTCAAGAACAGAGCGCGGTCCTTCATAGTCAGAGTCATGATGAAGCATTTAGGCAAAGAGCTGGTGCTCTGCATTTTCATGGCAGCTAAGTCTCATGTGCGAATGTCACGTATTAGTAATTTGCATGTATCTAGACAATGTGAACACTGTCAGCGCCATCTATCGGCACATTTTGGAACTATTTTTTTTCCTTTGCCAAACAAAATTCCATTGCCTTACGATTGTTCTGCTAAAATATCAAGTCATTCTGACCAGTCGTTTTAAAATTATCGATTTTTAAAATCGGAACTTTAATTATAATCACCCGGTATATCGCTCAAATTTTAATAATTTAACTTGTTTTTTTGCATAGGACAGCTGAGAACGATCCAAAACTGGCCTAGTTTCTACTTTTTTCATTTTGACTATATATTTTTTTGTATTAGAATAGTTTCAGTTTCATAACCGGTTCAAACTGGTTCTGAAAGCTAAAGTATTTTTTTAAATCAGACACTAAAATCGATTTAACCAAAATGGTCTCATTAAGGCACAGTTTTTATCTCAAAATATAGATAGCAGAGCTAGTGTGATTTTGGCAGCTCAATGGAATAATCCGTGAAGTTTCCACCAAGGCAGTAAGGATCAAAGTTTCGTGAAGACGGAACAAAGTAACCCTGATTGACTGTACTCCTGATAACTGGGTTTTTTGATTTGGATCTATTTTCTTGCATGCTTTGTTATTTTTTTTTAATTTTATGGACAGTTTTGCAACAAAGAAGATACTGAATTTATTGAATTTATATACCAAACGTTCGACGAACACCAGGAAAATATGGCGAAGTGGATAACAAGGAATTTTGTGGACTACAATATTTTTCTTCTTATACTTCAATCTCAGTAATGATGTTAATTTGATTTATAAAATATCTAATCTAATCTCTTCAGACCTGATGTATCCTATATAGCCCAAGAGCCGACCGCACAAAACCCTAAGTCATCCAGCACAAGAAAAATTCCTTTTTTTATGGAAGAGTAGTAATACAGGAATCTTGTGATCCATGTCTGCCGGAAGCGAAGTGGTGCATAAGCTAAAAATTGATACCACTAATCCTAACAGCATGCATGGTCACAGTGACATCACTGTGAGTCACTTTGGTCACATCACATCTGTGACCAAAATGCTACCTCTCAGTGACGTCACATTGTGACTGAGGAGTGACTTTCTTAAAAATCTTTAGAAATTTATAAATATCCTTTAAAACATGTTATTTACTTTAAAAAAACATGCTTCTGGCAATTTAAATATCGTCGCTTTTGTCACAGTTTCGTCACAGTGTTAATGTCAAATTAGTCACAAATGACACATTTTTTACAAATTTGTCACATTGTGACCGCTTTGTGAAACGTCACAAAAGAGCTCTAAAACAGCCATAACGACTTCACATTTTAGTCACTGTGACTTCACATCGACGTCACGTGACGTCACATCGACAATCGATGGTCACAAAGTCACAATGTGACTTCACAACGACGTTGCAGTGACGTCACCATGCTTTACGGGAATGCTTCACTCGTAGGCTTAAGGTTGTGCTTGCCGTACAATAAGAAGTTGGAAAAAATAGAAAACTAGGTGCAGCAAAATACAATGCTAATCCTACGAGTCAACCACTGGTGGTATCAATTTTTATCTTATGCATCACTTCGCTTCCGGAAGACATGGATCATTAGATTCCTGTATTACTACTCTTCCATAAAAAAAGGAATTTTTTTTGTGCTCGATGACATAGGGTTTTGTGCGGTCAGCTCTTGGACTAATAGAATACACATCTTTATTACTTTTTTTCATGTATATAAATAACGTTTAAAAAAAAGAGAAATTGGTGTGATTGGAGTCTAACAGATGGAAAAACTAAACGAAATAGCAATTTGTTTCTTGCAGAGCTATTTTAGCAAGGTACGTGTTACATAAAAATGGCAACCAGTAGAAATGAACGAAGTGTAGAAAAAGTTGGAAATTGCACTTGAAGCGTAGCAAATTAGGTGCATTCGTACGATAACGAAGTTTTAAAAATATTACTTTCCTATATCAATCTCATAAAATTGTAAATAGTGAATTACAATTAAAACGCTCATCAAAAAATATTCTCCCTATACCATTATGTAATGGAATACTTTTATGTGGCCTTGTAAATCAATAACAAATGTTCTTTGCACCACAAATTATGTAAGATGTATATTATAATATGTACTTTATAGTTGCATATAAATTTTATTAAGTTCGCATGAGTGTAACACGATTAAAATGCATTTGAAAAAATTTTTCCCATTGACCGTAATGTAATGGGATATTTTTGATTGTCCCTGTAATTGATCTATGCATCCGATTTTCATAAAATTTTAAATGACTCGAAAAAATTATGTAATAATTATGTATTTTAAATTTCAAACGTATAGAATATATTTGAAACTTTTTCCCCATTGACCGTAATGTATTTGAATACTTTTGATTGCCCCTGTAATTGATCTATGCATCCGAGTTTCATAAAATTAGAAATGACTCGACAAAATTATGTAATAATTATGTATTTCAAATTTCAAACGATTCGGTTGGGTAGTTTTTGCGTTTTTATAAGCGGACAGACAGACGGACGGACAGACGGACGGACTGAACGACCACTATAGGTGCTATGTATTATATAATTACGAGCGCACCTAAAAATGAATACGTAAATAATTTTATTGTGCATTAAGATACCAATTGTAGAAAACAATCGCAATAAAAGAATATTCAATATATACTTATGCTATGTTTTTCAATGTTTTTGCAATGCAAAAAAGTTAAGTAAAATAAAATAAATCATAGGACATTGTAAAAAAAAGGGAACTTTTTGAGTTAACATGGATCATCATATTTTATGTACAAAAAGTAAACTTATATTGTATTCGCTGTTCAATCTTTTTAGGTGCGTTCGTAATTATGTAAATACGTAGCACCTATAGTTGTCGTTCAGTCCGTCCGTCCGTCTGTCTGTCTGTTTGTCAGTCCGCATATAACAACGCAAAAACTTCCCAACTGAATCGTTTGAAATTTATAATACATAATTATAACATAATTTTGTCGAGTCAATTCAAATTTTACGAAAATCGGATGCATAGATCAATTACAGGGGCAATCAAAAGGATAACGTTACATTACGGTCAATGGGGGAAAATTTTTCAAATGCATTTTAATCGTTTGAAATTTTAAATACATAATTATTACATAATTTTGCCGAGTTATTTCAAATTTTATCAAAATTGGATGCATAGCTCAACAACAGGGACAATTAAAAGTGTTCCGTTACATTACGGTCAATAGGAAAAAATGTTTCAAATGCATTTTACTGGTGTTACACTCATTCGAACGTAATAAAATTGATATGCATCTATAAAGTACATATTATAACATACATTTTGCATAATCTGTGGTGCAAAGAATATTTGTTATTGATTTACAAGGCCACACAAAAGTATTCCATTGCATAATGGTATAGGGAAAACATTGTTTGGTGCACATTTTAATTGTAATTATTTACAGTTTTATAAGATTGATATATGAGAGTGATATTTTTAAAACTTCGTTATCGTACGAATGCACCCCATTTGCTACATTTCACATGCAATTTCCAACTTGTTTTGTTATCAGTTTGATAATACAAATTCATAACTGAAAATTAAAAAAAACTAGTTGGATGTGTCAACCCCGAAAACTTTCTTCTATCTCATAAGTACATTTTAATATTAAATAAATATAAAAAAAAAAAAAAAAAAAAAAAAAAAAAAAAAAAAAAAACATGGTGACCCCAAAGTTACTCACTATCGAATTTCCTCGAACATTTGACCTAGCCTAATGAGATTCTGGTATCCGAAAAGCCTAAAACGCAAAATTTAATTAATATTCTGAGAAAATGAGCTTAGTAGTGCCTCATGTTGGGTAATTTATACTAAAACCTAATAAGCATCTATTGATGTCAAGACCTAACAGAATCTGAAATTTGATGGAATTTCGTTCATTAGTTCTTGATATATAGTTATAACAAAAAATTTGCAAAATGTAGCACAGCAACACTATATCTTGGACAATTTATGGCGAAACGCAAAAAAGCGTCTAATTATGTTATGGTGTAAAAGAATCTGAAGTTTGATGAAATTCTGTGCATTAGTTCTTGAGATATAGCTAGTTTTAAAAAACATAGCACATAGCAAAAAAAATAGCGTGTAAAATATAGCACAGCAGCAGCATCAGTTGAAGAATTTATAACAAAACGTAATCATCATCTAATTATGTTATATGTCATTTTGTAACAAAATCTGAATTTTATGAAATTCTGTGCGTTAGTTGTTGAGATATAGCTATCGGAAAAATCATGCAAAATGCAGCGTAGCTGCTCCACCTGTTGCAAGGTTAATACCAAAATGTAATCAGCGTCTAATTATGTTAGATATTCTAGTGTAAAAGAAACTAAAATTTTATGAAGTTCTCTGGATTATTTCTTGAGATCCAGAGAAGAAACTAAAATTTTATGAAGTTCTCTGGATTATTTCTCTATCGCAAAAATCGTGCAAAATGTAGCATAGCAGCGCCACCTATAGGGCAGTTCACACCAAAACCTTATCAGCGGCTATGCATCTTAAGGTATCGTGGAATCTGAAGTTTGGTATAATTCTGTGCATTAGTTCTTGAGATATAGCTATCATGAAAATCATGAAAAACGTGGCATAGCAGCGCCACCTGATGGCCAATTTACACCAAAACTTAATCAGCGTCTATTTATATCAAGGGGTCACAGAATCTGAAGTTTTGTAAAATTCTGCGCATTAGTTCTTGAGATATAGCAATCTTGAAAATCATGAAAAACGTAGTATAGCAGCGCCACCTGCAGGCCAATTTTCACCAAAAACCAATAGGCACTAACTCATATGAAGGTCTAACAGAATATAAAATTTTATTAAATTTCGAGCATTAGTTCTTGAAATAGAGCGCCCACAATTTTTTTGTCACAGACAGACAGACTTACAGACAGACATTTTCTAAAAATAGTGAAAACGTGTTCAGGATCTTATAAAACGTATAAATCCGTCGAAAACCGGAAATCGATAATTTTCATGAATCCAATACTTTCTTCTTGTAAAGATAGAAGAAAGTAAAAAACATAAATATTCCTGAGTTATGAAGAGCTAAAAAGCGAAAATTAATAATGTCAATATTTTTTTTAAAGATTTTTTTTTCTAGTTTATTATATAGACTCCCATTAGATCTGTATTGGAGCATAAACTATTCGGAAAGCAAGTTATTGAAGTCAGAGAAGAAATAGTTATTAGAATGAATATACACTATCTACCAAAAAGTATTTGTACACTTTCAGTTTTTAACATTTTGTCAAAAATTTAAAAATATACTGGTCGGATTCTTCTGGAACTTCAGAAATATAAAGATTATGTTTCACTTTATGTTTATTTACATTCATTTGTTAAGCGGGTAATTAGGGGGCCGGATAAAAAACAAAGAATAATAGAAATATTTGGGATCGCCCTGTACATGAAAATGCACGAAACAACTTATCGCTTTAGAATACAAATATATGAATAAAGTAGAATATGTACACTAATTTTTGTGAGAATAGCATGTATATTTATGGCGATAAAGCGATTTTTTTGAAAAATTTAAAAAATTCTGGTATGTTTTTTGTTTATATCATGCTGGGTTTTTGACCAAATTTAACGCAAATTTCAGAAAAATTGGCAAAATGCAGTAGAAAAAATGTGGCGCAATTGGAATATAAATATATTAAATATTTTATGAAATATGAGTAGTTGTATAAAATAATTTTTATCTGCGCATGCGCGAACTAGAAAAACATTTTTTTTACATCATTTAATAGTCAATTCTATGGAGTGACTTATAAAAAAAATCCAATCAAATATCGTAAAAATTCAAAAAGATATCATTATTTTAGTGAGATGTTTTTACTCTGCTCTCTAAAAACGGCTGAATCTTAAGGGATTCTCCACAAATTGACATTTTTGAATAACTGACTTTTAAAAAAAACTAGTATTGAATTAATACAATATCTAATACAATATTGCTGCTAATAAGTACTTGACAATTGTGATAGAAAAGAAAAAGAGCTTTATTCGCATTCAGGGCCAAAAGTAAGAGAGGGGGGGGAGAAGGGTATGTGCTCCGGGCGCTAGGATGAAAGTGTTCCAAATGTATCTTTCGTTTGGCGATTTTTCTCATGGCTATGTTTAGCATAATATTGTTAAAATTATTATATCTGGGCTATGCTAAAGCATAAAAAAATCTAATGATATTGGCTTAAGGTCCCTACCCCTACCCGCGAAGATGCTCACGAGCTAATGCTATTCCTATGGGGATGCATTTTTCTAACTCTTTTGCATTTGGACATTTTTAAATAATATGTTTTGCATTGGATAGCGGAAGTCCTTTTCAAGATCGCCCCGTGATTACTTTTTCAATTTTGGCGTAGATATTTTTATAATGTTTCTTTCACTTCCAAAAGCGGTTCTGAAAGTGAAACTAACTTTATAAAAAATATCTATGACTCAAATCGAAAAAGTAGTCAAGGAGCGATTTTGAGAGAGACTTCCGCTATCCAATGCAAAAAAAAAAAAAAAAAAAAAAAAATTGAAAATTTCAAAATGCGAAAGAGTTATTAGAAAAATGCCTCCCCACAGGAATAGCATTAGCTCAGCAGTGTCTTCGCGGGCAGGGACAAGGGCCTTAAAGATCCTGTTGAAAGTAGAATTTTTTTGATTCGGTTTAAAGTATCAAATTGGAGTATTTTAATAAAGCAGAATACGTTATTTTATATTACATATTTTAAGTTTTAAAATAAGTCGACTATTAATAAATTGGAGAAATTTTCTTTGTAAATATGCTTTGCGAAGGAGGGGGAAAGGTGTACCTTCAAAATCCACGTTTGCCTCGGGAAAAAAAAAAAGACTGGTTTTGGCCCTGTTCACATTTAATAATTTGTAGATCCTCCTCGAGAGGCAATTACAGCTGCGACTCTCCTGGGCATGCTCTCAACTAGTCCTTGTATTACATTTAATGGTATTTTATTCCACTCTGTTTGCGCAAGGCAGGTAAGCTCTTTTACTGATTTTGGGCGTGTGTCACCCGCCTTAATTCGACGATCCAACTCGTCCCAGAGATTCTCTATTGGGTTCAGGTCTGGGCTCTGGGCAAGCCACTCGAGTCGATGCACTCCATTATCAGCATACCAATCCATGCTGGACCTCGCTACATGGCAGCTTGCGTTGTCATCCTGGAAATAACATGGGTCCAATCCATAGTATTGCCACAACGTAGGAAGTACACTGTTGTCCAGTATATTACAGTAGGCATCGGCATTAAGCTTACCATGAATTGGGACCAAGGGTCCTAGTCCAAACCAGGAAAAACAACCCCAGAACATAATTCCCCCTCCGCCAAATTTAACTGTGGGCACAATACATTCTGGTAGGAGGCGTTCTGCAAGCAGACGCCAGACCCAGACCCTACCATCAGAACGGTAGAGGGTGAACCTTGATTCATCACTCCAGAGAACCTGTTTCCATTGCTGTACAGTCCATTGCTGGCGTGTTTTGCACCAACTTAACAGAACTGCGCGGTTGGACTTGGTGATTAAAGGCTTATGGGCGGCAGCACGGCCATAAAAATTAAGCAGATGAGCTTCCTTACGGATGGTATTCATGGAAACAACACATCCTGAAGCTTGTTGAAATTCTTGGCGTATGTGTAACATTGGTTGGTTGCGGTTCTTCCGAATTTCTCTAGACAGAACCCGTCGGTCTCTATCTCCCAGTTTCGTCGGTCTGCCTACTCTGGCCACATTCTGACAATCACCATTCAGCTTCCATTTTCTAATCACATAAGCCACAGTCGTTTTGGGATAATTAAGCTCGCTAGATATGTCGATTAAAGATCGGCCATTTCGGTGGTACCCGATGATCACACCTTTCTCAAAATCAGACAGCTCTGTTCTTCTTGGCATCATGCATGCGATTGATGTCATTGTTGTTTTCGACACCACATTTAACAGTGGAGAACTTGACGTATTTCAGGATCGCAGATATCGGCATTTGCATAAGAGCCATTATCAATTATGTATCAATGGGTAGATTTGACACAAATGCTTCGATTTTTTATAATTATTTTTATCCTAAAATAGGTTCGTTCTGGTAATTATCTAAGAAAAGAAGTAAATCACCAGTAAAAAACGTAAATGGAGATTTGGCAATTTGCGTAAAATCTGACGTCATTCAACTGCTTTCAGAGACCAATTGAAAATCAGTTCACTCCTATCCACAATAACTTTCTGAATTTCCACGAAATTCGATCGGATTTTTTTATGGGTAGCTCCATATAATTGAATATTAAATTATGTAAAATGATAAATTTTATCGTTCACGCAAACGCTGATTAAAAAATATTTCATACAAATACTCATATTTTAGAAAACTTTTAATATATTTATATTTCAATAGCACCTTATTCTTTCTATTACATTTTGCGAATTTTTCTGAATGTGGCTTTATATTTGGTTGAAAATATTGCATGGCATAGAACATTTTAGAAAATATTTCATATATTTATATTTCAATGAATTTTGGTGAACTCCCCCCCCTCCCTTTTCTTCTTTGCAAAGCATCTGCAAAAGTATTTGCAAAGAAAAATTTTCTAATTTATTAATAGCCGACTTATTTTAAAACTTAAAATATATAATATTGATTAAAGTAGTCTGCTTTGTTTAAAAAAAATGATACCTTAAAATCGTGAAAACGAATCAAAACGAAAAAAAAAATCTGCTTTATGCGGGATATTTATGCCATCAGCATTAGATTGTTCTATGCTTTGGTATAGGAGAAATGCTTTGAATGGGACGATTTTGACAATATCATGCTAAACATAGACATGGAAAAAATCGCCAAACAAAATGTACATTTGGGACACTTTCATCCTAGCGCCCAGGGCACATGCCCTTTTCCCCCAACCCTCTCTTAGTTTTGGCCCTGAATGTGAATAAAGCTCTTTTTCTTTTCTATCACAATTGTCAAGTACTTATTAGCAGCAATATTGTATTAGAAATTGTATTAATTCAATACTAGTTTTTTTTTAAAGTCAGTTATTAAAAAATGTCAATTTGTGGAGAATCCCTTAAGATTCAGCCGTTTTTAGAGAGCAGAGTAAAAACATCTCACTAAAATAATGATATCTTTTTTAATTTTCACGATATTTGATTGGATTTTTTTTATAAGTCACTCCATAGAATTGACTATTAAATGATGAAAAAAAAATGTTTTTCTAGTTCGCGCATGCGCAGATAAAAATTATTTTATACAACTACTCATATTTCATAAAATATTTAATATATTTATATTCTAATTGCGCTACATTTTTTCTACTGCATTTTGCCAATTTTTCTGAAATTTGCGTTAAATTTGGTCAAAAACCCAGCATGATATAAACAAAAAACATACCAGAATTTTTGGAATTTTTCAAAAAAATCGCTCTATCGCCATAAATATACATGCTATTCTCACTGTTGTGTCGATATATTTTAATGAAAGCAGTAGACTGTATAATCACTTTTCACATTATTTAATAACACATTTCACAAATAAAATCCGCTGAGGGAACACAATGCACACATCGTCGAGATTCACAGACTCAACTATAAGGTAAATATAAGAGAACAATAATATCCCTGCGCAGAGGGAAAAACACATATTATCCCTACGCAGAGGGAAAATCACTGGGATAAAAAGCAGACGATTTTTTAATTAAACATACTCCCGGCCTTGAAAGCCGAAAGGGTTTCAAAAATTTACTCTAAAGGTAATTTACACAACTTAGTTATTGGCCTTTTTAATTCACTATTTTCAGTTTTCAGGGTAACTACACGAACCTTTTTATCAGATCCAGGGTGAGTTTCGATCACTCTAGCTAATTTCCACTGTAAAGGGGAGAGACCTTCATTTTTTATTATAACTAAATCACCTATTTTAATATTAGGCTCTTCTTTAAACCATTTTACTCTCTGTTGAAGGGTCGAAAGGTACTCATTGCTCCATCTTTTCCAAAAGTGTTGTTGTATTTTCTGCACTAATTGCCACCTGGTCAATCTTGATGCAGGTACCTCTGAAATATCTACTTCTGGTACTGAAGTAAGAGGAGCACCAATTAAAAAATGACCAGGGGTTAAGGCCTGTAAATCATTAGGATCTGAACTTAAAGGACAAAGGGGTCTAGAATTTAAACATGCTTCGATTTGAGCTAAAAGAGTTGAAAGTTCTTCAAATGTTAAAACTGAATTGCCAACGGTTCTTTTTAAATGAAATTTCATCGATTTAACGCCAGCCTCCCAAAGTCCTCCAAAGTGAGGGGCTGAGGGTGGATTGAAATGCCAATTTATTTCTTCCGAATTTAAGTATTTTGTCACTTCTTCATTATGCTGAGAAGAAGCCACAAATTTATACAATTCTTTCAACTCCTTGCTCGCACCGACAAAATTTTTGGCACAATCACTTACAATTTCTTTTGGTTTTCCTCGTCTGGATATAAATCGCTTCAGACAAGCTAAAAAAGCCTGAGTAGATAAATCAGTCACTAATTCAATGTGAATTGCATGAGTAGAAAAACATATAAATAATGAAATATAACACTTAAAAGATTTTGAACCTCTACCTTTTTTAAATTTACACAATATAGGTCCAGCATAGTCAATTCCTGTAATAAGGAACGGACGGGTAGGTTGCACTCTAGTTGAAGGTAAATCAGCCATGATTTGTTTAGCTGTAGAAGCAGAAGCACGAGCACAGATTACACAATTCCTTACGAACTTTCTTACAGCACTTCGTCCACTTAAAATCCAAAACTTCTGTCTGATAACACACAATAATAGCTGAGGGGCAGCATGAAAATAAGATAAGTGAAAATATCTGATAATCAACACTGTCACTGGATGACTTTTTGGTAACAATATTGGATGGATTTGTTCTTGTGTGAGATTTGAATGACGAAGACGTCCTCCAACTCTGAGTATTCCTTCTTTATCAAGGAATGGAGAAAGATTAATCAGTTTGCTATTGCGAGGTAAACACTTACCAGAAGTCATACATTTAATGTCGTCAGGAAATGATGACTCTTGCACTTGTTTAATTATCACCTTTAAGGCACTCTGAATTTCTGTATGTGTAAGAAAGCCGAAGTTTCTTTTTGAAACAGGTAAACGAGAATTCGTAAGAAATCTCAAACACCAAGCAATAACACGTTTTAGCTTAGTAAATGATGATATATTTGAGAGAATAGGCATTTCCACACTTAATTGGGCTGTAGCACAAAAATAATTTTTCCTTTGTTCTAATAAAGCTTCGTCACAGAAAACACTCCCTAATTGTGATTTTGGAGAAGTGAAAGATGGATCAATTAGCCAACTGGGGCCATTCCACCACAGATCATGCAATGATAATTCCGAGGGTGATAGACATCTTGATGCACAATCTGCTGGATTCTCCTTTCCCTTTATATGATGCCAGCACTCAGAAGGAACAAGTTGCTGTATTTCAGAAACACGATTTGCAACAAAAGTTTGCCATCTTCTTGATTCGGTTGATAGCCAAGAAAGAACTATTGTTGAATCCGTCCAACAATTAATTTTAGAGATGTCCAAACACAATGAATCTAGAACAGTTTTTACCAAACGGGCTGACAGCAGGGCGGCACTCAATTCTAATTTAGGTAAAGTTATTGTTTTTAAAGGTGCAACTCTTGTTTTTGCTGCTAATATTCTAACTGATACAGCCGAATCATTTGATAAGGATCTTAAGTAAACAACTGCACCATATGCCACTAAGGAAGCGTCACTAAATGAATGAATTTCAAATGTGTTAGCTGAAGGAATAATTGCTAAACGAGGCACAGTAATTGATGTTAAACATGCGAGTTCTTCCCGAATTTTTATCCACCTATTTTTAATCAGAAGTGGAACAGGTTCGTCCCATGCCAGATTACTTCTCCATAATTCCTGAAGTAGAATTTTTGCAGAAATTATAAAGGGGGAGATCCAACCAAGTGGATCGAAAAATTTTGCTATATCTGACAATATGGATCTCTTTGTGACTTCTTTTAATGTTGGTTCTATGGTGACACTAATTTTAAAGACATCGAGATTTGAGTCCCATTTTAATCCTAACACCTTTATTGAGTTATCGTTTTCAATTGATAAATCTGATTTAGACTGAATTAAATTTTCAGGAATGTTTTTTAGTACACTAATGTCATTCGAGGCCCACTTGCGTAACTCAAATCCGCCTCTTTTCATTAATTTTTGTAACTCTGATATTAATTTTATAGCTTCTTCGGGAGATGATGCACCTGTAAGTAAGTCGTCTACGTAAAAATCACGTAATACAACATTTGACGCTAATGGAAAATTTAATTTTTCATCCAACGCTAATTTCTGTAGAACTTTAGTAGCTAAATATGGGCTAGATGTTAGTCCGTATGTAACTGTAGTAAGACGATAATCACTTATATCATCGGAAAATTTATCCTTCCAGAGAATTCTTTGAAAATTTTGATCTTCAGGAAATATTTTAATTTGACGAAACATTTTTGCAATGTCAGCATTAATAGCTATAGCGTGTGTGCGGAATCTTAACAAAATAAAAAATAACTCTTGTTGAACTCTAGGACCTACAATTAAATTTTCATTAAGAGAAACATTATTTGTAGTTTTTGCGCTACCGTCAAACACAACTCTAAGACGGGTTGTTGTACTAGATTCCTTGATTACTGGATGATGTGGCAGATAATAAATTTCATTAACGGGTTTTTGAATTTCATTCTTTGGTATTTTCTCCATGTGTCCCATTTCAAGATATTCATTCATAAATATACAATAATTTTCATACAAATCGGGCTCTCTATTAAATCGTTTTTCTAAATTTAGAAATCTTTTCATAGCTAACGATTTTGATTCCCCTAATTCTTTACACTGCTTTTTAAATGGCAAACGCACAATATATCTTCCATTAGTATCGCGTGAATGAGTTGAATCAAAAATTTCCTCACAATATTTTTCTTCATTTGTGTATATTTCTTTTGAGGGGATGTTTTCTAACTCCCAGAACCTTTTTACATAATCTGTTTCAACATTTGCAAAATTAACTATAATATTTGGTTTATTTTCTGAAAAAGTATCACTATCTCCTGTTATTAACCACCCATAATCTGAATTTACTGCAAAAGGCAGTCCTGGTTTTCCAAATATTTTTTCTCCTCTAATTATAGATAATGATAATGACACGCCAAATAATAAGTCTATTGGTCCCGGTTCATTCCACTTAGGGTCAGCTAGTGTTATGTTCTTTAAATGACTGAATGCATTAATATCATATGATACAACTGGTTGATTACTCGTTATCTTTTTCAAAATATAAAAAGTACCTAATCGTGTGTTTTGTTTATCAAAATGTGGAGAAAATTCCAATCTTACAACACCACGTGTCTCTTCGGAGTATCCCATTCCCAAGCATTTAATCTGTAAATTAGCAGAATTTCTTTTTATACCTAATAATTGTATTGCACGCTCACTTATAAAATCGTTAGTACTTCCGACATCTATTATACATCTCAATAATTTATTGCCTCCATAATTATCTTTCACATTAATTAGCGCAGTTGCAAGTATGCCAAATGATTTTGAATTTATTTCCCCAAGACATGAATTTATGGACATATTTATATTATTAGATGATTCAGGAGTAGTCTCACTAGTATGATACGAGGACTGAGGCGTTACTTGGGTTTTTATATCTGGATAGTTAGTTTCTCGTCTTTCATAGTGTAATAAGCTATTATGACTCTTTAAATTACATTTTGTACAAACTCTTTTTGACTGACAATTAGTTAATTTATGGTCAGCAGATAAACATGCAAAACAAAGATTTTTATTTTTTACAAATTGCACTCTTTCACGAACAGATAATTTTAGAAACTCACTACATTTAGGTATTTTATGACTAGGTGAAGAACAATATTTACACTCGTTATTATTAATAGAAGCAGTCATCGCAGTTAATTTAGGATAACTGTTTTTCTTATAAACACTATTTCCTTTAGCAGATTGTAATGAACGAGCATAATCTTTCAGAAAATTTATTAATTGATCTAACGTTGGAAGTTCGTCATTTTTTAACTGACGTTCCCACCACAATTTAATATTAGAGTCAAGTTTTTGCAAAAGTAAATAAATCAACAAAGTTTCTGAAAAGCCACTTACCTTCTGATCCAAGATTTCGAAAGATCGAACACATTCATTCGTCATATCCACTAAATTAAGTATTGCTGCCGGTGAATCACCCTGCACGAATGGAAAATTTAATAATCTTCTTATATGAGAATATATTAATTCTCTTTTATTTGAAAACCGTTCCGTTAATAATTGCCAAGCTACATTGTATTTCGAATCTTCAATAGGAATTGATTTTATTATTTTTAACGCGTCTCCATGACACGATAATTTTAAATATTGCAGTTTCTGAGCAGGCGATAAATTAGCATTTTCGTGTATACTTGCTGTAAACAAATCTTTGAAGCTTAACCATTCATGAATATTTCCACTGAAAGATGGTAAAGAAAGTTTAGGTAATTTCATTTCACTCACCTCCTTTCTTGGATTGTCCGTATTTATTTTTCTAGCATTAATTTCACGTTCAATTTTTACAGTTAATTCATCTAAGATGTCTTGTTGTTCATCCTTCTCTTCTATAAATAAATCAATGTCTTTTTCTTCACATGCATAAAAAATCGATTTAAATAAATTCTTTAACTCTTCATTTAATTTTTCAATTTCTTTTTTAAATAACTGAATTTGTTCTAAGTCACACACACTCAAATCAGTTTTGAAGAATTTATTTTTCACTCTTGTAATTGAAGATTTTAAAACTTTTTTATCAGTCAATATTTTCTTATCCATTTTTTTTCTTGTGTTATTCTATTTGGCACAATTCCAATTAGCTCATTTTACTTTAGAATGAATTTTACGCACGCATTATTCTATTAACTTTTTAACTTAAATTTCGCAATACTCCGAACTCGATTGCGACCAAAATGTTGTGTCGATATATTTTAATGAAAGCAGTAGACTGTATAATCACTTTTCACATTATTTAATAACACATTTCACAAATAAAATCCGCTGAGGGAACACAATGCACACATCGTCGAGATTCACAGACTCAACTATAAGGTAAATATAAGAGAACAATAATATCCCTGCGCAGAGGGAAAAACACATATTATCCCTACGCAGAGGGAAAATCACTGGGATAAAAAGCAGACGATTTTTTAATTAAACACTCACAAAAATTAGTGTACATATTCTACTGTATTCATATATTTGTATTCTAAAGCGATAAGTCGTTTCGTGCATTTTCATGTACAGGGCGATCCCAAATATTTCTATTATTCTTTGTTTTTTTGCCGGCCCCCTAATTACCCGCTTAACAAATGAATGTAAATAAATATAAAGTGAAACATAATCTTTATATTTCTGAAGTTCCAGAAGAATCCGACCAGTATATTGTTAAATATTTGACAAAATGTCAAAAACTGAAAGTGTACAAATACTTTTTGGTAGATAGTGTAGAAGATAGCAGTTAAAAGCAGAAGAGAGGCAAACTAGAAAAGTGAAAATTTTCAAATAAGCTTAATAATTCTATATTGCTGTAAAATTTCTTCCGAAAACTCATTGCATTGTTATCTGCTAAGTATATTCCTTAAATAAGTATATTCTTTAAATAAGTTAATAAAAATATTCTTTACAAAATTGACAATTTTATATTTTATAAAAAGTATTTACGTAAAATTTATTTATAAAACTACATTTCTATATTACACGTCAGATTCCACAAAAAATATTAATTATAAACCACTGTGATTTTTAAAGAACTAGATATGATTCTTTCAATATTCAAAAATGCAAGTTATCTTGACAACAAAAAAATCGACAAGGATTTTATTTAATTTTTTCTTTTGGATTATTTTCCCAAGACAATTTAATCAAAAATCTACACTGGCATTTTTCATGAACCGGAAAAAAAAAATATATCTTAGTCTGTTAAAAGTATCTTGATTTGCTTCCTTTTAAACAGTCGACAGTAGATATATAAACAAAGATTTTTGAAGCATGTGACAAAAATAATAAAACTTTTCTCTCGTTATTACAAATATAAACATACATCTCATCGAAAAGGGGGAAAAAGCATTTATAAATGTAAGGGAGGAAACGATAAAAAAATGAAAGTTACAAGAGGATTTGCATTCATCAAAAGAAATAAGGAAAGAAGGGATCCTTTTTTTACTTCCCAATAGGGAAAAAAATGTAGACGTGCTGGTATGAAATGTAAATCTTTATAAAAGCAAAAGCAAATATGATTTAGCTAAAGTTATAGGGCATGCATCAGTTATGGTGTTAATGGAATTTTACGGCAAATTTTATGTGTAAAAAGCACTTTTCTTACTGTTTTCGCCCAAGGGCATTAGATGATCGACTTAAACATGAAATAAAAATGCAGTGCACCGACATTAATTATGCATGCAGGAAGTGATTTTTTTTCACAATATTTCTTTCCTATTTACGTACAAATAGTCGAGTGCTCAGATCTTCAAAGGTAGCTGTTACACAGAGTTTTATATATATATATGTTAGATTTACTAGTAATGGACACCCCTTCATGTTTTTGGTTCATATAAAAATAACTTATAAATATTGACCTTTAATTATTTTTTAATAGTTATCCCTTGTATGTATAATAACTATGGATTATTGCTGACACTTTTAATAAAACCAGTCAGGAAGCAGAAAATAATGTTTCAAATTCTGCTATTTTTCAGTGAAAATCTGATATGAATATGTTAAGAGCTGGTTTTATTTAATAAATGTATATATTCTTTATTTTCTTACAAAATCTGAATGTTTTTGTTCGAGTAGTAATAGAAAACTTTGAATTTTATATACTAATGATTTTTACCATATTTCATTTATTTTAAATCTTTTTATAGTGGGTGTCCATTACTGGAAGGGTTCATTTAATAATTTTCTAGTGTTGTACACCAAATGTAGACATTGCTAAAAATTTAATTTCAGTGATGTTTTTAGTGCATTAATAATTTTACATAACTGAAAAGCTAAATAATCAATTTTAATTTTTAAATTACAGTTACCAAGATGTAATGACACTTTTTAAGTAATTTTATGTGGGTAGTAAATTTTTCATATTTTATTCTTTGTTTTAGTTATTCTTTTTTCAAATGGATAGAAACTCTGACTTGCAATTTTTATAATATGAAAACTAAACCTGTTGTCATCAACCCTTCCCGATTAAATAAAAAAAGTTACAGAAGCTAATAGAAATCTATTTTCTGTCTTAAATGTTTCAATATTCATCTCTGAAAAAAAAGTAGTATTAATGAACGTTATAGTAAAAATGAACCTAGTAAGTCTGCTGATCAGTGGACTCAAATATCAGTTCAGAAGTTTTATTTTGAAATTATTTTCTTTCGAATTGAAAATATTCAACTCACAATATGATTTTTTTCATATTTGTAATATTAATTATTATAAATGATATATTAAGTAGTTTCTCAAACATTATTAAAAGTAGTGAAACAAAACTAAAAACTAATATTTATAAGCTTTTTTTAATTATGATTACCTTTTGAATTCATCATTGCCTGAATAATTTAAGAGCTGTAATTGCCTGATATCTCGTATTTAAAAGCATCAATCTAAAATGATTAAAATATCTGGTCGTCTGATAATTACAATGATTGATGCAAACAGATAATGATTATCACAAATATTTTATTAATTACCTGTATCCTAATTGGTAAATACACTGCTCAAAACAATTAAAGGATATTTGAAGTTTTATATAAAATAAAGATATAAACGAAATTTTTTTTGCCGAAAATAGAAGAAGAGAATCACAAATGCAAATTTTTCTGGTTTTCAAACTGTGGAGTATGCAAATTTTGAGTTCGACGTCAAAAACGTCGCTTCAGCGGCAACGAATGAAATTTGACTTTCAACTGGATAAAAGAGAATGAAGACAAGGATGATCGGCATTCAGTGATTGCTTTGTTTCGATGAGTACGATGTCTCAGAGAAATCATTTGACAGATTCAGAAGTTTGGAGAATTGTTGGTAGCTTAGAAGGGGGCCAAACTCAAGCCGAAGTAGCGCAAGCCATTTGAATGTCACAAAGTGTCATTTCCAGGATCTGGAACCGTTTTTTGGAGAGTGGATGTGCAGGCCGAAGACCAGGGCAAGGTCGTAGACGGGCAACAACGCCCAATGAAGGTCGGTATTTAGCGTTAACAGCTCGGAGACACCGAAACATGAACGCTACTCTTCTCCAACAATACCATCGCTCGACTACAGGCACCACGATTTCAACTCAGACTGTCCGAAACCGGCTCCATTCTGTAGGTCTGTATGCTCGCCGACCGATGGTATGTGTTAGATTAACATCAAGGCATCGTTGCGACCGCAGGGAGTGGGCAACCGAGCATGTCAACTGCAGGAGAAATGAATGGAGCAATATTCTGTTTTCTGACGAGTTCCGTTTTTCTGTGCATCCGGATAATAGGCGTATATTCATCTGGAGGGACCGTGGCAGTAAGAATAATCCTGCGTTCGTGCACGAAAGTGTCAGATTTGGCGGTGGAGGAGTGTTGGTGTATGGTGGCATCTCCATTGACGGGCGCACTGACCTCTACCTCATTCGAGATGGAGCTCTGACTGGTCGACGATATACGGATGAGATCCTCAGACCTATTGTAGTCCCTTACGCTGCAGCAATCGGAGATAACTTCATTTTATTGGACGATAACTGCAGGCCACATCGTGCAAACCTGGTGGAGGATTTCCTTTTCGAGGAAGGAATCGTTCGAATGGAATGGCCAGCGTGTTCTCCAGACATGAATCCAATCGAGCACGTTTGGGACGCTCTAGGAAGACGAGTTTCTGGCCGCCAACAACCCCCACAAACTCTCCAAGAACTGGAAAGAGCTCTTCTGGAAGAGTGGGGCAGAATACCCAAACTCGTCATTAATAGCCTCATTGAGTCCATGCCGCAAAGGTGTTCAACATTGCTGGCCGCCCGTGGAAACCATACCTTTACTGAAAATGATTTTCTTTGAAGAAAACACCTTTTCTTATTCTTTTTTCTCATATGCACAAATTGTGTTTTTTCCCTTTTGTACACAAATGCGCAATAAAATGCATTTTTTTCTGCTAAACATGTGTCATTTATTCTCATATAACCTACTATGTCGGTCGACCATGTATCAATCAGCTAAAAAGTTTCCCAGATAGAAAATCCACCTAAAATTGCAATATCCTTTAATTGCTTTGAGCAGTATATATTTGAAAATAACTTTTTTATTTAATCAGTATGTTTTCATTCAATTGCGGTTCGAAATACAGCTATAATAATCATTATGTTTATTACTTTTTATAAGGTATCCATTACTGAAACAAAGGGCATGCATTACTGGGCTAGAGAGTATCCTTTACTGTACTTTTGGGTGTTTTCATGAATTTCTGTTATTCAAAATAAAATTTTGATTCATATTGGGAAATAGGACTATAGGAATGGTTAAATATCGGTTATTTCTTAATATAATATCGAAAAAAACAAAACAAATAACTATATATAAAAACTATATAATAATATATAATATATATAATAATTAGATAATAATATATAATATATATAATAACTATATAATAATATATAGTATATATAATAACTATAACTATTAATAAAAAATGTATTTAAAAATATTCCTTATACAGCGATCATGTTAGCCAAATTAAGCCGCAATGATAATTATATTGTTTTATGTATGTGCCAACTCGTCACCTGAGAATAATAAGGTTCTATTTGTGTTTTTGAAAAATATGACTTACCGGTATAGAAAGGATCTATTTGTATTTATGAAGGCATTTTTGCATGAAAATGATGTTATATATAAATTACATATGATATTACGATTATGTTATGACATTATTTTAAATAAGAAATGCCTTCTTAGATACAAATAAAACATTTGTATATCGATAAGTCAACTTTTTCAAAAATACAGATAGAACATTATTATTCTCAAGTGACGAACTGTGGCAGTGAAAGGTTTATCATCCTGTCAGGTGGATTTTTTTTCTGCCATGAGTCAGGCGCTCATTTTTTGCGAACTTTATCTAGTAATAACAAAAAAAACAGCCCCCATCCCCCTCAATATATATATATATATCATCATCATCATCATCATCATCAACCGTTTTCGATCCACTGCTGGATGTAGGTCTCCCCATATATATATATATATATATATAAATAAATACATATATATATATATATATATATATATATATATATATAAGAAAATATGCAAGGTAGAGAATTAAGCTAATTGTGAACTGGGGAACAATTTGTAGCCAAAAGATATGACTATCATATAAAATATAGTGGGGGTTTTTTTATGTAAAAGAAACGTAATACGTGGTCATACGAATTTTAGATGACATATTATACAAGATATAAGGTAATGGGTTGATGTTATTTTTTTAAATAATCAATTTTATGTTTTGAAATACAGTTATTCTGTCAATTCTTTACATTTTTGACAAAAATTTTAAACTTAAAAAGTATATAACTGGAATACGTAACCAATAAATTTTTAAAATCGCTTGCTGTTTCTCAATGATCTGAAATTAAACAGTCCGCACTCTCTTTTTACAATTATGCTGAAAAGGGAAAAATAACTACTGAAAATAACACATATTGTTTTATCGAAAAAGAACATATACCGTCGATTTGAATGTTAAATAATTACCAAAGTAATTACTATTTTTCCTCAAAATTTCAGTTTTTCTCAAATAACTACAATTGAAATCACATATTTCATTTTCAATCAAATCGGTTCAAAAGAAAAAAAAAATGAAAGTCCATCTTCGAATTAACTAATTCTTCGAATATTAACATTAAAATGTAAATATAACACTAAACTACTCTCCACTGAAGACGTCAGATTTGAAAAAAAAGCTTAATATTAAGTCATAATCTTAAGACATTTAAGATTAGTTATATTAAGATAATATAGTATTAGGCATTGTATATCATGATACAGATTAAAAAAATATAGTGTGCCTAACAAATAATTTATAAGATTATTATTAAAAAAGAATCATTCTCGAACAAATATCTAGAGTTTGATGTTTTTAAAGCAATATCCAATATTTACATTTCAGAAAACCTAAAAAGAATCAATTCTACAAACATTTTTTTAACATTATTACACTTAATATGAGAAGAATATGAGTATCTTTTGAGAGCTTGCGACTTTACTTAAAACTTGAATTATTATTAAAAAACCAGTATATTCTTATTAAAAAATTCTTTAATAAAATATTTTGGAAGAGCTATTGATTTATTAATGGATTTTACTCGTTTTTATTAAAGCTCTTTCATGTGGAGTTTGTTTAAAAGATTAAGAAAGTTGTAGGTTCGCTGGAAATAGTCGAACTTTATCTTTTTTTAATTCACTTATTATTTGAAGCTGGTATTCAGAAATTTTGTTTGCGATATCTGGTATAAAAGTTTAAAACATATTAAAAACATTTGTTGAATAATTTAGTTCACTCATAACATAATATATAAATTTGTGGCATTTTTATATTCTACCTACTTAATATTCATGTATTTTATATATATATAATAACTTGACCATACTGTTTACTGTAATTTAAATAAAATCGAACTTTATCTTTTTTTTTAATTCACTTATTATTTGATGCTGGGATTCAGAAAATTCATTTGCGAAATATGGTATAAAAGTTAAAACATTTTAAAAACATTCATTGACTAATTTAATTCACTCATAACATACATAAATTTGTAGGATTTTTTATATTCTACCTACTTTATATTCATGTATTTTATATGTATAAAATAACTTAACCGTACTGTTTAATAAAATTTAATTTTGTTATAAACAAACATAAAACCCTTAATTTAAATCCACTGGTAAATATATATATATATACCTTGCTCATTTAGAAATAAATTTAAAATTTATTACTCAAAATTATGTCTTTTTTCTAAATGTACAGGGTGTCCCAGAAATATTGGGACAAACTTTAAGGGGAGGTAGGGGACATTACAAGGGTTCAGATTTGCATAGCAACCCATGGTCGGAAACCTTTTGTTGGCGCGATAGTGATGACAAAAAATGCAAGAAGCACAGGACACGAATAAGACGAGAAATTATCTTGTATCTATCCTTATATCTTGTATCCTGTATCTTGTATTATATTGTATCTATCCTTAGTACAGCAGAAAAGTAAGAAAAAAAATAACATTAAAAACACAGTAGGTGTTTGAAATTATGACCCGGATCCTGATGCATGCAGGTACATCTCCCGTGCATGGAAGATCTAATGTTCTCCAGAAAATACCGGGAATGTCCTGAATTTCTCCAGCAGCTGCAACGATGCGTACAACTAGTTCCTCAGAACTTTCAATTGTTATGCCGGTATTTTAGCACCACAAAAAATAAGAAACATGTTTTCTCTCCCTGTTCGTGTACTTTCTTTCATGTGTTTTGTGTCGTCACTACTGCGTAAGGAAAGTGTTTCCAATCATGGGTTGCTGTGTATATCTGAATCCTTGTGATGATCTCTACCTCCCCTTAGAGTTTGTCCTATTATTTCTGGGACACCCTGTATATGATGTGAAACTCCATTTTCCAACCTTTTCCGTCTTATACCGTTTTCTTTTTAGTATATTCCATTCGAGATCTTTCCTTCTCGTTACTTTAATCTCATTCATCTTGCACATCCAAAATTGAAACCATTGAGTTAATGAATTTATTTTGTTAAGACTTTTTTTCTAATCCACATTTATGTATATTACAATGAATTTCAAACGTTATCTTTTATAAACACAATAGGATCTTGAAAAAATTTCAAAATATACTTTTGGTTTACTTAAAGAATTTATATTTTAAAGTATTTTTGTAAAATATAAATGAAAGATCAATTTTGTCTAATAAAAATATATGGAATATAAGATAACTTACTTCAAGTAAACTTGTTATTAATCCTTTCAGACATTCTAAACTCTCTATACATATTTTTTAAATTGTGAAATTACGTAATTTCTACACAATCTTTAAAAGTATAGAAAAGGTTCTTAAAATATATTTTATTCGAAGAAATATTTACTTTAAAAATGGTTTATTACAACAAAGACATACTATATATAAGGTACTCTGGGGTAATAACGCCACGTTAAGGTTCTACCAATTTTCACGGCTTAGTTTTAGATTGTATTTTTCAAACAAATCTAAGATCTGATACAGCAACTCATTGACTATCTGTATAAAATAACATAATTTAACAGATATGTATTCATAAAATGTAATGGCGTTTTTTCTTGACCCATGCTATTTGGCGTTATTACCCACCTATATGGGTAATAACGCCATGCAAACAAAACTATGAATAAGATGGAATAATTGCATGTGGATAGCCCAATTCTAAAAATACAAACTCTATAAAATTAGAAATTGGCAAATTGCATTCTAAGTTATTGAAAATGTTCAATTTTTGTGAAAGTGTAAAAAATATAAAGGTGTGGTGTGGAAGGGGGGGGGATGAGGCAAATGAATATCAGACCGTGAGATTCTTTTTGCTTAAAAAGGACCGTTTGAATAGAAATATGAGAAACATTGCACAGTTTTAACTGTGTTTATTTGAATTAGTATTTAGGATGTAGCTCGGCCACTGTAGGGTATCAACCGGGGTATTAATGTCAAGGATTGGCGTTATTACCCCGGTATAGTTATTGCGCAGTACATTTTAAATTACAAATTATCTCGAGAAGATATCCAAAATCTTCAATAACATTTTAAAAGCACATGAAATGCACTGCAAATTTTTGTAATTAACAAAGTATTTCTGGATAAAAAGATAGTCTTCACATATACAAAACGTATCTCGCAAATTTTAGATCAAGCGTTAATTTTAGTTGTTTGTAAAAACAATAAGACCTAAAAATGAAACAAATTAACTTGAAGCTGTTTTTTGCGATTTATATAACTCAAAACCCTTCTGCGCAGAGCACATGGGTGTCATTTACCTGATTATTTCATAATTATGCAAAATATAAGCACTTGGCATTATTACCCCGCCTGGCGTTATTACCCCAGGGTACCTTACATGCACAGGTATGTTGATTTATATAGATTAATTACAATCATGTCAGATGAATGATTAAAAAAATTGTAAATCACATATTTTACAAACATTCTTAAAATTCAACCCATAAATTTAACTTAAAAAATAAAATTAACTTTTATAAAGACTGTTATTCAGAATTACTTTTTATTTTAATATAAACTATGTATCATAATTAGATTTTGTTACAAAATAAACTGTTTATCATAATATTAGATATTATTTTCAAATAAACTATGTATCAGAATTACATATTGTTATAAAATAAACTATCTATTAGAAATAAATTTTATTGCAAAATAAGTTAGCTATCAGAATAAGATTTTATTATAAAATAAACTATCTTTCAGAAATAGATTTCATTATAAAACAAGATGTCTATGATAATTCAGAAGACATTGTTAATTAAGACTCTTGATCTATTATGTTTTTACCTTGTAAATTTTTGTTTAATATGCGTATTCCACACTAATGTGATTTGTCATTCCGTAAAATTATTCCTGTATAACTTTGTTGGCTGTATAAAAAAAATTAAAATTAATTACGTGATTCCATCACTGTAAACTATAATAACAAAATCAAGCTAGAATACCGATTTTCATAAAAAATTTCATTTCATTAGCAAACAAAAAGCAAATTACCGAAAGAATGTTTTCATAAAACACCGGCATTTTAAATTTTGTTTTGTCCGAAGACGCATTATATGAACAAGGTAGAACCCGTCAAATTTGACGAAAGGAAATGTTTAAGAAAGAACTGTTTCATTGACTTATAATAAACCTAGAGAATTAGTTATAGTAAAAAATGCATTTTATATTGATACGTCTAACTCTTAAACAAACGATATTTATCGTCAAATTAACAAAATACTATTTCAATAAAACGCAGTTGGAGAAATTGTTAAAATTAAATTTTAATAATATATGTAAGCAGTAAAGAATAATAAAGATATGTTATTATGATAAAGTTATTAATTAAAGTCTTATGCTAGCATTACAAAATGAAAAAAAAAAAGATATCCAACTTTGACACAATCATACAGATGGAGGACAAAATAATACGAACACCTGTGAAAAAGTATGACTTATTTCATCCCACCTGCAACAGAAGTATGTAAATTAGTGAGAGTGAACGGGAAGGTATTAGTCTATCAACAGCAGTCACCTGCGTTGCATGCGTCTATCGAATTGTCTGTGATATGTTGAAATGTCAGACCTCTCAGAATTCCAAAGAGGAATGATTGTCGGAGCACGTTTAAGTGGAGCATCGGGTACGAAAACAGAAAACCTTTTTAGAGTTTCGAAGGAGTACGGTATCAGCCATTATGACAACATACGCGAAAACGAGTAAGACGATGTCCTTAAAGCAGCCGAATGTGCAAAATTGCGATAGGGATAGACGAGTCGTGAAGCGCATTGTAGACCGAAAGCACAAGCAATCGTTATCCGAGACAATATCCGAAATGAACAGACATCTCCAGGACGCCGTATCAACAAAAACTGTCAAAATGGAACTTCATGCTGCGATCATTTATGGCAGAGGGGCAATTAGAAAACCTTTGGTGGCAGCAACTGATGCTTTCAAGCGATGCCAATGGTGCAGAGATCAGAAAGAGGGGGCCCTACAGCTGCAAACAACAAGTAATATGGCCAAATGAATCATCGTTCACCCTATTTCAGACGACCGGACCCGTTTATGTCTGGAGAATACCCAGAGAAGCGTTCAATTCTGAATTCCTCATGCCGACTTTAAAGTATGGGGGTGGCTCCAATATGGTGTGGGGTTCGATATCTTGCCACGGTCTTGAGCCACTTGTTATTCTGCATGGGAGGATCAAATCCAATCACTATCTATGTATTCTAGGGGATCATATCCACCCTTGTTGTCCAGACTGTATTCCCTGCAGAGCGAGTGCTTTTTCAGGGCGAGAACGCACCAATACACATTGCTAAGTATGTTTAAGCTTGATTAAACGAGCATGATGATTAAATTGAACATTTTTCCTGTCCACCTCAGATTTAAATATTATTGAACATTTTTGGATTATTTGGGTTCCAAACTCTGTTCCCGATTTTTTCCCCATTCTGCCTTTCTGAATTAGAGACCGTTCTGCTGAAGGAATGACTTTAATATACCTTTAAATATTGTCCATAATTTTTATGTACCTATATCACATTGCATTAAATCTGTACTTTGGTCAAAGTGTGGTCCAACCCCGTATTAAGAGAGATTTTCCATTATTTCACAGGTGTTCTTATTATTTTGTCCCCCATCTGTACAATTTTTGTCCCTTGAAATCTAAACCCGACATTATTTTCACAATATCCAAATTTACAAATATACATTTTGCATTTGTATTCACCTTTTGAAAAAAATTGTCATTTTAATTTGATCATTTTGATTCAAGTTCTGAAACAGATACTAAACTGTTGATATTCTTTTGTGTGTAAATAAAATTTTGTAAATGAAATCAAAATTTACCGGATTTTATAACAGAAGATATTTAAATTTAAAATTTTCCCTTTTAATGAGAAAATGGCAATATAAAGATACAGCAATCAGTTTTTTTTTTCCTTTTTTCCTTTGTTTTTAATAGAAATAGAGCACTCCTGTTCCACGATCAGAAAAGCGGTATTAAAAGACACAAAAAAATAATATTTCAAAAACAAATTAAGATAGAGCTTTTAAACAAATTTCATTTAAAGGTACATTTTTTGCCCTACAGGATGGTGTAAAAATTGAAAATGTGCGATATTTAGAAGTTTAAAATATTTTAGTAGCAAGAATTGCAACACTGAAATTTCATTTGAAAGTGTTGCCACTCTCGAAATGACGTATGCCTTATGCACAGATACGTTTCGCCTTTATAATATAGATATAGACGAAGATAGCATTAGAAGAATTCACAAGTTAATATAAGATTACTCGGGGAAACAGGGCCATGATTTTACAATGTTACTGCGTAAATTCTGGCAATTCAGCTTCCAATAGTTAATGCGCCTGTGAATTAAAGTCTGAACTTTCGGAACTGTGTAAAGTTGGGTTCACTCTATCAGGCAAGAAATCAAAAAAATAAAATATAATACCTAAAAATACCTATTGTATCATCTTAGCACCTTCACTGTAAAAAAGCTGCAGCAGAGATTCCAGACAATGTCCGTAAAACAAACGGACTTTATTACTATATATCAACGAAATTTGCCATTACATTAATGGTTTTTGCCCGTAAAACATAAAATATTACGAGATTTGACCATTTGTGTGAAAAAATGACATATTCCGTAAATTTACTAGTTAATTTACGGTAAAGTTCCATAAATTTACATTTTTTACTGTATTTCTTTGTTCATTGGTCCAGTTGCCTCATGAAAATGGGGCAATCTGGACCAGGTAGTTCACTTTTCTTCACGCATTTGATTTTTTTTTAATACGGAGTATGCAGTCCTGTTTAGAAACGTGCACATAATTTATGAAAAATTAAACCAGGCCAATCATGCAGATTATATATCGACTGAAGAGAGTTGTAAGGGGAATCTTTGCTGTCTAGATGTCTAAAAAGTGTACCAAATGTGAAATTATTAAATTGCTTTTTACAAAAACACAATAATTAAGTAAGTAATTATAGGTAATAATTATGAAAATCACCGTGTATTTTAGGAGAAAAATAAATCAGATATACCTGAAAACTAACCTGTATGGAGATATTTAACTATCAGATTCTCTTTCTTATTTACCCGAGTGAAAGTTTTATAAGTCCAATAAATACGTAAGGAATGGATTCGTGTTTCCACATAAAGCAGAACTAAATTTTATTATTTTTGACAATTTTATTATAATGCCACTTTGTTTTCAGTACGCCTCTTCTTATGTATCGTGAAATTTCGAGGTTTAGCTTTCTCACTTAAGAAATTTTACTTAATAGCAGCCAACATGTCTTTTAAATCTTTCATTAATGTAATTTCAATAAGATATTGTATAATTTTCTTTATTACCAGTAAAGCAAAACAAAACAAAAAGAGGCAAATTAATTTTATGCAGTAAGAGAACCTCGAAAAAGTTATTTATAATTGTTTGAGCAACTGGACTCTACAGGTCCAGTTCACTGAGAAACATGTGTTAGTTATACAATTCTTGAAACATTTACGGCGTAAATGGAAGACCAGCCTTATATTTGAAACATGAAATAAATATTTATAGGTTCTTAATAATATTAATATATTTATATGTTTAATCTTAAAAGAAGAAAAGTTATTTAATAAATGTGCTAGCCGTATTTTAAATAAATAATAATAATAATAAACAAGAATGTTGAACCAAAATGGTGTTTTTTTCAAAAAAAGAAACCAAAATTTTCGACAACTTATCACAGCAATGATGACTAAAATGACACACGTTATTTTAAAAAGTAGAGATCGGGGTAAAATTTGGACACAAGCTAAACATTAAAAAACATCAACGGTTTTTAATAGCATTTGGCCCAGTTAGCTCGTTATTCCCGTTATCCAGCTCACTTTAATTATCTTCAAGTTTTTCATCTTTTTATGGAATTTTCCTTATTTCAAATTTTACTTTTAGTTTTAACTGTTCACTGTCTGTTTTTGATTTTCCCCTATTTTTACAGAAAGAAACTTTTGAGGATGCGAGAAAAAATTGTGCGACTTCATGTTTTCGATAATTGATGTATTCCCTTTAAAATACTTTATGAAAAATGAATATTTAAAAAATGAATAAAATACCCTTAAAATGAGTATTTAAAAGTATTAAAGATTTGGGACAATTTAAAAATGACACTGACTTCCGATATTTTATCACACTGAGTTCTGAAATAAAGAAAGCAATGTATTATATAATGGACATATTAACAATTAATTAAAATATTTTAATTATTATTCGTTAGTTTCTGTTTCAAAACGAAAAATTTTTTAATGTCTTTTAAAGGGCCCAATCATCCATAAATAAACCTGCGACCAATCTCAATAAAATATGTATAGAAAATCTATATCACAAGATTGGTGTGAATTAAGTATATTAATATTGTTTATTTATTGTTACCTATATTTTCATTATAGATATAGAAATTATATAAATTCCTTTAGAACTTTAAAGAAATATAATTCTTCATATAAGCAAATTAGCAAAAACTATACTTATTTTAATTCTAAAAGCAACAAGTAAGAAAAACATTGCTTTAAGCATAGATTATGAAACAATTTCAAACACTTTCTGAAATCTTTAACAAAACTTCGTTATTTAAGGATATAGGTTGTTACTATTGTTTGCAAAGTACGTTCCAATACTTTTGAACAACCCTGCGGTTGATTTGTCGTTTGATATATATACTATATATTGGAGATATTTAGTTTAGCAAGGAAACGCATAACAAGTTGAAATTGCTTTGCAGCAATTTTTACTAATATATGAAAATATACTTTAATACTTTTTTCAGCCCTGTGGTTTACATAGTACCTTTATTACACACCAGCGTTTAACTAAAATTTAATTCAAACTGAAAGATTGTAAAATTTTATAATCTACATCATAGGCACGTTTTTACCTTCTTGTTTTGTTTGCTTTAAAACATTAAGGAAGATATATGTAAAAGAATTTAAGATTCAAATTTGCAAAATACTAATATAAAACTCATAAAACTTTGGAGAAAAATATTTTCTTTTCAATATTAAAGGTCTGTCACCTATGCCAAATAGAGTCACAAAGGCATTTCTCACATCACGTCATAATCATCAGATTTGTAATATATCCACGAAAATATTTTCAAAAAGAAAAAAATTCGAAAACAAAGTTCGACAAAAGTATGCATCAAACGACATTTTTATTGTAAAAGTTGTAAGAATTCCATATATATGTTGCTTTCCATAGATTTTATAGATAGTTGAATTCAATAGATGTTGCTTTTAATTTCTTACGATTTTTTTCTTTTAATTGTTTGGGTTGCTGGTCCAAGATTAAAACCTTCAATTATGAGGATTATTTTTTTAAATTGGTACTTTCTTTTCGACCTGTCCTGTTCAGTTGATCCTACTAGTAACTAAGCTACCGTCGGCCGGCAAGGCTCTCTGTATGGCTGGTGCACGCAATCTCGAACACCAGGTAAAAACATAATCCTTCCTGGTGAAATTAATCATGTGAGAATGATAGAAAGTGGTAGATTTCCAAATAATGATGAACTAACTAACTGACAACCATAATGAAGAAACAGATGAGAAAGACCGAGATAATGTTGTACAAATAGCCTTAACACTTTATCTAATGATAATGATGATAATATTATGAATTCATGAAAAGTTTAAATTCTAAAGCATTTTACGTAATTTTTTTAAATCAAATTAAAAGAATTACATAACCATTTAAGAAATGTTTGAAGGATTTTAGAAGGAATTATTAAATTTGAATTTACAGAAGTTTTGTCGAATATTTATATCCCCACTCAAATCTTTTATTTTAGATTGTTTTCTTAGTAGTTTGTAGAATTATAAAATGTGCAAATATGATGTTCTTACAATATAAATATGAATATTTCCGATATGAAAAATCCCCATCCCCATCCCTCAGCGCCAAGAAAGCTGAAAAGATACTAAGGCAAAAGAAATCACCGTTTTAAAAATATTTTTACTTTGTGTAACTAATAATGCTTTTGGAACAAAATAAAGTAATGTATCTGTAACTGATTATAAACTGTATTACAAGTAACTGACGTATAAAAATAATTTTAAAATAAGTAATTTTAATGGTATTTATATGTACCGTTGTCAGATAAAGGGTTAAACAAAATATTAAAAAAATATGGGCTGAGAGAGGCAGAGCCAAAGAACAGAGTTAAATGGTGAGATAAGTTCTATATACCTTTTTATGGATGAAAACATCAAATAGGGGGAAACTGAAAAAGGCGAGGATGCTGATTCGGATGCCATACAATGCATTACTTAGTTAAGTAATAATTTACAACTGAAACAATATTTATGTTTAAGAAGATTTATCTGTATAGTCAAATTATTTAAAACTGAACATACAGCTGAAACATAAAATATTTTCAGTTTAATTAATTACCCCGCATACCATTTAAAAATTACTAATAATACTTATTACATGCATAAAGAGTTAAATGGAAAATCTTAAATAAAAAGAAACGCATAATCAAAATTAACACCTTTCGTATCTTTATATACGTCATATTTTTTTATTATTATTCATTAAAAAAAATTCTTAGTGTCTAATATAATTAAACTTGTTTTTGTCAAATATATATGTTTTTAACTTTTCTTTCATTTATGTTATAGATTTTCATTTATTTACTCCACATTCTTTTTTATGGAGTGGTATATAAAATAAAATTAATTAATTTTTTTTCTTTATTCTGATTTCCTTATATAAACATATTTTGATCCAATTTAAAACATAAAGATCCAATTTAATTAAAAAATCTAAAGAGAATTAAATATTTAATAAACTTTTTATAAATTCATCGAATAATCATATAGATATTTATTTAACAAGCAAAATGTCCCATTTGTGGTAACATTAATTATCCACATTACAAAGGATTACTGTTTAAAATATTAATAGTTCTAAGAAATTAATTAATATCAACCCCACCGATTATTACTTTATTTCAGTTGGAATTTTCTTTTATATAATGTGTGGTAAAATAATCTACACCATAAATGAAATTTCCTGTTAATATTTAACTTAAAATTCTTTGAATGTTTATTTTTGTTTATGAAATATCGTTGATGAGCCGTATGAGCTATTTTTATAAAATAAAAAAAAAAACGGTTCGTAAATAGATATTTAAAGAAAGAAAACAAATAATCTAATAGTAGCGAATATAGCACGTATAAAAAAGCTAGAACACTTGATAATAAGATCCCGATTGGTCAATATTTCCTTTTTATTATTATAGATAATATATGTAAGAAGAGGAGATATTGTGTAAAATAATATAGATTCAAGACAGCGGCTGTACACAGCTCAAAATTGATGCTCGTATTTGTTTGCTAGACAAGCATTACATGCTGTGTCCTAGCAACTGAAATAGCACAAACAACCATAACATATATTCTGGTTCTAGCAGAATTACCAGCAAGTCATATGGTGTGTATTGGCCCACTTTGCTACTTGGCCAGCATACATAATCCAGCATGTGTTGCTTGAATATGTTGCTGGCCCACCAGGCAATTAAGACCATCACTTGCTTGTAATTTCTGCTAGTCTAGCATTACTTTTTCTACCATCACGTGCTTTTACTTTTTGCTATTCTAGCAACAGTTGCTAGTTAAAAAAAAGACGCAGGTACTGCAATCTATTGAGAGCACCGGAAGCGTCTGCGGGTATTGTCGGCAGAAATTACACCGGATTTTTTTCCTCTTCTGAGAGTCGAACTTGCTAACTGTGGTGTGTAAAAACAAAACAAAATTTGTTGATTAACTTTTTTTTCATTTTTTCCTACCAAAACAATTTTTTTAGTGTGAAACAGTTTTGTTTGTATATTTTAGAGGACCAAAAGTATTAGGCAAAATACAATTTTTTTAAATTTTATTTTCAAATAACTGTTCTTTCATTTTATTTTACATTGACAAAAACAAGAAAAAAAGCAAGATTGAAAGAACAGAATTGCAAAATGACGAATTCATTGCTTTTTAAGATTTTAATAACACACGGCATATGGGATGTCAAGTTATTAAATTTTTCTCCAATAAAGGATATGAATATATATCAATCTTCTTATTTTTATTTCGCCTTTTTTCTTTTGCTAGGGGGGGGGGGGCATAAGAGACAAGGCAGCTGAAATGATAATAATGTGTGTTTGTCTTGTATTTCTCTGAAGAGTTGCCTAAGTGTAATCAAGAAGATTGGGAAATATGATATTCTGCTTCACTGATGCTACGTAAATTTCAGAAGCACAGCAATTACGTTCTGTTTCAGAAAATTAAGCGATATTAATATTGAATGATTAAAAATGTTTGAGAAACGGAATTAAAACGATGTAAAGATATAAATAAATATTTATTTTTATGACGAACTTTTAAGGATATCTTTTTACTGTTTTATTAACAAGAAATAGTTCATTGTGTAATTCTGTCTATGTTTGTCTAACATCAATAATGTTTTTAAAAAGTGTATTGTAGTTGCTTAAAAAATTCTCTACTTGAACCAAAAATCTCTTTTTCAGATTTTTTATCCAGCTTTAAATAATATATAATCAATAAAAAGTTTTGGTTATATAAACTCCAAAAAAATGGTTTGCTTTCTTTTAAATACAAAAATGACCGGTTCTTTAATTCTTAAGAATAAATGAAAAAAAAAAAAAACCTGAAATAGCGAAAAACAAGTTGAAAAATTTAAAAAAGCCTTGTGTTCAACTGTTTACATTAGTTGCAAAGAACAAGAAATGGTACAAGGTATTAAAATAACAAGAAAACGCTTTAGGACAATTGTATATGATTTTGAGGAATGCAAGAAATTCAAAATAATAAGAATTGAATATATCGAACCGAAGATGCAAAACTTACTTTAAAATTTACTACGTTATGTTCATTTACAAACTAAAAGTCATTAAAAGAACTGCGTGAATAATAGTTTCTTTTCATTAAAAGATTTAAAATTATAATTTAAAACTATTTATATCTTTAATTATGTACAGAGTTGAATGCTAAATTTGCGTGCGAAAAAAATATTAAATAAAGAAAAGAAAAAAGTAGAACAAGAATCGATGTGCTTTACAAAGACTTGCAGATTTTCAACTTCATTTCTTACTTGAAAGTTATTTTAGAACAAAATCAGGCAACGATATCTACATAAAACTTGATGCAAAAAAGCTAAGATCATCTTCGATAAAAGCATTTTGTTGTATCTCGTTGGGAGCAATCAATACTGCGTCTTCAAATAAGCAGACTTTCAATATTTTCTTTCTCTTTTTCTTATCTAAAAAAAAATAATAATGGCTTCAAAAATAATTTTTTACTGTAGTCGGTTTTAAACGTCATGTACCATAAGCGGATTTAAAAAAAAATCGAAGAAAGATATTAATGTAGAAGGGGCGGAAAAAATATTAAACTGTTTGTTAGAAAGGATTTTTACTCCGCCAAGGGTTTTTTCGTATTTTACTAATAACGAAATTTCCCAAGAAGAGATATCATAAAAGTATAAAGTAGAAATCTCAATGATAGTACACTTAGGTTACATGCAATGCAGAAATCATCTTAGCGCATAGTATTTATAAGATTGCAAAAACATTTAGCTACCTTTGAAATAAATTAATATATATACAGATAGATAGATATATTGATATATAGATTTATATATATACCAATAATAAGAAAATACTTCAAAAGGAATACTTCATTCAAAAAAAAGATACTAAAATATAGAATGTCAGTATGGACTTACATTCATAATACTTGTATAATGCAGCTATAGCTGCCAACTTTTGCGCATTTTTCGTACCACAAAAATTTTATAGTAAATATTATATTAATTAATCGTCAAAATCTTAATATTAAACAAATGGAAAATCTCTGTACAATTTAGTGGCAGCTAAAATGCGTAAAAGTTGGCAGCTATGAATGCAGCATAGTAATTTGAATGCTAATATAAGCTATTACTTGACAAACATATTATATAAGTGGAATATATATATAAGTTATGTCATTGTATTTCATTTTCCTAAATTACGCGCGATAATGAATGTAAAATGTTTAGATAGATAATAAGTAAATTGTGTAAAATGAAAAATAATACAGTATGCACTGTTAGAGGATTAATTTTTCATTTTCTTTCAATTATTCCGATTAAGTGTGTAATTATCGCAGAAGTTGCTTATTGTATAAGTTTTGAATAGTTTTCCTTTTGTTTTTATATATTAAAATCAATAAGAATCTTTAGATATATAATAGGTAAATTATTGCAAAATGTAAAATAATGCAACATTAATTTGGGGATTATTTTTGTAATTTTTTTTCATACCGATTGAGTATACAATTACTGTAGAAACTGATTATTTTATGAAATATGAATATTTTCTTCCGTTTGTACTTTATTTTTATAAATTAAAACCGATAAAGAGTATAAAAAAATTTAGATAGATAACTAGTAAATTATTGTAAAATGTAACTAGTCGTTTTGGGTCACCGTAATACTTACCCATCAATGATATGCATAATATAATATATGCAAATAAAACATGTGTAAACTCTCTATAAAATGCATTGCATTTCCAAAAGAAAATTTAAACGTATATTTAAATACCTTTAATATACATAGTAAGGCTCTATTAATGAATTGCTGATGAACGAATTTCGACAAATTATATAAAACGCCAAACTTCTCAAGTAGTACCAAATTGCGTAAAAGAAATATCCTTATAATTCAAAAAATAATAATTATATTTACTAACATGTTACTGCGTCGGATTAATCTTCTCATATTCAATTAAAATATAACTTTGAAATGAAATTTGAATGAAATACAGGGTCATGAAAAATAAAACAGTGTAGAAAATAAGCAAATTAATCAACAACTAACCTCAGAAACTAATTATTTAATCGAATTCGTTTTTTATGCAAAATTTGTGTTATTTTATTGCCTTTTAATTCTTCTCCTTATAAGAAAAAAAATCGAAAATTTTTATATATCTTTCATTAGAACGAATTTTTCGAGAGTCCGAAAAAAATAATTCCGTATAATTGAGGTTACTGTTATTAAATAGGTTTCGTGCCATTCTTACACACTAAGTACATACAAAATTTCAAATCCAGACACGTAGACAGAGAGAAATGCAAAGGGATGGATGGCAATTTTCTTTCTCATATATATATTTATTTTTATTATTACATATATATTTACATATATATTACATATATATATATTTTTTTACACATATATTTTTTAAATCTCCAGTATGTGAAACGTGTAAATCTATCAAAAAAATTAACGGTGTCTGTTCTAAACAGTGGAAGCGTAAATTGTGATTTACGTTTTATTTGGCGTTTTATTATTTTTATTATATTTTATTTGGTGTTTTACGTTTCATTTGGCATTAAATGTTGTGTTCGTTAGTTATAACTGAGAAATTACTCACCCCCGCTATTCACTTTCGATCCACATACATTTACAAACAAAAGTATTAGAATATTAGACTTTATAAATATTAGTAACAGAACTTATTAAAATTTAGAACTCAAAATTACGATGCAAACATAAAATTAATTACCTCAGATTTTTTTAAACATTAAATTATAATATTTTATTCTTAATTATTTTAATCTTAAATTATAATATTTAAATCTAATAAAATTTTAAATAAAAAATGTTGACCTGAGCGCAATTTTATTTCAGTTCTACTCTGCGATGTCATCGGGCTTGACCAAATTGTTTCGTCAAAAACTTGTATAACAGAAAAAAAGCGATTAAGGCAATTTAATTTATGATAGCTTCGTATCCTATTAGGAAAAGTCAGACATAAGATCATAATTCAAACTGACTCTAGCAAATCTCTAGTTACTGGACGATTTGAAACAATAACGAGGTCACCAGAGGGAGCGGGATTCATTTAAAAAACACTAAAATGTAACGAAATGAATAGGATAAGTTAAATCCCAGTAAACTTGATTTCATTTTTCGCAATCAACAACAACATCATCTTTATCTCGAGGGCAGACCACTGTTGAGTGGTTAAGGCAAAATATCGCTACACTCTATAAATAAAAAGCCCCACTGCGTTGTAAGATTTCTGAGCACAATCAGCGTTCCCAAAATGGTTCAGTAGTGTTCCCAAAGTAGTTAATTCAGAATCCCAAAAGAATGCAGATCCTTAATGTGACAGCGTTTCTGTCACATATTATCTTGTCTTCTCCCCTTTTTAGAAATTTAACAATTAAAATCGAAACTTCAAAATTTTAACTGGAAATTAACCCCCTTAAATAAATACTTAAAGTTAATATTCTTGCATTTCAGGTTATAAAGCAGTACTTTGTTATTTTCCCTTTTATAACTTTGTATGTGAAATTAATTCCTTTACAAACCCTCTTTCATATGATAAAAAAACACCATTTTATTCCCACTCTTAGTTTTGGATTTTTATCACTTTGAGAAAGATCTGTTAATTCTTTTCTCGTCACAATAAAAGTTAACCGAATGTCAGTCTTCCTTACATCTGCACATTTCTGCATTCTTTCCCATGTTAAATAGAAGCAACTGTGGTTTATAATACGTTTATCCGTTAACATTCTCATGCACTCAGCTAATCTTTAAAATCTCCCAGATGTCATGAATCATTCGGCATGTAATTCTTTCAGTATCTGGAAGCACACGTGCGTATGCAATCGACACTCCTTAAAAACCACAGGACTGCAATATTATACCAACCCTAGCATTCTCTGTTACTAAGAACGGATTACTTCTAGTTGTTACTAAGCATTAACGGATTCTCATAACCTTGACGCTAAAAAAAAAGTGTAGCGCTGTACATCTTCCCTGCTTCAGTAGCTCACTTCTACTCGGACCACTGGCCATGTAACATCACGCAAAAAGGGGCGCTGTGCCCCTCTCCGGCTAATGCCGTGCCTTCGGGAAAATGATGTGATTTCCCGTATTACTACCGTCCCGTATTACTAGTATTGTAAACCTTCCATCGGTCATCTAAATAAACACTTTATTATGTCTACAATTATGTTGGAGTTTACTTCTCTGCGCTCTCCATCTCTCTCCCTGGGTTTGCTTGTACGATCACTACCATACTTAATAACATTCAAGCAATCAATATTTCTTATATATAATGTATATATTATCTAAGATGTTTTGATTGTTTGAATATCATTAAGGATCTGCCCTTTTATTAAATCCATTTTAAGCTACAAAATAAATTTTCCAATTTGGAAGTCTGATATACTGAGAAATCTTTCAAAACAATTAGGACCTTTTTTTACAGTGTAATCCTTTAAGAGGGTAGGTTGATTGCGTGTTTAACACCCGCTGGCTCCGTCGTACATTTTTGTGGAGTTCCCGGATGTAATAGTTTTGTGTTGTAAATCCCTTTGTGCCGTCTCGTCCTTGTATATTGGGGATGATTTATAAGCGCCCCCTGACGTCAAGCATACAAGTCAGATGTAAATGTTCAATATATGATCTTAATCTTGAAGGATGACAACTACAAAGTAAATCACGATACCAAAGTCACAAAAAAGATTGTTCTCGGGAATTTCTCATTTATAAATATATTTTTCAATTAGAATACCATTGAAAACTTATGCACATATTTCTATATGACTCCATACAATGCCACGTAAACAATTTACTGAAATGATTCCGAACACATTCCATTTAATTTTTAATTTCTGCTATTAAAGAACTACTATAATAAGAAATTAGTACGAATGTTAGTTTAACAAAAACTCAATTTAAACGTTACCTAAAAATCATTTTTTTTTAACCGCATTGAAGTTTGAATTCTTTCCAAAGGGTTAAAAAAACATTTAAAAATATATTGCTAAATACGTATAGAAAATATCTTTTTTGAAAAATTCAATCGTTTTCATGTATACATTAAAAGAAATAGATTTTTATAATTTTAGAAACTTGGTATAAAGAAAAACATAATACTTCCTATTCACTTGTAATAAAATATAAAATTATCTTTAAAATGGAAAAAAGACATATATATATATATATATATATATATGTACCTGTATTTGTCACAAATATATATATATATATATATAACAAATATATATATACACACAAATATATACAGGATGTATCTAAACTACTGGGCAAAACTTTAAGGGGTGATGGTACACATCAAGACAAATAATATTAAATGGGAAACTAAGGGTCCCAAACGTCTTCCGAAGGAGATAGGCGCCATCAAAGTTTAGGGTCCAAAATTTGAAATGATTATAAAAATCGGAAAAATTGGTGGATTCGTTTGCGGTTTTCATGAAAACTATTCATTATATCAGTATTGTCTTCAAAATAAATTATAAAGATAAATTTCAAAAAATGCCGATAGAGGGCGCATTAGACTTTGGAGTAACGAACAACTATTTTTTACCGTTATTTTTTGCATCTCATTGAATTTTTTTAGAAGTTTAGACATAAACTTAAATTTTGAGCTCAAAATCTGTGGTTAGGTAGCGCAAACTGAGCTGTGTTCAATGGGAGTGGATAGGTTCAAATTTCAAATGATTATAAAACACAGAAAAATTGGGCAATTGATTTGCGGTTTTCACTAAAATTATTCTTTATGCCAGTATTGTCTTGAAAATAAATTATACAGATAAATTTCAAAAAATGTCTATAGAGGGCGCTTTAGATTTTGGAGTAACGTACAACTATTTTTTACCGTTATCAGGGTGCGTAGCTTGGAAGCACCTTGTAAGGACCTTTTACCAGAATTTTTATAATATAATATTTGTTTTATTTAACGAAAAAGAAATCGTTTTTCGGATGTAACAACCAGTATTTTAAAGAATTTCTGATGCTAAAAGAATTAAAATTTTCTGAGTTTCTTGATGACTACGCACCCTGGTTATTTTTTGCATCTCATTAATTTTTTTTAAGGTTAGACATAAACTTAAATTTTGTGTTGAAAATCTGAATCGTTGAGAGTGGTTAAGTAGCGCTAACTGAACTGTGTTCAATGGGGGTGGGAAGGTTCAAATTTCAAATGATTATACAAAACGGAAAAATTGGTCGATTCGTTTGCGGTTTTCTCTAAAACCATTCTTTATGTCAGTATTTCGTTGAAAATAAATTTTAAAGATAAATTTCAAAAAATTCCGTTAGAGGGCGCCTTAAACTTTAGAGTAACATCAACACTTTTTAACTGTTATTTTTTGTATCTAATTAAATGCTTGCAAAAGCTTAGACTTAAATTTTGAGCTCAAATTCTGAATCGTTGAGAGGAGAAGAAGCGCAAACTAAACTGTGTTCAGGAGTTGAAATGTTACCCTGGCCAACATACGAACACAGTTCAATTTTTCTCTACTTAATTACGCACATCGATTCAGAGTTTGAACTCAAAATTTAAGTGTAAGCTTTTAAAACATTTATTTAGATATAAAAAAATAACGGTTAAAAATAGTTTTTGGTTACTCTAAAGTTTAAGGCTCCCTCTAACGGAATTTTAAAAATTAATCTTTAAAATTTATTTTCAAGGAAATACTGACGTAAAGAATGGTTTTAGAGAAAACCGCAAACGAATCGACTAATTTTTCCGTTTTTTATAATCATTTGAAATTTGAACCTCCCCACCCCCATTGATCACAGTCCAGTTTTGAGCTACCTAACCACTCTCAACGATTCAGATTTTCAGCTCAAAATTTAAGTTTATGTCTAAGCTTCTAAAAAACTTAATGAGATGAAAAAAAATAACGGTAAAAAGTTAATGTACGTTAATCCAAAGTCTAAAGCGCCCTCTATCGACATTTTTTGAAATTTATCTGTATAATTTATTTTCAAGACAATACTGATAGAAAGAATAATTTTAGTGAAAACCGCATATCAATTGATCAATTTTTCTGTTTTTTATAATCATTTGAAATTTGAACCTACCCACTCCCATTGAACACGGATCAGTTTGCGCTACTTAACCTCAAATTTTGAGCTCAAAATTTAAGTTTATGTCTAAACTTCTAAAAAATTTTAATGAGATGCAAAAAATAACGGTAAAAATAATTGTTAGTTACTCCAAAGTCTAAAGCGCCCTCTATCGGCATTTTTTGAAATTTATCTTTATAATTTATTTTGAAGACAATACTGACGTAAAGAATAGTTTTCGTGAAAACCGCAAACAAATCCACCAGTTTTTCCGATTTTTATAATCATTTCAAATTTTGGACCCTAAACTTTGATGGCGCCTATCTCCCTCGGAAGACGTTTGGGACCCTTAGTTTCGCATTTAATATTATTTGTCTTGATGTGTACTATCACCCCTTAAAGTTTTGCCCAGTAGTTTAGATACACCCTGTATATTTGAGTGTGCGTGTGTGTGTGTGTTTGTGAACATCTTTTAAATTCAATACTGCAAAATGCATAAAACGGATACAAGTTTTTAAAACACTGAAACGTAATATTATTCATCTTCAATATTAATATTTTATAGTATATTTTATAAAAACATGTTCTCAAATTTTCATAAAAGTAGTTTATCAAATGAAATGAGAATTTTATTCATAATGTACCAAATGCATATTGCATGAGGTTAATAAATGCTAATTTTTTAGCTAAACTAAACTTTTCCCCTAAAAACATTCAGCTACTTATTTTACATATTCGTGTAGTATTTCGTTTTCCTAATGTAACTTCGAATAAATAATCCCAATCTCTTTATTATGGAGATGGAATTTAGGTGAAAACAATTTTTGTCTCAAAATACATCATGCGAATGAAGAATAAAAATTTTACTTGTTTATATTTTTACTTAAAATATGCTTGAATTGCTTAAAATTTTGCTTTTACTTAAAATATTATCAATTTCGTGTAATAATATGTTTTTATTAAATCTCAGATAATCTTTAAATTATTTGTTTTGGAAAACTAGTCTGTAGTGATTCAGATCGACTTTTCACCTGTTTTACTTTCTTCTATCGATAACAGAAAAAATTATTAGAATATAAATTTTTTAATTTCTAATTTTCGACGAATCTACACGTTTCCCTGAAAAACTTGTTCATACAAAAATATGTGTCTCTTCGCATGTCTGTGTACGTCTTCACTACTTTGTATCATAGAAAATTATATACAGTTATACTTAGAATTTCACGAAATTTTTCATAAAGTTTTTAGTTATGGACAGCAGGTTTGAGCTTAATTTGGAAATATTCCTCCGGAAATTGCATTAAAATAACGCCTTTGTGGCATTTCATAGATTAAGAAATTAAGGAAAATCTTAATATCTTCTAGAATTTTTCACTTTTTGTGATTTAAAAAAATTTCGAAAAAACCCAATTTTTTCAGCATTTTTCACACTTGTTGTTCTCCATTCATAATGCTTATAGTCCCACTGGCTGCTCCCGTAATTTCATCTTTTCCCACTGGGCAATAATTCTTTTACTTGGATCCGCTTTTTTCTTATATATTTGAGCAAAATTTCGTCATTTTTTGCAATGCGGATGATATACTTCTCGCTACCGAAACTAGTTTGCTTTAAAATTTGAAATTCGAGCGTAATTATTGTTTTTTTTTAATTTATTTAAATTATATTGTGTTAAGCATAATCTTATTTTTCACTCGCGCGATATTTACCCCCTGTAATCTGCTACATTTCTTTAGTAATTTTCCCGACAGAAATTTCCGGGAAATAATTCGAAATTTTTTTTACAAATTGATTAAATTATCAGATTTTTGCGATAATTTATAGAGCCCTTTTGGCAGCAGTCTAATAACAAAAATTTGTCCAATAGGAGCTTAATTGGAATATCAGTTTGATGATTAATATACTAACTCTTTTTGCCAAACGAATCATGATTAAGGTATTTTAGTTACAAGATGCAGTTGAAATGTAAAAGTGTGATTGAATATTTTTATTGATGAAAATTCTTATTTCAGGTATTACAATAAATTAAAAAACCCGTTTTTGGTGCACATCATGTAACATTCTTTTTCATTTATTTATAAGACTATACAATGAGTTTTTCCAAAACAATTTTTGTTTCTTTCACTTGTGTATTTTCTGAATTTACGAATTATAATTATGTGTTGAAGCAACCATACAGAATCATTTAAATAATCTAAATTAAAAAACAAGTTAGTGTAACATTGAAAATAAGAACTTTTAAAGTCTGCAGCTATACACTTATATTTTATAAAACATTTCTTACAAATACCAATTTATGCATATTTATTTAATCGTGGAAGAATTTTAACGAAGTTGTGAAATGTTTATCTTGGGTATTTTTAATTCTTTTACATATAGCAATGGAAAATCCTTCAATTATTCATGTTTTAGTATTTTATTTATTTAATAAAATGCAATACTTTTTAACAGGAAACAAGAAATTGTTTATTTAATGTTTTTTTTTTTTTTTTTTTTTTAAATCTTATTGTGTTCCTATGTTTTTATAATCTTAAAATTCCTAAGTAATTTTAAATTTCCTTTCACAGTTTACTAGTAAATTGTGTAATACATAATTCCATATAAATAAATTACTTGTACGTCTTAAATAAAAAAAAATTACGGTCCATTTCCAACAGTAAGTCAAGAGCATAATTAATTTAATTATCGGGGGATGAACTATAAAGTACAACATAAGCTTAAAGGATAAGAAATAAAATTAAATGCTTCATTATACCATTGATTTTAAAGCATTTCATATTTAATTAAATATTAACCTAGTCTGACTCAAGGGTATATGTATGGATTTTTTTACAGTTTTAGTTATAAATTTATATAAACAATCGCACGGCTAAAAAACAGCAAATAATAATAATAATAATAATTTTTTGTACATTAAATTTGATGAACATAAACCATTTGATGAACATAAAATTTTTGTACATATGTTGCGTAATCTTTCTATTTTTATCTCAGCTCGGGAGAAGAGAGATCGTGTGACATGGTTTTCATATCATTATTTTTGTATTTCTTAGCATAAAAAATCATTATCTTGTTCATTGTATTTTGCTTATTATCATAATTTCTTTTTCCAAATGGACACAGTTTTTCTTGAACTGTATGTTTACTAAGAAATATAAGAATGTTCTCATCACTTGATTGAAATGTTTTGAAATGTTGAACATGTACGGAAAAGACATTATGTAAATATTCTATCGGCTTATTTTTTGTTAAAATAAAAGTTTTTTGTTCTTTTGTTCATAGAATTTTTTTTAATGAGTTGATATTCAAACAAATAATAGCATCAGTTAGATGCTTCGAATTAATTAAAGCTTCTGTTTGTTTTATTGTTTTTAAATCGAGTTCGATGAACTTTCGATTCCTCAACAAAATTGTCCTTTTTACGACTTGCTTGTCTTTTTATACTTTACGATCCACAGTCTCTTGTCTTAAAAAACTAATTGTTGGGGACCACCGTGATACTTACCCATCATGGATATGCACATAATATAATATATGAAAATAAAACATGTGAAAACAATTTATAAAATGCATTGCAATTCCAAAATAAAATTTAAACGTAAGGTATCCTGGGGTAATTACGCCACGTTAAGGTTCTACCAATTTTCATGGCTCAGTTTTAGATTGTATTTTTCAAACAAATATATGATTTGATGCAGCAACTCATTGACTATCTATATATAAAAAAAATATTTTAACAGATATGTATTCATAAAATTTAATGGCGTTATTTCTTGACCAAAACTATTTGGCATTATTACCCACCTATATGGGTAATAACGCCATGCAAACAAAACTATGAAATAAGATGGAATAATGGCAGAGATTGCCCAATTCTAAAAATGCAAACTCTGCAAATTTAGAAATTGACAAATTTCATTCTAAGCTATTGAAAATGTTCAATTTTTTGTGAAAGCGTAAGAAAAATAAAGGTGTGGTGTGGTGAGAGGGGCAAAAGAATATCAGACCGTGAGCTTCGTTTTTTCTTAAAAAGGACCGCTGAAATAGAATTATTAAAAATATTGCACAGTTTTAACTGTCTTTATTGGAATCAGTATTTAGGATGTAGCTCGGCCACTGTTGGGAATCAACCGGGGTATTAATGACAAGGATTGGCGTTATTATCCCGGTATAGTTATTGCGCAGTATATTTTAAATTACAAATTATTTCGAGAAGATACCCAAAATCTTCAACACCATTTTGAAAGTACATGAAATGCATTACAAATTTATGTAATTAACAAAGTATTTCCGGATAAAAAATAGACTTCACATCACAAAACGTATCTCGCAAATTTTAGATCAAGCGCTAATTTTAGTTGCTTGTAAAAACAATAACCCCTTCAAATGGAACAAATTAACTTGAAGCTGTTTTTTGCAGTTTATATTACACAAAACCCTTCTGCGCAGAGCACATGGGTGTCATTTATCAGATTACTTCATAATTATGCATAATATTAGCACTTGGCGTTATTACCCCGCTTGGCGTTATTACACCAGACCACCTTATATTTAAATATTTTTAATATACACAGTAATGCTCTGTTAATGAATTGCTGATGAACCAATTTCGGCAAATTATATAAAACGCCAAACTACTCAAGTAGTACCAAATTGCGTAAAAGAAATATCCTTATAGCTCCAAAATAATAATCATATTAACTAATAATTTAGTGCGTCGGATAAGCGTCTCATTTCCAGTTAAAATATATCTTTTAATTGAAATTTGAATGAAATACAAGGTCATGAAAAATCTAAGAATGTGAAAAACAAGTTTACAAATACCTCGAAAACTAAGAATCCGATCGATTTCGTTCTTTATGAAAAAATTTTGATATTTTATTGTCTTGTATGTCCGTTACTTAAATATATATATATATATATATATATATATACCTTTTATCAAAAGAATTTTTCCAAAGTCCAAAAAAAAAAAAAAAATCCATAAAATTGAGGTTAAATAGCTTCATTCCATTCTTACATACTAAATACACACAAATTTTGTCTGTTTTTATAAGTATTTAACTCAATTTCTTCGGGAGATAGAGCGTTTACAGATAGACGGACTGCCGGCTTTTTTTTTTTTTTTTTTTTTTTTTTTTTTTTTTTTTTTTTCTAGAAATATGTTTTTCGGAATCTCCAGGATCTAAAACGTGTAAATCTATCATTTTTTTTTTCGATTTTCAAAACGATTACAAGATTTACCCAATACTACGTATGACGGGCAAGTAACAAATGTCATAAATAGAAAAGGAAATAAACTAGATAAAAGACTGAAAATGATGAAAAAGTAAGAGGTAACTGCTTGCAGTTATTTGCAGCATAAATTCTGTTACTCGTCATGCAGAAAAAAAATAAACGTCGCAGGATGTAGTGGATTGTAAATATTGACCACTCTATATCATAAAGGGATTTTTATTTGTTGTCAAAAATAACACAAAATTTGCAAACAATGCAAAAGGTGGATACATTACACTTTAATAAACGTATGGGGGAAAATATGCGATTAAAATCAGCAGGCAAAAATCAATAATTTTAGCTTTCATTAAACACATTTATTCACGCCTAGTTTGTTATCTGATCGGACAAATGTTGAAAATAGGAATCATTAGTAGAACAGAGACGGTAGGAAACCAGAACCTTGACTAAAATAAAGGGCAGAATTCGTGTTATTTTAGAGATAATAGGTGATAAATGGTGTTTTAAGTAATACGAAATCAATGCGTGTTATTTTAAGTTTTAAAAAAATAATAATTGTCTGTTATAAATCAGAGTTTTTCTTTCATTGTTAATACAAAATGTTTCATTATATCTGATATAAGCTTCATATCTGATAAGGAAAATGTTGGAAATGAAAGTCATTAGCAGTACAGGAATAAGAACAAACGAGATTCTTCAAATGTTTCAAAGTTCAGGATTCGTGGTAATTTACAGAAAATAATCGATAAACCTTACGTTACATTCTATGAATTTAATTTTTTTATAAAGATTTTTTAAAAAGAACTTCTTCAGTAATTATTCAATGATTTATTTTTTAAAATTTAAAATGTTATACCATGCCTGATTTAATCTTAATATCTGTTCATATAAATGTTTGAAATGAGAATTATTAGTAGTAGAAGAAAGGAAGTTTTTAGAAACTGGTATCTTCAGTAATAAATAAATGTTTTATATACTGCTAATGTAAAATGTTTCATCATATCTGATTTAAGTTTCAGATGTGTTCATATAAATGTTTGAAATGAGAGTCATTAGTAGTACTGAATAGAAAATTGTTAAAAATTGATATCTTCAGTAATTACTCAATCTTGTATTTACTGTCAATGTAAAATGTTTCATTATATATGATTTAATCTTTATGTCTGTTCTGTAAATGTTTGAAATGAGATTCATTAGTAGTACAGAAAAAAAGTGTTTTTAAAATTGATAACTTCAGTAATTATTAAATGTTTTATTTACTGTTAGTGTAAAATGTAAATTTTTGTTGATATAAATGTAAAATTTACATAAAATGTTAATATTAATGTAATTTTTCTGGTATTAGTTATTTTCTTTTACTCTTAATACAAATTATTCCATTCTATCTGATCTAAGCTTCATAAAGGTTCAGATAATTGTTTGAAATAAGAACCATTAATAGTACAGAAAAGGAAGTTTTTAAAATGTTGTATCTTCAGTAATTATTCAATAATTTATGTACTGTTAATGTAAAATGTAAATTTTTGTTAATGTACATGTAAAAATTACATAAATTGTTAATATTAATGCAAAAATTGGAAATGCGAGTGATTATAAGTACAGTGATGAGAACAAATGAGATTCTTCAAATATCTTAAAGCTCAGAATCCATGGTAATTTATAGAATATATTAGATAAATGTAATTTTACATTTCACGAGTTTACTATTTCTCTTAAATTGATATCTTGAGTAATTAATAAATGATTTATTTACTATTAATGTAAAATGCTTCATCTTACCTGATTTAAGCTTCTTATCTATTGATATAAATGTTTGACAAGGAGAGTCATTAGTGCTACAGGAAAAGGGATTTGCTTATTTGATATCGTCTGTAATTATTCAATGATTTCATGGTTCGTACGGGTCCTGGAAATTTATGACCATGAAATTTTTCTGTACCACTATTTTCTTATAGAGAATCTATCCTTAAGTAACACAAAAATTCATGCTTTTCAGCTTTATTTATTTTTATATAAAAAGATGCTGGTATTTCACCTGGAAAATAACGGTACCCGCACGAACCATGGATTTAGTTACTGTTAATTTTAAATACTTCATCATATCTGATTTAAGCTTCATATCTGTTCGGATAAGAGTTTCAAATAAGAGGCATTAGTAGTACAGAAAGGGTATTTAAAAAAAAGAATGATATCTTCAGTAATCAATGTACTTAATAAGATATCGGTGTCAGTGTTGCCATTGGGCTACTTTTTTAAAATTCATTTTTTGGCACCATTTTTTTGAAATCGTAAACTTCCCATAGTAAATATTACTTAAAACCAAAAAGAAAGGAAACTTTATCGTTTCAAACAAGTAGTGGCAATCAATAAATCTGAATAAAAAAAAATAACCCACAGGAAATATTGAATCAGTGTTATTATTATGGATTTTAAAAATTGACATTTTGTGGAAATATTCAGATTTAATTGCTACAAATAAAATGTGGCAAATAATATTTTTTTAATAATAAGGACCTACATTATAAATTAAAAAGTCTTAAAATCTTTATCCGGTTGGCCAAAAATTGATTAGCCAATTTGTTGGGAAAATTTGTTGGGACAATTTGTTGACCAAAAATTTGTTGGGAAAAAAAGTTGTGGTAATTGACAGGAACCAACTCGCTGTATATTTTAATTACACTGGTTATTACAGAAAAGTGCCTTACTCGATTGCTTCGTTTAAATATGAAAGTTTCAAAGTCACCCCCAATAACTCTGTTGATGTCTTTACTGCGTTATTCCCAAAAATTCTAGCAGATAACTCGCTCATCGCTAAAACTTATTCAGAAAAATCACGATGTTCAAGAGTAAGGGAAGTGCTTCAGTAAACATTCGTACAATCGTAATAGTAATATTGAACAACAGAGTAATTTTCGGTCTGCTCAGAAAAGGAAGTATTTCCTTATAAAAAATACTTCGAATAATATAAAGGGATTAAAAAAGATGTATTTATCTTTAACAAAATACTGGTTTTCAACAAGTTTTTTTATTGTTATTCCCTGATCACCTGCCACCCTACTTTAGTATAAATAATGGTCAAAAGTTACAAAAAAGGGTTAGTTTTCATAGGTCATCGAGGGATACAGCCGTAATACCCGTTTTCCTTTTCCCGAGTTTCTGTTTTTACTTCCCATTTTCCGCTGTCAAAACATTCCAAATTCCGCTGTCTAAAACATTGATTAAAGGGAAATATATATATATACATGAAATGCATCAAATTTTATCCTGTTTGATTTATGTATTGCCTTTAATTCTTGTTTCTTCAAAAATGAGTTAACATAAATTTCTAAAACAACCTGGCAATTAAAGTATTTTTGCCGAAAATGCTTTAATGTAATGCATTAAATTCCTGTAGGACAAAGGTAACTTTGTGTCTGATTTTTATTTTATTTTTTTAACTTTGATTTCAATACAAATCTTACAAAAGAAATTAGATTTTTTCAATGATATATTTAATGCATGAATACATTTTCATAGTTTTCAAATTTCTGTGAAATTCCAGTAAGTTTTAAAGGTTTTAATTTTCAATAAGCTTGAAATGTTTTAATTTTCAAAATTTAGAACAGTTGTCTTTACTTAATTATTTTTAATACACACTATGTTTATATATTTTTTCTTCCCGTGTAAGTAATTGAAATCTATTACTTTGTAATGTAAAACAAAAATTAATAACGATCTGACAAAGATATATTTTGTTTAATTCTTTTTTCTTCAAAAATGAGATGATAGAAATTCCTAAACGATAGAAATTCCATCCTACGGTTTAAAATATTTTCTCTGAATATTAATTGAATAAATCCCTTTAGTCCACAGGTAATCTTTTTTTTTTTCTGAATTCTAATTTTTTCCTTTGATATTTCAATACAATTATTACAAAAGAAAGTAAAATAAAGAAAATCCGGAGAGAGAAAATTTTTACATCCCTGATTCTTCTTTAACAAGCATGAATTAAAACCTGGAATAAAATTAAGATACTAAATCAATTACATTTTCACATCTCATTACTCACCCCAACATTATCTTCTTTAAATGGGATTTCCTTCTTTTGTTTTGCTTCACCGGGTGATTTTTCCCCTGAAATTTATCTGTCGTTACAGATATCTTAGAATGTAAAACGGAGTCTAATTAAAACATCCAAAAATGTATAACACTTGGTTGCTTTGAATGTTAAAAAATCTACCAATTACTCAAATGAGTGAATGTTTTCAGTAATTTTTAAAGGAAAAAGAAATGCTTAGTATATGGATGCTGTACTCTTGTTAATTTGATTAGAATGCACAGTAATTTTAAATTTATGAAAGGTTTTTCTGTCTTTTTTTTTCATGTTCCCTTCCACTATCTTTATTTTGACTAATTCTCTCACTCACAAGCCCGTGGTAATACGTTCAATAAGCTTCAGATTTCACTGCAATATAAGCATTACATAAAGTTATAAAATTCTACTTATTTAATGCATTTTAATACATCGAACAAAGATTATTACTCTGAGGTAGGTATAACATTCATATTCGTAATTGCATTTTTCTTTGTATAATGCTGAAATAATTATCTTTTATTAGCATTTCAAAAAAAAATAATAATAATTAATAAATAAATAGTATAGCAGTATAGCGCACTACAATAACAGTATAGCGCACTGATATTCCACCGACTAAACTACACTGTAAGAAAAGGGGCCGATCTACTAAAAAAAAATTAGTGATCTTTGTAATTACTAAAAAAATTTTGTAATCTTACTCGGTCTGTAAGAATTACTACAAAAAAGCTAGCAACAAATAGAGTTAATATTTTTACATTTTTAAAAGCTATTACTAAAACTCACTTGGTGTGGCCGTGATAGCCTAGTGGTCATAGCACCGAACTCCAGTCTGAAAATACCCGGGTTCGATGCTGGACGCCACCAAATATGCACCGAATGTATGCAATGTAAGTACTCGTTAAATAAAGGGAATATGAAAATCCTGTTGTAGCAGTTACAAGGGGTAATGATCTCTGGACTTTCCCTCCCCTTTAGAAACATGCCAGAATAGAGCAAGTAGCAATGTTTGATGCTGCCATCTATTGTGGCTTCTCCGAAAATCTTCCGCTTCAGAAGTCTGTCTTTTTACCCCACTGGATGCAGCTCGAAGGAAGCTCCTGCCCTTCCGGCACACGTAATGGTTACTAAAAATAATTTTTGAGCTATTACTAAAATTTGCTTGGTGGCTCATACTAAAAAGTTTTAAGTTGGTTATACAAAAAATTCTTTTGTTCAGTTCACAAAAAAATGTTTGTTTCACTTGAAAAAAAAAAAAAAAAAAAAAAAAAAAGGTTTGTAATGGTTACTAAAAAATGCTGTGGAATACAAATTTACTAAAAAAATTTCAGTAACCTCTTGATTTTTTTTTTTTTTTTTTTTTTTTTTTTACAGTGCACATGGAATGGCACTCATCCTGGAACTTCTCACTATTACATGTTGGCAAGGCTACAATCGCAGCAAAGATTTCTCTCTCTCTGGAAATAAAAAATTCTACGTATTAACATACCAGAAGCAGCCTACACTATATTGCACACTATATTTATAATTTTTCCCCAAATGTTAGTAATTAAAATAGATTATTTATTAATTGAGATTTAAACTTAGAAAAATATCCCAAAAAATATTCTGTTTAATTTTTCCTCTCCTTAAATGAGGCGACGTGAACTTCCAAACCATCCTACGAATTAAAATGTTTGCGCTGCACATTAATTCAATAAATCCCTTTAGTACAAAGGTAACCTTTTTTCTGATTTTTATTTTTTTTCCTTTGGTATTACAATACAATTATTACTAAAGAAAGTAAAAGAAAGAAATCCGATGAGAGAAAATTTTTACATCCCTGATTCTTCTTTAACAAGCATGAATTAAAACCTGAAATAAAATTAAGATACTAAATCAATTACATTTTCACACCTCATTACTCACCTCACCATTATCTTTTTTAAATGGGATTCTCTTCTTTTGTTTTGCTTCACTGGGTGATTTTTTTCGCTGAAATTTATCTCTCGTTACAGATATCTTAGAATGTAAAATGGAGTCTTATTAAAACATCCTCTTCAAAAATGTATAACGCTTGCTTGCTTTGAGTGTTAAAAAATCTACCGATTACTTAAATGAGTGAATGTTTTCAGTAACTTTTTTTTTAAGAAACAAGAAATGTTTAGTAAATGAATGCTATACAGTTGTTAATATGATTAGAATGCGCATTATTTTTAAATTTCTGAGGGCTTTTTCTGCCTTTTTTCTCTTATATTTTCTTCCACTATCTTTATTTTGATTAATCCTCTAACTGACAAGCCCGTGGTATTACGCTCAATAAGCTTCAGATCTCAATCCAATATAAGCATTATGCAAAGTAACAAAATTCTTCTTATTTAATGCATGTTTAATGCATTAAACAAGAATTATTACACTGAGGTATTACATTCATATTCGTAAATGCATTTTTTTTAATATAATGTTGAAATAATTATCCTGTATTAGCATTTCAAAAGAAAAAAAAGGGAAGAAAGAAAGAAATACGGAGAACACATCTTGCAATTGCCTTTTGCAACACTGTCACAAGATTGCGATTTTTTTTTCTTCCGAAATTTATTGCAATATTCAAGAAATGAAGTAATATTGACTCCACATAGATGTAATATGCTAATAATTATCCGTGTTTAATGCAAATGACTAGCTTATTAATAAAAATGTCAACTATTTGGCCAAAGTATTATTTAAAATAATATTTTTCGTATTTTAAAAATATGCACATTCATACATTTTTTAAATCATAGTTACGATTTTTATAACTTAGATTTTAAAAAGTATGCAAGCATTATTAAATACTATATATTATTATATATCGATACGAATATTCCTTCAAAATACATTTTTATATCAGCGATTGAAATAATAAATGCAATATCCACAGTTTTTTAAGATATAATACAATGTTGTTGTCAATATTTGAGAAACAAAAAGTAAGCAAGATGGATATTTTGAAACTTACAATTAAGTATAGTTTTGTATTCTCGTCCCAAAAACTTATTCAAATTTATTTATTTGCATTTTTTCCTGTATAAAACTAGTCGGATGTGGCAGTCCCATTCTTTTCTTTTATCACATATACCTTAATACTTCAAAAATTGTTGCCACAATGTCAAAATTTAATGATAATCTATGCCCATCGTGAAGATTCTAAAGGTATGGATTTTCGGGCGGTAGTTCTTGAAATTGGATTATTTGGAATATGAGAAAAAATCAAACATGAAAGCAGGACCTATTGGGAGATTTACAGCACGATGCAACATACAATAACATTTATGAAGGTATATCAGAATCTGAAGTTTGACGAAAATCCGTGCATTAGTATTAGAGATAGAGCTATTGCGGGAAGGAGAAAAATTCAGCATAGCAGTGCCACCTGTTAAGCTATTGACACCAAACACTTAACATACTGAGATCATATCAAGGATTAATAAGATCTGAAGTTTGATGGATTTCTATGCATTAATTCTTGAGATAGAACTAATGTGTAAATTGTGAAATATGCAACATAGCAGTGCCATCTAATGATCTATTTACATAAAATGAAAACAGTAAATTCATATCAAGAACTATCCGAATCCAAAATTTAATTGAATATCGTGCATTAGGTTTTGAGATACAGCACTTTTGTAAATCGTAAAAAATGCTGCATATCGGCCTATTGATTAATTTGTACCAAAATCTAACTAGCATTAATGTATATCAGGAGTTATTATATTACATATATCACATATATTACATATTTTTATTATAATCCGTGTAATAGTTCTTGAGATACAGCTTTTGCGTGAATCGTAAAAAAAATTTAACATAGTAATGCCACCTGTTGAGCAATATAATCCATAAACCAATCAGCATCAATTCATATTAGGGAGTACATGAACACAAATTTTTATTAATTTCCGTGCATTAGTTCTTTAGATTGAGTGTCTACAAAATTAACCTCACAGACAGACAGAGTCACAAACTCACAGGTAGACATTTTGTAAAACCTTTTTCATTTTTATTATCTGATTTCAAAACGTATAAATTCCTTGAAAATCGGAATTCGGAAATTTTCACGAATCTTTTACTTAAGCTTTAGAATCTTAAGCTTTCTTTTCGTAAAGATAGAAGAAAGTAATATAAAAGCCAACTTATGTGTGGGAAATTTTGCCTGATAATGAAAACAGTCGGATGTGGCATTCCCAAAACATTCTTTTACCTCATGCATTTCATGCACGTTAATACTTTCAGAATATTTGAGCATAGCGGCGTCTCCGGTTAGATCATTTACGCCCAAACCTTATCAGCAACAACTTATTTGAAGTTCCAACTGAATATGAAGCTTGATGAAAATCTGTGCGATAATATTTGAGATAGTATACTTGCAGAAAGCGTAAAAATATCTGGATGGTAGCGTCAACTCTTGAACTATTTAATTCAAAAACTAAAGAATACACATTTATTTCAGGGACTAACGGAATATAAAGTTTGGTGAAAATCCGTGCATTAGTTCCTGAGACAGAGCTATTCCAATAATCATGAATGAGGCAGCAGACCAGCGCCACTTGTGTGACGATTTACACCTAAACGTAATCAGCATCATATTATATCAAGACTAATGGAATCTGAAGTTTTGTGAAAATCGCACCTTTAGTTCTTGAGATACAGCTATTGCTGAAGTGGTGAATAAAGCCCACATAGCAGAGCCACCAGATGGACTTACACCAAAACATAATCAGCAACATATCATATCAAGAACTAATGGAAACATAAGTTTTATAAACATCCATCAATTAGTATTTAAGATATAGCTATTATGGAAATCGCGAAAATGCAATAAACCAACGCCACCTGTTGGGAGATTTACACCAAAAACTAATTAGCTTCAAATTACATCAAAGTATAATTGTATCTGAAGTTTTGTGAAACTCCGTGGATTAATTCTGGTGATACAGGTACCATGAAATTTTTGTCACATACAGAGTGACATAGTGAATAAGTGACAGACAGACGCACAGACAGACATTTTGTGAAAACATGTTTCTTGGGTTCTGTGACCCCTAAAACATGTAAAAATGTTGAAAATGGAATCGAAAAAGTTGTCGGGGAATAACACATTAATAGGAATATATTTTCATCGAAATCACTCCGTCTGGAATTCTTCGCCTTTCTCTCAATCCCCATTGGTTGAGAAGCCTCGAACCTTCCTCGAATAAAGTCACTTCTGAATCTTATTATTTCGTCTGAACTTGACGTTAGGATCCAAGTTCTTAGGCGTTCCAAGTATAAAGTTATATTACGCAGTCGTCGAGCGAGATTTTGTATGTTTCTTGAACTGCTTAAAGAATTTATATCACAGGGAGGAGTTTGTTATCAAAGGATGATGTTCAGCTGTAATCCTTCTACATCTTAATTCCGGTGATTAAGACATAACACAACTTGTATATGAATCCGAACTTTACAACAAAATGAAATTGTTACCTTTTATTTGACGTCTAACAAATTTATTGTTTCAACACTGATTATTTATGATTTTGTGGGACAATTTCCAAATAGAATTTCAAAATCAGTGTGACATACTGCTCTGTACTGCAAATTGGTGATAATTCACGCTGCTGTCTGACATAGATAAATGTAAAATTATTTTTATCCCACATTGCTGCATAGTTCCACTGTTTGATATTAAATAAAATTGTACGAGGTGTCAACATAATTACAAATGATTGGACATATTACTTCATATGTATCTATACATTTGCGCCAAAAATAACTTTAAATTTATCAATAAACATAATGTATTATTGAAATCATAATATTTAGTTTTTCGTCATTTATTTTTTCACTCTGTTTGACCTAGTATAATTTAATTATTTTCATTATAGATACTAAATGTATTAGATTGTTATAGAAAGTAATTAAATATGCCTTATCATGACAAAAAAAATATATTTTTTTTATAACTAATTAAAAATAAACATAAAAATTTAAATTACAACAAAAAAATTTTATTGCTTAATACCAAAGCAAAGAATGCAAACAATTCCTTAAAATAAATTCTTCATTAACAGATTTCTTTTTTTATTATTTTTTTTCTAATTTCATTGTTTTTTACTTATATAATTAAGAAATATCCAACGAGCTTTTAGTATACAGTTTCTGCACTTTACGGTACAGTTATTTGATACTAGTTTTTCTTTAAAAAATGAGTGTTTTTTTAAGTGTTTTAGTTTCTTTAATGGCTTTTTATAAAAGATTTTTAAAACTTGTATGTTAAGAATAAAACGCAAAATTAAATTCCATTAAAGGTTTCGTTTCTTAATATCAATCAATATTATTTCAATTTTCATGTTTCTCTGTCGAAAGAGGATATTTTTCTTCGAGATATAAAAGTAAAATAAAAAAAAATAACAGCACATTTCTTTAAGCTAAAGCAATTTTAAACTATCCAATAAAAATAAATATAAACGAAATCAAAAATTTTAAATGATAGTAATAATAATAATCATTACTTTATTTCATATATTTTCAATAAAAAATGTAACTTATTTTTTAATAATTGTGAGAAATTCATATAATATAAATCACATTAAAAATTAAACAGAAACATAGAAAAAAAACTATAAAATTTAATTAAATATTGCAATAAAAAACAAGCATAATAATAATAAATATGTATTGACGTAAAATATATCTGCTTTTACATTTTTTTTTTTTAAATCGAGAAAATTTTCTACAAATAAAAAAGTATTTAAAACTTTATAAAATTTTAATTACTCTTTTTTCAATTCATTTTTATTCGAAGAATTTGTGTAAAATATTATCTTTGATTATAAAAATTTCCAAATGTTTTTACACATATTATTTTTTTTATAATTTTTTAAATAATAATCATCGATAAATATCTTTGAACTGTTAACTTTTGAAACTGAGCATGCAAATCAAAAGTAGTAGTTATCATAAGTAGCAATCTTTTACATTTTATCTTCATTTTTTTAAAATAATTTCCATTTGAATTAAAAAAATATATGCATAATAGTGTCGTCGAATAACTGAATGCAGAAATTGTAAATGTCATTATACTTAATACTTACAAAGTACTAATTACTGCTTAAATCAATTTTTCACTAGAGCATTACTTATAGTATACTTTAAGGTTATAATTACTGTAATGAAAAAAATGTATGCAGCTAAATTATAAATAAAAATCCATGGCATTGATAAATGAAATTATCTAGACATTAAAAATAAATAAAAATATTAAAAAACACATATGTATATTTATTTAGATGTAATCAAAGATGGTTTAAATCTTTTCACACATTGATTGAAACATAGACTTTAATTTGGGCGTAGGTTTACCTAAAATAAATATAACGTTACAGATATAGCATTAAATCAGAATTTATAAAAAACGCCCTTAAAATGATAACGATTTGAAATATTTATTTAGTTTGATATTTTAAAAACAAAAATCGATATACGATTATTATTATTATTAAAATTTTTATGTAACGGTTGCATTGTTTATAACCGATAATTTCTCTAAGGGTGTTTGTCTTTTTGAAAAAACAAGAAATTATTCTCAAAGAAAAATAAATGCGTCTATCGAACTGTCTGTGATATGTTGAAATGTCAAACCTCTCAGAATTCCAAAGAGGAATGATTGTCGGAGCACGTTTAAGTGGAGCATCGGTTACGAAAACAGAAACCTTTTTAGAGTTTCGAAGGAGTACGGTATCAGCCATTATGACAACATACGCGAAAACGAGTAAGACGATGTCCTTAAAGCAGCCGAATGTGCAAAATTGCGATAGGGATAGACGAGTCGTGAAGCGCATAGTAGACCGAAAGCACAAGCAATCGTTATCCGAGACAATATCCAAAATGAACAGACATCTCCAGGACGCCGTATCAACAAATCTGTCAAAATGGAGCTTCATGCTGCGATCCTTTATGGCAGAGGGGCAATTAGAAAACCTTTGGTGGCAGCAACTAATGCTTTCAAGCGATGCCAATGGTGCAGAGATCAGAAAAAGGGGGACCTACAGCCGCAAACAACAAGTAATATGGCCAAATGAATCATCATTCACCTTATTTCAGACGACCGGACCCGTTTATGTCTGGAGAATGCCCAGAGAAGCGTTCAATTCTGAATTCCTCATGCCAACTTTGAAGTATGGGGGTGGCTCCAATATGGTGTGGGGTTCGATATCTTGCCACGGTCTTGAGCCACTTGTTATTCTGCATGGGAGAATCAAATCCAATCACTATCTATATATTCTAGGGGATCATGTCCACCCTTGTTGTCCAGACTGTATTCCCTGCAGAGCGAGTGCTTTTTCAAGGCGAACGCACCAATACACATTACTAAGTATGTTTAAGCTTGATTAAACGAGCATGATGATTAGATTGAACATTTGTCCTGTCCACCTCAGCGTCCAGATTTAAGTATTATTGAACATTTTTGGAATATTTGGGGTCCAAACTCCGTACCCGATTTTTTCCCCATCCAGCCTTTCTGAATTAGAGACCGTTCTGCTGGAGGAATGACTTTAATATACCTTTAAATATTGTCCATAATCTTTATGTGCCTATCCCACATTGCATTAAATCTGTACTTGGGTCAAAGTGTGGTCCAACCCCGTATTAAGAGAGATTTTCCATTATTTCACAGGTGTTCTTATTATTTTGTCCCCCATCTGTACAATTTTTGTGCCTTGAAATCTAAACCCGGCATTATTTTCACCATATCCAAATTTAAAAATATACATTTTGCATTTGTATTCACCTTTTCAAAAAAAAAATGTCATTTTAAGTTGATCATTTTGATTCAAGTTCTGAAACAGGTACTAAACTGTTGATATTCTTTTGTGTGTAAATAAAATTTTATAAATGAAATCAAAATTCACCGGATTTTATAACAGAAGATATTTAAATTTAAAATTTTCCCTTTTAATGAAAAATCCTTTTTTTTCCTTTGTTTTTAATAGAAATGGAGCACTCCTGTTCCACGATCAGAAAAGCGGTATTAAAAGACACAAAAAATAATATTTCAAAAACAAACTAAGATAGAGCTTTTAAACAAATTTCATTGAAAGGTAAATTTTTTGCCCTACAGGATGGTGTAAAAATTGAAAATGTGCGATATTTAGAAGTTTAAAATATTTTAGTAGCAAGAATTGCAACACAGAAATTTCATTTGAAAGTGTTGCCAAGCTCAAAATGACGTATGCCTTACGCACAGATACGTTTCGCATTTATAAGATAGATATAGACGACGATAGCATTAGAAGAATTCACAAGTTAATATAAGATTACTCGGGGAAACAGGGCCATGATTTTACAATGTTACTGCGTAAATTCTGGCAATTCAGCTTCCAATAGCTAATGCGCCTGTGAATTACAGTCTGAACTTTCGGAACTGTGTAAAGTTGGGTTCACTCTATCAGGCAAGAAATTAAAAAAATAAAATATAATACCTAAAAATACCAATTGTATCATCTTAGCACCTTCACTGTAGAAAAGCTGCAGCAGAGATTCCAGACAATGTCCGTAAAACAAACGGACTTTATTCCTATATCAACGAACTTTGCCATTACATTAACGGTTTTTGCCCGTAAAACATAAAATATTACGAGATTTGACCATTTGTGTGAAAAAATGACACATTCCGTAAATTTACTAGTTAATTTACGGTAAAGTTCCATAAATTTACATTTTTTACTGTATTTCTTTGTTCATTGGTCCAGTTGCCTCATGAAAATGGGGCAATCTGGACCTGGTAGTTCCCTTTTCCTCACGCAATTGATTTTTTTAAATACGGAGTATGAAGTCCTGTTTAGAAACGTGCACATAATTTATGAAAAATTAAACCAGGCCAATCATGTAGATTATATATCTACTGAAGAGAGTTGTAAGGGGAATCTTTGCTGTCTAGATGTCTAAAAAGTGTACCAAATGTGAAATTATTAAATTGCTTTTTACAAAAACATAATAATTAAGTAAGTAATTATAGGTAATAATTATGAAAATCACCGTGTATTTTAGGAGAAAAATAAATCAGATATACCTGAAAACTAACCTGTATGGAGATATTTAACTATCAGATTCTCTTTCTTATTTACCCGAGTGAAAGTTTTATAAGTCCAATAAATACGTAAGGAATGGATTCGTGTTTCCACATAAAGCAGAACTAAATTTTATTATTTTTGACAATTTTATTATAATGCCACTTTGTTTTCAGTACGCCTCTTCTTATGTATCGTGAAATTTCGAGGTTTAGCTTTCTCACTTAAAAAATTTTATTTAATAGCAGCCAACATGTCTGCTATTAACTTAAAACTTTCATTAATGTAATTTCAATAAGATATTGTATAATTTTCTTTATTACCAGTAAAGCAAAACAAAACAAAATTAGGCAAATCAATTTTATGCAGTAAGAGAACCTCGAAAAAGTTATTTATAATTGTTTGAGCAACTGGACTCTACAGGTCCAGATCACTGAGAAACATGTGTTAGTTATACAATTCTTGAAACATTAACGGAATAAATGGAAGACCAGCCTTATATTTGAAACATGAAATAAATATTTATAGGTTCTTAATAATATTAATATATTTATATGTTTAATCTTAAAAGAAGAAAAGTTATTTAATAAATGTACTAGCCGTATTTTAAATAAATAATAATAATAATAAACAAGAATGTTGAACCAAAATGGTGTTATTTTCAAAAAAAGAAACCAAAATTTTCGACAACTTATCACAGCAATGATGACTAAAATGACACACGTTATTTTAAAAAGTAGAGATCGGGGTAAAATTTGGACACAAGCTAAACATTAAAAAACATCAACGGTTTTTAATAGCATTTGGCCCAGTTAGCTCGTTATTCCCGTTATCCAGCTCACTTTAATTATCTTCAAGTTTTTCATCTTTTTATGGAATTTTCCTTATTTCAAATTTTACTTTTAGTTTTAACTGTTCACTGTCTGTTTTTGATTTTCCCCTATTTTTACAGAAAGAAACTTTTGAGGATGCGAGAAAAAATTGTGCGACTTCATGTTTTCGATAATTGATGTATTCCCTTTAAAATACTTTATGAAAAATGAATATTTAAAAAATGAATAAAATACCCTTAAAATGAGTATTTAAAAGTATTAAAGATTTGGGACAATTTAAAAATGACACTGACTTCCGATATTTTATCACACTGAGTTCTGAAATAAAGAAAGCAATGTATTATATAATGGACATATTAACAATTAATTAAAATATTTTAATTATTATTCGTTAGTTTCTGTTTCAAAACGAAAAATTTTTTAATGTCTTTTAAAGGGCCCAATCATCCATAAATAAACCTGCGACCAATCTCAATAAAATATGTATAGAAAATCTATATCACAAGATTGGTGTGAATTAAGTATATTAATATTGTTTATTTATTGTTACCTATATTTTCATTATAGATATAGAAATTATATAAATTCCTTTAGAACTTTAAAGAAATATAATTCTTCATATAAGCAAATTAGCAAAAACTATACTTATTTTAATTCTAAAAGCAACAAGTAAGAAAAACATTGCTTTAAGCATAGATTATGAAACAATTTCAAACACTTTCTGAAATCTTTAACAAAACTTCGTTATTTAAGGATATAGGTTGTTACTATTGTTTGCAAAGTACGTTCCAATACTTTTGAACAACCCTGCGGTTGATTTGTCGTTTGATATATATACTATATATTGGAGATATTTAGTTTAGCAAGGAAACGCATAACAAGTTGAAATTGCTTTGCAGCAATTTTTACTAATATATGAAAATATACTTTAATACTTTTTTCAGCCCTGTGGTTTACATAGTACCTTTATTACACACCAGCGTTTAACTAAAATTTAATTCAAACTGAAAGATTGTAAAATTTTATAATCTACATCATAGGCACGTTTTTACCTTCTTGTTTTGTTTGCTTTAAAACATTAAGGAAGATATATGTAAAAGAATTTAAGATTCAAATTTGCAAAATACTAATATAAAACTCATAAAACTTTGGAGAAAAATATTTTCTTTTCAATATTAAAGGTCTGTCACCTATGCCAAATAGAGTCACAAAGGCATTTCTCACATCACGTCATAATCATCAGATTTGTAATATATCCACGAAAATATTTTCAAAAAGAAAAAAATTCGAAAACAAAGTTCGACAAAAGTATGCATCAAACGACATTTTTATTGTAAAAGTTGTAAGAATTCCATATATATGTTGCTTTCCATAGATTTTATAGATAGTTGAATTCAATAGATGTTGCTTTTAATTTCTTACGATTTTTTTCTTTTAATTGTTTGGGTTGCTGGTCCAAGATTAAAACCTTCAATTATGAGGATTATTTTTTTAAATTGGTACTTTCTTTTCGACCTGTCCTGTTCAGTTGATCCTACTAGTAACTAAGCTACCGTCGGCCGGCAAGGCTCTCTGTATGGCTGGTGCACGCAATCTCGAACACCAGGTAAAAACATAATCCTTCCTGGTGAAATTAATCATGTGAGAATGATAGAAAGTGGTAGATTTCCAAATAATGATGAACTAACTAACTGACAACCATAATGAAGAAACAGATGAGAAAGACCGAGATAATGTTGTACAAATAGCCTTAACACTTTATCTAATGATAATGATGATAATATTATGAATTCATGAAAAGTTTAAATTCTAAAGCATTTTACGTAATTTTTTTAAATCAAATTAAAAGAATTACATAACCATTTAAGAAATGTTTGAAGGATTTTAGAAGGAATTATTAAATTTGAATTTACAGAAGTTTTGTCGAATATTTATATCCCCACTCAAATCTTTTATTTTAGATTGTTTTCTTAGTAGTTTGTAGAATTATAAAATGTGCAAATATGATGTTCTTACAATATAAATATGAATATTTCCGATATGAAAAATCCCCATCCCCATCCCTCAGCGCCAAGAAAGCTGAAAAGATACTAAGGCAAAAGAAATCACCGTTTTAAAAATATTTTTACTTTGTGTAACTAATAATGCTTTTGGAACAAAATAAAGTAATGTATCTGTAACTGATTATAAACTGTATTACAAGTAACTGACGTATAAAAATAATTTTAAAATAAGTAATTTTAATGGTATTTATATGTACCGTTGTCAGATAAAGGGTTAAACAAAATATTAAAAAAATATGGGCTGAGAGAGGCAGAGCCAAAGAACAGAGTTAAATGGTGAGATAAGTTCTATATACCTTTTTATGGATGAAAACATCAAATAGGGGGAAACTGAAAAAGGCGAGGATGCTGATTCGGATGCCATACAATGCATTACTTAGTTAAGTAATAATTTACAACTGAAACAATATTTATGTTTAAGAAGATTTATCTGTATAGTCAAATTATTTAAAACTGAACATACAGCTGAAACATAAAATATTTTCAGTTTAATTAATTACCCCGCATACCATTTAAAAATTACTAATAATACTTATTACATGCATAAAGAGTTAAATGGAAAATCTTAAATAAAAAGAAACGCATAATCAAAATTAACACCTTTCGTATCTTTATATACGTCATATTTTTTTATTATTATTCATTAAAAAAAATTCTTAGTGTCTAATATAATTAAACTTGTTTTTGTCAAATATATATGTTTTTAACTTTTCTTTCATTTATGTTATAGATTTTCATTTATTTACTCCACATTCTTTTTTATGGAGTGGTATATAAAATAAAATTAATTATTTTTTTTTCTTTATTCTGATTTCCTTATATAAACATATTTTGATCCAATTTAAAACATAAAGATCCAATTTAATTAAAAAATCTAAAGAGAATTAAATATTTAATAAACTTTTTATAAATTCATCGAATAATCATATAGATATTTATTTAACAAGCAAAATGTCCCATTTGTGGTAACATTAATTATCCACATTACAAAGGATTACTGTTTAAAATATTAATAGTTCTAAGAAATTAATTAATATCAACCCCACCGATTATTACTTTATTTCAGTTGGAATTTTCTTTTATATAATGTGTGGTAAAATAATCTACACCATAAATGAAATTTCCTGTTAATATTTAACTTAAAATTCTTTGAATGTTTATTTTTGTTTATGAAATATCGTTGATGAGCCGTATGAGCTATTTTTATAAAATAAAAAAAAAAACGGTTCGTAAATAGATATTTAAAGAAAGAAAACAAATAATCTAATAGTAGCGAATATAGCACGTATAAAAAAGCTAGAACACTTGATAATAAGATCCCGATTGGTCAATATTTCCTTTTTATTATTATAGATAATATATGTAAGAAGAGGAGATATTGTGTAAAATAATATAGATTCAAGACAGCGGCTGTACACAGCTCAAAATTGATGCTCGTATTTGTTTGCTAGACAAGCATTACATGCTGTGTCCTAGCAACTGAAATAGCACAAACAACCATAACATATATTCTGGTTCTAGCAGAATTACCAGCAAGTCATATGGTGTGTATTGGCCCACTTTGCTACTTGGCCAGCATACATAATCCAGCATGTGTTGCTTGAATATGTTGCTGGCCCACCAGGCAATTAAGACCATCACTTGCTTGTAATTTCTGCTAGTCTAGCATTACTTTTTCTACCATCACGTGCTTTTACTTTTTGCTATTCTAGCAACAGTTGCTAGTTAAAAAAAAGACGCAGGTACTGCAATCTATTGAGAGCACCGGAAGCGTCTGCGGGTATTGTCGGCAGAAATTACACCGGATTTTTTTCCTCTTCTGAGAGTCGAACTTGCTAACTGTGGTGTGTAAAAACAAAACAAAATTTGTTGATTAACTTTTTTTTCATTTTTTCCTACCAAAACAATTTTTTTAGTGTGAAACAGTTTTGTTTGTATATTTTAGAGGACCAAAAGTATTAGGCAAAATACAATTTTTTTAAATTTTATTTTCAAATAACTGTTCTTTCATTTTATTTTACATTGACAAAAACAAGAAAAAAAGCAAGATTGAAAGAACAGAATTGCAAAATGACGAATTCATTGCTTTTTAAGATTTTAATAACACACGGCATATGGGATGTCAAGTTATTAAATTTTTCTCCAATAAAGGATATGAATATATATCAATCTTCTTATTTTTATTTCGCCTTTTTTCTTTTGCTAGGGGGGGGGGGCATAAGAGACAAGGCAGCTGAAATGATAATAATGTGTGTTTGTCTTGTATTTCTCTGAAGAGTTGCCTAAGTGTAATCAAGAAGATTGGGAAATATGATATTCTGCTTCACTGATGCTACGTAAATTTCAGAAGCACAGCAATTACGTTCTGTTTCAGAAAATTAAGCGATATTAATATTGAATGATTAAAAATGTTTGAGAAACGGAATTAAAACGATGTAAAGATATAAATAAATATTTATTTTTATGACGAACTTTTAAGGATATCTTTTTACTGTTTTATTAACAAGAAATAGTTCATTGTGTAATTCTGTCTATGTTTGTCTAACATCAATAATGTTTTTAAAAAGTGTATTGTAGTTGCTTAAAAAATTCTCTACTTGAACCAAAAATCTCTTTTTCAGATTTTTTATCCAGCTTTAAATAATATATAATCAATAAAAAGTTTTGGTTATATAAACTCCAAAAAAATGGTTTGCTTTCTTTTAAATACAAAAATGACCGGTTCTTTAATTCTTAAGAATAAATGAAAAAAAAAAAAAAACCTGAAATAGCGAACAACAAGTTGAAAAATTTAAAAAAGCCTTGTGTTCAACTGTTTACATTAGTTGCAAAGAACAAGAAATGGTACAAGGTATTAAAATAACAAGAAAACGCTTTAGGACAATTGTATATGATTTTGAGGAATGCAAGAAATTCAAAATAATAAGAATTGAATATATCGAACCGAAGATGCAAAACTTACTTTAAAATTTACTACGTTATGTTCATTTACAAACTAAAAGTCATTAAAAGAACTGCGTGAATAATAGTTTCTTTTCATTAAAAGATTTAAAATTATAATTTAAAACTATTTATATCTTTAATTATGTACAGAGTTGAATGCTAAATTTGCGTGCGAAAAAAATATTAAATAAAGAAAAGAAAAAAGTAGAACAAGAATCGATGTGCTTTACAAAGACTTGCAGATTTTCAACTTCATTTCTTACTTGAAAGTTATTTTAGAACAAAATCAGGCAACGATATCTACATAAAACTTGATGCAAAAAAGCTAAGATCATCTTCGATAAAAGCATTTTGTTGTATCTCGTTGGGAGCAATCAATACTGCGTCTTCAAATAAGCAGACTTTCAATATTTTCTTTCTCTTTTTCTTATCTAAAAAAAAAATAATAATGGCTTCAAAAATAATTTTTTACTGTAGTCGGTTTTAAACGTCATGTACCATAAGCGGATTTAAAAAAAAATCGAAGAAAGATATTAATGTAGAAGGGGCGGAAAAAATATTAAACTGTTTGTTAGAAAGGATTTTTACTCCGCCAAGGGTTTTTTCGTATTTTACTAATAACGAAATTTCCCAAGAAGAGATATCATAAAAGTATAAAGTAGAAATCTCAATGATAGTACACTTAGGTTACATGCAATGCAGAAATCATCTTAGCGCATAGTATTTATAAGATTGCAAAAACATTTAGCTACCTTTGAAATAAATTAATATATATACAGATAGATAGATATATTGATATATAGATTTATATATATACCAATAATAAGAAAATACTTCAAAAGGAATACTTCATTCAAAAAAAAGATACTAAAATATAGAATGTCAGTATGGACTTACATTCATAATACTTGTATAATGCAGCTATAGCTGCCAACTTTTGCGCATTTTTCGTACCACAAAAATTTTATAGTAAATATTATATTAATTAATCGTCAAAATCTTAATATTAAACAAATGGAAAATCTCTGTACAATTTAGTGGCAGCTAAAATGCGTAAAAGTTGGCAGCTATGAATGCAGCATAGTAATTTGAATGCTAATATAAGCTATTACTTGACAAACATATTATATAAGTGGAATATATATATAAGTTATGTCATTGTATTTCATTTTCCTAAATTACGCGCGATAATGAATGTAAAATGTTTAGATAGATAATAAGTAAATTGTGTAAAATGAAAAATAATACAGTATGCACTGTTAGAGGATTAATTTTTCATTTTCTTTCAATTATTCCGATTAAGTGTGTAATTATCGCAGAAGTTGCTTATTGTATAAGTTTTGAATAGTTTTCCTTTTGTTTTTATATATTAAAATCAATAAGAATCTTTAGATATATAATAGGTAAATTATTGCAAAATGTAAAATAATGCAACATTAATTTGGGGATTATTTTTGTAATTTTTTTTCATACCGATTGAGTATACAATTACTGTAGAAACTGATTATTTTATGAAATATGAATATTTTCTTCCGTTTGTACTTTATTTTTATAAATTAAAACCGATAAAGAGTATAAAAAAATTTAGATAGATAACTAGTAAATTATTGTAAAATGTAACTAGTCGTTTTGGGTCACCGTAATACTTACCCATCAATGATATGCATAATATAATATATGCAAATAAAACATGTGTAAACTCTCTATAAAATGCATTGCATTTCCAAAAGAAAATTTAAACGTATATTTAAATACCTTTAATATACATAGTAAGGCTCTATTAATGAATTGCTGATGAACGAATTTCGACAAATTATATAAAACGCCAAACTTCTCAAGTAGTACCAAATTGCGTAAAAGAAATATCCTTATAATTCAAAAAATAATAATTATATTTACTAACATGTTACTGCGTCGGATTAATCTTCTCATATTCAATTAAAATATAACTTTGAAATGAAATTTGAATGAAATACAGGGTCATGAAAAATAAAACAGTGTAGAAAATAAGCAAATTAATCAACAACTAACCTCAGAAACTAATTATTTAATCGAATTCGTTTTTTATGCAAAATTTGTGTTATTTTATTGCCTTTTAATTCTTCTCCTTATAAGAAAAAAAATCGAAAATTTTTATATATCTTTCATTAGAACGAATTTTTCGAGAGTCCGAAAAAAATAATTCCGTATAATTGAGGTTACTGTTATTAAATAGGTTTCGTGCCATTCTTACACACTAAGTACATACAAAATTTCAAATCCAGACACGTAGACAGAGAGAAATGCAAAGGGATGGATGGCAATTTTCTTTCTCATATATATATTTATTTTTATTATTACATATATATTTACATATATATTACATATATATATATTTTTTTACACATATATTTTTTTAATCTCCAGTATGTGAAACGTGTAAATCTATCAAAAAAATTAACGGTGTCTGTTCTAAACAGTGGAAGCGTAAATTGTGATTTACGTTTTATTTGGCGTTTTATTATTTTTATTATATTTTATTTGGTGTTTTACGTTTCATTTGGCATTAAATGTTGTGTTCGTTAGTTATAACTGAGAAATTACTCACCCCCGCTATTCACTTTCGATCCACATACATTTACAAACAAAAGTATTAGAATATTAGACTTTATAAATATTAGTAACAGAACTTATTAAAATTTAGAACTCAAAATTACGATGCAAACATAAAATTAATTACCTCAGATTTTTTTAAACATTAAATTATAATATTTTATTCTTAATTATTTTAATCTTAAATTATAATATTTAAATCTAATAAAATTTTAAATAAAAAATGTTGACCTGAGCGCAATTTTATTTCAGTTCTACTCTGCGATGTCATCGGGCTTGACCAAATTGTTTCGTCAAAAACTTGTATAACAGAAAAAAAGCGATTAAGGCAATTTAATTTATGATAGCTTCGTATCCTATTAGGAAAAGTCAGACATAAGATCATAATTCAAACTGACTCTAGCAAATCTCTAGTTACTGGACGATTTGAAACAATAACGAGGTCACCAGAGGGAGCGGGATTCATTTAAAAAACACTAAAATGTAACGAAATGAATAGGATAAGTTAAATCCCAGTAAACTTGATTTCATTTTTCGCAATCAACAACAACATCATCTTTATCTCGAGGGCAGACCACTGTTGAGTGGTTAAGGCAAAATATCGCTACACTCTATAAATAAAAAGCCCCACTGCGTTGTAAGATTTCTGAGCACAATCAGCGTTCCCAAAATGGTTCAGTAGTGTTCCCAAAGTAGTTAATTCAGAATCCCAAAAGAATGCAGATCCTTAATGTGACAGCGTTTCTGTCACATATTATCTTGTCTTCTCCCCTTTTTAGAAATTTAACAATTAAAATCGAAACTTCAAAATTTTAACTGGAAATTAACCCCCTTAAATAAATACTTAAAGTTAATATTCTTGCATTTCAGGTTATAAAGCAGTACTTTGTTATTTTCCCTTTTATAACTTTGTATGTGAAATTAATTCCTTTACAAACCCTCTTTCATATGATAAAAAAAACACCATTTTATTCCCACTCTTAGTTTTGGATTTTTATCACTTTGAGAAAGATCTGTTAATTCTTTTCTCGTCACAATAAAAGTTAACCGAATGTCAGTCTTCCTTACATCTGCACATTTCTGCATTCTTTCCCATGTTAAATAGAAGCAACTGTGGTTTATAATACGTTTATCCGTTAACATTCTCATGCACTCAGCTAATCTTTAAAATCTCCCAGATGTCATGAATCATTCGGCATGTAATTCTTTCAGTATCTGGAAGCACACGTGCGTATGCAATCGACACTCCTTAAAAACCACAGGACTGCAATATTATACCAACCCTAGCATTCTCTGTTACTAAGAACGGATTACTTCTAGTTGTTACTAAGCATTAACGGATTCTCATAACCTTGACGCTAAAAAAAAAGTGTAGCGCTGTACATCTTCCCTGCTTCAGTAGCTCACTTCTACTCGGACCACTGGCCATGTAACATCACGCAAAAAGGGGCGCTGTGCCCCTCTCCGGCTAATGCCGTGCCTTCGGGAAAATGATGTGATTTCCCGTATTACTACCGTCCCGTATTACTAGTATTGTAAACCTTCCATCGGTCATCTAAATAAACACTTTATTATGTCTACAATTATGTTGGAGTTTACTTCTCTGCGCTCTCCATCTCTCTCCCTGGGTTTGCTTGTACGATCACTACCATACTTAATAACATTCAAGCAATCAATATTTCTTATATATAATGTATATATTATCTAAGATGTTTTGATTGTTTGAATATCATTAAGGATCTGCCCTTTTATTAAATCCATTTTAAGCTACAAAATAAATTTTCCAATTTGGAAGTCTGATATACTGAGAAATCTTTCAAAACAATTAGGACCTTTTTTTACAGTGTAATCCTTTAAGAGGGTAGGTTGATTGCGTGTTTAACACCCGCTGGCTCCGTCGTACATTTTTGTGGAGTTCCCGGATGTAATAGTTTTGTGTTGTAAATCCCTTTGTGCCGTCTCGTCCTTGTATATTGGGGATGATTTATAAGCGCCCCCTGACGTCAAGCATACAAGTCAGATGTAAATGTTCAATATATGATCTTAATCTTGAAGGATGACAACTACAAAGTAAATCACGATACCAAAGTCACAAAAAAGATTGTTCTCGGGAATTTCTCATTTATAAATATATTTTTCAATTAGAATACCATTGAAAACTTATGCACATATTTCTATATGACTCCATACAATGCCACGTAAACAATTTACTGAAATGATTCCGAACACATTCCATTTAATTTTTAATTTCTGCTATTAAAGAACTACTATAATAAGAAATTAGTACGAATGTTAGTTTAACAAAAACTCAATTTAAACGTTACCTAAAAATCATTTTTTTTTAACCGCATTGAAGCTTGAATTCTTTCCAAAGGGTTAAAAAAACATTTAAAAATATATTGCTAAATACGTATAGAAAATATCTTTTTTGAAAAATTCAATCGTTTTCATGTATACATTAAAAGAAATAGATTTTTATAATTTTAGAAACTTGGTATAAAGAAAAACATAATACTTCCTATTCACTTGTAATAAAATATAAAATTATCTTTAAAATGGAAAAAAGACATATATATATATATATATATATATATGTACCTGTATTTGTCACAAATATATATATATATATATATAACAAATATATATATACACACAAATATATACAGGATGTATCTAAACTACTGGGCAAAACTTTAAGGGGTGATGGTACACATCAAGACAAATAATATTAAATGGGAAACTAAGGGTCCCAAACGTCTTCCGAAGGAGATAGGCGCCATCAAAGTTTAGGGTCCAAAATTTGAAATGATTATAAAAATCGGAAAAATTGGTGGATTCGTTTGCGGTTTTCATGAAAACTATTCATTATATCAGTATTGTCTTCAAAATAAATTATAAAGATAAATTTCAAAAAATGCCGATAGAGGGCGCATTAGACTTTGGAGTAACGAACAACTATTTTTTACCGTTATTTTTTGCATCTCATTGAATTTTTTTAGAAGTTTAGACATAAACTTAAATTTTGAGCTCAAAATCTGTGGTTAGGTAGCGCAAACTGAGCTGTGTTCAATGGGAGTGGATAGGTTCAAATTTCAAATGATTATAAAACACAGAAAAATTGGGCAATTGATTTGCGGTTTTCACTAAAATTATTCTTTATGCCAGTATTGTCTTGAAAATAAATTATACAGATAAATTTCAAAAAATGTCTATAGAGGGCGCTTTAGATTTTGGAGTAACGTACAACTATTTTTTACCGTTATCAGGGTGCGTAGCTTGGAAGCACCTTGTAAGGACCTTTTACCAGAATTTTTATAATATAATATTTGTTTTATTTAACGAAAAAGAAATCGTTTTTCGGATGTAACAACCAGTATTTTAAAGAATTTCTGATGCTAAAAGAATTAAAATTTTCTGAGTTTCTTGATGACTACGCACCCTGGTTATTTTTTGCATCTCATTAATTTTTTTTAAGGTTAGACATAAACTTAAATTTTGTGTTGAAAATCTGAATCGTTGAGAGTGGTTAAGTAGCGCTAACTGAACTGTGTTCAATGGGGGTGGGAAGGTTCAAATTTCAAATGATTATACAAAACGGAAAAATTGGTCGATTCGTTTGCGGTTTTCTCTAAAACCATTCTTTATGTCAGTATTTCGTTGAAAATAAATTTTAAAGATAAATTTCAAAAAATTCCGTTAGAGGGCGCCTTAAACTTTAGAGTAACATCAACACTTTTTAACTGTTATTTTTTGTATCTAATTAAATGCTTGCAAAAGCTTAGACTTAAATTTTGAGCTCAAATTCTGAATCGTTGAGAGGAGAAGAAGCGCAAACTAAACTGTGTTCAGGAGTTGAAATGTTACCCTGGCCAACATACGAACACAGTTCAATTTTTCTCTACTTAATTACGCACATCGATTCAGAGTTTGAACTCAAAATTTAAGTGTAAGCTTTTAAAACATTTATTTAGATATAAAAAAATAACGGTTAAAAATAGTTTTTGGTTACTCTAAAGTTTAAGGCTCCCTCTAACGGAATTTTAAAAATTAATCTTTAAAATTTATTTTCAAGGAAATACTGACGTAAAGAATGGTTTTAGAGAAAACCGCAAACGAATCGACTAATTTTTCCGTTTTTTATAATCATTTGAAATTTGAACCTCCCCACCCCCATTGATCACAGTCCAGTTTTGAGCTACCTAACCATTCTCAACGATTCAGATTTTCAGCTCAAAATTTAAGTTTATGTCTAAGCTTCTAAAAAACTTAATGAGATGAAAAAAAATAACGGTAAAAAGTTAATGTACGTTAATCCAAAGTCTAAAGCGCCCTCTATCGACATTTTTTGAAATTTATCTGTATAATTTATTTTCAAGACAATACTGATAGAAAGAATAATTTTAGTGAAAACCGCATATCAATTGATCAATTTTTCTGTTTTTTATAATCATTTGAAATTTGAACCTACCCACTCCCATTGAACACGGATCAGTTTGCGCTACTTAACCTCAAATTTTGAGCTCAAAATTTAAGTTTATGTCTAAACTTCTAAAAAATTTTAATGAGATGCAAAAAATAACGGTAAAAATAATTGTTAGTTACTCCAAAGTCTAAAGCGCCCTCTATCGGCATTTTTTGAAATTTATCTTTATAATTTATTTTGAAGACAATACTGACGTAAAGAATAGTTTTCGTGAAAACCGCAAACAAATCCACCAGTTTTTCCGATTTTTATAATCATTTCAAATTTTGAACCCTAAACTTTGATGGCGCCTATCTCCCTCGGAAGACGTTTGGGACCCTTAGTTTCGCATTTAATATTATTTGTCTTGATGTGTACTATCACCCCTTAAAGTTTTGCCCAGTAGTTTAGATACACCCTGTATATTTGAGTGTGCGTGTGTGTGTGTGTTTGTGAACATCTTTTAAATTCAATACTGCAAAATGCATAAAACGGATACAAGTTTTTAAAACACTGAAACGTAATATTATTCATCTTCAATATTAATATTTTATAGTATATTTTATAAAAACATGTTCTCAAATTTTCATAAAAGTAGTTTATCAAATGAAATGAGAATTTTATTCATAATGTACCAAATGCATATTGCATGAGGTTAATAAATGCTAATTTTTTAGCTAAACTAAACTTTTCCCCTAAAAACATTCAGCTACTTATTTTACATATTCGTGTAGTATTTCGTTTTCCTAATGTAACTTCGAATAAATAATCCCAATCTCTTTATTATGGAGATGGAATTTAGGTGAAAACAATTTTTGTCTCAAAATACATCATGCGAATGAAGAATAAAAATTTTACTTGTTTATATTTTTACTTAAAATATGCTTGAATTGCTTAAAATTTTGCTTTTACTTAAAATATTATCAATTTCGTGTAATAATATGTTTTTATTAAATCTCAGATAATCTTTAAATTATTTGTTTTGGAAAACTAGTCTGTAGTGATTCAGATCGACTTTTCACCTGTTTTACTTTCTTCTATCGATAACAGAAAAAATTATTAGAATATAAATTTTTTAATTTCTAATTTTCGACGAATCTACACGTTTCCCTGAAAAACTTGTTCATACAAAAATATGTGTCTCTTCGCATGTCTGTGTACGTCTTCACTACTTTGTATCATAGAAAATTATATACAGTTATACTTAGAATTTCACGAAATTTTTCATAAAGTTTTTAGTTATGGACAGCAGGTTTGAGCTTAATTTGGAAATATTCCTCCGGAAATTGCATTAAAATAACGCCTTTGTGGCATTTCATAGATTAAGAAATTAAGGAAAATCTTAATATCTTCTAGAATTTTTCACTTTTTGTGATTTAAAAAAATTTCGAAAAAACCCAATTTTTTCAGCATTTTTCACACTTGTTGTTCTCCATTCATAATGCTTATAGTCCCACTGGCTGCTCCCGTAATTTCATCTTTTCCCACTGGGCAATAATTCTTTTACTTGGATCCGCTTTTTTCTTATATATTTGAGCAAAATTTCGTCATTTTTTGCAATGCGGATGATATACTTCTCGCTACCGAAACTAGTTTGCTTTAAAATTTGAAATTCGAGCGTAATTATTGTTTTTTTTTTAATTTATTTAAATTATATTGTGTTAAGCATAATCTTATTTTTCACTCGCGCGATATTTACCCCCTGTAATCTGCTACATTTCTTTAGTAATTTTCCCGACAGAAATTTCCGGGAAATAATTCGAAATTTTTTTTACAAATTGATTAAATTATCAGATTTTTGCGATAATTTATAGAGCCCTTTTGGCAGCAGTCTAATAACAAAAATTTGTCCAATAGGAGCTTAATTGGAATAACAGTTTGATGATTAATATACTAACTCTTTTTGCCAAACGAATCATGATTAAGGTATTTTAGTTACAAGATGCAGTTGAAATGTAAAAGTGTGATTGAATATTTTTATTGATGAAAATTCTTATTTCAGGTATTACAATAAATTAAAAAACCCGTTTTTGGTGCACATCATGTAACATTCTTTTTCATTTATTTATAAGACTATACAATGAGTTTTTCCAAAACAATTTTTGTTTCTTTCACTTGTGTATTTTCTGAATTTACGAATTATAATTATGTGTTGAAGCAACCATACAGAATCATTTAAATAATCTAAATTAAAAAACAAGTTAGTGTAACATTGAAAATAAGAACTTTTAAAGTCTGCAGCTATACACTTATATTTTATAAAACATTTCTTACAAATACCAATTTATGCATATTTATTTAATCGTGGAAGAATTTTAACGAAGTTGTGAAATGTTTATCTTGGGTATTTTTAATTCTTTTACATATAGCAATGGAAAATCCTTCAATTATTCATGTTTTAGTATTTTATTTATTTAATAAAATGCAATACTTTTTAACTGGAAACAAGAAATTGTTTATTTAATGTTTTTTTTTTTTTTTTTTTTTTTTAAATCTTATTGTGTTCCTATGTTTTTATAATCTTAAAATTCCTAAGTAATTTTAAATTTCCTTTCACAGTTTACTAGTAAATTGTGTAATACATAATTCCATATAAATAAATTACTTGTACGTCTTAAATAAAAAAAAATTACGGTCCATTTCCAACAGTAAGTCAAGAGCATAATTAATTTAATTATCGGGGGATGAACTATAAAGTACAACATAAGCTTAAAGGATAAGAAATAAAATTAAATGCTTCATTATACCATTGATTTTAAAGCATTTCATATTTAATTAAATATTAACCTAGTCTGACTCAAGGGTATATGTATGGATTTTTTTACAGTTTTAGTTATAAATTTATATAAACAATCGCACGGCTAAAAAACAGCAAATAATAATAATAATAATAATTTTTTGTACATTAAATTTGATGAACATAAACCATTTGATGAACATAAAATTTTTGTACATATGTTGCGTAATCTTTCTATTTTTATCTCAGCTCGGGAGAAGAGAGATCGTGTGACATGGTTTTCATATCATTATTTTTGTATTTCTTAGCATAAAAAATCATTATCTTGTTCATTGTATTTTGCTTATTATCATAATTTCTTTTTCCAAATGGACACAGTTTTTCTTGAACTGTAAGTTTACTAAGAAATATAAGAATGTTCTCATCACTTGATTGAAATGCTTTGAAATGTTGAACATGTACGGAAAAGACATTATGTAAATATTCTATCGGCTTATTTTTTGTTAAAATAAAAGTTTTTTGTTCTTTTGTTCATAGAATTTTTTTTAATGAGTTGATATTCAAACAAATAATAGCATCAGTTAGATGCTTCGAATTAATTAAAGCTTCTGTTTGTTTTATTGTTTTTAAATCGAGTTCGATGAACTTTCGATTCCTCAACAAAATTGTCCTTTTTACGACTTGCTTGTCTTTTTATACTTTACGATCCACAGTCTCTTGTCTTAAAAAACTAATTGTTGGGGACCACCGTGATACTTACCCATCATGGATATGCACATAATATAATATATGAAAATAAAACATGTGAAAACAATTTATAAAATGCATTGCAATTCCAAAATAAAATTTAAACGTAAGGTATCCTGGGGTAATTACGCCACGTTAAGGTTCTACCAATTTTCATGGCTCAGTTTTAGATTGTATTTTTCAAACAAATATATGATTTGATGCAGCAACTCATTGACTATCTATATATAAAAAAAATATTTTAACAGATATGTATTCATAAAATTTAATGGCGTTATTTCTTGACCAAAACTATTTGGCATTATTACCCACCTATATGAGTAATAACGCCATGCAAACAAAACTATGAAATAAGATGGAATAATGGCAGAGATTGCCCAATTCTAAAAATGCAAACTCTGCAAATTTAGAAATTGACAAATTTCATTCTAAGCTATTGAAAATGTTCAATTTTTTGTGAAAGCGTAAGAAAAATAAAGGTGTGGTGTGGTGAGAGGGGCAAAAGAATATCAGACCGTGAGCTTCGTTTTTTCTTAAAAAGGACCGCTGAAATAGAATTATTAAAAATATTGCACAGTTTTAACTGTCTTTATTGGAATCAGTATTTAGGATGTAGCTCGGCCACTGTTGGGAATCAACCGGGGTATTAATGACAAGGATTGGCGTTATTATCCCGGTATAGTTATTGCGCAGTATATTTTAAATTACAAATTATCTCGAGAAGATACCCAAAATCTTCAACACCATTTTGAAAGTACATGAAATGCATTACAAATTTATGTAATTAACAAAGTATTTCCGGATAAAAAATAGACTTCACATCACAAAACGTATCTCGCAAATTTTAGATCAAGCGCTAATTTTAGTTGCTTGTAAAAACAATAACCCCTTCAAATGGAACAAATTAACTTGAAGCTGTTTTTTGCAGTTTATATTACACAAAACCCTTCTGCGCAGAGCACATGGGTGTCATTTATCAGATTACTTCATAATTATGCATAATATTAGCACTTGGCGTTATTACCCCGCTTGGCGTTATTACACCAGACCACCTTATATTTAAATATTTTTAATATACACAGTAATGCTCTGTTAATGAATTGCTGATGAACCAATTTCGGCAAATTATATAAAACGCCAAACTACTCAAGTAGTACCAAATTGCGTAAAAGAAATATCCTTATAGCTCCAAAATAATAATCATATTAACTAATAATTTAGTGCGTCGGATAAGCGTCTCATTTCCAGTTAAAATATATCTTTTAATTGAAATTTGAATGAAATACAAGGTCATGAAAAATCTAAGAATGTGAAAAACAAGTTTACAAATACCTCGAAAACTAAGAATCCGATCGATTTCGTTCTTTATGAAAAAATTTTGATATTTTATTGTCTTGTATGTCCGTTACTTAAATATATATATATATATATATATATATATATATACCTTTTATCAAAAGAATTTTTCCAAAGTCCAAAAAAAAAAAAAAATCCATAAAATTGAGGTTAAATAGCTTCATTCCATTCTTACATACTAAATACACACAAATTTTGTCTGTTTTTATAAGTATTTAACTCAATTTCTTCGGGAGATAGAGCGTTTACAGATAGACGGACTGCCGGCTTTTTTTTTTTTTTTTTTTTTTTTTTTTTTTTTTCTAGAAATATGTTTTTCGGAATCTCCAGGATCTAAAACGTGTAAATCTATCATTTTTTTTTTTCGATTTTCAAAACGATTACAAGATTTACCCAATACTACGTATGACGGGCAAGTAACAAATGTCATAAATAGAAAAGGAAATAAACTAGATAAAAGACTGAAAATGATGAAAAAGTAAGAGGTAACTGCTTGCAGTTATTTGCAGCATAAATTCTGTTACTCGTCATGCAGAAAAAAAATAAACGTCGCAGGATGTAGTGGATTGTAAATATTGACCACTCTATATCATAAAGGGATTTTTATTTGTTGTCAAAAATAACACAAAATTTGCAAACAATGCAAAAGGTGGATACATTACACTTTAATAAACGTATGGGGGAAAATATGCGATTAAAATCAGCAGGCAAAAATCAATAATTTTAGCTTTCATTAAACACATTTATTCACGCCTAGTTTGTTATCTGATCGGACAAATGTTGAAAATAGGAATCATTAGTAGAACAGAGACGGTAGGAAACCAGAACCTTGACTAAAATAAAGGGCAGAATTCGTGTTATTTTAGAGATAATAGGTGATAAATGGTGTTTTAAGTAATACGAAATCAATGCGTGTTATTTTAAGTTTTAAAAAAATAATAATTGTCTGTTATAAATCAGAGTTTTTCTTTCATTGTTAATACAAAATGTTTCATTATATCTGATATAAGCTTCATATCTGATAAGGAAAATGTTGGAAATGAAAGTCATTAGCAGTACAGGAATAAGAACAAACGAGATTCTTCAAATGTTTCAAAGTTCAGGATTCGTGGTAATTTACAGAAAATAATCGATAAACCTTACGTTACATTCTATGAATTTAATTTTTTTATAAAGATTTTTTAAAAAGAACTTCTTCAGTAATTATTCAATGATTTATTTTTTAAAATTTAAAATGTTATACCATGCCTGATTTAATCTTAATATCTGTTCATATAAATGTTTGAAATGAGAATTATTAGTAGTAGAAGAAAGGAAGTTTTTAGAAACTGGTATCTTCAGTAATAAATAAATGTTTTATATACTGCTAATGTAAAATGTTTCATCATATCTGATTTAAGTTTCAGATGTGTTCATATAAATGTTTGAAATGAGAGTCATTAGTAGTACTGAATAGAAAATTGTTAAAAATTGATATCTTCAGTAATTACTCAATCTTGTATTTACTGTCAATGTAAAATGTTTCATTATATATGATTTAATCTTTATGTCTGTTCTGTAAATGTTTGAAATGAGATTCATTAGTAGTACAGAAAAAAAGTGTTTTTAAAATTGATAACTTCAGTAATTATTAAATGTTTTATTTACTGTTAGTGTAAAATGTAAATTTTTGTTGATATAAATGTAAAATTTACATAAAATGTTAATATTAATGTAATTTTTCTGGTATTAGTTATTTTCTTTTACTCTTAATACAAATTATTCCATTCTATCTGATCTAAGCTTCATAAAGGTTCAGATAATTGTTTGAAATAAGAACCATTAATAGTACAGAAAAGGAAGTTTTTAAAATGTTGTATCTTCAGTAATTATTCAATAATTTATGTACTGTTAATGTAAAATGTAAATTTTTGTTAATGTACATGTAAAAATTACATAAATTGTTAATATTAATGCAAAAATTGGAAATGCGAGTGATTATAAGTACAGTGATGAGAACAAATGAGATTCTTCAAATATCTTAAAGCTCAGAATCCATGGTAATTTATAGAATATATTAGATAAATGTAATTTTACATTTCACGAGTTTACTATTTCTCTTAAATTGATATCTTGAGTAATTAATAAATGATTTATTTACTATTAATGTAAAATGCTTCATCTTACCTGATTTAAGCTTCTTATCTATTGATATAAATGTTTGACAAGGAGAGTCATTAGTGCTACAGGAAAAGGGATTTGCTTATTTGATATCGTCTGTAATTATTCAATGATTTCATGGTTCGTACGGGTCCTGGAAATTTATGACCATGAAATTTTTCTGTACCACTATTTTCTTATAGAGAATCTATCCTTAAGTAACACAAAAATTCATGCTTTTCAGCTTTATTTATTTTTATATAAAAAGATGCTGGTATTTCACCTGGAAAATAACGGTACCCGCACGAACCATGGATTTAGTTACTGTTAATTTTAAATACTTCATCATATCTGATTTAAGCTTCATATCTGTTCGGATAAGAGTTTCAAATAAGAGGCATTAGTAGTACAGAAAGGGTATTTAAAAAAAAGAATGATATCTTCAGTAATCAATGTACTTAATAAGATATCGGTGTCAGTGTTGCCATTGGGCTACTTTTTTAAAATTCATTTTTTGGCACCATTTTTTTGAAATCGTAAACTTCCCATAGTAAATATTACTTAAAACCAAAAAGAAAGGAAACTTTATCGTTTCAAACAAGTAGTGGCAATCAATAAATCTGAATAAAAAAAAATAACCCACAGGAAATATTGAATCAGTGTTATTATTATGGATTTTAAAAATTGACATTTTGTGGAAATATTCAGATTTAATTGCTACAAATAAAATGTGGCAAATAATATTTTTTTAATAATAAGGACCTACATTATAAATTAAAAAGTCTTAAAATCTTTATCCGGTTGGCCAAAAATTGATTAGCCAATTTGTTGGGAAAATTTGTTGGGACAATTTGTTGACCAAAAATTTGTTGGGAAAAAAAGTTGTGGTAATTGACAGGAACCAACTCGCTGTATATTTTAATTACACTGGTTATTACAGAAAAGTGCCTTACTCGATTGCTTCGTTTAAATATGAAAGTTTCAAAGTCACCCCCAATAACTCTGTTGATGTCTTTACTGCGTTATTCCCAAAAATTCTAGCAGATAACTCGCTCATCGCTAAAACTTATTCAGAAAAATCACGATGTTCAAGAGTAAGGGAAGTGCTTCAGTAAACATTCGTACAATCGTAATAGTAATATTGAACAACAGAGTAATTTTCGGTCTGCTCAGAAAAGGAAGTATTTCCTTATAAAAAAATACTTCGAATAATATAAAGGGATTAAAAAAGATGTATTTATCTTTAACAAAATACAACTTGTTTTCAACAAGTTTTTTTATTGTTATTCCCTGATCACCTGCCACCCTACTTTAGTATAAATAATGGTCAAAAGTTACAAAAAAGGGTTAGTTTTCATAGGTCATCGAGGGATACAGCCGTAATACCCGTTTTCCTTTTCCCGAGTTTCTGTTTTTACTTCCCATTTTCCGCTGTCAAAACATTCCAAATTCCGCTGTCTAAAACATTGATTAAAGGGAAATATATATATATACATGAAATGCATCAAATTTTATCCTGTTTGATTTATGTATTGCCTTTAATTCTTGTTTCTTCAAAAATGAGTTAACATAAATTTCTAAAACAACCTGGCAATTAAAGTATTTTTGCCGAAAATGCTTTAATGTAATGCATTAAATTCCTGTAGGACAAAGGTAACTTTGTGTCTGATTTTTATTTTATTTTTTTAACTTTGATTTCAATACAAATCTTACAAAAGAAATTAGATTTTTTCAATGATATATTTAATGCATGAATACATTTTCATAGTTTTCAAATTTCTGTGAAATTCCAGTAAGTTTTAAAGGTTTTAATTTTCAATAAGCTTGAAATGTTTTAATTTTCAAAATTTAGAACAGTTGTCTTTACTTAATTATTTTTAATACACACTATGTTTATATATTTTTTCTTCCCGTGTAAGTAATTGAAATCTATTACTTTGTAATGTAAAACAAAAATTAATAACGATCTGACAAAGATATATTTTGTTTAATTCTTTTTTCTTCAAAAATGAGATGATAGAAATTCCTAAACGATAGAAATTCCATCCTACGGTTTAAAATATTTTCTCTGAATATTAATTGAATAAATCCCTTTAGTCCACAGGTAATCTTTTTTTTTTTCTGAATTCTAATTTTTTCCTTTGATATTTCAATACAATTATTACAAAAGAAAGTAAAATAAAGAAAATCCGGAGAGAGAAAATTTTTACATCCCTGATTCTTCTTTAACAAGCATGAATTAAAACCTGGAATAAAATTAAGATACTAAATCAATTACATTTTCACATCTCATTACTCACCCCAACATTATCTTCTTTAAATGGGATTTCCTTCTTTTGTTTTGCTTCACCGGGTGATTTTTCCCCTGAAATTTATCTGTCGTTACAGATATCTTAGAATGTAAAACGGAGTCTAATTAAAACATCCAAAAATGTATAACACTTGGTTGCTTTGAATGTTAAAAAATCTACCAATTACTCAAATGAGTGAATGTTTTCAGTAATTTTTAAAGGAAAAAGAAATGCTTAGTATATGGATGCTGTACTCTTGTTAATTTGATTAGAATGCACAGTAATTTTAAATTTATGAAAGGTTTTTCTGTCTTTTTTTTTCATGTTCCCTTCCACTATCTTTATTTTGACTAATTCTCTCACTCACAAGCCCGTGGTAATACGTTCAATAAGCTTCAGATTTCACTGCAATATAAGCATTACATAAAGTTATAAAATTCTACTTATTTAATGCATTTTAATACATCGAACAAAGATTATTACTCTGAGGTAGGTATAACATTCATATTCGTAATTGCATTTTTCTTTGTATAATGCTGAAATAATTATCTTTTATTAGCATTTCAAAAAAAAATAATAATAATTAATAAATAAATAGTATAGCAGTATAGCGCACTACAATAACAGTATAGCGCACTGATATTCCACCGACTAAACTACACTGTAAGAAAAGGGGCCGATCTACTAAAAAAAAATTAGTGATCTTTGTAATTACTAAAAAAATTTTGTAATCTTACTCGGTCTGTAAGAATTACTACAAAAAAGCTAGCAACAAATAGAGTTAATATTTTTACATTTTTAAAAGCTATTACTAAAACTCACTTGGTGTGGCCGTGATAGCCTAGTGGTCATAGCACCGAACTCCAGTCTGAAAATACCCGGGTTCGATGCTGGACGCCACCAAATATGCACCGAATGTATGCAATGTAAGTACTCGTTAAATAAAGGGAATATGAAAATCCTGTTGTAGCAGTTACAAGGGGTAATGATCTCTGGACTTTCCCTCCCCTTTAGAAACATGCCAGAATAGAGCAAGTAGCAATGTTTGATGCTGCCATCTATTGTGGCTTCTCCGAAAATCTTCCGCTTCAGAAGTCTGTCTTTTTACCCCACTGGATGCAGCTCGAAGGAAGCTCCTGCCCTTCCGGCACACGTAATGGTTACTAAAAATAATTTTTGAGCTATTACTAAAATTTGCTTGGTGGCTCATACTAAAAAGTTTTAAGTTGGTTATACAAAAAATTCTTTTGTTCAGTTCACAAAAAAATGTTTGTTTCACTTGAAAAAAAAAAAAAAAAAAAAAAAAAAAGGTTTGTAATGGTTACTAAAAAATGCTGTGGAATACAAATTTACTAAAAAAATTTCAGTAACCTCTTGATTTTTTTTTTTTTTTTTTTTTTTTTTTACAGTGCACATGGAATGGCACTCATCCTGGAACTTCTCACTATTACATGTTGGCAAGGCTACAATCGCAGCAAAGATTTCTCTCTCTCTGGAAATAAAAAATTCTACGTATTAACATACCAGAAGCAGCCTACACTATATTGCACACTATATTTATAATTTTTCCCCAAATGTTAGTAATTAAAATAGATTATTTATTAATTGAGATTTAAACTTAGAAAAATATCCCAAAAAATATTCTGTTTAATTTTTCCTCTCCTTAAATGAGGCGACGTGAACTTCCAAACCATCCTACGAATTAAAATGTTTGCGCTGCACATTAATTCAATAAATCCCTTTAGTACAAAGGTAACCTTTTTTCTGATTTTTATTTTTTTTCCTTTGGTATTACAATACAATTATTACTAAAGAAAGTAAAAGAAAGAAATCCGATGAGAGAAAATTTTTACATCCCTGATTCTTCTTTAACAAGCATGAATTAAAACCTGAAATAAAATTAAGATACTAAATCAATTACATTTTCACACCTCATTACTCACCTCACCATTATCTTTTTTAAATGGGATTCTCTTCTTTTGTTTTGCTTCACTGGGTGATTTTTTTCGCTGAAATTTATCTCTCGTTACAGATATCTTAGAATGTAAAATGGAGTCTTATTAAAACATCCTCTTCAAAAATGTATAACGCTTGCTTGCTTTGAGTGTTAAAAAATCTACCGATTACTTAAATGAGTGAATGTTTTCAGTAACTTTTCTTTTAAGAAACAAGAAATGTTTAGTAAATGAATGCTATACAGTTGTTAATATGATTAGAATGCGCATTATTTTTAAATTTCTGAGGGCTTTTTCTGCCTTTTTTCTCTTATATTTTCTTCCACTATCTTTATTTTGATTAATCCTCTAACTGACAAGCCCGTGGTATTACGCTCAATAAGCTTCAGATCTCAATCCAATATAAGCATTATGCAAAGTAACAAAATTCTTCTTATTTAATGCATGTTTAATGCATTAAACAAGAATTATTACACTGAGGTATTACATTCATATTCGTAAATGCATTTTTTTTAATATAATGTTGAAATAATTATCCTGTATTAGCATTTCAAAAGAAAAAAAAGGGAAGAAAGAAAGAAATACGGAGAACACATCTTGCAATTGCCTTTTGCAACACTGTCACAAGATTGCGATTTTTTTTTCTTCCGAAATTTATTGCAATATTCAAGAAATGAAGTAATATTGACTCCACATAGATGTAATATGCTAATAATTATCCGTGTTTAATGCAAATGACTAGCTTATTAATAAAAATGTCAACTATTTGGCCAAAGTATTATTTAAAATAATATTTTTCGTATTTTAAAAATATGCACATTCATACATTTTTTAAATCATAGTTACGATTTTTATAACTTAGATTTTAAAAAGTATGCAAGCATTATTAAATACTATATATTATTATATATCGATACGAATATTCCTTCAAAATACATTTTTATATCAGCGATTGAAATAATAAATGCAATATCCACAGTTTTTTAAGATATAATACAATGTTGTTGTCAATATTTGAGAAACAAAAAGTAAGCAAGATGGATATTTTGAAACTTACAATTAAGTATAGTTTTGTATTCTCGTCCCAAAAACTTATTCAAATTTATTTATTTGCATTTTTTCCTGTATAAAACTAGTCGGATGTGGCAGTCCCATTCTTTTCTTTTATCACATATACCTTAATACTTCAAAAATTGTTGCCACAATGTCAAAATTTAATGATAATCTATGCCCATCGTGAAGATTCTAAAGGTATGGATTTTCGGGCGGTAGTTCTTGAAATTGGATTATTTGGAATATGAGAAAAAATCAAACATGAAAGCAGGACCTATTGGGAGATTTACAGCACGATGCAACATACAATAACATTTATGAAGGTATATCAGAATCTGAAGTTTGACGAAAATCCGTGCATTAGTATTAGAGATAGAGCTATTGCGGGAAGGAGAAAAATTCAGCATAGCAGTGCCACCTGTTAAGCTATTGACACCAAACACTTAACATACTGAGATCATATCAAGGATTAATAAGATCTGAAGTTTGATGGATTTCTATGCATTAATTCTTGAGATAGAACTAATGTGTAAATTGTGAAATATGCAACATAGCAGTGCCATCTAATGATCTATTTACATAAAATGAAAACAGTAAATTCATATCAAGAACTATCCGAATCCAAAATTTAATTGAATATCGTGCATTAGGTTTTGAGATACAGCACTTTTGTAAATCGTAAAAAATGCTGCATATCGGCCTATTGATTAATTTGTACCAAAATCTAACTAGCATTAATGTATATCAGGAGTTATTATATTACATATATCACATATATTACATATTTTTATTATAATCCGTGTAATAGTTCTTGAGATACAGCTTTTGCGTGAATCGTAAAAAAAATTTAACATAGTAATGCCACCTGTTGAGCAATATAATCCATAAACCAATCAGCATCAATTCATATTAGGGAGTACATGAACACAAATTTTTATTAATTTCCGTGCATTAGTTCTTTAGATTGAGTGTCTACAAAATTAACCTCACAGACAGACAGAGTCACAAACTCACAGGTAGACATTTTGTAAAACCTTTTTCATTTTTATTATCTGATTTCAAAACGTATAAATTCCTTGAAAATCGGAATTCGGAAATTTTCACGAATCTTTTACTTAAGCTTTAGAATCTTAAGCTTTCTTTTCGTAAAGATAGAAGAAAGTAATATAAAAGCCAACTTATGTGTGGGAAATTTTGCCTGATAATGAAAACAGTCGGATGTGGCATTCCCAAAACATTCTTTTACCTCATGCATTTCATGCACGTTAATACTTTCAGAATATTTGAGCATAGCGGCGTCTCCGGTTAGATCATTTACGCCCAAACCTTATCAGCAACAACTTATTTGAAGTTCCAACTGAATATGAAGCTTGATGAAAATCTGTGCGATAATATTTGAGATAGTATACTTGCAGAAAGCGTAAAAATATCTGGATGGTAGCGTCAACTCTTGAACTATTTAATTCAAAAACTAAAGAATACACATTTATTTCAGGGACTAACGGAATATAAAGTTTGGTGAAAATCCGTGCATTAGTTCCTGAGACAGAGCTATTCCAATAATCATGAATGAGGCAGCAGACCAGCGCCACTTGTGTGACGATTTACACCTAAACGTAATCAGCATCATATTATATCAAGACTAATGGAATCTGAAGTTTTGTGAAAATCGCACCTTTAGTTCTTGAGATACAGCTATTGCTGAAGTGGTGAATAAAGCCCACATAGCAGAGCCACCAGATGGACTTACACCAAAACATAATCAGCAACATATCATATCAAGAACTAATGGAAACATAAGTTTTATAAACATCCATCAATTAGTATTTAAGATATAGCTATTATGGAAATCGCGAAAATGCAATAAACCAACGCCACCTGTTGGGAGATTTACATCAAAAACTAATTAGCTTCAAATTACATCAAAGTATAATTGTATCTGAAGTTTTGTGAAACTCCGTGGATTAATTCTGGTGATACAGGTACCATGAAATTTTTGTCACATACAGAGTGACATAGTGAATAAGTGACAGACAGACGCACAGACAGACATTTTGTGAAAACATGTTTCTTGGGTTCTGTGACCCCTAAAACATGTAAAAATGTTGAAAATGGAATCGAAAAAGTTGTCGGGGAATAACACATTAATAGGAATATATTTTCATCGAAATCACTCCGTCTGGAATTCTTCGCCTTTCTCTCAATCCCCATTGGTTGAGAAGCCTCGAACCTTCCTCGAATAAAGTCACTTCTGAATCTTATTATTTCGTCTGAACTTGACGTTAGGATCCAAGTTCTTAGGCGTTCCAAGTATAAAGTTATATTACGCAGTCGTCGAGCGAGATTTTGTATGTTTCTTGAACTGCTTAAAGAATTTATATCACAGGGAGGAGTTTGTTATCAAAGGATGATGTTCAGCTGTAATCCTTCTACATCTTAATTCCGGTGATTAAGACATAACACAACTTGTATATGAATCCGAACTTTACAACAAAATGAAATTGTTACCTTTTATTTGACGTCTAACAAATTTATTGTTTCAACACTGATTATTTATGATTTTGTGGGACAATTTCCAAATAGAATTTCAAAATCAGTGTGACATACTGCTCTGTACTGCAAATTGGTGATAATTCACGCTGCTGTCTGACATAGATAAATGTAAAATTATTTTTATCCCACATTGCTGCATAGTTCCACTGTTTGATATTAAATAAAATTGTACGAGGTGTCAACATAATTACAAATGATTGGACATATTACTTCATATGTATCTATACATTTGCGCCAAAAATAACTTTAAATTTATCAATAAACATAATGTATTATTGAAATCATAATATTTAGTTTTTCGTCATTTATTTTTTCACTCTGTTTGACCTAGTATAATTTAATTATTTTCATTATAGATACTAAATGTATTAGATTGTTATAGAAAGTAATTAAATATGCCTTATCATGACAAAAAAAATATATTTTTTTTATAACTAATTAAAAATAAACATAAAAATTTAAATTACAACAAAAAAATTTTATTGCTTAATACCAAAGCAAAGAATGCAAACAATTCCTTAAAATAAATTCTTCATTAACAGATTTCTTTTTTTATTATTTTTTTTCTAATTTCATTGTTTTTTACTTATATAATTAAGAAATATCCAACGAGCTTTTAGTATACAGTTTCTGCACTTTACGGTACAGTTATTTGATACTAGTTTTTCTTTAAAAAATGAGTGTTTTTTTAAGTGTTTTAGTTTCTTTAATGGCTTTTTATAAAAGATTTTTAAAACTTGTATGTTAAGAATAAAACGCAAAATTAAATTCCATTAAAGGTTTCGTTTCTTAATATCAATCAATATTATTTCAATTTTCATGTTTCTCTGTCGAAAGAGGATATTTTTCTTCGAGATATAAAAGTAAAATAAAAAAAATAACAGCACATTTCTTTAAGCTAAAGCAATTTTAAACTATCCAATAAAAATAAATATAAACGAAATCAAAAATTTTAAATGATAGTAATAATAATAATCATTACTTTATTTCATATATTTTCAATAAAAAATGTAACTTATTTTTTAATAATTGTGAGAAATTCATATAATATAAATCACATTAAAAATTAAACAGAAACATAGAAAAAAAAACTATAAAATTTAATTAAATATTGCAATAAAAAACAAGCATAATAATAATAAATATGTATTGACGTAAAATATATCTGCTTTTACATTTTTTTTTTTTAAATCGAGACAATTTTCTACAAATAAAAAAGTATTTAAAACTTTATAAAATTTTAATTACTCTTTTTTCAATTCATTTTTATTCGAAGAATTTGTGTAAAATATTATCTTTGATTATAAAAATTTCCAAATGTTTTTACACATATTATTTTTTTATATTTTTTTAAATAATAATCATCGATAAATATCTTTGAACTGTTAACTTTTGAAACTGAGCATGCAAATCAAAAGTAGTAGTTATCATAAGTAGCAATCTTTTACATTTTATCTTCATTTTTTTAAAATAATTTCCATTTGAATTAAAAAAATATATGCATAATAGTGTCGTCGAATAACTGAATGCAGAAATTGTAAATGTCATTATACTTAATACTTACAAAGTACTAATTACTGCTTAAATCAATTTTTCACTAGAGCATTACTTATAGTATACTTTAAGGTTATAATTACTGTAATGAAAAAAATGTATGCAGCTAAATTATAAATAAAAATCCATGGCATTGATAAATGAAATTATCTAGACATTAAAAATAAATAAAAATATTAAAAAACACATATGTATATTTATTTAGATGTAATCAAAGATGGTTTAAATCTTTTCACACATTGATTGAAACATAGACTTTAATTTGGGCGTAGGTTTACCTAAAATAAATATAACGTTACAGATATAGCATTAAATCAGAATTTATAAAAAACGCCCTTAAAATGATAACGATTTGAAATATTTATTTAGTTTGATATTTTAAAAACAAAAATCGATATACGATTATTATTATTATTAAAATTTTTATGTAACGGTTGCATTGTTTATAACCGATAATTTCTCTAAGGGTGTTTGTCTTTTTGAAAAAACAAGAAATTATTCTCAAAGAAAAATAAATAAATAAATAATAAAATAAAATAAAATAAAATAAAATGCGTCAAACTTCTGGATTCTATATAAGAACAACATAGTAGTAAATAAAACACATTGAAGGCTCTGTAAAACGTGAATTTCCCTTTTTTATTTTATGTTATTTTTTGTCATTTTCTTTGTAGTGCGTTTTTGTAATTCTAGAACTGACAAATTTAGTGCATTGAATTTTACGAAACACGTTTCAACAATATATATATATATACCGGGTGTCCCAAAAATGACTGATGGATTTTAAAATTCAATAACTTGCAAACGGTGACAGCTATTTAAAAAATTTTTGCAGGAGTATTATGTATAATGTCAGGAGTTTTTTTTACCGTAATTTTTTATTTTAGTTGGAATATCAAACAATAGGTGACGCTGACGGCGATTGATGGCCAGGTGATCAATGCTGAGTGAAACGAAGAACTGGCCTTCAATCGGCGTCAGCACCACCTATTGTTTGAGATGGGAACTAAAACAAAAAATTACTTTAAAAACACTCCTGACATTGTACGTAACCCTGCAGCAAAAATTTTTTAAATAGCTGTCGCCGTTTTCAAGTTATTGAATTTTAAAATCCATCAGTCATTTTTGGGACACCCGGTATATATATATATATATATATATATATATATATATATATATATATATATATATATATATATATATATATATGTATGTATGTATGTATGTATATATATATATATATATATATATGTATGTATGTATGTATATATATATATTACAAATTTAAAATTTTTTCGCCAAAACTAACCTTTATACTATCTTAATTTTCTTATAATAATATTCCGTACTTACTTCAAATTATTAAATTAAAATCTTGTTTCTAAATCTAATCTGTTAATCTGTATGCAGACGATATAAATTCTTAATTTTCCTTAAAAAACATTATTCCAGTATGCGTAAATTTAAAAAGATGGCTCTAAATTAAAAATATTCTTAATTAAAACTTTATTTCTTAATATTCCAAATAAAACTGATTTCTTCTATGTTTTTATCAACCCTTTTTAAGAAAGTCTTATTAAATTTATTCCAAACCCATACCTTTAAAAAATATCATTATTTTGTTTTATCTATTTATTTATTTTTCCGCCGTCAACGATAATTTGCATATTAATAAATTCATTTCTTTTCTTTTTCTCTTAAAATTAACCATTCATAAAAATCGTCTGCCTAAGATATTTAAAATTCTGAGTCAATTATAAATTGGTTAAATAATATATATTTTTTTTTAAATAAATTTATCGTCTGTTTAAAATAATCTCGTAGCTGGACAAGAATTCTGTTTACATAAAATAATGATGGTTAGAGATTACAGAATGTTCCAGAACTTTCTTTTTAGTTTAAAAGGGGGAAGTCTCGAGATGAAAAGAAGATTCTTCTGAAGATTTCTTGGGTTGCTTCTTCGATGAGGACAGCTCGCTGAAATAATGATGGAATTTTTGCAAAAAGGAGCTTTTCCTTCCTCATTATCACGAATTTAATAAATGAATTTACAGCAGCCCATGACTAATTATTGGATCTTCTACATTTATTTATTATTTTTGTTTTTTCCCTCGCTTGCCATGACTGTGTGTTTCTTTTAACCAGTGGAAATAATTCGAGTTCTCCTGAAATCGTCACAACTAATCGAAAAGTCGCACAGGATAGGTAATGCCTGTGCTAGTGCCTGTTTCGGATTTTGAAATGAATCTACTGAAGAAGTAAAATGCTATGTAAATGAATCTAATGAATCTACTGAAACGAAGTGATGACAAAAATATGAATCGCCGAAAATTTTTCCCGCCATGGTTGAAAGTGTTATTAAGCAAGAATTGCCATTATCTTTTGATTCCTCGAGTGAATGTAACAGAGGAGATTTTAATGTTAAACAGCTTTCTGTCCGAGTGGTTTGAAAGATTTCTTCTAAATATCTCGTGAATTCCTGAGGCCTGATATTCCACCTTTTTGCTGTTTATGTGTAACTGATGACTCAAGATAATCATAGTCATAATGACAAAAAAAAAAAAAAAAAAAAAAAAAAAAAAAAAAAAAAACTTTTAGAGACAACTGAACGCAGATTACTACTTACTTTCATAATTTTCGTTATTCCTGTCTCCCCTAGGATCAGCTTGAAAATTTCTCCTTATCCGTGAGTTATTTTTAGATGTATTTAATTATTATGTGTATCCTTTTTACTGTATTTGTGTAGATAGTTCTTTGTTTGTAAGGTTTATTTATTTGTTTGTTTATTTTTCTGTGAGCCTTATTTATTTATCTTTTTATCTAGTTATGAGTCTTATTATTATTATTACTATTATTATTATTACTTGTTGGAGTGAAAACATGCTTGTTCTTAAAAATTTAATTGAGGAGTATGATGTTCTAAGATATTTACTGTTACTTATTAAGATTATTATGATATTTTTATGCACGTTTAAAGATAAGTTCGTAATAATAATGAAGTATAAAAGAACTCAGAAGCTCAAGTTATTTTTTAAAAGGTACATTTTCTAATTTATTGATATTGTTTGTTATCAAGAACTATTCTCAGAATACAATATTTTCATGATAATGTTCCTACAACTAAACATTTGAGCTGAAAATTAAATTAACATTTATGTTTTTTCCTTTATTTGTTAGAATTTCTAGTGACAGTGAGCTTTGGTTCCCGGATTCTTATAATTTATTTAAATTCAGTAGGAATATGGAACTATGCAAGGCTGTTGCTAGAATTTTGACTGATAAATGTGATTAATTTTTTTTTTTGTAAATTTTGTGGTTTTAAGTAAGGAATTACCTATAATTAAAATTTTTGAATCTGTTTATGATTTATAAAATAATAGAATTAAAAAGTTGATCACAAGTTAAGGTATAACTATGATATTTACAATTTCTATTTTTATTAGATAAAATTTCTGGTTAAAGTTAGCAGCTAAATATAGTTATAATTTTCACGATAATTTTGATTCAGATTTTTAAAATGGGGGGTAATGGTTTTGTGTGAGGCAGTTAAAATGTATACAACTCCAGTAGACAAAGCCCTCAAAATTGCGAAAGCGCGAACTCAGGAATTTCACCTTAAAAGTAAAAGACTCTATGATCGACATTTTGTCGAATGCCCATTAAAAATACAAGACTCTGTAATTTATGAAGAATTCAAATACCCTAACACTCGAAAATTAGAACCTACTTTCTCTGGACCATATAAAATTATAAATAAACTTTCTGATGTAACTTATGAAATAGATAAATTTAATTATGAGACAGGACAGAATTCCGTTATTGTGCATGTTTCTAAATTAAGACCCTATTTTTCACCCGAAGATTTTAAACTGTTTCATGAGCAATCCGAAAAACAAACAAAACCTCAGATACAATCACTAGATCAAACTAAAGTCAAGACAATAGATTAAATTTACCATAAACAACCATAAAAAAATACCATAAAAAAACTTTTACCATAACCATTTACCAAATACCATTAAACCATTAAACCATTAAAACCATTTACCATAAAAAAACCATAATTTTCAACATCAGCGGGTATGTTCTTGGAGCGCTACAAGAATATTACTTGTTTTTGGGAGTTTTTGGGATTAAATTGGGCTCCTTATGCAGGCATAAGGTGAACACTTTGATTGTAAAAGCTTTCAAATTGATGTTGATAAATTAATTTTAAGGGTGTTTAAGTCTAACTATATTTACTCATTTATTTGACATTAGTATTACTCTATTTATTCAGCAGATATTATATGATAATAGTTATAAAATCTAATGATTCTACTCAAACCTATAACATAATATGTGATTTTCAGTGATTGTGAAAACTACAGATTAAAAGTTTTTCAAAAAAGCACACTTTTTTAATTTCCATTTCTCAATTAAGAATGACACCTTTTATTCCTATTGTATTTTATTATTAAAGTTTATAAACCATGTGTGGATAAAACATTATTCTACATTTGGCATTGAAAACTTATAACCAAATTTGACAATTTTGTAAAAGAGTATCAGAGAGGAATTATTGTAAGGAAATACTGGTTGAGAGTCCATTTTCTAAATAGTTAGATTTAATTTTATTTGGATTTTGGAATTATTATGATTTTTTTTTATTATTACTTTCGGCTAGCAAAAAAAACTTTCTTATGCTATTAGAAGATAAGAAAATTATTTAGTTGCTATGTAATTATTTTTATCCTCAACCAATATTTTCCCTATCAATAATAAACAAATAGTGATATTTTCTTTTGATTATACTCTTGTTTTACTATTATTATTATTATTATGATTTCTATAATGAAGTTTAGTATTAATTATACTCTTATTGAAAAATATTAGGATATGGAGTCTTATTATACTATTACTTATTATTGTTGTTATTGTTATTATTTAAATTTTTCTATATTATTTATTATTGATATTGAGAGTGATGCTATTTATTATTGAAAAATTGATATATTATTGAAAGATGTTGGATCCAACATAACATAAAAAACAAAGCTTAAACTAGATTTGGAGATATTTAATTAAAGAGACTGTATTCACTGGACATTGAAAAAGACTCTTTTATATATTCTTGAAAGACTTTTTTCATTTAAAGGACTTATTTAAAATAAACTATGCATTAAGTCATTGTAGTTATTTAAACTTCCATGAGAACGAACTTTTATTGTTTTTATTATATTTTTATCTCTTGCTTATTAATATTCATAACTTATTTACTGTTATTATATGTATTATCTCCTATGCACTTACAAATGGTAAGTGATGTTGTAACATTATTGTATTTCTTTCAGGGAAATGCTCCTACCTAAATTTAATTCAGAATTATTTTCTCTTAACTATTTTATTTTAATCGCTAATATTTTTTATATTGCGTTAATTTTCTTTTCTTCCATCTCTTGGCTTCCTGAGTTTGACAGTTTTATTCCAAAATTTAACTTTTCTAAATTATTATATTTCTGTTGTCTGAACTTGTAGTTTTATTTAACTATCAATTTCATACAAAGTCTTGGGGAGGGGGGATAATATTACAAATTTAAATTTTTTTCGCCAAAACTAACCTTTATACTATCTTAATTTTCTTATAATAATATTCCGTACTTACTTCAAATTATTAAATTAAAATCTTGTTTCTAAATCTAATCTGTTAATCTGTATGCAGACGATATAAATTCTTAATTTTCCTTAAAAAACATTATTCCAGTATGCGTAAATTTAAAAAGATGGCTCTAAATTAAAAATATTCTTAATTAAAACTTTATTTCTTAATATTCCAAATAAAACTGATTTCTTCTATGTTTTTATCAACCCTTTTTAAGAAAGTCTTATTAAATTTATTCCAAACCCATACCTTTAAAAAATATCATTATTTTATTTTATCTATTTATTTATTTTTCCGCCGTCAACGATAATTTGCATATTAATAAATTCATTTCTTTTCTTTTTCTCTTAAAATTAATCATTCATAAAAATCGTCTGCCTAAGATATTTAAAATTCTGAGTCAATTATAAATTGGTTAAATGATATATTTTTTTTTAAAATAAATTTATCGTCTGTTTAAAATAATCTCGTAGCTGGACAAGAATTCTGTTTACATAAAATAATGATGGTTAGAGATTACAGAATGTTCCAGAACTTTCTTTTTAGTTTAAAAGGGGGAAGTCTCGAGATGAAAAGAAGATTCTTCTGAAGATTTCTTGGGTTGCTTCTTCGATGAGGACAGCTCGCTGAAATAATGATGGAATTTTTGCAAAAAGGAGCTTTTCCTTCCTCATTATCACGAATTTAATAAATGAATTTACAGCAGCCCATGACTAATTATTGGATCTTCTACATTTATTTATTATTTTTGTTTTTTCCCTCGCTTGCCATGACTGTGTGTTTCTTTTAACCAGTGGAAATAATTCGAGCTCTCCTGAAATCGTCACATATATATATATATGAACATTTTTTTTTCAATTAGGACATGCCTTCCTCTGATAGTTTTATAATAAACTACCATCCTTCGCCCACGACGCGCGCTGGTCGGTTTCTTAAGAAAAAGCCCTTATCAAAGGAAATGTATCTGGTATGATTAAAAACTTAATATTGAATCACATAGTCATCAGCGTTGGCTTTTTTATTTAATCTCACATTATCCGATTCAAAATAGATATTTACGATATAATAGACAAACTAGCTCAAAAATGACTATTTTTAACTGTTTTTTAGTAGATTTTTGCTATCGTGAATCTCGTGCATCTACCATATTTGCTGCAGAGAAATATCGAAATGTCCTAAAAGTATGACCACTCCATTAAACACCCTTAGGTCGGAATTTCTAAAATAGAAAAAATATATGCTGATTTCAATAAATAAATGGAAAGTAAAAACAGAGGGAATTAAAATACAGCAATTCCAAGGGCGACTATAAGGAAGCCATATTAGTGGAAGAGTCATGTGAAGGCCTTTCCTGTTTGCAAAAAGATAGAAAAGGCGCGAGTAAATATAAAAAGATAAAGGAGTTTAAATTATCAAAAATTAGAATTTTTTGGCAATAAGTACCAAAATATCCAAAGCAATAAGAATTAAAATCTCCCATGTGGCACAAACAGGACTAAAAGAATGATGAATGGGATCAATATTTTTAATTAATTTTTTCTACGCTATTTAAGATCAGTTCCATTGTTTTACTGTCATTAAAAGACATTTTGCTTAAAAACGTTAAACGTACCCCCCAGGAGGTGCAAGGGAAATGCATAATATTAATAAGTGGTCACAGGACTTATCAACGATATATCACATGAAGGGTGTCGGCTAAATTTAGAAAACTGCCCCCCACGAGGGTAAATGGGGTTGGGGGTTCGGGAGGACTATAACATAGTACACATAGTAACATAGTCACAGAGCTTTACAATAATGTGTCACATGATTGGTGTCGGCAAAAATTGAAAAAGTACAACCCAGGGTTCCAACTGTCGTGCTCCTCCGAAAAACATTCCCCTCTCTCTCTCGCTCTCTTTAAAATTTTCATGTACTGTAAATATTGTTTATCAGAAAATTCCACAAAAAAAAAAAAAAAAAAAAAAAAAAAAAAATTCAAAGTGATAAAAACAATACATTTTCTAAAAAGTTCAAAAATTGGTCCAAATTGAAAAGGAGAAATGAAAGATTCATAATCTGAAAAAAATGACCCGAATGCTTTAAGATGGTATCTCGCATGACTGGTCCAAAAAAAGTTTGAAAACTTTCGACCCGCACTTTAGCACCCACCAGGGGTGGAAATTTTAAAATCGCTGAAACACATATTTAATTAAATTTACAATAGATTTATTTTCTTCAAATTCACATTCTTGCTTAAAATGTCCGCTCAGATGAGCCACATGTTCTAAACTTTTAGAAATGCTTTTAACCCCCTTATGAGGATAATTTGAAAAATTCCTGAAATATGTGTTTAATTATTCTTGTAGTAGATTTATTTCTGAAATTTCACGTTCCTGCCTATAACGACTGCTGAGATCTAGCAATATGTTCAATAATTTTCAACCCCTTAGGAGAAGAGTTTTCAAAAATCCCGTCTTACTAAACTCTTACATCATAAGAAGTATTTTTTTCCCAATTTTCATGCTTCTAGGTTCAATAATTTGGGCTGTGCGTTGATTATCAGTCAGTCAAGACAAATTATTTTATATAAGTATAGATAAATAAAATCATTTTATTTATTATAAAACTATTTTCAATTAATAATATAAAATTTAAAATTTTTTTATTGTAATTTAAATTACAAAACTACTATTCCCATGCCATAATAACATTGCCTATTTAAATAAACATAATTTTTTATTTTCTTTCCTTTTTTTTATGTAAAACTTTTAAACAGCAAATGAATAGACACACACACACACACATATATATATACAAACGGGATTAATTATTTTTATATTTTATTTAAAGAAACTGGATTTTTCAATTGCTAAAATTAAGATTTTATTGTAATTTTCGCTTACTAAGTTGAAAAATGAATTTTAAAAGAAAATAAATTTTAAACATTAAAAAATATCTAATTAAGAAATATTAAATAAGTAACTTTTGTATTATACATTATTTTTCATGGTCATTTAATTTGGCACAAAATTTTTATATTTATTTAAATATTAATGAATAGATGCTATTTGTTATAAATTTTTCGTTCTTTTTGTAAGACTAAATGCTTCATAATTCTGATTATTTTCTAACTCTTTGACTTGCTTTACATATGTAAACTGTCAAAAAAATGATTTTGTTATTTGCACTCTTCCAACATTCATTATTGTACTCATTAATTTATATTGAATTCTTTTATGTACGTCTTTTTAAGTTAATAGTTGTCTGAGCGAAGCGAAGTCTTATACTCAGAGTACGTAACGATATTAAAAGTCAGAAAATTTTTTTCTTCAAGCAAATTTCAAAAAGTACTTGTCGGATTTCGACTTTGTTTCTACCAGAAGGTACCTATGAAGGTAATCTGGTGAATGCACCTACTTTTAAAAATTAATTCCAAACAGTTTAAAAGTTATATTAAAAAAACTGATAAAAAAGCACAATTTATTTGCATACGTCACAGAAATTTGGTATGCGTGATTTTCACCGGCTGGATATTTTCGTAGATAACCGAATCCGTACATGGAGTAAATAGTAATCATTTACGCACTCAGGAATATTGAGTGCAATAAAACATTTTAAAATTTAATCATGCAGGAAAATAAAACTGTTATTTTTTTATATTAAAACAAATGTCATAAAAACTTTGATTTTGAGATTTTGTGATAATTTCTTAATACCATATTTTGATCGCTAAAAGAATATTTTATATATTTCGCGTGTGAAAATTAGAAACAATTACGTTTTTAAATATAAAGTTTCTTTTATGACATCATTTTCCCTTTATATTTATTTTTTTTTTTGCATGTTTACTTTTAACTTATATTTTGTTTGTGTGTGGAAGTCAATTCTGGTCACTAATTTTTCGGCACGGATGCCACACGCGCATCAGATTTGGCGCAATTTTTTTCAAAGCCCATTTGGCGAAAACTCCGTTTTCAAGTAAGGCTTATATACACATTTTTAAATTATTTTCTATTTTCAAAAAGAAGTTACAGTAAATAAAATAATAATAATAATTAATAACTATAAAAACAAATATTTTATATAATTGAAAAAAGGAAATGAAAGTAAAGAAACATTTTATGAGTAAATAAACAAATAATAAATAAATAAAACCGGATTAGCATCTCAGGTAAAATAATGCCATTTTGACGCCAATTATGTACCGTGGTGTTTATGTGACATCTTTTCCCATTTTTCATCCATTTCCTGTTGAAATTTTGAATATGTATGCATACTTGGGAGCAATACTGGAATTAGACATTATTTTTTTTAATTCGATCCGAAAAGGGACAACGGGGGTTATTTTTTGAAGATTTATACAATTTATACTGCATAAAGGAGCCACTTACCTATTTTTATATACAAGAAGAAGTAAGTGGTATGTAAAAACAATTATAGTATACATAAATAAAATACTTGAGATAATATACTAGAGATATAAGCACCGGGTTTGGCGAGATTTTTTATGCCAATTAGGCGAAAACATCGTTTGGATTACCAGATACATATAGTTTGCTATAATAACACGTTATTTATTTATTTCAAAATAAAAAAAGGAATAAACGAAACATTTTCTATTCCCCTTTTTAATTCGATCAAAAAAGGGGCAACGGGGGTATTTTTTAAAGATTTATACAATTTATACTGCATAAAGGGGACACTTACCTATTTTATATACAATAAGAAGTAAGTGGTATGTAAAAACAATTATAGTATACATATAAATAAAATACTTGAGATAATATACTAGAGATATAAGCACCGGGTTTGGCGAGATTTTTTATGCCAATTAGGTGAAAACATCGTTTTGATTAGCAGATACATATAGTATGCTATAATAACAAGTTATTTATTTATTTCAAAATGAAAAAAAAAAGGAATTAACGAAACATTTTCTGTTATTAAAAAAAAAGAAATAACAATCAATAAATGATAAAATTTTTGAACAAACAATTTATTATAACATTTATATGATATCCATGTTAGGCAACTGAACGCCATTTTGGCACCAATTAGGTACCTCGGTGTGTATAGGGCTTATATGTGCCATATTTATTTGTAAAACTGAGCATGAACGTTTACCAAGTGTGTTTTCATAGCCACTTATATCTTTTTGCAACATAGCGCACCTTTCGAAGCAAAAACTGCACAAAAGAAAAAAAAACAATATTTGCAGTATTTTTTTTTTTTTTTTTTTTTTTTTTTTTTTTTTGTTAATGTGATGCACATTTCGTAATCAGTAGGCTCGATAATCAGACCTCGTTTTTTTTTTTTTTTTTTTTTTTTTTTTTTTTTTTTTTTTTTTAAGATGATATTTCATACCACCTCATTTTTGGATTCGTCGTTTTTCCATATTTGATAGTATGCGTCTACTCGTTTTGTAACTTTTTTTGTAACTTTCTTTTTTATTAACAGCGACATTTGGATTTCCTATTTAAATAAAAATTCTTCTGAATGCAAAGAATTTTGTTAAAATAAATAAATAAATGAAATGCAGACATCTATTGCTCAAAGCACAAAATTTTTCCTATTGAGTTAATAAAAATCAGTAAAAACATAATTTTTATGTAACTTTTAGGTAATTTTTATGTATAGGTGACTTATGTAATAACAGAGTCATATATTATGTACGTCATGGATTAAGCATTAATATTTCTCCACCAATTATAAATAATAATAGTAATAATAATATAAAATGCGGACAGTCCAAAGTATATATTTGACTGAAAACAACAATCATTTTCTAAATGCTTTAAAAATGGCCAATGAAAAGTGATATTTCAAAAGTATTGTGAAATTAGTTAAAAACCATTTACTTTAAACTAAATGAATAAAATATTTATATTTTTAATGAAATAAACGGGATTTAAAAAAATATTGGAAATTTATCACCATAGATGTATCAATATTACAATCGGTACCTTGTATGCAAAATGGACTAATTAGCAATACTTTTTGTACCCGAAAAATGGTCGTTGCTTTTTTTTAAGATTAAAAAGTATTTTACGAAATATTCCTATACAGAGATGCCAAGCCCCCGCTTATTGCACAGCAGAATTTTCTTATAGGAAAAATTATTTTTAAATCCCCAGAATGTTCCAATTTAATAAAACATTTTCTGTATTAAAATACCGGTATCCAAAATGCCGGAGACGTGGCAGCTCTGCCTATAACATTTTAACTAATCACGGTACTTTTTTAATCGAATTCAAATTTAGTGAAGACTACGTTTTTTGGCTAAAAGCAGCTTTTTTCCACATGTGTATCTACGATACAATCCTTGATGCTGAAATAAAATGTTTTGACTTATGCTATTATTACTTCCTCTTATTTATTTGAATTTTAAATTAGATGACTCAAAATCGTGTTTTTTAAATGTACGGACAAAATCCATTTCGAGAGAGGGCGAAAAGAACAATATTTGGCGATTTATTACCTGCGCTTAGCTAAGTGTCTTACTACCTTCTTTTTCATACTCTTCACAATACTTAGCTGTTATATGGACTTTGGCGCTTTTATAAAAAGTTTGACGTAATTCGGGCTTAAGTGAGTTTTTTACTGAATAATACAAATAAATGAAAAATGAATACTAAGAAAAGAAAAATTAAGCATTATATTGATCTATGTATATTTAAAAATGCATTTGTTAGCACTAATTAGATAATTTATGTGTATATAATAGGAGATAAATAGCTTTTGATCCTGTACTTCTATGCTATAAAGCAATAACGTTTGCGTGTTTTTCGTTAGCATTGGGAGTACCTAGCCAATTTAAAAAATAATGTGAGCAAAAAATGTTGTTAACCATCTTTGCTGCAAAATATACTATATTTTGCGTTGGAACAATAATCACCATCAATGGACGAGTAAAAAAAAATTCTAAATTGAGAATTCTTTGAAGTTGATAAAACTAAAAATTTAATTTTTTTTTTGGCAACTTTTAAGATATAATATTCTCGTTATGAACGATTTCTAAAACATTCGACAATTTAATTTCACAAATTAAACATTTTTTTTCTAGAAAAAGTTTCAACCCAATTTATTGAGAATATTGCAATTTCTAGGATACCGTTGGGGTCAGAAACTATAACTTTGGCATCACAGTAACTTATAAGATGTAAGTGCTCGTTTAGGACAAATTTTTAAAAAAGGATTTCTTAACTCTTATCGAGAACCTCATTGCATCCGTGGAAAACATATATTCAACATTATAAACTATTCGGACGGATCTCACACCATATAAAATGCACTCCATTCTCTTCAAACATTATAGTTTATGTTATTTACAGTTTCTCAAATCTGTGCGCAGCTTCTATTTATGCTCATGACATCATTTCAAAGAGTTAAATTTCCAATATAGGAAAATTTGGTGTTTTATTTTCTGTATTACTTTTAACATTTTGCATATTTCCAATTTTATATCCATGATTGGTTTGCTTTCCCTTTTATAAAAGTAGTATATGCAATTTTATATATAAGATTTTGTAATTCTATGATTCAATATGCTTATTTTCATCATAGTTTATCACAATGAATGACCAATTAAAGGTAACATCTCATTTTCTTTACTTATCGCAAGTTATTAAATGTGTATTCTCAGCAATATCGCTCAGACTAATCCCTCTGAGGGAAGTCCTAGTGGTAAAATTTACCATTTATTTCATTTCAAGTATCGTCATTGTGTTTATTATTATTAGTTATTACATTAAAAAAGAACCATTTAACTTAAAATAATTTTAATCTGTCAGATAAAAAATTACATCTTTCATATTCTAAAGCATTTTCGAAAATAATTGAAAAGAATAAGTATTCAAGTTTTGTAATTTATAATATAAAAAGTGTTTGTCCATGCTCATTTTTTCCAGACAATAAAAAAAATTGTTTTGAGGAAATTGGATAAAATAAATTACAAAATATATTAAACGATCCTCAAAATTCATTTAATTGTAAAACATAACTAGATTTGAAAGGACACAGTTCTCAGAGATGAATATATTTTTTTATCGAGTTCTTCCTCCCCTCCCCCACTAAAATATACATATACATATATATAAGCCATTTAAAAAATATATAAATAACTTGTGAGGCATAATATAAGTTTCTTTAATTATGCACATTCGCAGTCGGATAGATTACCACAATTTAGGAATATATTTCTTACTTTTTACTATCCCGATTAATTATTAGCATAGAATATATTTTATTTTATATCAGCTATTTTCTATATGCTTTTAGAATATAATTAACATTTTAACTTTTAATTTATTTATTAATTTTTGAGGTTTGTTTAAAAAATGACATAATAATTACCTATTTTTTGCCCTATTATTTAGAAAATGAAATACTAACATTGATGATCATTCATAATTGCTAAGATTGGTATAAAAATAGTTTATACTATATTAAATAAAAGCTTTTTCTTTCATAAATTCATCGAACACATTGAACTCTTTAATTTATCAAAATATTTAATTACATTTGAAGTTATTTTTATGTTTTTCATATTTGTTTATGAATCTTTTTGATAAAAGTTTTGATTTTATTATTATCATTCCTCTTTTGGATAATGAGTTTGACAATTTTGGATATATATATATATATATATATATCATTGTTCATAGATTATTAGACAAAATAAATTATTTCGTTAAAAAAGGTGTCTTTATGTATGTATGACAGATTTAAGCATGAAATAACGCATTTCTTATTTTCTGTTGTTTAAAAGAAACAATAATTTTCGTTTAAGTATTTTAGAATAGATATTGCCTTGGTAACAGGTTTTTTAAAAACAAGTTTTCCAATCTATAATATATGTCATACTTATACTTTATTTAGCAAATTCATGTGATACTTTCAATGTTCAAATATTCAAATATATTAAAAAATAAATATTTATTATTTTTTGAAATTTTTTCATTAAAACACTTGGATTAAATTATTGGATTATTATATTACTTGGATTATTATATTACTAAAGATTTTATTTTTAATGACAAAATTAAAAACATTTTCATTTTTATATATTTATCATAATTACTTTTTATATATCACATGTTTAAAAAAGCGAAAAGAAAAAAAAATAACGACTTTTGAAAAATAACAATAAGAGGTACAAGTGTTTTCTTGCAGTTGATACTCCACATGTATCTTCATTAAATACATTAATTTATGAAATAACATTTATTATTCAATCGAAATCATCATTTTTTTTTAATTTTTAAAAATTTTGTACACTTTTTATAATATAATTTAGTTATTTCCATTAAATAGAACACATTTCAATCATTACTCTGCAATTAATTCAACATAGAATAGCATAGTAAAAAATAATGAACTTTTCATTTATAAAAATAATTAAAAATTAATACTAGAATAAAGTTCAAATTTTCTTGAAATTCTTTTTATTGTCTTAAATCTTATCGTTGGAATAATGCGTACAAAAAATTCCGTAAAATTAATTCTCAATTAATTGTTTTTATTTTAAATTTTATTTAATTTTTAGTAATTTTTTTTCTGATTTCATTGTAAAAGGGCTAAAAACTTAAGGACTTAAAAAACTTCTCGGTACAGATTTTCTGTTTTTCCTGTTAAATTTCATAGATTTTAGTATTTTAAATTCTGAACAATTTGTTATAAATTATTTTATCAAACGATTATAAACTGGATTATTAAAAAAATTGTGCAATTAAATTCTGGATAAGTATAATATATTTTTTTTTACATTAAGACAATTTTTTGTCTTTAGGAAGTAGATCCTTTTTCTTCAAATGAAAATTATTCAAAGTAAATCAATTATAAATTGTTAAATAAATATGATGTATTATCTAAGTGATTTTTTAAAAGGAAGAATCATTACTTTATTTTCATTAAGACTTCTTTGAACTACGCAAAACTACAAATCCTCAAAAAACTTTAATAGCTGATACTAGGAGGTTTAAAAAAAGCATAAATATTAAATGATTAAATAAATATTTTCCCCCCATAGACTCTACACTGTTGAAAAAGTCAGATGTTTTTTGTCACTCTGACAGTCTTGCCAAAATGTAAAAATGTAATGTTGTTTTTTCTCTATTTGGTTTTAAATGCGAAAACAATATAAATATTTCAATATTACATTTAAAAACCCCTCACAAATAAGAATATAATCTTTATGTTTGGTAATCATTGTCGAATGCATTCAAAATCTATATAAATCCACATAATTATGTTATTTTATATATTGCTCATATTACAGTAAAACTTTTACCTTAGTAAACGTACTAAGACGGGTTCGGTAGCGAGATGGTTAAATTATGAAAATTTATTACATTATCAAACAAATATATTCGATAACTACTTCGAAGTCAACAAATATTCCGAAAAATGTTCCTTTATCTTTCGAAATCTCAGAAAACAATTTATTTTTGAAATAAAAAAAAGAATTTATACATATAAATTTTAATTAGCTGCCTTTAATTTTCAAAAACATTTTCGAGTAGCTTTTTCAGTGCAATAACCAGTTCCTACTGACTGGAAAATTGGTTATTCAAATGCTATCAGAACTCAACTGAACATTTTTAGCTGCATAACTGAAATTGCACATGCGATTTTAACAGAAACACGTGATGTCAATTAAAATAGCAAATGAAGCCTCTGTGCAAAAATGTTTAAAGATAGAAAACCAACGATTATAAATGCACCAAAAATGTATGAAAAGGTAGCAAACAGCTGTTTCGAATCTACTATTGAGAGTCTTCATCACTGCAAAAACTCAGCAAGCAAGAAAAAGCAAAACTGAGCCGTCAAAACTGAACTTTGGCTCAGTTTTGTTTTTTCTAGCTCGCTGAGTTTTTGCACTGAGAAAGAATCTCGATAGTAGATTCAAAACAGCTGTTTGCTACCTTTTCACATGTTATTTGTGCATCTATAATCGTTGGTTTTCCATCTTTAAACATGTGATTTTAATGTTAACCCTTTATCTACCGCATTATGAATTCATGAAAATTTTACATTCTAAAGCATTTTACGTAAATTATTTAAACTAAATTAAAATATTTACATAATCATTTAACTAGCAAAAGCCATGCTTTGTTTGGATTCGCGAAACATTATTTCATTACATAACTATATGGAAGTAACAATATTTTTAAATAGTATTTGGTACTGCTTCATTATCCCTTTGACCAAAAAGGTACCATCAAACTAAAAGATTGATGAAGCCAATGATGATGATAAAAAATGTCCCATTCACGTAACATCAAACTCGTATCATGTATTCATTACGTCATCGAGTGATTTTTAATATAAAGTTTTATTTGTATTCTTATTATTGATTTATTAATTTATTTGTTCTTCGTTATTTAAAATAAAAATTACGCCCATTTGTTTAATTTGGCCAATAGTTTGGAGATTTGTGTAATTTGGCGAAATTGGTTGATGGAATAACCAAGTAGAACTTATTATTTTTGCATCTTTATTAAGCAAAAAAGCTATTTTATGTTTTGGCGTATTTTAATTTTATAAATGTATATTCAGCCAAATATCTAAGAGTTTCTTCGGAATTTTTTATTTATTATATAAAACTGGTATAAATATAAATTTTTTCAAAGCAAACCTTGACATTTTTTTTTTCAATTTTTCAATTAAAAGCTTTTTTTAAAGATTTTTTACATTCTCCATCTTGTTTTCTAACAAAAATGGGTGCTACTTGGTTATCCCGGGGTTCAATTTCGTCAAATAGAAATCGCCAAAAATATTAGCCAAATTGTACAAATTGGCGCATTTTTATGTTTTTTTTCTTTAATAACGAAAAAACGAATAAATTAGTAAAACATTATTAAATTCACAAATAAAAAGTCAACTTAAAAATCAATTATGTTTAATGTCAAGTAATATATGACATTTACGATAATGAGTTATTGGCATTTATTCCCATAACAGCTAGTTCATACCTGTCAATTTTCAAATCCTTTCAATTTTTAAGATGTGTTCTTACATGCTTAAAAGTGCATAATATATGTATATGCAATGAAAAAAACTAACATCATTTCATTAAAATATTTTACATGCTACATTATTTATTTATTTATATTTTGCCAAAATTCATGAAACTGCACCAGAAAATGTTTTTGAAATTTCATATTTTTGTAACACGTATCCTGAAAGCTGCCCTTCATGATCTGCAATGGATAGGGGAAGATTAAATTCACAGCAATTTTTTTGACAGGTTACATCAGGGGAGAGTATCCCTACAGGCATTAATTATGAATTTTTTTCCGGGTATTTTTGATGAAATGCTCTTTTTTCCACATTTTGTTTGACGAAATGTACATTTTTTCAGCGATCCTTTCAGGAAATTCGCGTTTTTTTATGCAACCTTATAACAAGAAATTTGCGCGATGTGCGAAAATATCAAAGGATTTTCGCACAATCCTTTGATAAAATTTGCTATATTCTGCGACCCTTTCAAGAAATTTGCGCGATCTTTTTACGAAATCGGAGTTTTCTTGTGATCTTTAGACAAAATCGTCGTTTTATCTTAGATCTTTTGAAGAAATTGACGTTTTATCGAAATCTTGACGAATTCGGCGTTTTTTCCGTGAGCTTTTGACAAAATCGGCGTTTTCCCCGGGATTTTTGACGGAAACTGCGTTTTTCCCTCGATCTTTTGATGATATCTGCGTTTTTTCCACAAACTTTCACGAAATCTGCGATTTTTTAACGATCATTTAACAAAATTTGCGCGATCTTTTTTCAGCCTTCTTTTGGCGAAATCGGCGTTTTTTCCGTGATCCATTCTCGAAATTAGCGTTTTTCAGCAATCTTTTCAAAATTCGTGTTTTTCCGAGAAACCGACGAAATCGGCGTTTTAGCTCAAAACTTTGACGAAATGTGCGTTTTTTCAGCGAAGCTTTCGCAAAATTCCCATTTCTCCGCGATCGTTTTTTCCGTGAGCAAAACCATACAAACGTATACTTAGAACAAAATCCGTATTTTGAACGGCCAGACCATACAAGTTGGCAACTATGTAATCCTGAAATTTCGCGTTATATTTTTGGTCGACGGGATAACCAAGTAGTACCCAAAAATGTACTGTGATATAGTATCTATGGAATGAAATTATAAAGTGCAACATTCTATTATATCTTGATGAAAATTAATAATTTCCCCACTACATTCAAGCTGGCTATCTTTAATGCCATAAACAGTAATAATTAAATGAACTTGGGCAATTAATTTCTCCTGAACGAAAGTTAACCTCTTCAATATCTAGGGAAGTGGACAAGGATCGATAATATTAGTGACAGAAAAAAATATTTAGTTTATCATTTACTGTACATTTATGACAAGTCATATAACATACGTCAGATTGAATATGCATGCCAAACTAACGACGATGACAAATTTTAGAAAAATATAATATTACATTTTTTTGTGCACCTTCGAAATTTGAAATTTTTTGCCAAGCTTTCTCTGTCAGAAGAGTTTGGCACAGATGTCATATACGCTCCACACTGGCGCTATGTTTTTTCAGACGCCAATGTCATATACGTACCGGGGGTACTTAACTGGCGTTATTTTGCTTGACATGCTAACCCGGATGTTGTTCATTTATTAAGAAATTTTTTATTTACATTTATTTTTTGTTTTTAATTATATAAATTATTTTATTCTATAGATATTTATTAAACTTCTTAAAATGTATTGTTATTCCTTTTTTAAAAATGTATATGGTAACTGGTATTCGAAAACGAGGTTTTTGCCAAATTGATGTCGGAAAAAATCGTGCGTAAGTGGTGTGTATATGACATCTGCGCCGTCACTTTTTACGACGAAACGTTTTTTACGCTGATATCTAGTTTTTTGTCTTAAAGTTATATCATATTCGCATTCTTTTCAACAAGTAAGTGCATATTCTCTTGGTATTTTTAATAATATAACTAATACATTCCATTAATTCTTTTTAAAAATAATATTACATGTGCCAAACTAATAATATATGTGTTTCATTTCATTCAATTTTCAAATTTCGAATTCGGATCATGTAACTCGACATGGAAATCGGCTTTATGTAACAAATTTAACAATTAATTTTATTTGTTTACAATTCTTTTGTTGCCACTTTATGAAAAAAATCATAATTAATTCTCTTAATACGCCCAAGTGTCATCAGCGTAAATAATTTTATCGGAATAAAGAAAATACATTTAATTTTTTTTAATTAATCAAGTTTCTATCTATAATTACTGACTCCATGATTTATCTTTTCTTCTGAAAATATGACGTTTCATTTTTTATTTCCAAAAAATGCGTCCGTAATAGTAAAACATGTAAAGTAAATTAATTAAAATAGCAATTTTTTTAAAGGTCATTCTCTGAAAAAAATATATTGTGCAAATTTACAGATCACAATTTATTATTGTGTTTATTTTCAAGTCAAAATATTGAATAGTTTTTTTGTAAGGTGTACGACAAATATTTTTAAGTGGCCTAGTAGAGGATTCGCTTCGCTCATCCTAATAATCTTTTGAAGGATTTTAGAAAGATTTAGAAGGATTAATTAAATTTAAATTTACAGGGATTTTGTTCAATATTTATAACCCCAGTCAAATCTTTTATTTTAAATTGTTTTCTTAATATTTTTTTAGAATTATGAAATTTACAAATATGATGTTTTTACAATATAAATATAGAAATATTTCCGAATTGAAAAATCCCCATCCCCCTCCCTCAGCGCCAAGAAAGCTGAAAAGATACAAAGGCAGAATAAATCATCCTTTTAAAAATTTTTGTTTTGTGTAACCAATGATGCTTTTAGAACAAAATAAAGTAATATATCTGTAACTCATTCTAAACAGTATTACAACTAATTTGCGTATTAAAAGAATTTTATAATAGCTAATTTTTATGGTACTTATAAGTACCGTCGGTAGATAAAGGGTTAATGGTAATGCTAGTTATTCTTTTTTTTTCAGTTAAACATGTTGAGGATGATGGAAAGGAACCGGATAGCAACGATCGCAGAGATGGCAGGAATGACAATCCCAGGAAGCCAGCTTTCGCTTTAGTCCATAAGTGAAATCCGGGGTGGAAGCGACCGGATATCAATCGGTCTCTTTCCGTCCGACATCTCTACTTGCGACCCGTATGCCTGAGACTCTAAAAAAGAGAGAAAAAAATAAAAAATGATACCAGGAAAATTATAATGGAAAATTACGAAAATTAAACACACCGAAAAAATGCCAGGGAAGGCTCGGGGCTCAGAAGCTACCACAGTACCGCAGCTACATGAAGCCTATTATTAGGCTTTAACCGCCACGGGGACTGGCCTCATTACGTCCAACGTCCCTACGTGCCAGTGTTATGCCTGAGAATCTAAAAGAAAGAGATAAAACATAGAAATTGATATCGGAAATAGATAGAAATGATAGAAATGATATAAATTTAAAAGCAAAAATCCTTAAATTAAACATATCTAAAAGCGGGAAGCTAGGGAACGGGGCTCTAAAGCCAACAAAATATTTGTTGGGGGTTCGAGCTTATTATTAGAGACTAATAATAAGTTTATCGGAAACTTATTATTGGTCTAGTCTTATTATATTAAAAAAAATAATTTGACCAATACTTAGTCAACGACTTATTATCGGATAACATACGGGAAAATAGCTTTCTGGAAAGAGAAAACTGATTAAAGCACTGTAAAAAATACTCGGTGACGTTTTCAAAATTTACGGGCCAGCTAGCAAAAAACTATTTTGATATATTCCTTAAATTTCTAAAGTAAATTCTTATGCGTAGCTTCTAAAGATAAAAGAATTCTTTTTGGAATTTTGGGTGACTAGGAAGAGATTATTCGATAATTTTTATTTTCAAAAATTTTCGTTAGTTAAAAAGCATCTGTCTTTTTTTTAAGTGTATCAACTCAAAATAGAAAAGTTCTTTTGCCACTGTAAACGAACTACAAATGCTACAGATATGACGCACTTTAACTGCTGTATATTATATCATAAATATAAATATTATATAAAAGTTACATTACAATCCGAATATATTTACGAAAGTTACAACACTGCCATATTGCCAGGCAAGAAAACGAAATTAATAAACAGACTTAAATTATTTTGGAATGTTTCAAAAACTGAAAATACATTATTTTGCGATTTATTTTCATAAGAAGATAATTTTTAAAGTTAAAAAAAGGAAAACTTCATCTAAAGATATAAATAATAAATTAGGAGCTGCTTTAAAGCAGGCAGAAATGATTAAGTATTTAGAAAACTTTAATCTTGAAAAATTCAAGATTAATTCTTTGCTTCCTAATTAAGAAAGACTTAAGAAAAATCAGTTAAAAACCTTAAGTTCTTTAAATATATGCATAATTAAGAACTCTTATGAAAGTTTAGCGGTATTTGATATTTTTTGTTTATTAAAAGAAATGTAAAATAACTTATATATCTTTTAAAATTCTTTTGTATTATAATTATTACTGAATGTATTGTTGTATTATAATTAAAATGAACTTTTATTTATTTACCTAAAAAACCGAACCATCTGCAGTTTCTTAAAGTTCATGAATTAATTGTTGTTTTTTATATACATTATTTAATATATAAACAGGTAAATATTTCCGAAAATTTAGGTTTGATGATAACAAAAAATTAAAATTAGTTTGTTATACACACTTAGAAATTTACATATAAAAGGAAATTTATACAAAATGCATTTAAAAAAATTTATGAATATTTTAAAATTTGTTTAACACAATTGCAAACAAACCTTTTTTTTAAATTTAAATGTTTGAAATTTCTTAATTTTTCCCAGTCTTGTATAAAAAAAAATCAAAGATTAGTTATAATTATGCTTTCGTAAAAGAAATTTTTTTACTATGTATGAAATCTTTAAAGTCCTTTAAGAATTTCCAACGTAGTTGAAATGTTTCTAAGGATTCCGTTTATCTGTTCATCTGACACTTCATGCTCTAACATAAATATATTCCGATAGTCCTGTAATTAATATTTATTTACTGATTAATACCATGGTATGGTTGCTATTGAAAACGAAGTACGTATAAGTTTTAATTCGTTTACAGTTGCCCTCAAAAGTTTTCTGTTACATTACGTTGCACAGTTAAATATTGTTTGCACAGTATTTTAATGATGTTACAATAATTCAAACAAATTGCAAATGATATGTATCCCTACACTTCAAAATATGAGAAGAAAAAATAACAAAAAAATACTGCATATAATTACCAAGCATTAAAAAACAGTACTTGCGTATTTTTTACAGCAGTATCAACTGTAACAGCAATCTATCGACATTACTGACCACTACTGGTAAACACAACCCTTGGATGCCCACTGGTGTAACGTGCAGCATAATAATATAAAACTGATATGAACGCCATTATATGCTAGATAACACTGAGATCATTGATAACATTGGTTTACACGGTTTACATACTTTTGCCGAAATGTATATTTTTTGACAGATTTTACGGCAGTGAGCACGGGAAAACTGTTGTGAAAAATCTGTCACATCTAGTTTTTAAAATATTTATTAAATAGTTAAAAGAATAATAACATGAAATATAAAAAGAAAAAAAACATAATGACTGATTTTATTCTTTTTTAAATAATATTCTTGATCTGTTCTCTTAAAATAGACCAGCAATTGTCCCCTAACATACTTTTGTCCCAAAAACCTTTGCGTCTGTCTTCAAAAAGTTTGAGGTCTTGGTGAAAACGCTCGCCCTACTTGTCACCCACGGCACTTAAAATTTTGGGGTAAAATCCAAATGTAAATGGAAAGAAATGTATTTTTAGAGATATATTAACACCCATTGAATGATAGTTTTTAATAAAAAAGAATATTTTATTTATAATTTTCATGTTTATAATTTCCTAAGAATCTGTGACCGTTTTCTCCCCATGGATATTGTGAGCTTTGACCCACTCTGCCCGATGTCCCAATATATACCATTCTCTCGTACCAAATTTTTACTAGTTTTTATTTATCTAACTTTAAAACTTATAGTTTGCAAAAAAAAAAAAAAAAAAAAAAAAAAAAAAAAAAAAAAAAAAAAAAAACTTGCTAAAAAATGAAGGTCAATATTGGATTCAGCAGTAGAGAATACATAGGAATTGAATACCAAAAACGTAACAAGATGTAATCCAGCATTTGTAGGCTAGTGAAACCTAATAACATTTTAAAATAGAGCATGTTATAAAGAGTTAAGACTGTTCATTTTCATTATTCGCTTACCAAAAAAAAAAAAAAAACCTTTTTTTTATTATTATTTGTTTAGTACAAATTGTACATTTTTCATAAAATGTCAAAAGGATGAAACATTTCAGATTTATATTGCAATATTACTTTTATTCTCAATCATTGTTTTAATGTATCTCAAAAAATTATTTTTATACTGAATTTGTGAAAAACTTCTAATTTGCAGCAAAGAAATATGCTACGAATTTGAACATTATACGGCAAATTTTAATAGTAGAACAACGGTCTTTTTTTGTCTTACTTGTCAGTGTAACAAAAAGAGTTTTCTAAATGCAACTTACAGGACCGGGGAACCATATAAAAGTTTTAATTTTGTAGTTTTTAAATAAACCTTTTTAAAGTCCCAAATCACTGGTAAAATATTTATTTTCCTTAGTTAAAACATTTTTGTAAACTATATGTCTATGACTAACGGTTAAGTTATTAGCCATTGGACACCTTTGAGAGTCGACACCATGTATAGATGAAAGTAAAAATGTGACGTGATAGACTTTTTTTCAAATACCCCCTTTCATTACTAGGATCTATACAAATAAGAAAAAAGGGTTTTTTTTATCGAAAATATATAAAAAAATTAACATTTGTAAACCAGGGTAACTAATAACAGTAATAAGTAACAACTGATTCTTCCGATTATTTTAAAGAATAAAAATAAGATTTATCTTTCTGTTTTCATTCATGATTTTTTAAATAATATTATATAACTTCTGTTATATATTTGTATAATACGAATTTAGTTTTAAGATACGTGTTATCACTACAAAAGTCATTTTCTTGCAATAGGTATTATTAAATTTGTTTATGTAGTGTTTGTGTAATTTATTTAGTCATTAGGATATTATTTACAAATAAAATAAGTTTAAATACTGCAGTCAAACTTTCCGCATGCATGTTTTATAAAACGAAGCTTCTTTTTTTTTTAGTTATACTTTCCTTCGTTATTGTTATTAATATTTTTACTTTAAAACTTTAGTTCATGTGCAGTAATTCAATTTGTACTTAAGGGTTAACATATCGGCTAATTACTAAACTTTTTTTCGAAAATCAGTATCGACATTGCTTTTATACTTCTGCTACAATAGCTACAGCCAGTGGTCTTAACAAATTTGTTAGTTGTACGCAAATATCCGAAATCTCAGTTTTGAAAAACTATGTGACCTAGGGTAATCATTATTGCCTTACTCAAAGATGTAAATTTATGTCTATGAATTCTATTGTTTTCCTAATTTAATTTTCAGTAAATGGGGAAATAGAGGTGTGAGAATGTATTTTCCACATTATTTTCGATGATATCTCTAAAAATACAATATCTAGAATTAAAGAGAATATACTTTTGAGTTCAGGGTTACAACTGAATTTTGGGTTGCATTTCACACAATAAATATATATGCAAAAAAATCCTTTTCTATCCTCAACAGCTCGAAATTTCCTGACACATTTTAAGACTCATTTTTTAAAGTAAAAAAAAAAGAAAAAAAAAAAAAAATTAAACGTGCTAACGCGATTTTTTAAAACTGTGTAAGTGACCGTGTTGTCATTTTTTGCTCAATTAATTAGAACGTGATTTATAAGGAATTACATTTTGAGTGTGACCATCTTTTCGTGTCAGAAAATAAGTTTCAAAACTTGAACTTTGACAGCATTCCTTGAAACCTATTCTGTCTTTATCAAAGCATCGACACGCACACCATATTATATAATTTCTGACCAAATACAGAATCGGCCAACTTGATTCATTTCCGAACAAAAATTAATTTAAAAATAAATTAGAAAATAAGCTGATTTGATTTGAACACATCCTTAAGGAAACAAATAAACAACATAAAGAAATTTGAACATCTCTAGTAAATTAGGATTAGATAGCCGCAAATTTTATTATAATTATATATGCAATAATAACATATATGCACTTTCGCAATAAATTATTTCCAAATTTTTATAATATCTAAATTTTCTTCTGTCCATTAATAACATCTTAAAATATTTATTATGTTTTAATTCCATATCTCTGATTTACACATTCTTTATTTTCTTTATATAACACATTCTAAAATATTTTACTCTGTTAAAAGCAACAGTTTTCCTAAAACCACATTACATTATTTAATTATTTCATTGATTCTAAGGATCTTTATTTGCATTTTAAAAAATTATTCGATTGCACACATATGAGCCTGATTGCGTAAGACATTCATCCGATCGGCTGAGATATTTTTTTCTTTTTTTGTCTGTTTAAATTTCGCATTGGTCAATCCTGAAAATCGCTAAGGATATAAATATGTTAAAAAGTTCGCAGTAATCATAAAAAAAAAGAAATAAATAAATCTTCATTAGCAAATAAATCTTCATTAAATAAATCTTCATAGCAATGCAAAGTCTCATATAACGATCTTTTGAAATACTCTGCTATCCTGCAATTATTTTTATCAATAAATTGAGTTTTTTTAATTTCATCTGCAGTTTTATTTTATTAATAATTCTTTTGTTCAGTTAGTAATTTACAAACTTACGTGTTTTCACCTCGAATTCATATTATTTTTTAAATCCTTTTACATTCTGAATCGAATCATCATATATTGAAAAAAGAATTTCCCAAAAATATTTAAATGAGAGAAACAGCATGTTTTCTCATTTTTCCGCTTTTATAATTCAAGCAAAATGCCATTGCAAGGGATAAAATGAAATTTATAACAACCGACATGAATAGTATTATTATAGTTCACAAGCAATTATTTCGAATGTGGTTTTTATAATGACATCAAACTTTTATATTTTCAGCTCAAAATTAAAACGATAAATTTTATTAATGGAACAAAAATTTATGTCGTCTTATCTAATGCACCAATAAAGATTTTTTTTTCAGTAATTCCATATATGTTGTTATTTAATGCGAATCTAATACGAAGAAAACATAAATCTGCATGTAATTTAAACTGTATCGCTAGCAAAATATGTAATGCATTTTTTAATGAATTTTCAGTCCAGACGTCATAGTTTATAATAAATAATTTTGAACAGCCCAGTTGTAGGGTAGAAGGAAAAAGGAGAAATTCGTAACTATTTAGGTGAAAGCTGGAAATTGTTTGAATCCATTTATAACAGATGTAATTTTTCAAGTGCGCGAAAAAAGTACGTGCCAGGATTTGAACCAGGGATGTATTGGCTGAAGCCACCAATGCTCTTCAAACTGAGCCTTCCCGGGCACGAAAACTGGAGGACTATTTCACTCAAAAAACCTTTTCGATCATATGATCATGCCTGATTTTACGGATCAGTTCAACAGAAATCTTTGGGTGAAATAGTCCTCCAGTGTTCGTGTCCGGGATGGCTCAGTTTGAAGAGCATTGGCGGCTTCAGCCAATACATCCCTGTTCAAATCCTGGCTCGGACATTTTTCACCCAATTGGAAAATTTACATCTGTTATAATTGATTTACCGATTTAATAATCGTGTTATAAATTAAGCGTATGAACCCATTTAGTTTACGTATAGAATGAGTATACTAAGTTGTCCACAGTTGTTGTTGGAGCGATAGAAAATGTGTACAGATTTTTAGTCCAAAAACAGTTTTTTTTTTGTTTTGTTTTAAATACCATAACAATGTCTCAAGACCATTAACTCTATCAAAAACATTGTCAACAAAAATATTTTAGAGCTTACAATTCTAAATAAAATAAGAACTGCACTCAATACTTTTGTTGAACATTAAGTTCGTAATTCAACTTCAAAATTTTAGCCTAAAAATAAAAGTTTCCAAATTGGTAAAAGAGTTGAGCTGAGAAATAATTAGGGAGAAACTGGAAATTGTTTTAATGCCTTCATATTAGGTTTAAATGAAAATGTTATATTTTTTTCCTTCGTACTGGGTAAGTGTAGAAATATATGTACATATTTATAGCTGAAAAAATACGGTTTTTTTTTAATTACTTTAACAACGCAATAGAATTGCTATCTTAATGTTAAAGAAAAATATAATTATGAATATTCATTTTTTTCAGATTTTTAAGCTCTATAATATTTGCATTGGTAATTGTTTGATACAACTGTTTTTTATATATTGTTCAAGGGCTACCCGTTGTCATTGTGTTTACATTGTATTCTTTCATTTGTTATCTAATATATTTCTGATGGCGGTCTGGCGACCATTTATGTAGTGCCTCTGGTCTCTCCTGGAGTTGGTCTCAATGTTGATTTTCCTTTCCCTTTGGCTGTCCTGTCTTGCTCCATGGTTGGGGCTTTTAGCATAGTTGTTGCACCCTGCTAGGTAGGGCTTCTAGCGCTTAAGCCATTTAGTAGGCCTACCCACTTAGCTGAAACTGAAACTGGTAACTTGGTGAATCTTGAGTTTCGTAAATATAAGCTCTGTATTAGCTATTTTGATAAAATTTAAAATAAAATTATGACCTTAAATTTGAACAGAAATATTAATGTGGATACTCATTTTATTCAGATTTGTAAGCTCTACAACATTTGTACCGTCAATGTTTCTGATGTTTTTAGCTTTTTGAGTTATTCTTAACGTTATTGAATCTCTTTTCGTTTTAAACTCTTGATTAGCTCTTAAGACAAAATTTTAAAATAGAATTTTGATCTTATAAAAGAATACATTAACAAAAATAAATACTATTAATTTACAACGGTATGCATCAAAGTTATTTTCTATATATTTATCGTACAATTTTCTACATATTGCAACAGAATAATTTAACACACGGATATTTATTTTGAAATACCCTTAAAAATTCTCTTAGATTCCCGTAAAAACGAACTCATTTTTTTATTTTCTTTCTCTAAAATAAAAATCTAGATGCCTCGAGCACTTACATGATTACGTTAAACGTGGGCAAGAAGTAAATCTCGAACATTTCATTCATGTATGTTATACGCATCACCTTAGGGACTTTCATCGTTATTTTTTATTGTGTATATTTTCCTATGAAATATGTTGGTGATTTTTCTTTTGAGAAGGTTTATTCGAATGATACTTCATATCTAGTAAACAATTTAAGTTTCATTTTATACATGAATCAAACATTTAATTTCACTGATTTAAAATTTATTCATCGTTTTTCAGTTCATTTGATTTATTATACATGCATGAGTTTTTATTTAAACATACATGCATAAGATGATATGTAAATATTTTGATACAATTAAATGATCATTTTTTCAGAAAAAGATGCAAAAATGAAAACAAGTTATTCTCTGTATTCGTGAGTTATAAAATACTCGTAAGTACGCATATGATATTGATATGCATTAGAAATGAAAAGTACATGTTTTAATACAGAACAGTGCATTCCATTAATTTCAATTTTGAATTTCTATAACACTTTCATACGCCTTATTTACGTTAACCTTCACGAAATTCCGAGATTTAGAAGATAAAAATGTAGATTTCTTGAGTACTTACATGATTGTGTAAAACGTAAGGCAGAAAGTGAATTTTTCGAAAATCTCATTCATGTATGTTATACGCATCCCCTTAGGGATTCTGATCATTATTCGTTGTTGTGTATATTTTCCTAAGAAATATAATCGTTATTTGTCGTTATTCTTGTAAAATGTTTTATTCCAATGATATTGCATATATTTAATATATTGCATATACCGTACTTACTCATGTATAAGGCGCACTTTTTTACCAAAAAATTAGGGGAAAACTCCTAGGTGCGACTTATACACGGATTAATTTTTTACTGTTATCCAACAGTAAAAAACAGCAGTGCAGTCGAACGATATACATATGAAACAAGAAATTAATCAAAGAAGATATTAAAACTCGGAAAATGTTACTTAATTGAAGTATTGCTGCATATTTATTTCATTCCTTGCAGTTTACTATACAAGAGAACTAATGAAAAACGCTTATCTAAACGCTAATTAGTAATTCTATTTACCGTTACTCATTCCTATTTCCCGTCTTTCTCTTACAACCCGAAACCAAAAAATGCATTTTCGTCTTGTTTTCTGGTCTGGTGTAATGTTTGTTTCGACTTTTTTTTTACTGAAATTCATCTGGTCATTCTTCATTAGCGTATCAAATTTGTAGTGCGCGTTATATACGAGATTTTAAGAAATCGCCATTTTTACTTGTAAAGTAGAAGTGCGCCTTATACACGCGTGAGCCCTATACACGAGTAAATACGGTATTTCAATTTAAGTTTCATTTGGTACATGAATCAAACATTGGTTTCATTGATGTAAGGTTTATTCATCATTTTCCAGTTTATTTGATTTATTACACAAGCATCAGTTTTCGATACAAAAATGTATGCAAAAAATTGTAAATATTTGGATATGTTGTAAGTTGTTCAGCATTTTTTCAAAAAGGATATAAAAATGGTAAAAAATTATTTTATAGGAATGAATTTTTAGGATAGGAGAAGTTGGCCTAAAATGGTCTAGTGCCCTCGATCCACGTATGTGGTACGATTCACGTATGTTTTCTTTCAGACAGATCGCGCACCTACAGGAGATACAGGCGTATCTACAGGAGAAGACACAAACTAGTTGTGCCAAGACAAGAAGAATCAATGGTGAAGAAGGATCAATGGTATTCAAGCGCTAGCTTGATTGGATATCAATGGTATTACGCCCCCAGTAGCCAAACAATATTGGACCAATATTGGCTGCATCTTGGAGAAATATTGGCTTATTGGCGAAACATTGACATGAAATATTGCTCCAATATTGGGGTGTTTACATTTTGCCCTTATTTGGCGAATATTTGCAGCCAATATTATGCCAATATTGGGGTTTCTTTGGAAATATTACCAATAAAACGCCAATATTGGTTAGATATTTGATTTTCGGTGGAAATATTTCCAATGTAACGCCAATATTTGTACAATATCGGTTTTTTATTGGCAATATTTCCAATGAAACCCCAATATTGACATAATATTGGCTGCAAATATTGGCTAAATAAGGGCAAAATGTAAACATCCCAATATTGGAGCAATATTGACGTTTTATTGACAATATTTCCAATTAATGAAATATTGGCGCAACCTTGGACCAATATTGGTTAGCTACTAGGGGCATATGAATAGATTTCTTTGAAAACATGAATTTTACAACATCTGTTATAAGATAAGCGATAACTTTCACATTTAAATAGATAAACTGTTTTTCAAGTACAGAAATATGAGTTGGTTTACTTAATAGAGTATGTTTATACAGTGCGTGTCAAAACTTTAAGCACAATAGCAATTTTAAAATAAAACTTTTAATATTACCTTTAATTTCAATATCTGTCTTGTATATGTTAATAATATCTCTTTTTACACCATATTCATTTAAATTAACTTTTAAATTTCATTTCAAACCATGGAGTTTAAGAATTGAAGAAAAATGACCGTGTCAAAAGTTTAAGCACAAAATCGTTTTTATACAAATTCGACAGTCTAACGTAAACGGTTGCTCACGCAAACAATTTCTGGGTGTATAATAAGCAGTCCGCTGTTGTTTTTGAGTTAGTACAAAATGCCCAAGTCGAAAGAATTTTCAGAGGAGGAGATGTTAAAAATTTGGAGTATGAGAGCAAAATGTAATTCTGTTTCTGAAATTGCAAGTGCATTTGGAATATTAAGAAATAAAGTTTAATTAAGAATATTTTTAATTTAGAGCCATCTTTTTAAATTTACGCATACAATGCATAAATGTTTTTTTGGCGAGTTAAGAATTTATATCGTTTCCATAAAGATTAACAGATTAGATCTAGAAACAAGATTTTAATTTAATAAGTTGAAGTAAGTACGAATATTATTATAAGGAAATTAATATAGTTTAAATATTAGTTTTGGCGAAAAAAAATTAAAATCTGTAATATATATATATATATATATATATATATATATATATATATATATATATATATAATTCTAGTGTAAATCGCATTTGTTGTGTAACATAATGTTTGTAATAGTTATGCAGTTTGAATAAAACCATTTAACAATATTTTTACAAATTATTCATGAGTACGTATGTCGTAATTATGCAATGCTTGGATAAAATATAAAAAAATATAAATTTTTTTTAAGACGTTGGCTTAAGATAGAATCTGGCGATAAGATGTATTTTTAATTCTGAATGGTTTTGTTTCAAGAAAATCAACGTTACATTTACCGTGAATAAGAAGTAAGTAAGAGTTAATTTATCTGTTTGTGCAGTGTGACTTAAAGCAGTTTTTTGTTCTTTTGAATATCAGCGTTCGACTAAATGTATTATATAAAATATGTGCTGTTTAATGTCATCAAGAAATCCTTTTGTCAAAATAACTTGCTTACTAATTATGAAGTTTTAGAATTTCGTAATTAGCTGTAATGGTTAAATAAGAGATCAATTCAATATAAATGAGATGGTTTGGAGTCATAATATAAAGCGTCTAAATAAAGAATAGTAGTACTATGCCGCCATATGAAGCGACAGATGAAGTCGAGTGCCGCCTGAAAGCGAAAAATATGAACATCTGCAATGGTTTAAACGTGTTATTTAAAAAGTAATTTTTTCATATATATAATTATCCAGATTTAAATTAAATGAAGAGTATAGAATTTTCTTTTCAATTTATTACTCACTTTTAGAGTAAGTTTAAATATGCACATAAACAGCTGAGTGCTTTGTGGAAAATTAAATACTTCTAAAAAATTAAATAGAAACTCAACAAACAAAAAAATTATTATCCTGATAATTTATCTGCACCGCTGATGAAACATATATATATATATATATTTAATTAATATTAGTTTCTATTTAATAATTTTTCAAGTAAAGTTATTTTACGCCATCTATATAAATAATGAGACTAAAATTAAAAATGAATTAACCAATATCATAAAAAAGCTGAAGTTAAAGCCGTGTCATTTTTTTACCATGACAAAAAGTTGCTTTTAATTTTCTGGCTGCATATATATGTATTTAATGGGGGAATTAATTCATTTGGCAAATGTGGCGTTAAAGTCATTTCATTAGAAAATTGATCCAGTTAATTAACATTCGGAGAATTCGTTAAAAAAAATAATTGATATTTTCCTTTGATTACCTCTCTATGTGAGAGAAAACATATTTGATTGAAATAAGCGCATAAAAGTAATTTTAATTAATTTTTAATAAGACTTATATGGGCATTCTGCTAAAGGTTATATGACACCTAACTTTTATACAAATAAAAATATTGAAGAAAGCAAATGCATTCTGGAAATAGAAATAAAAAAAGACTTTATATAACAGGAATAAATTATTTAAAGATAAATAAATTTAAAAAATATATATATTCAGGGTGCCCAGAAAAATCACTTTATAGTTTCAAGCTTTTCATATATAGGAAAATATAGTGATATATGTGTGAAAAGTAGTACCGCATAAAAAGTACATATAGAAGTATATTTTACCTTGATCAGTAAATATATATATGTGGAACACTCATTGCACGAAGCAACTCAAGGTGATAATTGACGAAATTTTTTTTTTCATTATTTTTCATACACTACTTCATTTGTCATATTTTACTTCATGTATTTCTTGTGTCATTTACTAATTGATACATGTGGGGGGAGGCATTTGGAGACAGGGTTACTACTGCTTGAAATAAGAAATAAAATTTTTTCTTTATGTATGCATGTTATCCATATTTTAATTAATTCATGAATATATAATAAAAAAAAAACTAATATAGACTTATTGCAAAATTTCACATAAAACCACTAATGTTTTTTATTGAATTTTTTATAAAAAATTTCGAACTTTTTATTCGATAATTATATTTTTAAAAGTGCCCCAGCACCCCTTAATATTTAATGAACAATCAAATGTCAGGGAAATAATAAACTGAACTTTAACAATAAAAAAAACTAACGTTATAATTTATCCTCACTGCTGATGAATTTTAAAATCTTGTTAAATTGTGGTGGTTCCACAAAAATATTTTAATTAATTTTTACATAAAATATGTTTATTGTTAAACATATTTAAAACGTTTCTTCATATTTCATACATAGTGAATATAGTGATATGTGTGGAAAGTAGTACCAGATAAACTAGTCGTTGGAGGCCACCGTAATACTTACCCATCATACATATGCATAATATAAAATATGAAAATAAAACATATGTAACTCATTTATAAAATGCATTGCAATTCCAAAATAAAATTTAACGCATATTTAAATAGATTAATACACATAGTAATGATTTATTAAAGAATTGCTGATGAGCCAATTTCGACAAATTATGCAAAACGCCAAAATACTCAAGTAATACCGGATTGCGTAAAAGAAACATCCTTATAACTCCAAAAATAATAATCATATTAACTAGCAATTTACTGCGTCGGATGATGTATTTCATTTCCAATTAAAATATATCTTTGAATTCAAATTTGAATGAAATACAGGGTCATGAAAAATCAAAGAATGTGAAAAACAGGATTACACGTATCTCAGCAACTAATAATCCGATCGACTTTGTTCTTTATGCAAAATTTGTGTTATTTTAGTGCCTTTTATATCCACTCCTTAAAATAAAAAATTTCGAAAATTTTTATATACGTTTCATCAGAATGAATTTTTCGAGAGTCCGAAAAAAATAGTTCCGGATAATCGAGGTTATTGATATTAAATAGACTTCGTTCCATTCTTACATACTAAGTGCATACAAAATTTCAAGTCTCTATCTCAATTTGTTCCGGAGATTCGTTCGACGGACGGCAAATTTTTCTTCTAAAAATATGTTTTTTGGAATCTCCAGTATCAGAAACGTGTAAATCCCTCAAATTTTTTTTTTCGATTTTCAAAACGATTGCAAGACATACCCTATACTACGTATGATGGGTAAGTAAAAGTATATATAGAAGTATTTTTTGCATTGATAAGTAAATCTAAATATGTGCAACGTTGAATGCACGAAGCAAGTCATGGTGATAATTGACGATAACTTATTTTTCATTCTTTTTGATCCAGTGCTTATTTTGTAATATTTTACTTCATGTATTTCTTTGATAGATGTGGGAAAAAATACGGAGATGCTAGAGAGGACTGCTTGACATTAAGAACAAAATTGTTTTGTTTATGTTAAGAAATTATCCATATATTAATTAATTCATAAATGTATAATTAAAAAAATGAATATTGACATTTAATGTAAGTGTAAATCTTCACATAAACACATTGATGTTTAATGAAAAATCAAATGCAAGGGAAAAAATTAGCTGTAAGTTAACAATGAATAGCTAACCTTATAATAATTCCGCACTGCTCATGACAAAATATTAATATTTAAAATCTTCATAAATTTGATTGATACCACTAAAGTACTTTATTTAATTTTTACGTATTACCTGTTTATAGTTGATCAGAGTTCAAGCTAAGTTAATTTATGCTATTTCTATAAATAAAGAGACAAAAATCAAGAATTCATTAGCCATTATTACAAAGAAGTTGTAAGGTATAACTTTATTAATTTTTACTTTTTAAGACAGCTAGTTTTAATTTCCTGAATATATGTATGTCTGATTAATAAATAAATTCATTTGGTAAATGTGGCGTTAAAAGTGATTTCATTACTACGATGAATAAATGAAAAAGGTTCTAAGATCTAATAAATTAATTTTTATGAACTTATTTAATAAAAATAACTATTTGTTTTCATTAGTTACAATGAGTGAAAGTAACTAAATATAAAACAAATATATAAAAGAAAATATAATTAACTTTTTTCACAAAAGAGAAGCAGACATTCTTTTAATATTACACAACAAATAAATTTTCCCAATAAATTACTTAATAAATCAGGTATATCTAGAGGGGAGAAATAAAATGTATTTTATGGATCGCAAATCTATAGTTTAAAGAACAAAAATGTCGAAAAAAATTACGGTACGTAAGGTATTATTAAATTTCTGTTTTAATGTAATTTTTGTAAAACCGTTAATATATTTTTTAAAACCGTGTATTTTTTCATTAAGACTTATTAGATGTAATTTGATTTCATTTTGAAAATCACATTTATTAACTGCTTTAACGTACTTAAGAGCGACGCCATTTAGCGAATATTTTATGGTTAAATACTAGAATTCCCATACAGAACTTTAAGCCTTTTATATGTTTCAAGAATTCGACAATTCTAGAGTCAAGTATTTCAGTTAAAATATTCTTGCACTAAAAAATAAAGTCAGAAGAACTATAAATGAAAAGTATTTCCTCAATCGATAAATTAGATAAAAAAAAATAAATTTATGTTAAAAAATCTGCATCATTGGGGACAATAATCGCATTTTTTATAATAATGTTTATGTATTTTTATTTTAATATATGTCTTTTTAAACACATAAAAAATCCTTTTTTATTTCATCTATCCGCATAGAAAAACAAAACAAAACATGCATGAAATTTGTGCTGTGTTAGACTTTAGATTTATGTGTTTTGAGAGGTTTTAAGTAGAATCCTTCATGTCCGTCCGCCTATTTGCCTATTTATGTGTAATAGGGGAACTACATATGGAACTACATGGGAACTAATGCGAACTACAGATAACTATGTTACTTAATTTCTATATTCATTGGATACTCAATCGTAGGCCTTAAAATGTTGTTATAACATTCTATTTAGCTGAAAAACAACAAACTTTATATTTTAAGTTATTTTTATAATTATCTCTGGAATATATGGCATATATGGAATGCGAACTACAGGTAACTATACAACTAAAATTTTATTTTCTTTGAACACTCAATAGGAAGCCCTGATATGTCGTTTTAACTTTTCTATTTTGCTGAAAAGCCACAAATTTTACATTTGATGTTATTTATATGATTAGCTCTGGAATCTATGAAATGAATATAGAAGTATATAGAATATTAACTAGCGATAACTATGCTACTTAATTTCTATATTCTTTGAAGACTCAATAGGGGGCCCCGATATGTTGTGCTAATTACTATTTAGCTGAAAAGCAACAATTTTATAGTTGAAGTTATTTATATAATAATTCATAATTATATTATTTTGACATTGAATGCATAACAGTGATTGCTCTGCATTATGTGTTTTTTATTATAAAATGAGTTAATGTAACTCAGTGTCAAATTCAATTACAGTTTTTTTAACTTTGTGACATCATATAAATGATCAAAAACATATACAACATCTTGTAAAAAACTTTTACTGAAGATGTTTCATATATACAAAACTGTATTTTTTTAAAAACCAATCGCTTTTGAGCAAACACTTGCTCATCATCAAAATTATATATGGTAAGCAAATGCTTGATTGAAAGCGCTTTCTTTTCATGAAATGTTTTTTTGAATATTTAATGTAGTTTTTATTGTTATTTTCCATCCGTTTGGTGCAAATCGGATCTTTGTATCTTGATTCGTTTACGAATTTTTTGTTTTTAAAGTTCGTCCTGACCACCCGGAATATAATGTTAAGAAATAAGAGACATTGGTGTGAACGGAATCTAACAGACAGCAGAACTAAACAAAATAGCATTTTGTTTCTTATAACGCTTGTTTAGTGAATTGCATATTATATAAAGATGGTTTATAGCAAAAAATGTGTAAAATGTACAAAAAAAAAAAAAAAAAAAAAAAAAAAAAAAAAAAAAAAAAAAAACGAAAATAATTTTACTCTGTTTTAAGATACCATTTGTAGAGAACTTTAATAATAATAATAAAAAAATTAAATATATATTTATTTTATGTTTTTCAATGCTTTTACAGTGCAAAATTAAAATATAAAACTTTAAAAAATCTTGAGAAATTGTACAGAATGTACTTTTTGAGTCTCAATGTATCACCAAATTTTACGTACAGTAAATAAATAAATAAATAAATAAATTCGTGTCCAATTTTTCTTACTTATGAGATTGTTCATACAAATCCATTGCTGAAATTTTTAAAAAGTACAGAAATAAAACCTTAAATATGGAGAGATTATGGTGAATATGGTTTCTACGTGTATGTTTTATCATGGCTCAAACTTTTTCAAAGTTTATGTTATCAGTTGTTAGTACACTGTAAAAAAATCTGTAAAGTTACTAAAAGTTTTCTAGGAAACTGGTATTCCTAGAACGTTTTATGCAACGGTCACAGCAAAAATTCATGTAACAGATACAGATTTGTGCTGAAAAAAATATATGTAAGGTTACTAAGAATTTCTTAGGAAACCGGGATTCCAAGAACTTTTCATGTGACTGCAACCCAGGTTACAGATAAAATTTTAGAAAGGTAACTGTAATTTTAGTATACTCGTTTTTAGAGTTACAAATTTCTGTAGCTTTGCAAAAACTAGTTTTGTAGATTATCTTTACCTGTACAGTGTACAGATAAAATGTCAGTAGCCATACAGATTTCGGCAACTTTACACCTCTAGGATTACAGATTTTTTTTTTTTTTTTTTTTTTTTGTACAGAGTATGTATCCCTATTCAACTATTTGTATACAATAGGATGTACAGCCGGGCTGTTAGTACTAACAAATAAAATCTAACAAAGAAACAAACCCATCATCAATCATTTTGTTAAGCTGCTTCTTTTTGTACATTTTCAGTAATTTGATTATCTTTGTTTTCATTCAAACTTGAAATAAATAGACTATGCTCAATCCATGAGAACATGAATTAGTTTTCTGTATACAGAGCTTTAAACATTGAGAAACTGCTAAACTTTAAAATGAGTTATTTTTATTCTTCTCAACATTTATCTATTGTAATATAGCAGCTTTTATTTACCAATTCATCATTTTCATGTTAAAAACAAGTATTTTCTATCACAGGATTGACGGTCAAGTCACACTTGCTTTGTAATACATGAAAACTGCGTAAAATATGATTTACTTATTTTTTTATATAGATAATAAGGATATAAAGATATTTTTTATATATTTATTGATGCATTATAAAAAAAAAACAAGATAAATATATAAAGCATTTAGTTTAAAGGTTTAGACTGTATATACACTAAATACAAAGTTCATTTACGTGAAGCTCATGCATAAGCTTGCCCTCATAGATTTAGCAATATATATTTACCTGCGTAAAGTGTAAACAGATTGTTTCAACATCAATTGAAATTCTTAAAACTCATTTTTCTAAATTACAAAATAAACACATTTAATATTCTTAAAATATGCATATTGATGAATTAGAATTTATTTACCTCCTATTGAAATTCTTATGGATAGACAAAAGAATAAATTAAAATTTTTAACTTCAGAACAAATGAAAATATAAGATCAATAATATTAGAGCTGTTGCAAACCGTACGTATTCGTTATTAAGAAACGGGTATTTCCTAAGATACGAAATATCGAATCGTTATTTAAAAATACCGCTCGTTAGCCGTTACCGAAGTCCATATGCAATTGAACAAAGTGGAACTAACTTCAAACGCTGCTTACGGTTGTATAATTCATGCTTTCTCGCGAGACTGCCTCAACAAGTATATTAAGGCATAATTAAAAAGAAAAATATTAATTGTGTATTTGAATAGAAATGTTCACTACTTATAGTGAAACCAGTGAAACATGCGATAACAAAACCTGTCGATAACGGAAAGTAGCATTAAGCGAGTTCTCAAAAACGTTTTACCCCGCTTAACATCGCAAAATTTTTCTAATATATTCATAGACTCAATCTAATGTTTGAAATCATAATAAGGCACTGAGACAATAGAAGTGATATCAAATCGAATAGCATTATGTATTGAAGATCAAGTAATAATCTAATACACTTATATGGTGACCAGGGGCATGCGAAGAGAAAATTGTGCTTGTGGCAAACTTAGAATTTGGCGCCCCCTCCTAAATTTTTCTTGTAATAGGCCAAAAAATGATGTTAGTATTATAAATTTTGTGCCCCCTAAATCTCCGGACCCGGGGCGGCCGCCCCTTCGCCCCCCCCCCTCCCTTCCGAAAGGCGCTGATGGTGACACCTTCAAACATAAATCTTTCCAGAAATGCTTCATCATTCCTTAATTACAGCTATAACGAATATTTTATTCTGCTAAAAGCTTCCATTCTTTTTTACAGTGAAATTATAAGGAAATTTTAATAGATTAAATGCATAATTAACACAAAATTAGTTTAATTAAACTGTTTAATGATAAACACGCGTTGTTTTTCTGTTGCTTAGATCGATTGCTCTTTTTTAAATCGAAATTTTAATACATAATATGTAATCTAAAAAAAAAGCGCAATTATTTTGTTTAAGTTTTAAAAATGCATATGAAACTTCATATCTGTAAGGTAAATAGTACAATCCCTAATTGATCTCAAAACAATCGTTCTTCTAAAAGCATTTTTTTCTGCTTCAAAAATTCCCTTCAAACTCATATTTACATATTCAGAAAAATAACGGATGCTGAAATAACAAAAACACACTTCTATCTTTCTACCCAAACAACTAAATGAAATACCCGTATATGATACTAATATGAGAACAGAGCTGTTGCAACCCGCACATATTCTTTAACATATAACGGGTATTCTCTAAAAAACGAAATACCGAATCGTTTCGTTGAAATATCACTCGCTTGTAGTTACTGTCAATAGCCACCGAAAAAAAACGAAACTAACTTTAAACGATGTTTTACGTACGTTTGTGCAATTCGTGATTCATGAATGAAGCGAGACAATCGACGCAGTAACAGATGCGAATTTGTGTTCGGGATCTGGCATTAGGCGCCGAATTTAGTTATTTTGATATCAGTCTATGCGTATTCTCTTTGAATGTGTATAGCAGTTATTCTCAAATGATTTGGTTTTCGTAGGAGCTTATTGATTTATTTATTATGGAAAGAAAAATAAGTAAATTGTGAACATATTTTTCCGCAGTATCAAATGATAAAGCAAAACGTGATTTATGCAAAATGAAGTTTTCAATTAAAGGAAGTTCAACGACGAATTAAAATAATAATAATAAAAAAAAAACATTTATTGGTAAAGCATCGTCTATCATATGATAGTTCGTTTCCATCAAAACCGTTGTTACTGTCATTATTCAGCCAGCTGCTTAGTAATGATGGTGAAAATGTTGCAAAGAGCAATGTATATTTTCTGAACATTTTCAAGAAATTAATTTTTAAAATTACAGGTTTGCTTTAAGTAAATTATTTTCCTATAAAAGTATCTTTGCATACGTATTTATATTTTATATTTGAAAACATTTCCATGATAAGGACAAATTCTTAGATTGCTTTTAAAAATGTAAAAACATTTTTAATGATAAAGTTTATTTTTTTTTTCTCTTTTTTCGTTGATTTTAAAGATGTATTTGCTGTTTGTTTTTAAATTTCATATATGAAGAAAAAAAAAGTATTTTAAAATATAAATAAAATTTTTCAGAGATAATAATGGATTGAAGTACAAATGTAGATGTGTGTTTGATAGGATGATCACATAACAAATAAAACATATTGTTTTTAAATTATTCCAGAAATTAAATTTTCATTACACATAGTTACACATATTTTGTTAGTGTAAAATTAGTGAGAGAATTTGCTTGTAAAAACATTTTGTTTGTGTAATTACACCTCATAATTTTATTGTATAAATTTTGTAAGCTTTTACTCTTGCTAAATTGCTTTCTCTGATTATTCTTTATTTTCATAAGTAATAAATTCTACAAGTTAGACATGCTTTATTCAATTGTGTATCGTTTTTAATTTTGTTTGCCAAAAAAAATTATAAACTTGATTAAATTTGTATTTTATGGACAGATAGATGGCAGCACATAACAATATATGAAGAGTATAAATGCTCATTCTTCCAAATACTCATGTTCCATATGTAACTAGATTTGTTGCAGTTATGTAGTTCACACGATGATTTTTAATAGCCGGTTTTTGAGCAGTAACGAGTAACGATAATTTTTAAACGGGTAGTCAGTTTTAAAATAACGCCATCATACAGGTATTTATTTAGTCGTTAGTTTTACAACACTAAATAATATTTAAAAAAAAGAATAGTTAAATATTTTTCATTTAGAAACTTTTATAAAGAGATCTAGGGTGAATATTTGAATCTATTTAAGGAAATCAAAGATATTATATTTTTATTAACAAGAATAAAAAGAAACATTTTCTGTTAGATTTATTTACGGATAAAAAAATAATTTGGTCTGCGTGTTGTTTTTTCTCTCTTCTGCATATAATATAATTAGATTCACAATAGATGGAAACTCCTCAGTAAATAAAAAGCTTTTCAAAAAGTTAGTTAAATTTTGAAAAAATCATATGAATACGAATCACAAAAAACCCCTTTGATATTAATCATAATGAATAACCGAAATTAATAATTTTATTTATTTAATTCCGAAATATATTCTCTTTTTACATTTAAAATACTTCTATATATCAGAATAAATGAATGCATTTTAAAAACGTGGCATTAAAATTCATATAATTGTCCAAAATATAAGCAAAAAATAGAGATTACTTTTTTAGCTTCAAAAGAATATGTTTTCATGCATTGTGGATAATTGTTTAATAAAGCACAGATATTTCAGTTATTTTAATAGAATCAACATATAACATTTTGTGTAAAAAAGATGAGTAATTTCCGTTGTAAAGTATCTATAAATAGGATGCTAATTTCCTGCTGAAGGTTTCATGTCATGCATTAGATTTTATAACAGATGAGATTCTTTCTTTCAGTTAGTAAAATTTTCTTTTAAATATCCTCACGTAAAAGTATGAAAAAAATGTAATAAACATTAGCAATAACAGATTTTTTAAAGATTTGTTTATTAGAAAGTATAAAAAGACAGAGGCGTCCAGTTACCATTAAATAAGCAGATAAATAAGTTTCTGGTGATTGTTTTGCATATCATATAATTGCGTTTACAGAACATGCAATTATTTACACGATTAAAAATTTGAAAGCGTAAAAATGCTTGCAAAACTAAAATAAATTGAGCCCAAAATATGTTCTACAGAGGGCTTAGATTAATATTTCTTTAAAAACAACTTATCCTTCAATTAATAGATCCGAATTGTTAACTAATAATTATTAAAATCTTACACAGAATATAGCGCCAATAAATTTAATTTTAAAATAATTATAAAATGAAGTTGTTTATTTTAATCAAATTAAAACTGTTCAGATCAAGCTATTTAAATAAACTTCAATAATTAGTATTGTTTTTGAAAATCTGAAATTAGAAAAAAAGAATAGCAACAAAACAAAAAAGTATGATGCTAAATAAAGTGTAAAATTATTGAATTATTATTAAATCGCAATAGTTTTATGATAGAAAGATAACTGTATTGTAAAAAAAAATATTATGAATATCAGTTGAAGGAAACCATGATAATGTAAAACCTCAAAATCGCCACACCGGAAAAATAATATTTATTACTTTTTAAAAATCTGAAAAAAAATAGTGGAAATATAAGTAAAATTTTAAATTTCTAAAAACGAAAAAAAAGTTTAAATGAAATGTAATATGCTGAATCATTAATTAATTGCAATAGTTTTTAGAATAGGAAGGAAACGGAATTTCGAAGAAAATATTATGAATATCAAATGAAAGGAACCCTAAAAATGTAAAACCTGATATTGGCTAAAAATAGGAAATTTCTTGTTATTAAATCAATCTTAGTATAAAAATTTTAAGCTTGGTGTTGTGGTTCTCACTAAGAAAATTCTATTTATTCCAATATTTATTTAAAAAAAAATAAATTGAATATAAATAAAATTTAAATTTCTAAAATTGAAAAAACAAATGTCTAAGCAAAATATAAAATACTGAATCATTATTAAATTGCAAGAGTTTTAAAATAGAAAGAAAACTGAATTAAAAAAATGAATATCAGTTAAAAGAAACCCTAATAAAATAAATATTTAAAATAGCCAAATATATGAAATTTCTTCTTATTAATTCAATCTTAATATGAAATTTTTAAGCTTGGGCGTTCGGGTTTGCACTAAGAAAGTCCTATTTACTCGGAAGCCGATTTACCCCCATGCTATGATGTTTATAGGAAAGGCGTTTAAATTAAGTTTCAGTTTAAAAATTTAAATCGCAAAAATGAACGGATACCATTCCAAAAATTAGTTTCATTAAAATAATATACTTTTTCAAAATTTTATGATTTTTTTTGTGACACGAGGTATTCTCAATAAGTACTGTGCTCAATAAGGCTTAAGTACCCAAAATTTGAAGTTTCTGATCTTTACAGTTTTATTTGTTCTGAAAGTAAGACGGACCGACAGATACAAGGCAGAGAAGAATAAGGTCATGAAATCATGTTATGGAAAAAGGTTCAAAGAAACACACAAAAAGGTTAAAAAAACAACATGCATAAAAATTGCTATGAAATAGATCTAGCCACTGTAAAATATTTACAAAAATTATGCGATGGAAAACAATTTATCTATGCTTTATTTTCTTCAAAAGTGTAAAAAGTACACCGAAATTAAGTGACAAGAAATAGTACAATTACACCCTTAAATCCGTTAAAAAAAGTAAATCAATCTAAAAAACGTAGAAATATTTTAGATTTTTGAAGAAAGGTATTTTTATAATAAATTAAACAAAGAGGAAATTACGATCTGAAAATAGAATTAAGCACTAAATAAAATTTGTTTAAGCATACACACGTATATAAATAAACAAAAAAATAAATAAAACCGCTACAAAAAAGAATATGTGGAAAAACAGAAAAAGAAAATTTTTTAGTATAAATCATATTATTAATTACCTTCAGTGTTATGCAATTGTTAGAAAATAAGGATTATTAATCTTTGAAAGCATTTACAGTAAAATATTCAGAACGGATACTTGACCTAATCTGAACACCTGGTAATCCTAATAAAAGTGATGTGCAAGAAAGCAAATTCGTTTTCTTCCGACTATTTCTAAGAGAACAGCAAAGAGCACGTTAAATTCCAGATAAGATTATTTCCAAGGATTAATATCTTGTGTATAGTTGCGATGAATTGTATTGTTGTTTTGTGCTTTCAACAATTTTTTTCTTGCTACCAAATGGTTTATTTATTTATGTATTTATTTTTTTTAAGTTGCAAAATATAAACATATTTTATTGCTATGCAGAACATCTAGTCACTATTATATCTTTTATAAAAATTGTATGATGAAAAACAGTTTATTTATGCTTTATTTTCTTTAAAAGTGCAAAAATTACACAAAAATTAATTGACTAGAAATATACAATTACACTTTTAAATCCATAAAAGAAAGTAAATTAATCAAAAACAACGTAGAATTATCTTAGATTTTTGAAGAAAGGTATTTTTATAATAAATTAAGCGAAGAGAAAATTACGATCTGAAAATAGAACTACGCATTTAATAAAATTTGTTTGAACATACACACGTATATAAATAAATAGAAAAATAAATTCTTTTAGTATAAATAATATTATCTATTACTTTCAGCGTTATGCACGTACTGTAAAATAAGAATAATCAATTTTTAAAAGCACTCACAGTAAAGTATAGGGAATGTAATCCTGTTTAATGCTTTAAGATATATTTATTCGTCGCTATTAGACCGAATCTGGACACCTGTTAATCTTAATAAAAATGATGTGCCAGAAAGCTGATTCATTTTCCTCTGACTATACCTAAGAAAACAAAAAAGAGTAACATAAATTCCAGGCAAGATTATTTCCGAAGATTAACAGCCAGTACATAGTTACAATGAATTGTATTATTGTTTGGTATTTTCAGGCTATTTTATGTTGTTTTTAATGATTTATTTATTTGTTTTGTTGTTGTTCTTTTCTATTTAAACTTGCAAAATATAAACATATTTTATTGCTCTGAAGAACATTTAGACACTATTATATCTTTATAAAAATTGTATGATGGAAAACAGCTATTTGTGCTTAATTTTCTTTAAAAGTACGAAAAGTACACAGAAATTAAGTGACTAGAACTAGAACAATCCTTAAAGCCACAAAAAATAAAGTAAATCAATCTAAAACAACGCAGAAATACCTTAGTTTTCAAAGAAAAGTATAATAATAATAAAGAAATGAAAAATAAAACTATAATCTGAAAATAAAATTAAATGTTAAATAAAATTGGCTTGACCATACGTATATAAAAAATAGAAAAATAACTATGATACCTACGAGAAAAGAATATGAGTAACACAATAAAAAATACTTTTAGTATAAATCCTATTATCTATTACCTTCAATATTATGCACTTATTAGAAAATAAGAATAGTTATTCTTTAAAAAACATTCACAATAAAATATTCAGAACTTAATCTTCTTTAAAGATGTAAGATATATTTACTCGTCACTTTTAGATCGAATATGGACACCTGTCAATCTTAATAACAGTGATGTGAAATTACACCCTTAAATTCATAAAAAGGAAAGTAAATCAATTCAAAACAACGTAGAAATATTTTAGATTATTGAAAAAAGGTAATTTTATAATAAATTGAATGAAAAGAAAATTACAATCTGAAAATAGAACTAAGCATTAACTTAAATTTGTTTGAACATACACACGTATATAAATAAATAGAAATATAAATAATACCGCCACAAATATAAAATAGAAAAAATACATGCTTTTAGTATAAATCCTATAATCCATTACATTCAGTGTTATGCACTTATTGTGCAATAAGTTATAATTAATCTTTAAAAGCATTCACAATAAAATATTCGGAACGTAATCCTATTTAATGCCGTAAGATATATTACTCGTCGCTATCAGACCAAATCTGGACACCTGATAATCTTAATAACAGTGATGTGCCAGGAAGTAAATTTATTTACTTCCGACTATTCCTGAGAGAACAGTAAATAGCACAATGAATTCCAGCTAATTATATTTCCGAAGACTAACACCTTGCATGCAGTTACGATGAATTGCATTATTTTTCTATTATTATGCACTGTATTATTCCTAAATTGTGTCATCATTTTTGAAAATTCTTGTTCTTTCGAGTGAATTTGAATGTTTTTAAAAGAGCTACGTATGCGTATATATATATGTTTCGCGCGGTGGTTTTTTTTACTTCTATTTTTCATCCTTTTTTTGACAGAATTCTTTGCTGATGTACTCTCATTGGAGCTTTATTGTTTTTCATGGGATGGACGCACGCGATGTTATGATTTGGTGAAGACTTCCATATCCTGTTCTGGTTTATTTTGGAGAATTTTTTACTGGCATTAAATGAATTTATATGGTTGCCAACTTCAGATTTTGGGGTTGTTTCATTACAATTAGAATGAACTTTATCCATTTGTTTTTTGTTTATTATATTGCATTTAGCATATCTAATTCGAAAATTTTTATGGTTTTTGTTTTAAAGTAGCATATATAATAAATATATTAAAATAATAAAATTTTACAAGTACATATAAGTACAAAAAATTTATTTAAAGGTGTATATTTTATTTATTTTACATGCATTTCTCTATCTACTATTACATATACAGAGAAATGTATCCAAAATGAATATACATAAAAACAAAAATATGTATATCGCCTTTTTTGTTAACATGTGATTCATGTAACGTTTATTAAATAAATATATGCCTATAAATGTTTTTCCACCACGTTGAAAAATTGTATAAAATTCTAAATATATTTTCGCCATTTTGAATTTTTTCGAAAATCGCGGTAACCAGAACAGGATATGGGACTCTTCCCATGATTTGCGTTATTGCGAGGTTGCCACATTGTGGATGGGGCATGAGTGGGTGCAGCATGGGTGGAAGGAGCGGAGGCTGAGGGAAAAGGTTCTGAAGCGGGTGGTAATACCGCCATAGCCATCGAGATATATAACGGCCTGCGCATTTCGATAAAAATCGTAGAAAAAGTAGTTGGATTCATTTTATTGGATCACGGGGTGCAAATTTCTGAGCTGATTTCTGTTCTGTGTACATGCTCATGGTTTTGGTTCAGGTTTTTTACAATTGGTCAGAAAAAATTGGGAAGGATATTACAGTCCTTTATATATTAATCTCAAATAGATGGGCCGTATAGATCTAGTTGGCCATAGCACCGGTGGTGAGATGAGGTGGTGTGTGGGTGGTGGTACTGGTGGAGGGATGATCCATACACCAGCTGAACCCGGAACACTCTTTTCCTGCTACTACCATTTTTTCATGTAGGTTTAATGATTCATAAAATATTAGCTGTGAAAAATATTCGTATGAGGAATTTTTTATAATTATCTAACATATTTATTTATTTTATGCACATCTTATATATATCTTATATATATATATATATATATATATATATATATATGTGTGTGAATTTTGTTTTAAAACAAACCCTTGAAGTCCTATAATTACGTGCCCCCCCCCCCCCAAAAAAAAAAAAAAAAAAACGGTTTGGACTCTTAAAGGTTTAATAACAAAACTATAAATTAAAACGGAATAATAGCATATCAATTGTCCAATCTAAGAATAGAAACTCTACATAACCAGAAATTGACAAATTGTTCTTATTTAGAATTAATTGCGATATCAGGATGCAGCTTATTAATTATAATATTTTATTCTTCCAACGTGAAGTAAAAACAGCAGCCTGTAAGACATGCAATTTTCTCTTGATCCTTTTAGTTCGCAACAATGACTATAATGCTGTCTTCTGTATAAAATAAATAAATAATAAATGATAAAGAATTTTATATGTAGTTCCGTCACTGATAAGAATGAATAGGGGTAATAGTGCAAGTGGATGGCTTTATTACCCCGGTATACAAATTGCGCTGTATATTTTTAAATACAAGCTACCTTATAAACACATCCGAAACCTCCAACAACTTTTTGAAAGTACATGAAATACACTACAAATTTATATAATAAGCAAAGTATTTCTCAATAAATATATAGTTTTCATATCATAGAACTTTCCTAGCAAATGTTAGATTATGTGCTGACTCTTAAATGGTTCTTCTAGTGATTAGGTAATTCAGAGCCATTGAACGCACAAATCTTAGTGTAAACTCCATGTTTTCTTCATAAGTACAAAAAATATTAGCACTTGGCATTATTACCCAACATGGCGTTTTTACCCCAAAATACCTCATATAAAAAAGGGGTAAAAATGGAAATTTTAAATTTGAATACTGATATACAAGATTATTCTGAAATATGGGTTCAATTTACTACGACTACAAATACTATTGTATCTCTAAAGTCTAAAAACACTTTGAAAGACAACATCCCTCAATCTCAAATCTCAGATTAAGTGTAGAAGTTTCAAATCTTTTCGTTATACATAATGTTATTTAGCTGATCCATTGCGACATTTTAAAATACATATTTAATTGTAAAAATATTTAGTCTATATATATATGTATACAGTCGAGTCTCTATATAACGAAATCCACCGTTCAAGTAAAAAATTCGAAGTATAGAGAATGATGTTAAAAATCGTATTTGATGTGTAAAATTTAAACAAATATTATTTTTTATCTTTTGAATTAAGAATTTGAAACGTTTAAAAGTAAATATTAACCTAACATTCTATTTCTTATTTATTTAAGCTGTTTCAAAAAAGTGAACAGACATTTATTATGAAAGCTTAATGAAAATCAAATAAGGAAGACTTACATTAATATCCGACGAAGAAATGTATAATTTTTGGTTCTTTCGATTTCAAAGTTGTTACGCTTTCAAAAAAATGCTCAAACTTTTCCAAGGAATGAAAAATTGTAGTTAACATTTTCCTCCATTTGAAGGCTTCTCTTATGGGTCTCTCATTGATTCCTCTCTTACATGTGTATCAATCCAATTTACACTGTTTTTAGAAGGATGTGGAAAGGTGTGTGGGAGGTGGGATGAATTCGTTGGATTTAAAGAACAAGGAGAGAAGTAATATAAAAAAAACCTCCTCACTGACGATAATTAAAAAATAAGTTATGGAAAATTGATTCCATATGATTTCAAAGCTTTTCAAAACTGTATAAATTAAGACCAATTTATGAAAAAATTCGTTATATGGAGGTAGTTATTTCGCTATATAGAGACTGTTTTTAATATAATCATGCGAAAAGGGGACCGTTCCTACTAAAAATTCGTTATATAGAGAAATTCGATGTATGGAGTTTCGTTATAGAGCGACTCGACTGTATACATATTACAGGAAAAAAGTACATGAAGGTATTGGCGCACATATTGCCTCAGAATATGATACTATACATCTGGGATACAAATATGCCTCATCAGGACTCGGTTGATAGAACCATTAAATTCGAACAAAACGATCACCTTATTTACACGAAGAACTCCTTCTCAAATAAAGTGAAAACTGCAATTCTGAAATAAAGTTGAATTTACCGCAGTTTACACGACATAGTCCTGATTGCTGAGTAGGGTTTTACTTAATGCAAAAACATGTGTCTAAAAAAATATGTGTCCGATTATGAAAAAAAATGTACGGAAATATCATTAAATAATAAACTGCGGTTTTACAAGTGTTGATTATAAAATTTTCTTAATGATAAACCGCTTTAAGAACTCATATCAAAAGCATGATTAGAATTCTATATGTATATCACACCAAATTAGATATAGACAGAAGTAATCACCAGTTATCCTCAAACACATAATGTTTCAATACAAAAAAAGGAAGTTAATTGTACTCCTAACAAAAGACGTATACAGCAAGAAGAATTTACTTCCTTAGAGATAATGAAAATCGATATGTTGCACCACTTTAACTTTTTTCTTCATCTACATAAGTAACAGAGAAAACTATATTTTCTTACCATTATCATAAGTGTCACATTTGATAAAAAACTGTTTTATTTCTTGAAAATAGATATGAAGTAATTTCTTATGTCATGAGTAAGATTATATCGCAGATTGTTCAGAAAATTTCAGTTTAATGGTGTTTTTGTGGCAAATTCCAAGTATAATGTATAACATTGTACAAAATGTTTCTTGAAATTAATGTATAAAGATGAAATAAAATTTTTGTCGTGCGATGAATTGATATTTATTGAAATATGCTAAAACTACTCATTTAATAGTGCAATATTTATAAATATAGAACTATGATTCCTGATATAATGCGTTTTTATATGATTTAAAATGAACAATGACTATTAATTTAAGCATTTAAAATGCTGTTGCACACTGATAAGATAGTACTAAAAGTAAAAATGGCAATAAATATCGGAAACAGTTTAGTATACAGTAATGACATACTTAGATGCAAGAATTTCAATGCAAAATTAATAATGCATTCAACGAAATGCATTCAACTGAAATACATTTGTAAATTCCATTGTTTGATTTTAAAATGTTAGATAACACATTTTCTTAACTTTAAGTTTCTTTATTATAAGAGAGTGGAGGATTATTTTTAAATAAATTAAAACGGTTATATTAAAAAGCAAAATATCAAATCCTTTACACTTCAAAATAAACATACAGGCTAAAGCCTCTAATAAAATATTCTATTGTATCAATACGAAACAAGGAGAATTAAATAGTGCTGTTAACAATAGATACAATTGGCAGCATTATTCTATCATTATTTAGATTGGATAATACGAAATTTTTATCAAACACGTATGTTTTTATTGAAACTATAAATTCAAAAATTTCTAATAAAATTGTTTAACTTTCAAAATTTAGGCAATATTTAGTCAAAACTTAGTAAAGAATTACATTTGTATCCAAACTTCGTAACTGAATCTATTTCGTTTGTTTTTTCCAACAATATATTTGTAAACCACTGACTTATGTTATGATGTAAAAAATTTGCAATACCTCCTAAAAGTGCTAACATATACCAAATTTTGTATTCTAAGTACGAGTAAAAAAAAAATAACTCTGCATTTTTCTATGAAAATAACTCTTAAGTTAAGATTTAAAATTACATACTATATTTTGTTTTATGAGATACCAACAGATGTCCAGAACCTTAAGACAAAATTTTAATTCAGTACTTAAAAATATCTAAGGTATTGATGCTTCTCGAGACCGTACACAATGAAAAACGAGTTTTTCCAGAAACATAAATTAAAAATTTGTTATAGCTGGAAAAATTATGAATAAAGTCTACAACTTTAAAATCCACCATATTTGTGTTTAGATTATATATTATATATTTGTGTATTAAAATGCATTGCATAACACTATTTGCCTCTTTAAACGGTTACTGCCGTTTTTTAAAAAGATTATTTTTTATCTATATTTTGGCCTATAACATTGCTTTTAATAATCGGTGAAAACAAAATTAAGACAATTTTGGAATCCTAAATGCTTGCATTTTAATTTAAAATAACAATAGCAATAAAATGAAATTCTTTCGCAAGAACAGCGATTTCTGGATAGGCACATACCTTAATGCGATATTTCTTGAAACGGTCAACTAATAAGGAATAAATTTTGATAATGAATATTCTTTAGTGCAATATCGAATGGTTACATTTATTAATACTTAAGTATTCTATAACTTTTTTCGATATTTAATAGTTATTAATCGCGCGGTTAATGCATTTTAGTTCAGTAATAAAAACGATACGTTTTATTGTTTGCAAAATTATTTAGTTATTTATTCATTATTTTGTATAAAATAATAAAAAAAATGTTTTAACATATAAATCACGTTAAAGATAGTTTTACAACTAATTAATTAGTGGTTATAAATAAATTACCATTATTTGGATTTGAAAAAATGTATTATAAAAGGATAGTGAAAGTAGAGTTCATATTTTTTGAATATGCATGTGACTGTTGCAAACATAATTAGTCAAATATTAATATATATTTTTCTTTTAGCACTAATAAGCGAAATAAATTATATAAGGAAAAATATTATACACAAAAGTGACAGAAAAGTAGCAAAATTACTTCATGTGAAAATGAAAAATGATTAAATTAACGAGAAAATGTGAGAAATCAGCTAAATTTGGAAGACTGCCCTACTAGAAAAATAATCTATATAAAATTATCTCATTGATAATCTTGTTTTATATTTTCTTTGTACAGGAAATGGAATATCTGCATATCGCTAAATTTTATTTTGTACGGTTAGCAGATGTTTTCTTTCATTTTCAAATATAGTGGAGTCTCTCTATAACGAAACTCTATCCAACGAATTTCTCTATTTAACGAATTTTTTGTAGAAACGGTCAATTTTCTCATGATTACATTGAAAATAATCTCCATAGAGCAAAATATATATCTCCATTTAACGAATTTTTTTCAAAAACTTTCTTTCATATGTTCAGAAAACGCTTCATATTGTTTGTACAATATTTATTTATTGTTGATTCTGGTTTATATTTCATAGCTGCGTTCCTCTACCTTATTCCTTATGTCCAAAAATGGCATTCACCTCCCCCCTCCAAAGAAAAACTTGTTTTTTGCATGTTACACTTGACCTTATTTTAGCCAAGATGAGCCGTTCTTGGAAATGATTGAAACATATGCCTCCTACTGGAACGATTTGAAATTATCACAAAGCATTCTAACATATAAAACTATTCCATTGTCGTCTTGAAAATGTTGTTTGTTTCTTGGTGTGGATAGTAAGACAGGAATAAGGAAGGAATAACTGGGCAATTGCAGAAAGGGTCGTTTTTTTAGCATGTTATCATCTACCTAAACTAACTTTCATTACTTTTACAGTTTAGAGTGGATGTTTGTTGTGAGTGGCGACTCGGAACATTTTTTGTCGTGAGAGACCATTTGAATGAAGAATTGTTACTGAGTATCGTCTATGATGGTGTTATCTTCTACTGCATCTGCATAAAATTGCTTATAGGATAAGCATAACTCTCTGATAAACTAATAATTTTGAAAATAAGACATAGGAAAAAAAATGTTTGAGATTCTGGAAAAATTCCGTTAAATATTTCAAAAACTTAATTAAACAGCCGAAAAACAATTGTGTTTCAAAATTTAAACATTAAATGATTTTTTTTTTGCCGTTCTCTATGCAACAAATATTTCTTTATAATGAATTTTTTAAATTGAACAGTGGATTTCGTTATATGGAGACTCGACTGTATTTTAATTATTTAGAATCGAGAAGCATTAACATATCATCCTACTGAATAATTTATTTATACTTCATTATTGTTAAATGCCAACTAATTTATTGTCACGAAGAGATAAAATTTTCTTAAACACACTGTAACAAGTAAGAAAAATCATGCGATGAGCATAGATTATGAAGCCCTTTCCAAAACTTCATGAAATGTTTAACAAAACGTCGTTATTTAGGAAAATTAGCGAATATAGTCAAATATAGACAATATGTATTCCAATACTTTTGAACAGCCTTCTACTTGATCTGTCAGTTGATATACATACTATATAATGGAAAAAAATAGTTTAGAAAGAAAATGCCTAGTAGCTTGAAATTTCTTTTTCAGCAATTTGTACAAATAGATTGAAACATACCTGAATACTTTTGTTCAGCCCTGTAATTTACCCTGTACCTTTATTATACGTTATATAAGGTAAAATTTATTTTAAACGAAAACACTCTTAAAACAACTGAAATCGCACTCTAATAAGTTATCCTTCATAGGCGTGCATGCAGTCAATTCTTTATGTGACCCTATATATCATTTTATCTATATTCTGCAGACATTTCTGGGCAAGTTGAATCCCGTTCAGCGTAAAAATGCATAACTTATTTAAGAACTCCATTTAAGTAATTTAAGCTCATATTCAGTAAAGTTGGTGAGCTATATTGGGTAGCCCTATATATCAAATATAGCATTTATCCACACCATATAATGTGCATTGATTTAGTGAAACTTAAACGCGCATATCATAATTAAAATGCATTTCATTCATCCAATAGCAATCATCGTATACATATACAGTACTTCGGAAAGGATATAATATTTGAAATCTTTTATGTGTCCCTGCAACTACTATGTACTTTATATTATGCAAGACAGTATCGTATAATTTATATTAAGCCTCAGTGACATGCATCAATTTTATCATACATGAAAGTGTTTTATATATTTTAAATACGTTTCACAAAATTCACCCCTTTACCAATATCTAATGGAATTCTTTTGTGTGGCCTTGTAAATAAATAGTATCTATATTTTTAACACATACTTTATAGAATGCATATTTTAGTGCACCTCTTAAACGCATATAAATTTCCACATGTTTGACAAAGTGTAACATCTTTAAAATTCCTTTGAAACGATTTTTTCCCATAGGCCTTAATGTAATACAAAATGTTTGACTCTCCCTATAAATAAACTAATCAATTTAGTAACTTCATTTTCAATAGGGTTCGTGATAGAGTAAATGTCAATAACGTTCAAAAATTTCAGGGCAATCCGAGAATATTTACAGGAGTTAGAGAGTGGACAGACGGATAGATAAACCGAATGCATAAGCATATTTCAACTTTGTTAAAAAGTGATTGACCTTTCGAAAGAACGGAGTCCTTCTTAGTCCCGCGCAAAGAATACGTGCGTCTACTGTGAAAGCAGGGGCACGACTGAAAAAAAAATCGGGGAAGGGTGCAAGATCACGGAACAGCCTATAAGAAAGCAGAAGGCTACAGCCAATCCAGGAAGAATATAAACAAAAGATATATCATATAAAAGATATGTATTATACTCTTCTGCGATTAGATGTTGCCCTCTGCTTTCTTATCAGCTGTTTCTTCAGCTTGCTCCATTTCCCACCTTTTCAATTCATAGTAGGCATACGTCTTCTTTGCGCTTGGAAAAGAAAGACTCAGTTCATTCGAAAGGCTTACTAATTGAATTATTTTTTATGGTGTGTTTAAGAAGTTTTTATCTCTTCATATTATTTCACACCTGTATGACTTATTTTCTCTAATTTATTGTCATTAGACAAGCAACGAATTATCCACAGTCTTTCTTCACTACTTTTGTTATCGAATCCTTGCAAATAAATTTGACCGTGTTTATTGATTTTCTTCAATTTCCCTTCCTGCATGTAAATTTGAAAGGAAAACTGCGAAAAAGCTTCCCAATTTTACGGTTTTCGTTTTATTTTTTTTTCATTCGAAATTCTACTTTTGGCGACCAAACCCCGATATTAGACGCTAATAGCATTGGATTACATTTTGTCTTCTAAATATCATAAATATAGTTAAAAAACGTTTAGTTAAAAAAATGAGATAAAATTCAGTATCCTTATTATCAGGATTACGTTAAAATTACATTTATTTTTAATTTCTCTTCAAAATATTTATTTCTACTTTTTATATTTTTGTACTAATTTGAATCTCTATTGCATGCCTTTACACTTTAACCTTTTAACGATCATAGCATTTTCATTGCTAAGATGTCGAAATAAATGAATGACATCGGTAATTAAAAACAAATATATTTCTAAATAAAAAAACGTGATTTTTCACATACAAAATAAAAGAGATTTATTTTAAATAAAAATACCGGTGTCGGTGTTGCGTATCGGAATTAAAATTTTGTGGTTTCGTGGCGAAACCAATGAACGTTAAAGGGTTAAATCATCATAATCGTTTTGCGCATGTAATACGAGTGGCATTACACAATTATCAATTATGCCTGTTTAGTTTATCATCGTCTATAATGATAACATGTTTTATTTCGCTTTATAATTCAGCTTGGTTATTATTATTTTTAATAATTTATCTTGTGAAGAATAAAAAATAAAAAATGGTAATCCTTAAATATCACAAATCCAATTTAAAAAAGACTTCTAGTTTTTTTAATGCAATTAAATTCAATTTCTTATTATGATTACATTATAATTACCTTTATTTTAAATTTCTCTTTAAAATATTTCTTTCTACATTCTATATATTAAATATATTTGAATCTCTATTGCGTACATTTACACTTAGAATCATCATAGTCTATTTGCGCATGTATTGAATTTGAATTACAAAATTATGCCCGTCTAATTCAGCCCCGTGTAAGGTAATAACATGTTTTATTTTGTAATATATTTTATCTAGGTTATTAATTTGTCTAATAATATATCTTGTGAAAAATAAAAAAACAAAAAAATTGTTCCTAAATAAACTGACACAAAAACAAAATTTTATAAAAAAATGACAAAAAATTGAAAATTAATTTAATTTAGTAAAATACATTTTTTTTTTTTTTACTTTACAAATGCTGATAATGAAACTACCGTTATACTACTAGACTTGTAAGCGACATCACAGAAAATCACCTCATAGAGTTCATAGCATAAATACCTGAATTAGTTAAAATTTGATTCCCATAATAAAATGCAATAAGTCTGCCAAACCAAATCTTGGTGGATAACATCCGAATATATGATTTTAACGTTTAACTTGTAGGTTTATCATTGTGTTTTTCTGCACCAAATAGTGTGAAGAACTTGCATGGAAAATGCAATAGTAAACCTATGAGTCAATAGCTAAAATAAAGTTTTCAGGTGTCTTCTACCAAGATATGACTTAGCAGATCAAATGCATTTGAATATGTTAATAGAGTTTTAAATAATTATGAAATTTTATGCGAATTCGATGAGGTGACTTTCTGTACTGCCGCCTCCCAGTCTACAAGGAACGAGCCATGAACTGTAATAATATTTTCCATTTAAAATAAATTCCCAGTTATTCGTTAGAAAATTGGTCAATATTTTCATAATAAGACATTTTCAAATATATTTTGATTTTTTTTTTTTAAGCAAAAGAAAGAAATTATAATTTTTTATCGCTGCAAGCGAAAAAAAATATGGCAATTATATAATATATTTGTTGTCATTCTCCAACGTGATTTTTAAAAACACATTTATTTTGTGGACATGTTTTCCAGTCTCTTATTTTTGAATCATTTGATATTATACATAGTGATTATAATCACAGATAACTATGCATGCGGAGTCAGAACGCTAGACTTACGGGTTTATTTGGCGGCTCTGAACATCACATTAATGCGATTAACTGCCCTGTTAAAGCATTTAAACATTCTATTTATGTGACCGATCTATCTTCAGTTCATGTAACTTGCACCTTGTGTTAACACTTGTGTGCACTTTGTGTTGTAGTTATTCTATGACATTTAATTCTTAACTGATGTCTATATAATCAGTTTGATTAAATCGGCTTATATAACACATTTCCATGACATTCCAAGCCTACAGGGTTAAAGAATAAAATTTTGCAAACAAAAGAAATCATTTGTTGTTCATTATAAAGACCATCTATGTTTTTATAAATAAGAAAGATTTTAAACAAAATTAAGGAACTTGTTTTACATATTTTATAAAGTTAATACATCTATAGAAAATGATTAAAGGTGTTGATTTAATTACACCGAAACAGGTTTAAAATGGATAATATTAATAAAATGAAAAACAATGAATAAATTTTACTCAAAGTTTCTTTTACGCAATTTAAAACTTTACAAATAGATACGCATTTGAAAAACTGCATATTTTACGACCTTACATTTAATTTGTCAATAAAGGAAATTTTTTCTTATATATCACGAATCGATTCTCAGTGCTTCTGCCTCCCAGTGAATACGCTTTGTTTAAATTTATCTTCAAGAGAATGACGGATACTTTATCTTACATAAAAATGTATATCACTAGAAGTATGCGATCGACAATTCTCTTTAAAGACATAATGTATCAATCCAAAACAGAAGGAGTTCTATTGTGCTGCATATAAGAGATCTAAATCCTTAATCCATTTATCGCCTTATAGAAATAATTTTTTGTTTTTATTACATTATTTCCTAACATTCTCTACTTATGTGACTGATAATACAGTGTTTCATATCTATTACTGCATAGCATCCGCTTAGATATTAAAATCGTTTGTTTCTTAAAACTATACATGGGATAAAGTTCTATTATACATAAAGAAAATATATATTGCAAATGAGCTTGTCAGTTTCAATATTTTAACTATTCTAATCTAGAATTACAAGTAAAATTTTAAAAATACGTGTAGAAATTTAATATATTGTTTCATTAATACTCTAGATCCATACCGCTCGATATACTTTGAGACATTTTAATTCGTATATTCTAATTCGGACCAAAAAATTAAAATAGCAACATTTGCTTTACTTAATAACGGAACATTCCGTATTTAAATAAACCCGAATTAGCCACTGAAACTTTTTGGTGTAAAGTCAGATTTTTTGAACTACATAATTTCTAGAACGTGTTCTATCACGAGAATTAAAGGGTTAAATGGATATTTGGAAAACAAAAAACAATTTAAGGCATTAAAGAATGACAGTCGGTGACATGATAAATATCTCAAATCTTTGTCTACAGTTATAAGATTATATTCCCCGATGTTGTAGAATTTCCACAATATTTAAACCGATCTATCATATAGTTTGCCACATTTTTAAAGAATGCATCAGAATAATAAATTTCATCAAAAAATGTTTTTAGAATATGTAAAGATTGATGAAACAATAAATGACTAAATAAATCCTATGTGAATAAGAATAATTTATAGGACCTGGTTGTAATGTCAGGGCTCCCAAATGATTCGCGAACTGAACACCAATATTATTTAATAGAAAATTTCATGGTAAGTTTCTACAGAATTTGCGCCAAAAAGTACTCTCAACGCTGGTATCTGTGCAATTTGCAAGAAAAAAGTAAAAAGTAAATTTTTGTAAGAAAATATTGATGTTCAATTGGCGGACCATTTGGGAGCCCTGTAATGTGCTCAAGACACATTTTAAAAAAATCATTTTTAACCCTCCAAGCATCTTGCAAATGGGTAAAATTGTAATGTTGTTTTCTCCTCATTTTGTTTTAAATTCTAATAAAATGTGGTTCTTTCAATATTACATAAAAAATCTTATTTAGGAATATAAATGTAATCCTTTAGAGTCTTAATCATTCTTCAATACTTTGAAAATTCATTAATTGTATAGAATTATAATATCTTAAACATTCCTAATATTGCAATGCAACCTGGAGCTTAGTGTACGGAATACAATGTTTTTCCAGATATATTTTTTTAATTAACTTAGACATGGAAGGTGTATTCAGAAATCTATGTAGTGCAAACTAGTCGTAAATCCCATACAATTTATGGAATTACTTATGCTTTTAATAGTCGGTGAAACAAATTTCAGGCATTTTTGGAATCCTAAATGTTTATATTTTAATTTAAAATAACAATAATAAACAAAATCTGATTCTTTCGCGAAAACAGTGATTTGTGGATAGGCACATACCTTAATACGATAGTTCTTGAAACGGTTTTGGTAATGCATATTATTTACTATAATGTCGAATGGTTAGATTTATTAATACTTAAGTATTCATACTTACTATAGATTTATTTTGATATTTAATAGTTATTAAAGCGCACGGTTAATAGTTATGAAAGCGCAACAATTTGTTGCTTTTATTTGTTGCTATGGCGCATTTAATTATAGGAATACTTCATTAAAAGTTGTTATCTGGGCTTTAGAATAGAATGGGATATTGAGTACTCCATTTTTGTAATTATATATGTATAAACCATCAGATTCTTTAAGGATATATATCTCAGCTAATTACTCGACGATTTTTTCCAAAAAGCATTGTCAAGAATGTCAAATAGACCATATTTTCTTGAAAAAAATTAAGAAAAAACAAGCTCTGGATAAACGTGCCGATTTGGAATTCTATAATTGAAATGCTAAATAGATATTTTTTACTTAAATAACGACGTGAGGAACCTTCGAAATTCAAATGTATGTGCCAGTCATGTAAATGATTCTATTTTCTGCCGCTATCACCACCCAAACTCATAATCACTTTATATTACACACTCTATACTTATATAAAATATTTGCTTAAACGTTAAATCTAAAGAAACTCAACTTTCAATTCACAATTTATAGAATTTAAATGTGAAAACCTTTCAAATATTACGTTATATTTTAACTTACAGCTTTACGCGTCCGTAGTTGATATTAAATGCACGTATTCTACTCGGCTCTTTTGTGTTAATATTTCATTGCGAGCAGATACAAATGCTTTAGTTCTTTTAAAATTTCTATACAGCTGTCGGTGTCCTTTCAAACAAACTATATTCGAAGTTAAGGCTTTGAACTTCTGTAAAAAGAAAATAATGAGTTTCCCTATGAGAAAATTTGAGAAAAGAATATTTGCAGATTAAAGGCTCTTTTTGTAAATTAAAGAGATATTATGCGTTCATAATTATAGTGCACGAATTAAAAATTTTAAAAGAGTGCTTTCAACGGTGAAATATTTATAATGCCAGAACTTTATTAAACTGAACAATTTCTAGATAAGCTATTTAAAGCTCGTTAAATTATTTACAAAATATATGATAAATATTCTACAAAAATATTTCATCGGTTGACTCGTTTTTGTCCTGTATAGGATAGATTATTCACCCTTAAAAGTATTTAAAAGTTAACTGAAAATTCTAATGCCGAATTTACATTTCATAATATCTAAACTATATTTAATAAAGAATTGATTAGAGCTAATGAATTACTCGTAAAAATTATAAGTTTTTCGATATTGTTATTAAAATAAAACTTAAATTGGATTAGACGATTTTCATGAATTATTTTATATACTAAAATAACCTCTGGATAAAATGAAACGTCACACATATTTGAAGATATACTGCATTGATAACTTTGCATTAACAGTATTTGAAATTTCATTCAATGTGTTTATAAAGTTTTTTGGAAATTCAATATAGTTTCTGAAATCTGAGTAAATTAAAACGGTAAAATTATCAAGAAATAGGTTTTAATGCTGAGATGAAAGTTTTCGGTATACGATCTGTGTTATATAGATTATTTACCCTTAAAGGTATTTACCGGGTGTCCCAAAAATGACTGATGGATTTTAAAATTCAATAACTTGCAAACGGTGACTGCTATTTAAAAAAATTTTGCAGGAGGGTTATGTATAGTGTCATGAGTTTTTTACCGTAATTTTTTTAGTTCGCATCTCAAACAATAGGTGGCGCTGATGGCGATAGAAGGCCAGGTCGACGCTTCACTCAGCATTAATCACCTGGCCTTCAATCGCCGTCAGCGCCATCTTTTGTTTGAAACTAAAATAAAAAATACGGTAAAAAAAACTCCTGACATTGTACATAACCCTCCTGCAAAATTTTTTTAAATAGCTGTCACCGTTTGCAAGTTATTGAATTTTTAAATCCATCAGTCATTTTTGGGACACCCAGTATATGCTTAGTAGAATTTCAAAAGCCATATTCACGTTTCATATATTTAAAACATATTTAAAAGAAAATTGATGAAAGCTGATGAATTCATCGTAAAAGTATGGGTTATTCGATATTGTTAGTGAAATAAACCTTAAATCGGTTTAGAAGATTTTCATATATATTTTCTGTACTAAATTAACTCTAGGATTAAATGAAATATCAAGTATATTCCAAGATATGGTGCATCGATAACTTTACATTAACAGTATTAGAAATTTCATTCAATGCTTTTGTATAGTTCCTTTGAAATTCAATATAGCTTTTGAAATCTGAGTACGCTGAAACGATAACATTGTAAAGAAACAGGCTTTAATGCTGTAACGGTAGTGTTTAGTTTTCGTTCTGTATAATGTTATTTACTCTTAAATGTATTTAAAAGTTTACTGAAAATTCTAAAGCCGTATTTACGTTCATATATTTAAAATATATTTAATAAAGGATTCATTAGAGCTCATGAATTACTTGTAACAGTTATAAGATATTCGATAATATTACTAAAATAAAACTTAAATTGGATTAAACGATTTTCAGAAACTTTTTTATACACTAGAATAACCCTTGGAAAAAAATGAAACATCACTCATTTTCGAAGGTATACTGCATCGGTAACTTCAAATTAACAGTATTTGAAATTTCATTTTCATCATCTCTTTAGAAAGTTGTTTTGAATTCCAATATGGCTTCTGAAATCTGAGTAAATTAAAATGGTAACATTCTCAATAAATAGGTTTTAATGCTGAGATGAAAGTTTTCACTCTATGGTCTGTATTTATTCTTAAAAGTATTTAAAAATTAAATGGAAATTCCCATGCCGCATTCATGTTTCATACATTTAAAATATATTTAAAGAAAAATTCATGAGAGCTAATGAATTAAGCGTAAAAATTATGAACTATTCAATATTTTTACTGAAATAAAACTTAAATTGGATTAGACGATTTTCACAATTTTTTTATACAATAAAATAACCTTTGGATAAAATGAAAGATCACTCATTTTCGAAGATATATTGTATTGATAATTTTAAATTAAAAGTATTAGAAATTTCATTTAATGTTTTTACAAAGTTGTTTGAAATTCAATATGCCCTCTAAAATGTGAGTAAAACTACAACATTCTTAAGAAACAGGTTTTAATGCTAAGATGAAAGTTTTCAGTTTACGGTCTGTTTAATATAGATTATTTACCTTTAAAAGTATTTAAATGTTCAATGGAAATTCAAAAGCCGTATTCACGTTTGATATATATAAATTATATTTAAAAGAAAATTGATAATCGCTAATGGATTACTCGTAAAAATTATGATTTATTCAATATTGTTAGTGAAATAAATCTTAAATCTGATTAGACGAATTTCATAAATTGTTTTATACACTAAAAACTCCCTTGGATAAAATGAAAGATCGCACATATTTGAAGTTATATTGCATTGATAACTTTAGATTAACGATATTAGAAATTTCATTCAATGACTTTATAATGTTCTTATGTAATTCAATAAGGCTTCTGAAACCTGAGTGTATGAAAACGATAACATTCTCGAGAAATGGGTTTTAATGCTGAGATCAAAGTTTCAGTTTGCGTTCTGTATAGTATTAGTCAATTTCAAAGTCGTATTCATGTTTTATTCATTTAAAATATATTTAATAGAAAATTGATGAGAACTAATTAATTTTTCAGTTTTGACTACTTATGTATAATTTGAAACGTCTCTATAATGTTAAAGCTAATTATTAGAAACAGATAACACTACTTTTAATATTAAAAGTATTAATCCCTTTTAGAAAATGGCTAGACTTTAGACATTATGTTTCAATTAAAAATTTGAGTACACTGTTAAAAATTTTGTCCTGATTTGAAAAAAATTTTGGTGTCTAGTAACTGCCACAAATGAAGGTTAAATCTCACACTACCATTTGGATTTTCCTATTGTAATCTTGTTCCAACAATTGGAACTATGCTTTAACGGGAGCTCCAAATGTTGGTACGACATTTCACCATCTTTCACACCAAAATTCGGTTCAAATTAGAACAAAATTTCTAACAGTGTATAATTCTTTTGAATTGTAAGACATACCTTAATTTTTTTTTTCAAATAAAAACACAAGATGCTTCAGAATGATCGCATGATTGTCACTAAAATGCATATTGATTAAAATGCATACTACTAACGTGAAAATTATTGTAAATATCTTGCGGAAAATTTCGGAATTAAACAATTTATATTCCAAGGTTCGCACACTCCTTGGAATTTCCAAAGACTCTGGCACTACTATTAAATATAGGAAAATTTATATTTAATTTTTAAACCGCAACATTCGCAATCCCCACCTTCTTTCACAGGTTTTAAAACATTTTCCTGCTGTGAAACACTTCGAAAATATTTTTAAAATTTAGTGGTAGAACTGTGCGAACCCTGTATTCCAGTATAATTTCCTGAATTATTTATTAATTATAAATTTAAATTTAGATATTTAAATTTTCTTTCTAATTAAATTTCTCAATATTTTTTGCGACTTGTTAAAACAAAAATGACGTCTATGGTATTTTGAAGTTCATATTCATTTATCACTTCTACATTCGTGCGATTTGTTGTTAAACTGTATTACAGTAAATGTGGCTTATATTTTTAAAATCTGTTATTTTACAATCTTTTCGAAATCTGTGCTTTTGAATTAACTCCAAGAAATCTGTCTTGGAGTCAATACATTTCGGGTCTATTCCAAAGAATCATTCATTTTTAGAGTCGTAACATTTCAAACCGTATCCGAGAAGTCAGTTTTTCTTTCGGAGCGATTCTGAGAATTCGTTTTTAAGTCGAAGCATTTTAGACCGATACCGAGTATACATTTCAGTACCTGAAATCCTTTGCATGTTCCCGTAAATACTATCTTTTTTTATACAGGAAGTAATTCGTATTAATTCTCAGCAATGTACATCAATTTCGCAGAATATGAAATAGTTTAATGTAAATAAAACTAGCCTTAAACAATATTTCCCCTTATACCATTATGTAATGGAATACATAATGTTATGTGGGTATGTGATGTGGTCCTGAAAATTTGTAACAAACATACTTTACATCAAACATTGTACAGACTGTATATCTTTGTATATACTTCATAAATGCATATCAATTTTATTATGTTCAAAGATATTTAACATCATAAAAATGCACTTGGAACTATTTTCTTTCATTGGCTTCGTAATGTAATGGAAGGCTTCTGATTATCCCTGTAATTAAACTATTCATCCGATTTTCATAAAATTTAAATGATTCCACAAAATCATGCAACAGTTATATATTTTAAATTTCAAATAAATCGATTGGGTAGTCTTTTCTCTGTTATATACGGACATACAGATAGACGGACAGAAAAACTGAGCAACGACTATATGTGCTACATATTTATATAATTACAAAATCCCCTAAAAAGGAATATGTGTACATTTCGGAAAGATTTTGAAAAGGAACGAAACCTCAGAATTAATGCAAATGTACGATTAATGCAAATGTAAGAATCCACGATTAATCCGAATTAATGCAAATGTATGAATCCACGCTGTCGGCTTAAAATGTAACGTCTCGGAAATTGACCGAATCCTTGGCATCGGTCTAAAATATATCAAGTCCGAAAACGACCGAATATTTGGAATCGGTCCGAAATGTAACGACTCAAATAAAACAAATCCTTAGAATCGGTCTGAAATGATGCTAGTCGAAAAGGGAATGAATCCTCGGAATCGTCCGAAATGTAACGATTTCGAAAAGGACCGAATATTGTTTGGGGCGCGTTTAATTATGATAAACTCTTTCATATTTTGTGAAATTTTTATACGTTGCTGAGATTTAATATGAGATACATTCTGTATAATAGAAAGAAGATAGTATTTATAGGAACATACAAAAGATTTCAAGTACTATATTGTCACCGAAATACTATATACTATTAAACCAACATCTGAATATGTTAAAAATTTCGTTAAAATACGAACGCACCTTATTTGTTACGCATCACGTGTTTCCTACTTGTTGTAGAGCGGAAGCATACCTTCAGTTGCATTGCGGATATTATTCATTTGGCATAGATCCTTAAAAAATGTCACGTCTCTCGTATTTTGTGAAAATTGGCCGCTAAAGCTTATGATGCGCTATAATTTATAATTATTTTGCAATATTTTATTAAAAACAGTTTACTTAGATTTCTTTAAATGAGCTACTTAATTTGTTTTTTGTTATTAAAATGGAATATTGTTATCAACTTTTTACTCTATGTCGATAACAAAGCAACATATTAGTTAATTAAATAATTGTAAGATATTTTTTATTACTCCGCCAGTGTGGATAAATCACCAAATATTTTTTTGTCGTTTGCCATTAAAAAAAAAAAATTAATCTCTAAGTTACTTTAAAAAATAAGTAAAAGAATTGCGAAACAACAAGACGGATTTATTTTAAATCTAAAAATGTAAAAAGGAAAATAATAAGCTTTTGAAACATCAGCCACAAAATAACTCAAGTTCATCCGAAACCCACTCATCTCACGAATTAAAAGTTAGTTTTTCGTAAAGGTTTGAAATTACTAGAGTGAAGAAGTTGTTTTTAAGGCCTCACAAAAGTCACTGAAAAAGACCCGGATGATAATGTAAAGTCTTTGGGAGCGTTCCTTTCAAATATATCGCTCAAATTTTATTTTTTACATGATTTTTTTACGTAGGATATCTGAGGACAATCTACAATCGGCCTAGTTTCTACTTTTTCTATTTTGCTTGCATATTTTTTTATATTATGATAGTTTTAATTTCAGAACCGGTTTAAACCAGTTTTGAAATTTAAAGTATTTTTTTTTAATCTAAAACAAAAATTGGAAAAGTAAAAACTAGGCTGGCTGTGGATCGTCCTCAGCTATCCTATGCAAAAATATCACGTAAAAATATTAAAAATTGAGCGAAATATTTAAAAGGAACGCTCCCATAGACTTTACATTATCATCCGGGTATTTTTCAGCGACTATTTTGGGCCTTAAGCAATTTAAATTAAGATTAGCAAAAAAGTTTAAAAAAACAACTCATTCACATTCCAATTGCTCCGCCCTTTCTAAGTATATAATGAGATCCATTTGGTTTTCACGAAAACTTTTTCTTTAATTTATTGGATATAGCATATAAATTCCCAAAGTTGATGGACATTCAAAGGTATTAAATTTTACTTTTAGGTATGCATCTCAATAAGTACGTTCCGACTTATACGTAATTTTATTTAATCGATTCGTTTTTGGACAATATATATATATATATATATATATATAATGTTTCAGAAATCTAAATATGTATAACATGTGCATATAAAAAATAGTGTTCAACGAATAAAATAGTGATTTGCCTTTTTCCTTTTATTAATAAATTAGCCATGAATTTTGGGAATTGTTTTGGAAGCACCATACTAAAAAGTAAACATTCGACATATGTGATATGTTATATCATTTTAATCGTTTAATCTTATAAGTAAATTCATGTTTAGTATTTTAAAACAAATAAGTAATAACATTCAAATAAAAATGCTAGTTTTTGTTTTCTTTTTCGAATTTTGTTATTTGTGATGAATAGTTTCTCAATTTCTTTTTTGCAAACAGAAATGTGGAAATTGTGTGTTGTTTTTTGTATTTATTCCGTGTGAGAAATTTTAATTTAAATAAAATGGATTTCCTTACGTTATTTAATGAATGCTTTGCGTAACCATTTAATTCAACATATTTTTTTAAGGAATAAAAAAGTTTAAAGTTATTATAACGTACATTATTTGAAGACTTTCTACATTGAGTTAATGAAGAACAACCTCTAAATTATAATAACCGTGGCTGTTATAATTAAATAAAGTTATATATAAAAGCACTTACACTTCTGGACAAAAAAAAAATAGGATTTTTTTTTCAAACAAGCTTTTTCGACTACTTTTTCTCATTTAAGGATATTTTAGTAACTGAATGACAACTTTGAGTTTCTTTATGCATTTATGGATAATTTATGGTGGTGACTGCGGAAAACATTGCATTGGCAATTAGCCAAATCATCATCATTCGATTCATAAACAGAAACGTCATTCAATTACTAAAATTATCTTAAAATAAACAAAAAAAGCAAATTTGCACATACAAAAAAATCCCTCTTTTTTTTGCCAAGATTGTGTGCATGCATTTTTTTTTAATAATAAACACGCATATTGGCAAAACATATCAAATATACTTTCTAAAGAGTTTAGTTATATGTTTACAACAACAATATATATATATATATATTATATATATATATATATATATATATAAATTTAAATCAAAGCATTTGCAAGCATTTAATTAGATACAAAAAATAACGGTTAAAAATAGTTGTTGGTTACTCTAAAGTTTAAGGCGCCCTCTAACAGTATTTTTTGAAATTAATCTTTAAAATTTATTTTCAAGGAAATATTGACATAAAGAATAGTTTTATCGAAAACGGCAAACGAATCGACCAATTTTTCCGTTTTTTATAATCATTTAAAATTTGAACCTCCCCACCCTCATTGAACACAGTTCAGTTTGCACTACTTAACCACTTCCAACGATTCATATTTTCATCTCAAAATTTTAGTTTATGTCTAAGCTTCTAAAAAAATTTTATGAGATGCAAAAAATAACGCTAAAAATAGTTGTACGTTGCTCCAAAATCTAAAACGCTCTCTATCGGCATTTTTAAAATTTTATCTTTATAATTTATTTTCACGATAATACTGACATAAAGAATAATTTTAGTGAAAATCGCAAATCAATTGACCAATTTTTGCGTTTTTTATAATCATTTGAAATTTGAACCTCCCCCCACAGTTCAGTTTGCGCTACTTAACCACTCCCAACGATTTAGATTTTGAGCTCAAAATTTAAGTTTATTTCTAAGCTTCTAAAAAAATTTAATGAGATTCAAAAAATAACAGTAAAAAATAGTTGTTCGTTACGCCAAAGTCTAAAGCACCCTCTATTGGCATTTTTTTAAATTTATCTTTATAATTTATTTTCAAGACAATACTGACATAAAGAATAGTTTTAGTGAAAACCGCAAACGAATCGACCAATGTTTCTGTTTTTTAGAATGATTTGCATTTTTGGACCCTAAACTTTAATGGCGCCTTTCTCCTTTGGAAGACGTTTGGGACCCTAAGTTTCCTATTTAATATTGTTTGTCTTGATGTGTACTACCACCCCTTAAAGTTTGTACCATGAATTTAGGAACACCCTGTATATATATCAACTACTTAAATTCAAAAATACTAATTCGTGATTTACTGATTATTCACTATGCCTACTTATAAATCTTGTTTTATTCGGAGGTAATTTGATCATTGTAAATATTTTTACACTTCGCCAATAACAGTTTAAAATATTTCCTGAAAATTAGTATGAAATTGAATATTCACATTTGGGAATTATTGTGCTTTGAAATGAACTCATTTCATAAATTCCAGAAATATTTGAGCTCTCCGATAAGTTTTAAAAACGCATTACACACATACAATCAAATTATAGGTATTTATAATAATCCCGATATTGTTCAAATTTTATTAAAAACGTGTGATGATAATAATTAATTTTCTTTTTAAGAAATTAATATTTGTTCTTATTAAATTGATGGTAATTATTATTTTCAGTAATTTTGAAAAAGTTCTAAAGTTAAAAATAAAAACAAAAATTAAATATTTACTACTCCCTCTGTCCAAAATTAGTTGCGACATTTGAATACTTTTGTACTGATTATGGATATTCATGGATTTATGATTTCTTTTGAACATTTTTCAGAGAGCTATGCAATCAATCGACAATATTTACGCACCTAACATTTTCTCCATAATTCCATGAATAAGTCATTAATTAGTTTAAAAAATCCCGGTTCACACGCTCTTAAGCCACGCCCCATTTTGTACAGATTTTTTTTAATAGTAATCGCATTCAACTGTCTTCAATTTAATCAATCGTGAATTCATTTATGAACATTTTATTTTAACATTTCTGAAATGTTTTAGCATAAACATACTGAAAACAAAATTGAATTCGGTCAAGCTTATTTTTTTCTATTAGACTTTGCTTAACGATGGATGAAATAAGCTCTAGATTTTTTCCCGCCTTGAGAATCCTGTATAATTTTGATTTACGAATTATAACAGCATATTATAATCTTCGCAGTGATTGTCTTAATTTTATTCGGACATCTTCGATTTTGCTCAACGGTATTTTTTCTGTCCGCTTTTACAATTTTCTGTGAACTTATATTCTTAATTCCATTATCGTTTATTTTTAATGTCTTTGCCTGTTTCTGAAAACGATATAGGATGACAAACATCATGATGCACGTTGAATTTAATAGCTGCAGCTTTTATGTCATTAAGTCTTAGTTTACAATCTTTCAAATATCGTTTCAAACACTCGAGTACGGCATTGCGCTCAATATTAGTCATTTCTTTTTTCAAACATTTTTCTAAATTATTTTTTCTTTTTCTTTTATTTTAAATTCAAGTTAACATTGCTTCTGACACCTAGTATACACCATTATACTCATTCTAGTATAATTTTACTGGTGTCGATCTACTAAACTTCATCAGAAGTTATTTATGACTTCTCCTAATTGAAATGTAGCAACTAATTTTTGACAAAAGTTTCAACCTAAATGTCGAAACTAATTTGGGACAGAGGGAGTACAAAGTTAAATAATTACAATTAAGCGTAATGGTATTTTAAATTAAGCTTAACTCATTTTATAAATTCAAGAAATATTGGAGTTCTCGGGTAACCTTTAAAAATGAATTACATGTATACGTTCATGTTATAGATGTTTATAATATCCCAATATTGTTTAAACTATATTAAAACATGTATAATTTTTTATGGAACTAGTATACTTCATTTTTGCATATCAAAAGAAAAAAGATGGTTAAAATTTATTTTATAATACTATAAGTTGAGGTACTTCGATTTTCTTTTGATAAAAGGTACAATAGAGACCCACTATTCCGAACCCCGATATTCCGGTTATCTGCCTTTTTCGAACACAGTTAAAAAATATACCGATTTTTTAAAATTAAACTTAGGAAAAATAAAAGGATGTTCATGAAAAAACGGATGTTTACTGTTACATAAAGTAGTTAATTAGAGCTTAAGCTTAATGAGAATGCCTGCAACCAAATTGGAAGTAAAACAAGTCATTTACCTTGAATGACGACTCCATTTATACAGTTCTGTAGAATCATTTTTTATCATTACTAAACACAAAAAAATAATAATGTACACACATTTAAGAAGTACAATCAGTGATTTTTCTTCTGGCGAAGAGCACTGATTCGATTAAGTACCGTAATTTCCGACATATAACCCGCGGATCAAACAATAATTTTTCGACCCGAAAATTATTTAAACTAAAATTTAAAATTTTAGATCTCCGGAAATAGTTGTCTTCAATTACTAAATAAACTTTCTGGGTTCAAAAAGAATTGTATGATCCGCGGGTTATACGCCGGAAATTACGGCAACCTGTTTTTTGTCTTTAGACTCAGATTTATGTTTAAAGAAAAATCGTATTTATTCCTATGATACTACAATTGTAGTTTTTATTTGAAGAATATGTAATACATTAACAGTGAATTTTAAATTAATACATTAGGCATAACAAACCTTATTCACCACGAGACCATCAACTCTGTAATAGAGCTGACACTAGCACATAATATAATAAATGAATACGTTTATTATTATTAATGAGATCCTCCTATTCCGAATCCCCGCGAAAACCGAACACTGTTCGATGCCAATTAGTTCGGAATAGCGGGACTTTACTGAAGCTTTCACTGTCTAAAATATTTTATAAATAATTTTATATTCTGTAATAAATAATAAATTGCATAGACCACAGACAGACGCATATAAAATAATTCAACTAATTTAATTATTGTTGACTTTAAATTTCTGAGACTGAATTAGTGGTTTCATATTGTGTTAAACCATTTTGAATTCGTTTAATTAGGCGATTTTTACATCTCATAAAATGATGAATTTTCGTTACAAATTTGTTATCGTTTTGCAAAATGTCTGTTAATATATCAGTAACACAAGGATTATCTTTATTGAGGAAGATTTTGGAATTAGTAAACTATAGTCACACCTGTGTACTACTCCTAATTATCAGATATTACCCATACAAATATAGCAAACGTCCTATCCGGATTGGTATGTCAACTATGTATTTTAGAAATCAGGTATTAATGCCTTGTCATCAATACCTTCGAATTACTTGCATATAGCTTGTCTCAGCCGTCTGCTCAAAGATTTAGAGACGACTATGAATTTCCTATTCAAAGGACTAGATTTCCTCTGTTTTATCAATTTCTATAATCAGTATATCATTTTCAGACTCGGTGTATCATACAGGACAGGTACGGCGAACACATGGCACAAGTGTCATAAATTGCACACAATCAATTATTTTTGACACGACAAAGATTTGATTTCACAAATCAAAATATATTAAAAAATCTCGAAAATAATATAAACAAAATTGAACGAAATGTTTAAATTTTTATTAACTTAAGTTTATCTGAATTCGATTAGCTCATTGATATCAATCTTTATACAGATTGAAAAGAAACTATAATAGTAATAACTATCCAGTTGAATATTGACACGAAAAAAATTCAGCTTATGAAATTCTCAAAAAGAAAAAATAAACATGCATGTATAAGACATTATAAGCAATAATAACGATGATAAACTGGAATTTGATAATTTATTTATCACCTAGCACACTGTAAAAAAAAAACTCAAGAGGTTACTAAAAATTTCTTAGTAAATTTGTATTCCACAGAATTTTTCAGTAACCATTAGATTTTTTTTTGCAAGTGAAACAAATTTTTTTTTTTTTGCAAACTGAGCAAAAGAATTTTTTGTGTAACTAACTTAAAACTTTTTAGTATGAGCAAACCAAGCAAATTTTAGTAATAGCTCCAAAATTATTTTTAGTAACCATTACGTGTGCCCGAAGGGAAGGAGCTCCCTTTGAGCTGCATCCAGTGGGTAAAAAGACAGACTTCTGAAACGGAAAGTTTTCGATAAAGCCGAAATAGATGGCAGCACCAAACATTGCTACCTACTCTATTTTGACATGTTTCTAAAGGGGAGGGAAAGTTCAGAGATTATTATCCATGGTAACTGCTACGACAGGACTTTCATAATCCCTTTATTTACATTAGGTGCATATTTGGCGGCGGCCAGCATCGAACCCAGATACTTTCAGCCTGGAGTTCGGTACTATGAAAACTAAGCTATCAGGGCCACACCAAATGGGTTTTAGTTAATAGCTATTAAAAATGCAAAACTATTAACTCTATTTATTGCTAGCTTTTTTCTAGTAAGTCTTACAGATTCCTTGTAACCGAGTAAGTTTACTAAAAATTTTTTAGTAATTACAAGGATTACTAAAATTTTTTTAGTAGATCGGCCCTTTTTTTAACAGTGCATGGAACAATAAAAATGCACTTTTCATTTACTTTTACTAATATAACACCAAATATTACACATACTTTTATATAAAAAATATGTCATTTTGATTAACTTTTTTATTTGTTGGCACGTCAAGGTCACTTAAAGTATATTTTTGGAAAAAAATAGCACGCGGATATGGAAAGGTTCGTCATCTCTGATATAGGATAAAGATCTTTAAAATATTTTTTCACATATATAAATAATATTAAAAATAAATAAATTGCTGTGAATGGAGGCTAACAGATAACATAACTAAACAAAATAATAATTTGTATTTTATAGTGCTTGTGTAGTGAGATATGTATTATATTAAAACGGCTTTCAGCAAAAATATTCAAAAAGCAAACGTAAACAGTTATTATGCGAGTTAAAATATAATTTTTAGAGTCATTAGTAATAAAAAATTATTAAATATATAACTTCTGTAAGTTTTTTCGTTGCTTTTGAAATGCAAAATTAATAAAGTAAAATAAAATTCAATGAAGTATTATATTATATTATATTATAATATTAAAATAATTATAATATTTAATCATTTTAATAAATATATAAAAATAATTAATTAAATGTTATAAATTACATTATTATATTTTTTTCTGATAATATATCGATAATTTTTTTTTTATAGAATTTATCCTATTAAAAAAAATTTTTCGTTTTTCTGAACAGGAATTTCAAAACAAAAATAATTATAAGTTTTCTGTTGACAGGTGTAACTGAACGTCTTTTCTGTATATAATTATGTAAGTCATACTTTTAACGCAATGCATTGTTGATTTTTTTTTATGTTAAAAAAAAAAGTTTAAATTAGAAGCTGGCGATTGCTATTAAATGTTTCTAATAAAAATAAAGGCAATGTAATATTAAAAGGCGTTTTATTGTCGTCGTTTTAAGGCACTTTTAAGAAGATGTGATTATGTAACTGTAATTATTTTAATAAGATGATACTAAGTTTTAAATATATAAATCTTATCCGTCTTATCACTGAACATTTAAAAAGGATAAATAAATTTCCATGTTATAAAATACTTTTTAAAAGTATATTAGACTCTGTTTTGTTATTTACTTTCTTCTGAATACTATATCATACATTTAAAAATGAAAGTTATGGTGTTCAGATCAGCAAATTTTACACCAATGTAAAATTTTACCTACCATATTCCAGTGCATGCAATAAGATTATTACATTATTTAAAGCTAATTTTAAACAACTGTATAATGTATTGCTAAGCGAAATGTATGTAAATTTATTTCAATTATTAATTAAATAAATGCAATTTCTTTTAATCATAGACTAAGTAATTTAGATTTTCGATTTTATTCTTTTAAAATTTTAAAGTCAAGCATTTATTTAATCAATTCGACATTTTGCTAAGATTGAAAAATACATTTAAATAGTAATATATATCTAATTGATTGTTTTGAAACGCATTTGAAAAAAAATTCGTTGTAAAAAATCAAAATCAAATTTAGGCAATGAATTTTTATTAAAAAAGAATCAAATATTAAAATTTGTATCTTAAAATAAAAATACAGAATTTTGCACGTTTCTTAATTCAACGTTCAGAAATACATTTTCTGTATTTTGTAATGCGATTTTCTTTTTCCAAATCCGCTTGCATTAAAAAAAAAGCTGCAATGTTGCCTTTAGAAAAATAGGTTTTAATTTGAATTAATATTCAATGAAATTCAATAAATATTCAGCTTTTCAAATAATGCATCAATAGATATGTAATTTTGCACACCTCAAAGATAGATTTGTTTGTATGGATAATTAATTATTGCGCTTTGAAGATCTGCTTTTAAAAATACTTATTATAAGGATTTATCAAAATTCATATGGAATGTTGAAAGTTTTATTTTTTGCATTAAATTAAATACATTAAATAGTAATGAGGAAACAAATTTCATTTTAGCTGAAAATAGATTTTGTAAAGAATATTTTGTATGTTTTCGGATATCGGGATTTTAAAAATATTTTTTACAATTGTGACTCCTCATCAAACCTAAACAAAGCGAACATTTTGTGTATAGACAACATCGACGTATGAAAGTTTCTTAGTACTATTACGGAACGCTGTATTTCCATATAGTTGATGCCGTAAACACAAGCCCAAAAAAATTCTAATCAAATACTTAATGCACAAAATAGACACTGATATACAGAACTCATATGTAGCACTCGAATACCTTAACTTACCAAAATTACATAAGAATTTTTTACGGGCTTTCGATAATGTGCTTATAAAAAATAATGTAACACACACTTGACTGGAGCAAGTTATTGTGTTAATGAAAATTTTGAAATTTAATTTTTGAAAAGTTTCAACGAAGTCTAATTGTATTGCGTATAGTTACTAGGTTTTCTATTGACAACGGTTTACAGGCAGACTGCTAAGCCAGGACTTACATACCAGCACTTGTAAAGATAAATTTCGAACACCTAATATTTGTTCAAGCAAATAATAGAAAAAAATATATTTCTGAAGTTCCAAAGAGGACATAACTCTTTTCCAAAGTCTTCCATTTTACCGTATTTTATGAAACAAATATGTTTTAGACGCATTCTTTTATAGCAACATATTGTATAATTACATTTCAGTTGTGAATGTTATGAATGTATCACCTATCCAATCTCGTATATTTATAACATATTTTTAATATTTTTACCGTTAAATTTGCTACGTCTTTCCTTAGAATATTTTTCTTTTCGTTAAAAAATTATTTTCACTGCTATGGAAAACATTAGGAATCCCAAGGACACATAAAGTTTTCAAAATTCCTGCGAAACTAATGCAGGAAAAAAAAACCCGTTAAAAGTAATTAATTATACTTGAAAATATAATTTTATAAGCATAAAGGGTATAAAATTATATGAAGTTTAACGTACAGGGTGTCTCAAAAATGAAAACTAATTTTTTTAATTTAAATATTAATTATCGCAGCATTTAAAAATAGTTTTTGACAATAAAATACAATGTGTTAATGATAGTTAAGATTATTTCATTTATTAATCAAATGACTATAATTACTTTTAAAGTCTATAAGTTACATGGAATGTTTAAATTTTATTTTTTAAACATGATAAATGAAAAACAAAGACGTGAATTCAATCACTTCGGTTTCAAATGCAAGGGAAAAATACATTTAAATTGTAATGGGTTTCTATTGGGTTTTACTGAAACAAACTAGAATAAAATAAATTTACATTATAGAAAATCAAATTATAATAAATATGATATAATGATATAATGAATCGTTAAACATAAATCTAATATTATAATTTATATATTAAAATGCGCAACTCAGAATTCCTAATCATACTTAATGCAATGTGCAAAATAGCATTATCTGCGATTTTGAATGTAATCTTCTGCTTTCCACATACGTTTATATTCATAAATGTCTGCAACATTGCATTTAGCATATTAGCTTTTAATTTGATTAAATATTCAATGAATATCAATAAGCATTTAACTTTAAAAATGATTCAAGTATAAATATTTAAGTTTGCACCTTGCAGAGATAGAATTATTCGGACGTGTTATTTATTATTCTATCAGTGATTTGAAGGTCTAGTATTATAAAGATATAAAATTACATATTGCATTATTCAATTGTTAATGTCTGAATTAAAAAAATCATTGAAGAACAACAAAAAAAGCATATTTCCTGCTATTGGGAAATACAAATTTTTAGAATGAAAATTCTTTAATTTTACAGATCTAAAGTTAGAGAAATCTGTAAATTTATCCGTACACTCTACAATAGAAGATGTAAATCTACAAACCTTATTTTTGTAAAGGTACTGCAGTTTTACAAAAAGTCGACTAAAAATACAGTATATTTTTTATTTTTTACCCGGGTAAAATTCCATACAAATTTTAGGCATTCCAATTTAAAAAAAAAATCAATAAAATTCATAATCAAAATTCAATTTAATAATCTTACAGTTTTTTTGATTTACAGAGCTAATTCGTTTCTGTTAAGTGCATTTTTGTTGTTGCTGTTACGTAAAAAAATTTAGGAATTCCAGTGCAATTCAAAAGTTTAAGAATATTTTTCATTTTTTTTATTGTGTGAATATTATACATGTTTTTAAAAATTGTGTGTTCCACAATTTTTTTACAACATTGAGTATTTCTAAAACCTAAATAAAAAAGTGACTTCTCCATATACAAGGTTTTGAATCATAAATGTTATCTATATTATTACATAACACAATATGCATGTTGTATGTAGATACGAAGTCAGATAAACAAGCCCAAAAAAGATTTGGAGCAAAACATGTGATGCTTATCTAGTCTATCATTAGAGGAGAGTACAAAAAAGTTCATAATTTATGCAAGTTTTGTGCTGCATGAAAAACGCACTGTAAGAGCATAATAATATACAGAAGGTACATGTTCGACTTAAATTTCAGCGCATTTAAATGCAGCCCAATTTTACTACTGCGGTAAAATTGCGTTATGACAGACAACGATTCACAAACAGCATGATCAAAGAGCACTTGGACCTAGCACCTAGCAGTCTACAAATTCCTATGTAAGATCAAGCAGAATGATAACATCCTGTCAGGATGATAAATATACATAGTGATTTAAAATTAATCGCGTTTATTTAAAAATCTATAACAATTAAATGAGAATAAATATTGGAGTGATACCTATAGAAAAAAATATATGGTGATTGGAATTTTGTTACTGCTTTACATTACATAGCAGTAAAAATAAAGTTCTCTGAAAACCATTGCAGTGTCATTTTGACGCAAGAAGGGATGTTTAACAATGGATTCTTCAAAATACTGCAATGAAGACCTTCGAAATGTTTAAAAAGCACGCAGGGAGAAATGTATAACTGTGGATATTGACTATGTAGAGAAGCATTAGACATCCTACACAGGTCCAAGATAACTTCCCGAATGTTTATTTTTGAACGCGTGTAATAACAATAAGATTTGCTTTTAAAATTCGGAAAAGAATGTACTTCATTTTAGTAAATTTCTATGTTACCTTTTATATATATATATATATATATATATAACAAATATATTTTAGAAACATATTTTTCCAAATTAGTCTACAATATTATTCTAATTCTTTCATAATATGAATTCATCACCCATCTACTCTCGTATATTTATAACATACTTATATTATTTAAAAATTTTTCTCCAATTAATTTGTTATTTTTTGTCTAAGAATTTCCATTGTTATAAAACAATAATAAAACTTAAGAGTTTAGTGTTTCGATGAAACTATAACCCGCATCTGAGACGAAATATTCTTCACAATTATGCGACTTTATCTCATTGTGATTTACTATGATTTAATTAATAAAATTATTTCGAGAGATATAAAAAAAAATCCTCACTTTTATGCATACAAAGAAAACTTGTTCAATATTTTTAACATTACTTTGTCGCTTAGATTTTACAATTTTTTTATATTTGTGGAATTACAAACATAAGAAAAAATAAGTGTAAGTTATATTTTATAGCTTCATTACATTTACTGCATAATGATATACTGTTCATGGTGAATGAAAAGTTTTACATTAAATCTTATATAATTTAGAATAATGTGAATTATTTATTATAGTTGTTTTCACTCAGCTTCAAAATATTTTATTAAAAAAATATTTTATTTTATTTGACTATTTATTAAATTTTTACATGATGCGTCATCTCCATTGCATATAGAAACTTAATGTGTTTTCTTTCTATATTCCTTTGTATGAACATATATGGTGTTTATTTCCTACTCGATGGGTTTGTACTATAACCATTTTATTTCTGAGGTTTTCCCCGTTGTGTATCTGTATCAAATAGGACACACACGATCCATTCATTAGATATATACATACATATTACATTTACTTTAATAATGTTCTTGTTCTTATCTTGCGCTGTGAAACTGCCGTTCAAAATGCTGTGTTGCGAAAACATAAAATTACGGTAAAACTTCCCTAAAGCAACAACAATCCGTTAAACGGAAAATTGGTCACTTCGAGATGTGGTCTGTTAATGGAGGTCATGTTTAAATCTAGATTTTAATTTTTGAAAAAAAAAAATGTAACAATTAATGTAACTAAAATTTTCTTTACACATTAGGAAAAAATATTAATTTTTAAGTGTCAAAGCAAAAGTTAATTACATAAGTAAATTACTATACAGTTTAAAAAATGAATATAATGACGTTTGGTTTCATTTTATGGTTTTATGTTTCATAGCTTTGATTTTATATCCTTTCACAATTCAGTAGATAAATGCATTTTTAATGGAACAAAATAATGACGATTTCATCACTTTATTTTATTTTAGAGTCTCTGGACAAAATACATCTGGCGAGTTTATTGAATGTCATTCTTAATTTTTATCTTAGTTAAATTCCTTGCCTAAATTGCTCAAAGGTGTTTAAATACTTAAAAGTTACCAAAAAAAAAATCCCATCAAAAAATAGTTTGGAATTTTTATGAATAATGTTCTCTGCGGAGATTTTTTTTAAAATAAAACCTACTTTAAGCAATCAGGAAAAAATGGAATTTGTTTCATTTTCTTTCACAAATTTGGTCACGCATGGAGGGGGTTTATTTGCAATTGGGGTAAAATTAGTATTTAGACTGCGGGAATAAATGTGGTTAAATGAAGAAATAGTAATTCAGGAAGGTGATTGCACATTGAGGTTTCACTATAGATAAAAATATTTATAATTTGGTATTAATGACAATCATACTATCACGAAAAAAATATACACGCAAAATGACAAAAATGAAATAAAGTTAAATAACATGCCACATAATATATGTAACGATATTTAAGGAAAGGGAGAATAACTATTAACACTAGAACGTCCGAGAATTTAGCCATCCTAAAACTGCCGCCGGTGTCATTTCGACACCACAAATTAAATTATGCAAAATGGATGCTACAAAGTATAATTTTACACTATATTTGATCATTATACTTTAATTAGCTTATATTATTACATTTTTACAAAAAAAAAATACGACAATTTATTCTATAGAAAGATATATTAAATAAAGTGAAATTAACATTTAAAGAAAGGGAAACAAAAATATTTAAAAAAATAATAAAATTGTTACTTTTCTTCACACTATAATTTCTATGGATATATAGACATTACATAAATAATGCAATATCATATACATACCTCATTTAGAATTTTTACAGTAATAGCCGACTTTTTCAGTGCACTTTCCACATACCATCTTCAAGCAAGAAGAGCATTTTCTGTTAGTGGCATTACCATTACACATTTTAATTTCACATTTTTTTTACGTTTATGGTTTAATTCTGGTACATAATTTTTAATAGTAGCACATTTTTTAACCTTTACATAATTTGAACGCAATTCATTTGCTAACTGTTGAATATAACATTTCCTTGAAATCTGCTTTCCTGACACTGATTTGTAAACAATCCAAGCATTTATAGCCGCAATGTCTAAAATGTTGTAAAATGTATGTACCGGTCATCTCCTTGATCAGATTTTACGGAATATTTTCTAGCCATCTGATCGAAAATGTCCACTCCACATTTGGTTTCATTAAAGAATGATACAGTTTGTGGTGTTTTCTTTTCATTACTTCCAATTGTAACGCTCGAATGAAGTGTGCTGAGAACTACAACATTCTTCTGCTTTTTTCCTTAATATAAAGTAAGTAGGGTACCGGTGCTTTCGTGTTTATATATGTGACATTTTAAAGTTAGGAGCTAGAAACATCATCGCCAGGGTCCCCGTTCTTTGCACAGAAGTCATGGCCAGCGAGGGAAAAAATAAAAAATAAATAAATGTAGAATATCCAATAAATCACTCATTGGTGGCTGTAAATTTATTTATTCAACTGTAGTCATTATAGAGGGAAAAACACCTTTTTGCAAACGATCTTTTACCGAAATGTCCAAAAAATATTCCATCATTTACTTCAACCAGCCGTACTCATCGACGAAAGAACTCCAGAATCTCTCTCCTTCTCATCTCGAGACTTCCACCTTTTAAAACTAAAAAGAAAATTCTAGAACTTTCTGTAATCTCAAACCATCATCCTTTTATGTAAACAGAATTCTTGTCCAGATACGAGACTATTTTACACAGACGATAAATTTATTTAAAAAAAAATATTATTTAACCAATTTATAATCGACTCATAATTTCTTAGGCAGACGATTTTTATAAATGATTAATTTTAAGAGAAAAAGAAAAGAAATGAATTTATTAATGCACACATCAAAGGTTGACGGCGGAAAAATAAATAAATAGATAAAATAAAATAATGATATTTTTTGAAAGGTATGGTTTTGGAATAAATTTAATAAGATTTTCTTAAAAAAAATTGATAAAAACATAGAAGAAATCAGTTTTATTTAGAATATTAAGAAATAAAGTTTTAATTAAGAATATTTTTAATTTAGAGCCATCTTTTTAAATTTACGCATACTGGAATAATGTTTTTTAAGGTTTTATATCGTCTGCATACAGATTAACAGATTAGATCTAGAAACAAGATTTTAATTTAATAATTTGAAGTAAGTACGGAGCATTATTATAAGAAAATTAATGTAGTATAAAGGTTAGTTTTGGCGAAAAAATTTTAAATTTGTAATATATATATTCGCAGAATAAAGATTGTCTTTTTTTATTTTTCACGCAATCTGAAATTTCTCTTCAAGCTCGATTCACAGTTCCTACTAGACTTGTTTTATATTTATCAGTTCTTTTGCCAATTCCAGTGAAGTAAAAAAGTTACCCCCGTCACATTATGACCTTTATTTTTATAAGATTCCATTAGTTTTAAACTACGGATTCGGCTAATCGTTTACCGTCAGGTCGAGATTAATTTTTCCCCAAATAAGGAAATGCATTCAACATATATTTTGTTTCTAAATCAACAGCAAACCAGTATTTCTGTTCATATTTGTCTGGTTTTGAAGCCATAAATTGGGTAAATGGGCATTTTGTTTTACTCGGAAATAATTGTTCGTCAATTGTTATCTCCAGGTTTGTAGCTTCGAATACAATTTTCTATAAAACTGTCCCAAATTTCAGAAATCATAGCGAATTTATTTACTTGAAGTCGCTCAGAATGAGTTGATTTTGTGTCAAATCTCAAAAAGTAATATATTTCTATAAATCTGTTTATTGTCATTGTTTAATTACGAAAACCTAAGCCACAAGAGTCAGACCATAGGGATTGTAATTCAGTATTTTTAGCACCGCTTACTCCACGAGCATATACTATTGTGAGATAAGCACATATTTTATCGAAGAACAATGTCCTGGTATCAACTTGCAGAACTTGCATGGCTTCCGTTTCTGTACACTTTCTTATATGATCCAACATAGGTTTATCCACAAAAAGAAGCCAGGAGCTTATAAGCGATTCATCAAGATTTTGCTTTGCAAAATTTGTAGGGCCGCTTTTTTCACGTAGTATATTTCTTTCAGAAAATCGACCCGAATGAGAAGTAGCTTTGAATTGTTTCCATTCGGTTCCATCTCGAGCTACATAAGCGTCTAAATTCATCTGGATACTGTTATCATCTATATCGCATTCATCAGATTCTTCTGATTCATTTTTCTGCAATAGAATTTCATTATCAGAATCTAATTCAGAACAAGAAAGATCACCACCATCCGATTCATTTTCGGATAATTCCCTCAAAAGATTGGCGATTTCTTCCGGACTAAGACCTTTTTATGCGATACATAATTCCGAAAAAAATAGCATGTAAAAGAATAAAAATCTCCCAATAATAAAACTTTTTCAAGTGCTTTCAAACATGATAAAAACACAGAGAAAGGAATATGAGACACTTTGTCGCCTGATTAGGACTATTCTATTCCCCCCTTTTGAGGGGTGGAAGCATAATAGACCTTCCGTAATTGAAAGAGATATAAATCAAGGTCACACGAACTGGAAAAAAAAGACAAAAGTAAAATATTTCTTTTCATATTTTGCTTGGTGTCGAAATGACACCTGCGGACGTTCTAGGTAAATTTAGTTATAACATTTTAAAAAGTAGAATCACATAATAAAATTTCAACAGTCTGTTTATTACGTAAATTGATTAAAAGTCAATAAATTTCTAGAGTATATATAAAAAAATGGGATAGAGAGATAAGGCTAAATTTGGTTTGGTATCGAAATGACACCAACGGACGTTCTAGTGTTAAAGGTTCACAAATATAAAAACGCTTCCACATTTTCCCTAAAGATCGATTTGTATAGATTTTGCTTTAATAAATCGCTGCTATAGAGCTATTTTCTTTTTCGAAATTTTATTTCGATTAGATTTCCTTTCATTTGTGTAATTTAAGTATGCTGTTATAATGTTTTTTCACACTATGCACAGTTCAAGAACTTACAGATTTTTAATAAAAATTCAAAAATTGTTCAGTGTTTTTTCGTTTTTTTTCTCACTTCCTTACTTGTCGGCGTGGTGACTAAGCTAGTTATATATTTGCAATTTTGAACAATTCGTAATGAGTTAAAAAGTAATTCCTCATTCTGAAGTTTCAATGGATTATTATGAACATATGGAGTGATTAAAAAATGAATATTGCTTTTTTAAATGAAAATCTTACCGGATTATCCAGCCTGTCGGATCTCAGAATGTCGCATTAGAAGATGTTTACTGTACTACTGAGTACTTATAACTTATATTTCTTCCAACACGTATCTTTTCCTTTTCTATTTTTAACGGAATTTCGGGTTGTCCAAATTTTTTCTAATCCGAACAGGCACCGGTCCCTATTAGACGGAAATTGGTCTCTCTCCACCAAGTTAAAGTATTACCCTTTCTTTCCCAACCATTTGAGGTTAATAACAATAGAATGTGCAGATTTAACAATACAGACTTTTCTTTTTGCAGGTAAAGAAGTATAACTCATTTTCTCTTAATGCGGTGCATTCTAAAGATAAACCATTTTTGCCGAATAGTAATTAGTTTTGATTAATTATAAATTTAAATAAAATTGTATTTTACTTTTTTACAGTTATTAAAATAAGAGGTAAAGAACACAGTAAATCAAATGGTAGTTTCCTGTTTCAATTCTGTAAATTATTTATTGCTAATTATTTATTGATTTAAAGTCAATTATTTTTAAACTCAAATTACTCCAAATCAAATTTTTGTCATTTTTACCGCTTAGCTTCCGAGGTTATTTAAATAATACATATTTAAATTATCATTCATCGAAGGTATATTTTTTAAGTTTTATAGAATCAAACGTCTGCCCAGAAAAAAAGTCTAACCTAGTAAATTTTCCGTTACCGAAGATATCTCAAGTGCATTAATTTGTCATCAGCTCGTTAACTTTTCTGCAATCTTTGTTCAATGACTTATTTGCTGAATTGTTAAAAAAAACCTCATTTATTATTTCTAGATTATGCTAATAAGCAAAATTTTACAATAATGAATGCAAGCACCCCATCTAAAGTAGTAAATAGATTGTGATAAATGTGTAATATCTTTTATTTTCATTAAAAATGAAAGATTTATTAATAAATAGCAAAAATAATTCAATATCGTACTGTATGTTCTTCATATTCAAAAATGTTGTTTGTTTTTCTAAAATCAAGTTTTGACGGGACAGAAATAGCTTAATTTGATATCAGCCTACAAAATTACATTTATATTTATATTTCATTATGAAAATATATCCCAAATTATAAAGGTGTCTAGAAATAAAACTCCTTATTGTATCTATAATGTGATTTATCTCTCTAATCTGTTCAATAAAAATGTATAGGGTTTCTAAAATCTTCTTTATTATTCTAATAACATTTTCTAGTAACATAATAATCGCATTTGCGAACTTAACATCGTTAAGACTATTTAGATTTACTTGAAACAAGCGCTACATAAGTCATTATACATTCATATTCTAATACTATTACAATCAATCGGAAAACAGAAAATAAAAGCGCTTTTGTCACATTTTCTATGTTAGAGAAAAAAATTAAACGAACTATGTTTTACCAATTTAATATCCAATATTTGGTGGCATTATATAAAATTAGTCGTTGGGGGACCACCGTAATACTTACACATCGTGGATACGCATAATATAAAATATGAGAAGAAAATGCATATAAACTATTTATAAAATGCTTCGCAATTCCAAAATAAAGTTTAAACGCATATTTAAACAGTTTTGATATACATAGTAATGCTCTATCAATGAATTGCTGATAAGCCGATTTCGACAAATTATATAAAACTCCAAATTACGCCAGTAGTACCAGATTGCGTAAAAGATGCATCCTTATAGCTCCAAAAATAATAACCATATTAACTAACAATTTACTGCGTCGGGTTAAGCGTCTCATTTCCAATTAAAATATATCTTTGAATTGAAATTTGAATGAAATACAGGGTCATGAAAAATCGAAGAATGTGGAAAACAGGATTACAAATATCTCGACAACTAATAATCCGATCGACTTTGTTCTTTATGCAAAATGTGTGTTATTTTATTGCTTTTTACGTCCTTTCCTTAAAATAAATCATTTCGAAAACTTTGTATACCTTTCATCAGAACGAACTTTTCGAGAGTCCGAAAAAAATAGTTCCGGATAATCGAGGTTATTGATAATAAACAGACTTCGTCCCATTCTTACATATTAAACACATACAAAGTTTCAAGTCTCTATCTCAATTTGTTCGGGAGATAGAGCGGTTACAGACATACATGCAGACAGACAGACAGACACACAGACGGACGGACGGCTAATTTTTTTTTTCTAAAAATATGTTTTTCGGAATCCCCAGTATCTGAAACGTGTAAATCCGTCATAATTTTTTTTTCGATTTTCAAAACGATTGCAATACTTACCCTATACTACGTATGATGGGTAAGTAAAAAAGTTTAAAAGGAAAATTCATCGAGTGCCGGAAATTTTTTATAAAAACATTGCTAGCTAGTTGAGTATTTGCCGTTCGTAAGCTAAACAAATACAAGCAAAAAACCCCCTTAAATTGAAGGTTTACCCTTAAAAAAAATAAGTTTATACAGGTGTGAATGAATATGAAGAGATAATTTTTTAAACACACCATAACAAACTTAAATTCGCTAGGCCTTTCAAAAGAATTGAGTCTTTTCTCATCAGGCAGAAAAGAAGACGTGCATCTACTGTGAAAGCAGCGACATGACTGAAATGAAAAAGTGGGAAAGTTAACAAGCTGAAGGGACAACCAAAAGGAAAGCAGAAGCACGACTGATAATCATGGAAGATTATAATAAAAACGGACAACGGGCACAGGTGAAGAAAGGGAAGGAAGAAACAAAATGTTAAAAAAAGAGGAAAGAAGAAAATAAAAAATAATTTATAATAAAATAAAAAAATCATATATATGAGGGCTCATTTAAAAAAGTAGCTTGTTATACGCAGACATAAACATGTATCTAAATATACATGCAAACACATAAACGCATAATTAATACAAAAAGTTAATTAGATTGTAGTGCTGAAAAGGTTTTTCCAGTCTACGAAGAGCTTTCTAGAATCAGATTTATCAAGCTATTGCGTCAGTTATTGTTAATGATAATTTTTTAAACCACCGTAAGACCGAGCAAATTTCATCCGCGACTCTACCCTCGACCCGAATATCCGACTCTCTAGAGGAAATGAAATAAATGATACCGGGAACATGTAAAATTAAAATTATACAACATAAAGATGTTGATAGGAGGGTAGGGTTGGCCTCGGAGCGATGAAACTGCCAAACAACCCCAGATACGTCTAAGTTATTATGATTATTATTATCATGAAGTTATTGAATCAGTTATTATTAATTATAAATATGATTCTAAAACGCTCTCCGTAGCCTGGAAGTACGTTTTCTGAACTACCATATAATTAAATTCTTGTACCAATTATGCATATACATATTTAGATAGGTATATGTGTCCGCATAACTGTATATATATATATATATATATATATATATATATGTATGTATGTATATATATATATATATGTATGTATGTATGTATATATATATACAATATATATATTACTTGAACGCTCATACATGTGTGTAGTGTATATTTTCATTTTATTATAATCTATTTTCAATATCCTTTTTCTTTCTTTTTTTATCTTACTTATCTTTTTTGTATCTTCCTTCCCCTTCTTCACTGTTTCCCTGGATCCATTGTCCGTTTTGGTTCCTCTTTCATGATTTGCTGTTATCTTCTGCTATCAAATTGGCTATCCTTTCCCGCTTTTTCATTTCAGTCATGCCACTGATTTTATAGTCTGTTCGAGACGTACTCTTTTTTTCGCCTGATGAAGAAAGACTCAGTTCTTTTCAAAGCTCTGGCGAATATAAGTTTTTTATGCTGCATTTAAGAATTTTTTTGTATCTTTATATGTTTACCGATACGTTAAAGACACATTTTTTAATTTTTATAAAATGCAAGAAATAATTTAAATAAAATAACTAAATTCCATTATAAGAATATTTATTATTTCAGCATTGGTGTTAAACGGCAAGTGCCACTTTTATTTTTATTTACGATGACGTTTATATATCACCCGTAATAAATGAAATGTAAAATTAAAAAACACATTAACCAAATTATGGAAAATACACGTTTTTACAAATATAATTCTGGGTATTACAGAAATAAGCATGACTGAAATTAATATACTTTTTGATTCCGGTGGAATTATTTTCAGTATACTTTATATCTATAAAGAAAAAAAGTACAGAACTCTGTCATTGACCAGCGGAAACACAATATTAATGGGATAGTAACCTTAGGAATGTTTTGCTAATTAAACGGCCACTAAACCGTTAGAACAATTAACATGCAATAATATATCATTCAGATAAGAAAAATTCAACGTTAGTTATTGAAGAAGTGTACGCAAAACATCATGTATGAGTAAAATTAAAAAAGAAATATCCGCGTTGCGAGAAATCAATTTAATAATTGATACAGCGTTAGTTTTGTAACATAATGACATCATTATCATTCTTTGTCATTAATTTGCAATTAAATGCTAATAGCTACAGCCACATTCCTACAATAATGTTTAAAAGTCACTTTTATTTATGAAAAAAAATGGCATTTTCGATAATTAGACAATCGTTAAAAGCAGCTGGCATAAGCAGATATTAATTAAATGCTGTGACACTAAATGAATGAGATATCTAGAAATATCAATTTCCTGTAAAAAGTTTTACTAAGTACTGTATTTATAAAATTATGAGTTTAAAAATGCATAAAATTCTTATTACTTAACAAAATAACGATTACTTTAGGCTAATGTAAATAAATGTAGGAAACTATTTGCAATCGTTTTGTTTTTTAATGGTATTTTGAAAATGTATTTTATTGTATCTTGAAAATAATATTTTATTGTAACACCTTTTCAGAGCTTGAATACCCTCTTATTTTTCAATACTTTAATAAAAACCGCTAACAAAAATATGAAGTACATGTTACAAAACTTCATGTTTATAATTTAAATTTATTAATGGTAAATTTATAATTTGTGCAAGTGTAGGTCAACAAACTGCTTTAAAGATAAACGTTGCAGTTATTGGCGGTGACTTATAAGCGGTTATGTTTATGAAAAGTTGAAGTTCTTAAAATTTTGTGATTTTAAAAACCTAATAGATTTAATAAACATATTAACATTGAGAAATTTCTAAATAGCGCTATGTATGTTTGTTTAAGTTATTTAATAAAAAATATTGTTATAATGAAAGTTCTCTTTTAATAACACTAGTTCCGGATAATAATTTTCTAAACGGAATACCATTCTATTTCTAAATATATCGCCATTCAGAAATCGATTTATGAACACAATTATTATTGTAACTGTGTTTGTAAAATTTTATAATTTAATTCACCTTTCTAATGCAAATACTTACTAATACTCCAATGTGCAGTTCTGGTTTGTCATAATGAATGTGTAGAGAAAAAGTCTCTACATATTAACGAACAAGTGTCAAAAACTCACGAAATCAATCGGCAGAGCAAACGCATTACAAAAATAAACAAGACATCATTTCTCCGACAGCCACTACGCAATACGCAAGAGGAAGAAAACACTTGTATTCCACTCCAGTGTGCGAAGGGAGAGAAAAGAATCAGTCACGGAAAAAAACCCACTTTTTCTCCCTCAGTTCTTTTCAACGTTTTGGCATCAGTGGAAAGAGGGCGGCAAGCTACGAGTTGAGACAAAAAAAGTCGCGCTACAGTTTAGGAGGTAAAAAGCCTTTTCTGCAGCGTGGGCTAGTGATATTTTATATTTTTAGTGAGTTTTTTTTTCTCTAAGTGTTGATCTTTTGCATCTATCTTGTTCTAACGGTATGATTTCGAAAGAAGTTCAAGTGTTGTGCTGACTAACCGGCTGTGTGTTTTCTTCGGCTTCATGTGTTTGTGAAATTTCTTCAAAGAAAGTGTAATTGCCGAAAAAGTGTGATCTAGGCCATAATGGCCCTAGATATCGATATGATCTAAAAGTATTAGTGCTACTTAAAAGAGAATGATGTACATTAGTTTTTGAGCCTTTAATCAGTCAAATTGATTGACAAAACCCAATGATTAATTAAGAATAAAAATTCCTGCTACAATTCAACAGCACATGTTCTTAGGCCGAATGTGAAGTGATGCTAATAATATATATGTAAAAACACACCAAGTGAGGTTTCATCATGTGTCCAACAATTTTACCTTTTTACTCCAGATATTAATCCGAATTTTGCTGCAGCAATTTTTGTGTATTTATATATTTTTATTTTGAGTATTTTTTTCCTTTATATGTTCAATTAATAAATATGCATTGATTTCAATAATATATATGTTTCATTAATTTATATATACTTTCATTTTAAAAGAATGATAATAGCTTCCTTTCTGATTTCAATAATACATATGTTACATTACTTTATACATACTTTCATTTTAAAAGAATGATAATAGCCTCCTTTCTATAGAATGAAATAATCACATCCCTTTGTTTGAGAAAGACCACTTTCATAATAAATTTCATATTATTTAAAACAATGCAACAGACCATAATTTCTCACACAATTATATTTAAGTAAAGAATAGATAAAGATGAACTAATGTCTTTAGTAATGTCTTGAGTAAAAGAATATGTTTTACATCTACTATAATATACTATAGTATATATATACGATATATATACTATAACTCAAAATATTTATATGTGCTATAAGCGATCCTTAAAACAAAATAAAATGGCAAAAAAAAAATACATTTAATTTTACATGTTCTATATAACTACATAGTTCTATATAACTATGCTCATGTTCACGTGATATATGTTTTTTCTGTTTATTTTGAATTTGAAGCTACTTTAGTGAAAATATTTCTTTCATAAATTTTTGTCTTTTGAAAAAAAAAAATGCCGTCAGGGCACACGACATATGTAAAATTAAAATGTATTTTTTTGCCATTTTATTTTGTTTTAATGAATCATTTATAGCACATATAAATAATTTTATATTTTAAAGTGATGTTTTATATTATATTATACTATAACTCTTTCATATGTTTTTAAGTAACGTACTAGAAATGCGACGAAACAGTTGAATTTATTAGTTTATATTTTTTAAAATTTATTTTTTACGTGCAATTTGCAAGATTTGTTTACTTAATTTAATAATCTCTTTTAGATATTAATATATTGATGCCTTTTAATTTTCATTAGAATTAAAATATATTTTGTATTACTTTTCGCTTAATGCATATTCTAATTAGTACAATTCCCTGAATATTTTTATCAGCATATTTATGAAGAAAGAAAGAAGAAGTGTTTCAAGCCTGTTTTTGTAAGTAATATATGTTTTTTTTTTTTTTTTTTTTATAATTTTTAGGTATTTTTTAAATTATTTTCAGCCGTGAAACTACGCTCGAAATTACTAAATATGTTCAATAAATTTGTATTTAATTGCTAAAAAATATCTTCAAAAAAGAAGAATATCTATATATAAAATTATACGTATATTCACCGATGCTGCGTTTATTTGTATCTAAAATTTTCCCTTAGGATTGTGAGCTCATAAAGACAATTCTATTTTGTGCTGCAGTTGCAGCCTTTGCAATATAGATGAATGAGACATACTAAGGTATGTATCTAGTAAAAGGGCACTTAAAGCACTGTTCCAAGAGTTTCTGGTTCGATTCTTACATAGACGTTTTTCTTGCTATTAATTCTGTCCATAGTTAGAAATGGGAAAAATTGCGCATTAAAATTATTTAATTTTTTATTTTGTTTATATAAAATCGAAATTTCCGTCTTTAATAAATTTAGCGAAAATACTCATAGAATTAAATACTGTAATTTTAATCCTTTGATCATTAATTTCTGCGTATTCTACCCGAAAGCTTACAAGGTAATCGAAACAAAGATAAAAGTTTACCTGACAAGAAAACTGCTGCATTGGGTGTTTCTGTAAAATTTTGTATTTCTGTATTTTTAGGCATATTATTGTCACAATATTTCGTACATTCCATTTAAAAAAGTGATTCATGCTTTGGACTTAGTATCAATTTTAGTTTCACAGATGTACAGCATATAATTTATTGGACATCCACACATTTATTTGCTTCCAAGAATTACGAAAAAACTTCTAAAAATTTCTTTTTCTAAAAAATTTCTCTTTCTTTTTGAATATACATTTATAATCATAAATTATTATACCACTGAAGTATAAATAAAAGAATGATTTTTCTTCTGTAATGGAAAAAAATGCATTTTCAAACTGTAACTATTGGAAAATAATTTTTAAATACCGAATCCTCCTACAAACAGAAATATTGCATGACTCAATTTTAAGAAAAGAATTTTTATTATCTAAAATCAAAATGGCCTTTAAAAGATTTAGAGAAAATATTAAGTAGATAAACTATTTAATTTTGAAGCTTTGGCATTTCATACTTACATCATCTTGGCAAAAACGTACGATTTCATGTTTATCCAGCCAAACACAAAAAATAATCTGTAGCTTAGGAATTTACAAGATAATGAAAAATATTTTAAATATATGTTTTCATCATGATAGATAAAATTTATAATTTTTATTTGCATACTTAAATATGTACATATAACGTATAAGAACTGAATTTTTTTTCATCTATTAAATATAAAAAACAAATTTCCACTATCATAATTCGACAAAATTCAGCCTACAGTTATTTTACACGTTCAAAGAATTCAACGACTTTTAATTTATTATAAAAACAAATTAAAAGTCGGATTATGTCAGTTAAATTTAACGATATAAACATATAAATTTCAAGATACTTATACATTTTAAAAACACAAAAAATGTTATTTAAATTTCATACAAAGATTTGATCAAGTTTCCCGATTTACGTTTTTTCTGTACCTGTTAAACATCAAGCTTTTTTTCTACATGAAAACTCAGTTAAAAATTGAGGCTTTCATATGAAATACAATAATATAAAAAACATATTTTTGATTTGCCGAACCTGAGACCTTTTCTTAATTAGTAAGGAATTCACATAAAGTCTTGCATATTTTTATAAGAAATGCAATTTAAGAAACTTTCAACTACTAAACATAACTTTCACGATAATAATTTGAAATATATGGAAATATTCCATATTCCATTTTAATCAAGCTTATTAAAAATAAATTATGGAATTGTAAAACTTTAAAAGCACACAATCTTAAGGCATTATTTTGAAAAAAAATAAATATATAGTAATTATAATAAAGAGAGGTAGGGAGAACTAGGGTATTTTTTTAACAATTAAGCGCCAGTGAGTGAAGGATACTTATATACTAATGTCATGCATAATTTTATACGGTAATCTCTTAAGATGTGTAAAGAAATATTTTGTAATGTAATATTTCCGAAAACTACCTCTTTGAATACTATTATCCCAAGAAGTGAGGCAAATAGGGATCAGTGTTATTTTCCCTTATGCTTTAAATGATATACAGTCATAGGTAAATGAAATTAACCCAACACATGCCAAGGTTAATACCTTCACTTAGCTCTAGGTTTCACTGCAATATAGGCAATAATTAAGATAATATAATTATGTTAATTTAATGGATTTTTAATATATTAAACCGTGTTAAAGCTTTCAAGGATAACATTCATATTTGTAATAAAATTTTCTTTTAATATAATGTTGAAAGAATCATATTTTTTTCAAGCATTTAAAACAAAATACATAGAAATCAACACTACATTTTTGACTTCTTGCAATATTGTCAGATGGAAGATGTCAGTGTGTGCTTTACAGCAAGGCAATTTTGGTTTTCCAAATGTAACTATTCACAGAGGAAGAATATTGGAAATACAATTGCCCTGAAAAAAATGTAAAACACTTTTAATATTCATGAATTTTACATTCTGTATACAAAACAATATTAATTGCAAAATTTTCGATAGGAAGTTCATAGCCTTGTTATATTACTACAAAATTAACTTTTAAATGAAAAAAATTATTTTTTAATAAATAACATGTAATAGTAAAAACAGGGGAAAGTAATCAACCAAAGATCTATGTTATGAAGGGGGGGGGATTTCATTTACACTGTAATTGCTGAGGTCTCATTAAACTGTTAAAAATCCGCAACTATTGCTGCATAGTAACTCCATCGCTTTTATAGGCAATGGTCACTTGACAATAATAATGACTATATTATGGAACATTCTCATTGGTCAGAATAGATTTATTCCATAAACGTATTTGAGTGATTTTGCAGCAAAAGCTACAGATTTTCAACAGTGCAGGCCTTAATTATGCTGTCAAGCAGACATTTGGAATAAATAAAAAATGTAAAAGAAAAAAAAATGTTCTGGTAACAAAAACTCTGGTGTAAATTAAACCAAACTAGGGATATTCAGAAACTAAAATTTTAAAGAATGCATTCAAAACCACAAATGATATAAATATAAAATAAAATATACGTTCCCATTTACCTTATTCCAAAAATTCCATGTTCTGTTTTAATCCCAAAATTTTTCTTCTGGAGTAATTAGTATCACGCAGATGATTAGCATTATACTTTGCCTGATACAAAAAGAAAACATTTCTTCTTAAAAAAGCCTTCTTTTAATTTAATCAATATCTATATTTAAATATTCCTACAATTTATTTCACTGTATTTTTTTTTACTAAAACATTATCCATTTGACGGACAAAATTTTCTGTATATTCAGGGAAAACAGCGATTATTTCTACTTAAACGTATATTTCCATTAAAAAAATTGCAAATGTAAATTATTATTTAGTCATGTCATGTTTTTTATCTGGTACCTTTTTTATCTGGCACTGTACCTGAAGTGCCTCTGATAACAACAACTCCCGATTATAATTCCTTTTACTTTCCCTAAAAGCAATACATGAAAATAAAACTGCTATAAATATTTAAAAAGTATTAAAATGTTATGAGAAAGAATTGTTTCAATTAAAAATATAATTACTAACTTTGAATTTTTAGGTATAGCTATGATAAGGCTTGAAAATATTTCGTGTATGCGCTTTTGAATGAGATTTATTATTTTTTCTGTTTAAACAATTTTGTGAAGATAAATTATAAGGTACCCTGGGGTAATAACGCCACGTTAAGTTTCTACGAATTTTCACGGCTTAGTTTTAGATTGTATATTTCAAACAAATATAGGATCTGATACAGAAACTCATTGACTAACTATATAAAATACAATAATTTATCAGATATGTATTCATAAAATGTGATGGCGTTTTTTCTTGACCAATGCTGCCTGGCGTTAATACCCACCTACATGGATAATAACGCCATGCAAACAAAAATATAAAATAAGATGGAATAATGGCATGTAGATTGCCCAATTCTAAAAATACAAACTCTACAGCTCTAGAAATTGACAAATTGCAATCTAAGCTATTCAAAATGTACAATATTTTTGTGACTCTGAACGAAAAAGAAAGCTGTGGAGGCAAAAGCATATCAGATTCTAAGCTACGTTTTGCTTTAAAATGACAATTTAAGTAGAATTATTAGAAACATTGCACGGATTATTTGAATCAGTATTTATATTTCCATGTATGCATTATATGCGATAGAAAATATTGATTTTTTTGTAAAAGTGAAAGAAAAAAGAGTGAGGGGGAGCTTCAACAGAATATAACACCCTGTGTCTCTCTTTGCTTAAAAAGTCCCGCTTAAATATGATTATGAAACATTGTATGGTTTTAACCATTCATAATGTAATATTTTAATCATGTGAAGTTTTATTATAACTAGAGTTATATGTAATAAATATTTTTGTTAAACCTTAACTGCTGTTAGCGTCTCACATACCGCTGTGTTTCTCAAGTTTCAGAGTTTAACTTGCAGTTTTTAGTTTAACTATAGATACCGGGAAAATTTTGTTGCATTTGAAGTCCTATTACTATCCCTAGAAACTTTTGAATAGCTGAATTTTATTTATAATAGTCCTGTATATAAGGTTCAATACAAAAATACTATTCTAAAAGTTAATTTAACATTTTATTCATCGTTAGATTAAGCGGTCTGACAGGCCGCTCACAGTAAGTTATGCGACAATTTTTGTCACAGCAGTTAAGTGTTAATACTATTATAGTAATCTAGTAAATAGTTTTTAACCCATAACTCCACACTAATTCGGATTCTCCAAACCTACAGTTAAATTGTCGACGTTTCAAAGAGCATGCTTTAATAAATTTTTAATAAATTGAATAAAATTTTCGATTAAAAAATATTATCCCAAAGAGATCTCTTATTCAATTTTATACATAATTCATATGGTTATATATCATTATCTCTATATTAGCAACAAAATTAATCTTTAGCTGCTGTTAGCAATCTGACTGAACACTGTACCTCCTCCCCCCCCCAAAAAAAACAGCTTTAATTTGTATTTTCCAGTTGAACTATAGTTACAACTGAAATTCTCTTTCGTTTGGAGGTCTCGTAATATTGTTAGAAATATTTGAATAGATTAAATTTAATTAGAATTAATTTTGTACAAAAAGTTTAGCGCAGGAACAGTATTCTATGGTTTTTAATCATGGATTGCATTTTAACCTTTAACTAATGTTACCGGTCTCGTAGTAATTTGTAATTTTCAGTTTAACTGCAAACACTACCGAAATTTAGTTTCATTTGGAATTTTAGTACTATCACCAGAGACTAAATAGCTGAATATTAAGTATAATACTCTTTTATAAGAAGTTTTGTACAAAAACACAATCCTATGAGTTATTCCCGCCTTTTATTCATCTTTCAATTTTGTGGTCTCACAAACCGCATCACATTCATACGTTACAATTTTTGTCACATCAGTTAAAAGTCAAATTTATAAAGTTTTGAAAAACCGAACGCTGAGAAAGCGGACAGTTAAAATTCAGTTCAGGACAGTTCTTACCATTTCAACAATGATGATAATGCTGTCCCATATTAATATATAAACCCCCTTCGAATATAGTTCGGCCACTGTTGGGTATCAACCGGGGTAATAACGCCAATCCCTGGCGTTATTACACAGGAATACTTATTGCGCAGTAAATCCTAAGCTACAAATTATCTCGAGAAGATATCCGAAATCTTCTAGAACAATTTCAAAGTACATGAAATACACTACAAATTTATGTAATAAACAAAGCATTTCTGGATAAAAAATATAGTCTTCAGATCAAAAACCTTATCTTGCAAATTTTAAATCAAGCGTTAATTTTAGTTGCTTGTAAAAACAATAAGACCTAAAAATGAAACAAATTAACTTGAAGCTGTTTTTTGCGATTTATATGACTCAAAACCCTTCTGCGCAGAGCACATGAGTGTTATTTACCTGATTATTTCATAATTATGCAAAATATAAGCCCTTGGCGTTATTATCTCGCCTGGCGTTATTACCCCAGGATACCGTATGTTTCTTTAAGAAAAAATATACGTTTTTATAAAAGATAATGCGTATCAATATTCGGAAACACCTGATCACCTTTGTCGTATAATGTTTTAATTAGCTTAAAATAATTCAATCCTCAATATTATGTTGATTATTAATATTTAAATGAAAATTGCTTTAAGCTAAGATGAAATACAGAAACTTGTTTTTGAATTCTAAAAACAAACGCATTTGGTTTCATTTTTTCATATCATAGACATTAACAAGAATGTTCATGCAGTTTTAAATAAGGTCATTTTTCATTAATATGCAAGTTTGAAATTAGTTTTTGTGAATTAACAAACTATAAAACCAACTAATATTTTTGAAAATTGTGGGCTGCGAAACATACTCCTTTTTAACAAATATACCATTAGATTCCTAATTTTTATTAATTTATGATATTTTTAATATAAAGGTACGGTTTATGAAAAGACAGTTAATTACAAACAGGTTACAATACAGTTTGGTAAATCTCATTGCTAGATTAATAAACATTTGTCGTCTACATAGTGTATCTTGCTTAATACCAGAAATGTTGAAAACGTTTAAGATTAAAATTTAATAAGAAATCCTTATAATCAAAATTTATAGGTTACTGTTACATATTTCTTAATGCTAACTGCATTCCTAATGTAATGAATATTCTCCACTTTTTATTACCTGTAAAAAAATAATAAATTAATAAAAGGAAATAATATTTTTCATTTATTATGATTTCCAGAAATAATAAATAGAACACCATATTTTTATTACAACTGTTGCATTATACACCAAACATGAAGTACAAAGTAGAAAAAGTAAATTCAAAATACGCTAAATTATATAAATTTATAGTTTATTCAAATACCCTTCAAGCGGTTACCTATTATCTTCAATTTTATTTCTTTGTGAGTGCATAATAGCTTCTATCCTATCAATAAATTTATTTTCTTCTAATCTCTTACAAACCAGACATAGCTCCCATAAAACAATGAAACAAGCTATCTTCATTTTGCAGCAAGATTGACAGTACATGTCTAAGAAGACATTATATCACTTCTCCGCAGCAAAAATCTCCAACAAATTTATCAGCGATCAGCTGAGAACAAAAGATAGGCCGTCATTTCACTCTAATATCCTTTGTTCAAGCAAGTCCTGGACAGTGGACAATAGAGGAAATTTACTAATTCATTTATATACACTTATAAAAGTTTTAGAAAGCAATGAGGAATAAAATTTTGTCGACTAAATTTGGTGATGGTTCTTTAACTATTTAGAGCAAGTAAATACGTAATTATAAGCTTTTCCAAATTGTGCTGTAATTTATTTTTCGGGCTAAACATTTGGCGAAATAATTCTAAATCGGATACAAACCTATCTATTATACAGATAATTTAATGATTTTAATATTTTTTATAGCTCGTTAATCATTATTGATTAAAGCATTTAATGTTTTCTATATTAGATAATTTATTAAATACCAATTTAAAGAAATATGTTTTACGCTTTAAAAAATATATTTAATATAATTTAATATAATTTAAAAGAACTACGCTCTCAAAAATATATTTAATAGTTTAATAAAAAAAGTACGTTTCAGTTTTGTAAAGAACATTTAATAATTTATATAGATAAATGAAAGATTACATTAACAAGCCGATGTAATTTTTAGTAAAACTTGTATATAATTATTTAAAAAAGAAACAAAAGATAAAAACAGAATATTCTTTATAAAACTCAGGAATAAAATTTTGTGGTGAGATGTAAGTTTTTATTACTTTTAAAACAAAAACTAAAACATGATTTAAGGACTTAATTTTTATTTGATATTTTCAAAATCTATTGTAGATTACACATAAGCATGGAAATTCATGCATATTTATGAAACATTTTTTTCCTAAAAATTTTATGCATCCTTGAAAATATAAAAATAATTAACTATGTTTTTCTTCTTATATTGAACGCTAAAAAATAATTCAAAATTCTAGAAATTGATTTTTAGCATAGTAAAAAGTTTCAAATCATGATTAATTGATCCATGAGCTTTTTAAAAAAGAATAAATTGTGTATGTGCAAAACAAAAACAAAAAGTAATATAGGAATTTGTCTAATTGCAAGTTTTATTTTTAAAGTGTTAAAATAACAATAATAATAATAATGTAGATAATCATTCTCCCCCATCCAGCAAGTCAACAGATTTTGTTTTAATATTACAAATTTTAATATTTCTTCACAAAGTTATGTAAAAATTCAGTTAGCCAAAACAATGGATAATCTATCCTTTTTTATTTTTCTTTGACAACAGTTTTTTATTTCTTGTTACAGAATACTTAAGATATTAAGAAATACTATCAAAGTATAGTTACAATGTAAACTTTTTTAATATAGATGAAACTTACTTCTATAATCTTCAAAGTGTTTTCGTTAGGAACTTTTAAAATTAAGTGTTCGAAAGGCAAAGAAAAAAGAAAAAAGAGAAATTTTGCGAACAAAAAGGTTTTTATTTTTATTTTTAGTGCCTTTTATTGATCTTTTGTTTATCTGACACTTACCTTTTCTGTAATTCTATAAATCTAAGAAAAATAAATTACCCGATAAGAGATAAAAAAAGAACTATTTAATATAATACTTTTGACTCATAAGTAGAAAATAAGAAGGTTAGGACGAATATCCCCAGCTTTTACAAGAAGTTCTTCACTACAAGTATTCCAGTCTTTTAAACTAATATAAGTATATATATCGTAAATGAATGAAAGCGAATGCTATTTTGTCTTATAAGATTAATTTAAAAGTCTTCGATACAATTACAAAGCATATCTTTAATTTTGTTTTTTTAATAAAATTAATAAAATAATCTAAATAATGTGTTATATTCATTTCCATTTTTTATGTATGTGCTACTTAATGCGTTCTATATTAATTCAGTATTTTAGCATTACATTAGAAATTTCTATAAGAATGCATGTAAAACAGGTTTTTCTGATAAATATTTTTGATAGTAACTGTACTTATATTTTCTAAAAAATTATTAAATTTTAGCAATATATGTAAAATTTCCTATTCCCTCAGTAAACAAATATACCGTATTTATTCGCGTATAATGCGCACTATTTTTTTAAATAGGACAAAACTCCTAGAGCGTGTTATACACGGAATAATTTTTTACTGGATGTAATCACACGATATACATATGAATCAAGAAATCAATTCAAAGAAGACATAACTACTCTGAAAATCTTATTTAATAGAAGTATTACTGCATCTTTATTTCACTCCTTGCATTTTTTTATACATTAACATTGTATAAATGTTGATTAGCAGTTCTCACTGCCATCAATCATTCCAACCCCCTGTTACTCACTCCCTGCCCAACGTTTAAAAATGCATATTCGCCTTGTTTTGCGCCTGGTGTAATGTTTGTTTCGACTCTCTTTACTGAAATTCATTTGGTCATTTATTCATTTGAATATCAAATTTATCGTGCGCGTTATATACGAGATTTTAGAAATTCGCCATTTTATCTTGTAAAGTAGGGGGTGCGCGTTATACGCATGCGTGGTATACGCAATTGTATGCATATACATGTATTTTTGATCTTTATAAACCTGTATGAATTTGATAATTAAATCAATAAAGTGGTTGATATGTAGTTTTCTATTAAAAATATGGATCTATTGTAATAATGACAAAACTTAATGCCTAATCTCTAACTGTAACGATCACCACATATATAATACATTCGGCGCACGGTACATTCTTTGTAACATTCTTCCTATCGACTCTAAATGAAATTTTTCAACAACAAAAAAAAACAATCCAGTTTAACTATTTAATATATAAAGCTGAACTGTAGGGGGAACTGGGGGACATTGATACAGCTTTTTTCAAGAATTTTTTTTGGTGTCTAGAAAGCAGAAATTTCAAGTTATTTTTCTATGTGATGTCAGCAAAACATGTGTAGTGTGTTATAAAAATGTACAATTGTTGTTTTATATATTATTTTTGCATGTAATTTTAAAAAAATAAAAAAAAGTAATTTGTATCAATGTGCCCCATCCCCGGGGCAGATTGATACACTTTGAAATGTCTGGGAAAAATGGAGACAAAATAACACCAATGCATGTTTTTCATAGAAAAATAGTTAACAAACTATTTTATATATATTTATAGACATTAAAATTGCACACAGTTTGCTTGTAAGCGATATTAAAGCAATCAAAATGAAATGTATAATGACCTGATGTTCTAGCTGTTCCTTGTCTGTTTGTTGGCTGTGGTAACTTTGTCATATCTGGCAATTTAACCCCAGAATTATCTTCTTTCTTAGGAAAGGTGAAAGAATTACCAGGTTTTCTCTTTATAAATCGGTTTACAAACAGAAAATAAAGGATAATTATATTAAAAATTATATTTATAATTTAATTATCCTGTACTGTTCTGCAGCTTGTTTCTCTTACTTAAAATTTCTCATGTCGATAATACTTTTTTCGCTGGAGAATCGATATAAATTTGAGATTTGCCAGGCTACCGTCCAATTCTTTAGTTAATTCTACTAGCACTAGGTATTGTGTAAGTTTGTAAGTCTTCAGTTTGCAAAAATACTATAAAATATTCTAATATAAAGAAATTAGAGCTATTTCACTTCAATAAAAACAAATAGTAGAAATTTTTGACGAAAAATGGTTTAATTAAGGAGTGTATGGTAAAAAAAAAAAATAAAAGGTTTTAAAAAAATGAACTAGAAAAGGATTTAGGTTGTATCAATGTGCCCCGACAAAGACTGTATCAATGTGCCCCATACAGTCATTTTGAATAAAATTAATCGCAAATCCAACACTTCATAATTTATCTAACAATAAAGAATGAGGAACTGATAAAGAGTAGCTTTACTTGCCAGGGAGGGTATTCTTTTCGGTTGAAATGCTGGAACAGTTGTATAATACCATTTCAATTGTACAACTCAAATTTACTTTTGACCTACAAAAACAATGAATCACCCATCCCATTCCATCAAACTATTGAATCATTCCAAAACTTTCTGTATGTTGTTAATTTCACTAGTATCACCTTTTGAAGCCGTTGTGAAATTTCCTGTAATGGCCCTGTGTGCTGTACAGGGGGTGTATCAATGTGCCCCAAGTATCAATGTACCCCAGTTCCCCCTATATGTTTTATCCATGCATATCAAATTTTTTTAACCATTTCGGGACTAGTGTACTACTAATAGTACATGTCTTTCAATGGAATATTAGGAATATTATTTTGATTTGAGAAATACTTTTGCTTCTATTGAATCTATCCCTGTTTATAAAATTCTCCAATATTACTTATAGTGATATGTAAATTATCAATATTCATTTTCAAAATTAAAATATCTTAACTACAGCATGAATGTATTAAGTTTACCTATTATCATGTATAAAGGAGATTAAGCTAATTCTATATCTTAAGTAAATAAATTTTGATACCTTCGTAGTAAATTCAAGCACAAAATGTATAAAAAAAATATATATTAACTTTCACAATACAATAAAATGGCATTAGTATGCACATTACGTATCTTTTCTTCAATATAATATCTTAATAAAATTCGCACTGCACTTTACAGTTTAAAAAAAGTTCTAACAAATTGATTATGTAAACAAAAAAATATTATAATTTGCGCGAGGCGCAAAGTAAAAACGGTTAAATTAAACCATGGAAGCAGGGATAATACGCAACAGCTGCAATTTACATGTAGTAATGTTAGTTTGTATAGCTATACATTTATTATATGACATTATTTATGTTTAGGAATTTAGCAATATTAATAATTATTATTGTTTGCTTAATTATATTTGCGCGGTCACTATTCTTTTATTTTAAACATATATTTCACTCTTTAAATTGAAAATAAAAGTTACTTTTCTGAAAGAATTATGTGTAATAAAACGCAAAAAGTATTAGAAAGATGTACTATAAGTAAAATCTTGTTGTAATACAATATTTTTTAAACATCTCCAAACAGTCTTCCTTACCTAATGACATATGAATAAAATTTAATAGTACGCAAAACAACAACATTCGTTATCTTTCAAACAATTAAATGGTCGTTAAAACTAATTAATCGTTTTTTGTTAGCTAGTGATAATGCATTAACGTAAAAGTATTTTTTTTTTTATTGAAAAGAAATTCGTACCCAAAAGGGTAACTATTAATATAAACTAATAATGTATGTTTAAAACCATCTTCTTAAATATTTAAAAGTTACAAAATATTGTAATAATGATATCCTTGTTTTAGATGTTATTTAAAAATATTGTAAAATCATGCATTATCTATGTGTATTTAACTTATGAAAACAACTTTTTTTATGCAAGCCAATCTAGTAAATAACGATATAATATTCAACAGAAAAATTTCAAATGTCTGTAAAGATAACATAAAAAGAATGTGTTTGTAAATGTTTTAATAATAAAATACTAAAAACCCAAATGTATAGATTATAAGCCGGCTTAATATATAACAGGGATAAGGTCACAAGAAATAGAAAATTGATCTCTTTTTCTAAACACGTATAAAATATGATAACACGACTTTTGAATTTTTCAGTATTACTTCTAAAGCAAACATAATCGCAACTAAGATCCTTCATAATTTTTTAATATTTAAGAAGGGAGATTTTAAAGATACACTGCTCAAAACAATTAAAGGATATTTGAAGTTTTATATAAAATAAAGATATAAACGAAGTTTTTTTTTTGCCGAAAATAGAAGAAGAGAATCACAAATGCAAATTTTTCTGGTTTTCAAACTGTGGAGTATGCAAATTTCGAGTTCGACATCAAAAACGTCGCTTCAGCGGCAGCGAATGAAATTTGACTTTCAACTGGATAAAAGAGAATGAAGAAAAGGATGATCGGCATTCAGTGATTGCTTTGTTTCGATGAGTACGATGTCTCAGCGAAGTCATTTGACAGATTCAGAAGCTTGGGGAATTGTTGGTAGGTTAGAAGGGGGCCAAACTCAAGCCGAAGTAGCGCAAGCCATTGGAGTGTCACAAACTGTCAATTCCAGGATCTGGAACCGTTTTTTGGAGAGTAGATGTGCAGGCCAAAGAACAGGGCAAGGTCGTAGACGGGCAACAACGCCCAATGAAGATCGTTATTTAGCGTTAACAGCTCGGAGACACCGAAACATGAACGCTACTCTTCTCCAACAACACCTTCTCTCGGTACAGGCATCAAGATTTCAACTCAGACTGTCCGAAACCGGCTCCATGCTGTAGGTCTGTATGCTCGCCGACCGATGGTATGTGTTAGATTAACATCAAGGCATCGGCACGACAGCAAGGAGTGGCCAACCGAGCATGTCAACTGGAGGAGAAATGAATGGAGCAATATTCTGCTTTCTGACGAGTCCCATTTTTCTGTGCATCCGGATAATAGGCGTATTTTCATCTGGAGGGACCGTGGCAGTAGGAATAATCCTGCGTTCGTGCACGAAAGTGTCAGATTTGGCGGTGGATGAGTGTTGGTGTATGGTGGCATGTCCATTGACGGGCACACTGACCTCTACATCATTCGAGATGGAGCTCTGACTGGTCGCCGATATAGGGATGAGATCCTCAGACCTATTCTAGTCCCTTACGCTGCAGCAATCGGAGATAACTTAATTTTAATGGACGATAACTGCATGCCACATCGTGCAAACCTGGTGGAAGATTTCCTTTTCGAGGAAGGAATCGTTCGAATGGAATGGCCAGCGTGTTCTCCAGACATAAATCCAATCGAGCACGTTTAGGACGCTCTAGGAAGACGAATTTCTGGCCGCCAACAACCCCGACAAACTCTCCAAGAACTGGAAATAGCTCTTCTGGAAGAGTGGTGCAGAATACCTCAACTCGTCATTAATAGCCTCATTGAGTCCATGCCTCAAAGGTGTTCAACGTTGCTGGCCGCCCGTGGAAACCATACCCCTACTGAAAATGATTTTCTTTGAAGAAAACACCTTTTCTTATTCTTTTTTTCTCATATGCACAAATTGTGTTTTTTTTTCTTTTGTACACAAATGCGCAAAAAAATGCATTTTTTTCTGCCAAACATGTGTAATTTATTCTCATATAACCTACTATGTCTGTGGACCATGTATCAATCAGCTAAAAAGTTTCCCAGATACAAAATCCACCTAAAACCGCAATATCCTTTAATTGTTTTCAGCAGTGTAGTTCGAAAAATAAACACATTTTAGAAGGTCAAAAAATATTATTTGTGTACATGATGCTATAGTAGAAAATTAATTTGAAACTAAATAGCGTTATAAAAACAAATGTTTCTAAAGGCTAATGTATATTCTATCATCTTAACTAAGAATTAGAAAGTTAAAGAGGAAAGTTTTTTTTTTTACGAAACTAGAAACAAGATTTCAATTATATATATATAAAAGAAATTATTTGATAAATTTTTAAAAGTTGCCGAGTTATATTTTATGATGTTTTTCTATAGTCGTGAGCTTCGAGTTTTTGCCCGTTTTCGGATTGCAAGAAATCCCGAATTGTAACATTTGTGCTTGAATAAATTTCTAATTTAGTTGTCTCCGCAAATTCCACAAAATTGTATTTGAATCCCGGAAATCTTGCTTTCAAAGTTATTAGAGGTTGTTTAGCTGTTGTGTACATAGACATTAGATTTAGTAGATTAGATTATTTTGACAACTATTGTGATACTAAATCATCTCAACTGTTCAGTATTACTATTTAGTATCTCAACTATTGTGATACTAAAAGATGAAATTATATGTATATACTATGAGTCATCCATTAAAATAAAATAAAAGGACAAAAAAGAACCTTTTAATTTTGTATGTATTGTGTGCCTGACGGCAACTTTTTCTAAAATAAAAAACGATAATAAAATTTCGCTAAAATAGTTTCAAATTAAAAATAAACAGAAAAAACATAAATCACGTGAACATAAGCCCAGTGAAATAAAATTAAAAATGAATAAAAGTTTTGTGAACGTGAAATATTACATATTACTGCTTTAAAATACTTTGAAGCATTTCCATCCGAATTTTAGAAAGCTCCATGGAGGCAAATTCATTGCAAATATTGTCTCTCCCTATGAAGATTTCTATTGATTTTCTGATGATAGACGGAAAATATGATCTAGATGGGTATACTATTCTGCTATTTTTAAAATCTATTTGTAAAGATTCTTTGCAATATAATATTGAGAGAGATGTAGTTTTCCTATTGTATTTGATGCCTGCTATATGTTCTTTTATCCTAGTTTTGAGTTTTCAACTTATTTTACCAATGTAATATTACTTTGTTCCATTTTGTTTGGTGAAAGGCATTTCATATACGCCAGATAAATAAGTAAAAATCCAACCATCCCTTTAGAGATAAGCCAGTTTTAAAATGATGTTTTACATTATATGTATTGTGGTATTCTCATTCAGATTTTCAGCGATTTTTATTTTCTTCTGTACTTGCAAGAATAATGTACAGGATTCGTGAAAATTTTCAGCTTCCTATTTTCAGCGGATTGCACGTTTTAGGAGTCAGAGACACCAACAAATATGTTGCATGTGAGTTTATTACTCTGTCTGTATGTGGCGACATTTTTGACCATTCTATCTTAAGATCTAATGTATGGAATTTGATAAAAATTTATATTTAGTTAGTTCTTTGTACAGTGAAGCCTCCAAATAAAAGACATTCCAAATAAGGGACACCTCTATTTAAGTGACAAAATTTCTGGTCCCAGTCCCATTGGATAGGACTTGTAATGAATTTACCTCTGAATAAGGGGCACTCGATTTAAAGGAATACTGAAAATGAAGTTGGTTTTTGCTTTCCAAATAATGAAGTAGCCTATGGTGAAAATTAAAGTACAGATTTTTGTGAAATTATCATTAAGACAGTCAGTCATGTTGATAAAGACTCACAATTGAGGAGCATTTCTGCGGTGATATATATAGAAAGACGGAACAACCAGTTGACGACTATGAGTTCTACGTACTTATATATGAATGAATCTAAAATATCATTTGGACTAGTTTTAAATTACCATTGTCCGCATCTCTTATTTAAATGTTCATCATAATCCATAACTTTAATATACAGAAATAGTTTTCTCTATGATTTGAGTGCTTTCTTATAAATATTCTTTGTTTTGTATGATGATTGGAATCAAAGCATAACTCTGTTGCTTATGCAGTTAAGAATTTTTTATTAAATCACTAAATTGATTACAATCTTCCGTTTTTTATTATTATATAATTTAAAATATGCATAAAGACAACATTTATACTGTTTATATTAGGTATTTCTTGGAAAGATATAATTATACTTCTAAGAAATGATCTCTGTCATCATTACGATTATAATGAAAGCTGTTGTTTCATAGCACTGATGTGGTTACAGATATGTTTGATAAATAATGTTGAGAGTTTTCTTTATCAAAAAGTTGCAAGTATTAATGTGATATAATTCGTATTTCCTATTGCTAAAAATTGTGAAAATGGCTCTAAAAGAGAAGAAGAAGTTAAATTTGTGAGATAAAGAACATAATAGTTATTTTAAGATACATAAAACAGTTGAATATTTTTTCGTAAACACTGCTCATAATGAAAGACTAAAATTTGTAAGCATGGTAAATAAACACTTAGGAGATTTGTAGTGAAAAACTGAAATAAGAAAAACAATCATTTTTGATCGATTAGTACTTCAAGTAAAGTTCTTTTAAATGTTATTGTAATTTTTGCATATACATAAATACTTATGTACAAAATATAAATCAATAACTCTACAAGTAATTTAATGTAGTAATTGATTGAAAATTTAAATTAATTAATTCTCTATTTCTTTTGTGTCTAATTAACGTAATTGAAAACCTTTGGTTATATTTAACTTCGCCTTTAATGTTTGGTTATTTTTTTATGTCTTTTATAAACGATTAATTTAAAAAAGTTTAAACTCCAAATAACGGACACCTCTATTTAAGGGACAAAAATTTCGATTCCATAGGTGCCTCTTTTTTGGAGATTTCACTGTATATATTTGTGCTGATTACTTTTTGATATAAATCACTCAACAGGTGGTGATGCATATGATGAATTTTTCAAAATTTCCCTATTAATTCACCTCCAGAACAAAAGCACAATTTTTCATCAAACTTCAGATTCATTTAATCATACACGTGATCTGATGTTTTCAACATTTTGATGTGAATCGCTCAGTATATCTGTGCTGCATTTTACAGATTTTCTGCAAAAGCTCTATCTGAAGAAGTAATGCATGGATTTTTATCAAACTTCAGATTTAGTTAGAAGTTGACATAATTTGTGCAGATTAAGTTTCGATGTAAATTACCCAGCAGCAAGCGGTTCTGCTATATTACATTTTGCATGTTTACGTGATTTTAACGATAGTCACGTCTCAAGAACTAATGCACAGAATTTCTTATGATTAGAATCTCAATGATGGGTATAGATTGCCATGTAAGTTTGGCACTGTTATAGCGAATTTTGAAGTATTAACATGTATGAGATAGAAGAAAATGTAGGATCGCCATATCCGAGTAGTTGCTTTTGGAATGAAAAATTATCACGTACCAAGTTTCTATTTTAATGGTTTTTGAAATAAAATCTACGGTTCTGACTTCGACAACGTTGTAAAGATTTAAATTTTGTCATTTTAAATAAGAGAGCCTTCGATTCCCTTTGTAGTGATATTCGCGTGTTTACAGTATCATTTAAAGACGTTGATTGCATAGCTCCATACAACATTTTACAGTGAACCATGTTGACTTTAATTTTATTTTTATTTATCGATCAACCTATTAAGGCAAAATTTACTTTTGTTATTTTTACTGAATACTTAAAAATATTAATGTAAAGGACCACTCCATTTTAAGAACTAATGCACAGAAATTAATAAAAGTGTATAGTCAGTTAGTCCATATTAATCTGGTGCTGATTAGTTTTTCTTTTAAATATCCCAGCAAGCAACCCTACTATAGTGCGCTTTCGCCAATTTCCAAATAACTATCTAAAGATCTTTCATCAAAACATAGATTAAATTAATCTTGACATAAGTTGTTACTGAATAGGGTTTGTTGTAAATCACCCTACGAATGGATCTGCTATGAAACATTTTGCAGGATTTCCATGATTTTAGCAATAGTCATACCTTAAAAACTAATGCACAGAATTTCATATCTTTTGAATCACATTGATTGTCATACATTTGTATGTACTTTTGGCACTGTGATAGCGAATTTTAAAGTATTAAATATGTATGAGGTATTAGCACATCCAGCTTGTTTTTATTGTGACATACAAGACTCCAAAGTTACTTTTTTTGGTGATTTCAAATCTCAAAAACTTTGTGGTTCACATCGAATGGATAGATATATATATTTTTTTTAGTTTCAGCCTTCAAGTGATTTTTTTTTCAGAAATAGCTTTGTTTTTATGCTAATCATTTTAAATAATATCTGAAATGTAATGAAAATAAGTATTTTATTCATAAACGTTTTTGTAATTGTTATAGAAAAACTTTTTGATATCTGTACTGTGAAATGCAGTCAAATTTCTTTTTGAGCGTTTATGATATTTTTCAATTAAAAAAATATTATATATAACGTTTCAGTAGATTACGTCTTACCAGGACATTAATGTATTCAAAAATTTTATTAAATAAAAGTCTGATTTATTTTTATTTTTCAAATAGAAAATGAACAAAATGACAAATAATGAGATGCGAAAAATGTACTTCTTGAAAGAAAATAAATTTAGGGTATGATTAAATCCTATGTCCGCATTTTTATCTAAATTCTAGAATGCAATTATTCGCATCCAAAAAAATACGTCTGCATTTTTTGTTATTTTATGTCTTTCATAATGCAATTTCAAAAAGTATATTTTGTAACTTTAATTCTCATACAGCCAAAAATGTCTAGTACGAGATCGTCGAAGTAACATAATGACAAAAAGAATACATTTTAAATTTAAAAATAACATGTTTTTAAAAAATGAATTTGGGAAAGTTGGTATAAACTTAATATTTTGAAAATGTTATGCAGCATGCAATTGCGCTCGTAATTGTTTGTATAGAAGTATCACTATGTATATTTTCTATTAAAATATAAAGCATCAGAATTTTAATGGATATTTTGGTAATTATCTTGAAATCCTACCTAAAAATATGAAGAATAGTCTTTTCAGATGAGAGAAAATATGTTTTAACAGATAAAAAAATGCAGCTATTAAAATATGCAGACATTAAAACTGCATTATAATTCTACTGCTTGAACATAAATTAGCTGCAAAATAATTGAGGAAACAGGAGTATTTCGAGAAGTTTACAAATCTGAAATTTAATTATATTTAAATATAAAGACATTTGAAAAACAGTTATAGAAGATGTCTTTATTCTCATATTTTTTTTTTTTTTATGCAAGTATTGTATGTAGTTGTTCTATTACAAGATATTTATTCATTCTTTATTATTAATACTTTGATCATTTTTAAAAATTATGAAGAATACCTTTTTCAGTTTTTAGAAATTATGTTTTAAAACACAATTGCTAAATATGTATAGACATTAAAGATACATTGTAAGTTTACTTCTCAAATATAAAGTAGCGCTGCAAACTTGGTAATAATGGGGTGTTCCTTGAAGATTCTGCAACAGAGGTAATGCGATTAATTATTTTTAAATATACACTTCAAAAAAATGCCTTAAATTTACTGCGCAGCAATGTCTCCAGATATTTTTGCCATACAAAATGCAGTAAAAATAGCATACAATCAAATACAACACACCACCTTTCTTTTGAGATAATTTTGTTATCCATTCCTTGTTTGTTTATTTGAATATCGACAAAAACAGCGCTGAGCAGTTCATTTGTGGACGACATTCTTTCTGACGACATTCTTTTGATGAGAAAATGTTTTCTCATCAAATGCTTCACCAAAATTATATTTTAGCTTTTCAGACGAATACAATGTTATTTTATGTGTTTGGACGCTATATACATTTAACATGGTATAATTTAATACATAAAAATATGGGTACTACTGAATTTTCAAGATCTTCTCTTAGGTGCTGCTAATTTTTCTATTTCTAAAAAAATATGGCAAATAAAGGACATAGCCATAATGCAGGTGTACGTGTTCAACACAAATTTTTAATATGTCCAACGAAACTACGGACTTAGCATTTAAATTTTTTTTGCGAGTTTGACAGCCCTGAATGTGTATCGAAAGAATTCAGAAACAGCTCCAACAGCTCCAAAGACGATATTGAGTGCCATCCTAAAATGGAAAAAAGTGTAGGCAGGTTATGTTGAAAAGTATCTCTGTATGTATAAGGACGTGCTCTGAAAGTTTTCGGACCGGACATACACGAAAACATTTCCGATTCTGAACTTGCTTCGGAATCGTCAGCTAAAGTGCTAATATTTACTCTACTTCAGTAATACTTTACATAATAGATCAATTTAAACTGAGAATACATATTAAAGTGCTGCAATTTCTGTGGCAAAGCTTGATTGGCCACAGAGACATCTCACCACACTAAGTGTTGGAGTGTATCTGATTCTTTAGCGTTAACGCTGCGTCACGTGTTATGCTAATACGAGATAGTTACGGACAGTGTTTAAAAAAATAAGATTTGTAGTAGAAATACAGTTACTAAAATTATTTTTTTCTCACCAAATATCTAATACTTCTTGCTTTCTTTTAAACGTATTTCAATTATTATTTAATCATAATACAACAAAAAAAGCTTTAATGTTGTGTTAAAACAAAAGACTATGGGAGAACAATGCTTTTGCAAGACATGTGTTGATGTTCTGGGAAAAAGTTGATGAAAAAGATAACCCAACAATTTTCAAAACGAAGAATGAAAGTTTGTGAAGTTTTAAGACATACAAAAAAAAAAAATCGTTCTCAATGTTGCAAAAATCTTCGGAAGATACTGACTCTTTCTAGAAAATAATTTCAATCCACATCCTCATGCTATTAAAAAATAAAAACTATACTATATAATAGGATATTAACTTTTCAATGTATTCTTATCGAATTCATTATATCTACTGCATATTCCATTATATATGAGCAATTTAAAGATTTCCAATTAATGCTTTTTTTTTTGTCATGTGTGTGCCACTCGTTTCAAAATTATGCTCTTATCCTTATAATTAATGCTTAGAACAAATACAAAACAAAAAAAGTTGGTATTGTGAATTTATTGATATTAAAATGTAAGATAATAATAATAATAATAATAATAATAATAATAATAATAATAATAATAATAATAATAATAATAATAATAATAATAATAAATATTAAATATAAGTAATTACAAAAAATAAGACTGTAGAAGTATAATTTCTTATTCAATCCTTATGATTAAATCTATCACATTGAAAAACTTTTACAAATGTATAGTTGTCATGTTCCAGTAAAAAATTCGTAATAACAACAATATTCTAATAGTTGTAACTTTCTTTCTGACTCTCCTACGCATATGAATAGTATTTCAAATCTAAATCTTCAAACAGAAAAAAAATACACTATAATTAAAGATTTAAAGAGTGGCGATTTTTAAAAGTAGATATTATAGATATTTCTATTCTTAAGGGTTTAAATAAATTTTCCTTTTCTATTTTTGAAACAAAAACGGATTTAAAACAAAATTTCATACTGTAAAGAAAATTTCCTATTTTTATTTCTTTTTTTTTAAACTCTGTATGCTTAAGCATCTTTGTTTAAGCGTTACTTTCTATGCTTAAGCATTACTTTTAGTTTTTTCATTTCTACATAACTATAAGAAAAATATCTTTTGCAAAGTAAAATAACATGAAAAATTTGCATAAATTTTATGATTGTATGATTGTTATGATAATAGAAATAGGGAATGTTGTTCTTTGCCTGCTTGTAAATGTTTCAGTTAGTTTTATGACCATACACATTCCGTGATAATTTTTCATGATTTCAAGACATAAAAAGTAACTCATAAATATTTAGGTTCATCTGAATAACATTTCTCTAAATTTATGTTTTCTGAAAACAAAATTCTGTGACTATAAAAATATTATGAATAAAAAACAAATAAAAATGTATCCCTAAAAATGAGAAAGGTCAAAGTTGCTGAATGTTAAAAACAAAAATAAAATAATTAGACAGAGCCGTAATAAAATTATGTAAACTGTTTTTTATTTATTTATTTATTTATTTATTGTGCAAATATCTTAACTTTTTCATGTAAATTTTCCATTTTACATTTCCATTCAAAAAATACACATAACGAAATCGTTATCAATAAATTGTTGGGATGCTTACAAAAGCCGAATTTTTTTATAAACAATGTATTTCTTTATGAACAAAAAAAAATTACTGATTTTTTAATGTTAAGCGTTTGGAATACTGAGAAGAAAGAAAAAAGGTACACTACTTTTTTCTTAACTTCTTCTTGCTGTGTGCTTTTCAGAAAGTATCTTATTAAATTTTTCTCATTATATATACATTGCAAAAAGAAAAGTTACTTCCCGAAATTAGGTAATTTTTTTTCAATGTTTTCGTTTTATGTGGTATTTTAATGTAATGCGTAGGTATTCTATTGTAAAAAATTTCATGAATTCAAGTTGATTTATCTTAACAAATTTTTGTTTATAACTAAGTGTTTGGGTGCAACGATGAGAGTTCGATGAACGGAAGTTTACCGTAAATTAAGCTAAACATATTTGATATATTTCATTATACTGAATATAACATATAGAGGCAGGACGGGTGTCCATTCTATACATTTTCAACATTTTTATTTTTATTTTATTTATTTTATTTCTATTTGGAAAAGTGGTGTTTTTAGTGCATAGAAAGTAACTGTATCTATAAAAACATTTCTTAAAAGTAAAATAATGTTTATAACTACCCCTTCACAAACTTACAATCTCACAATCTCACAAACCTCTCACTTTCTTTCTTCTTTATACTTGCCTACACACATTTGTTTTGACCATTTAAGACCATTAGAACACCAAACTGACAAATTCCGTTTATGAAAAATTTTGTTATACTTTGTTTAAATTGGTATTTGGATCCCAAAAAACGCTTTATACTGTTGGTAAATAATATCTAAAGTTAAAAATACATTATAAGGTTAATATCTATGCGTAAAACGAAATCTTACCACACATAGTTTTCTCCATTATGGTGGTGGTCACAATTATCCCCACCTGACCCTAACATGTACATGTACAATATTTAACATTATCATATCAGGATATCTGTGTAAATTATTCAATGCTTTATTTTATTATAAAATAGATTTGATTTAATTATTAATTTTTCCGACCTCATTATCTTTATTAAACTGTCTTTGCCGAAATGTGACAAAGGCTTTCCCAAATGGGACCACACATTTAAAATTATTAGAAATAAAGAATTGAAGAGAAAAATCTTAATGATCAAAGTACTAAATTCCAAATACATTTTAAAATTAATTGGTTTAATTATTACTCATAATTACTTAACTTCTCAGACAATAACGTCATGAACAGCTGCAAATCAAATTCTACATGGAATTTCCATGAAATTTTTTGAAGAAATAATTACTTCTAGTCATTAAGTTTTAATGTAGCATTAATTTTCGGATAAGTGTAATACCAGAAAATCGAAACTCCTAATGAGAAGGATTTCAGGGATGATATGGAATTACTTTTCTGAGATAAAATAATTTGATTAAAGTATATTTAATTCTACCATCTTATTGAATTCATGTATATATGTAAGCAAATACACATATTCATGGGTATATTTATTTATTTACTTTGTATTAATAATGTTGTAAAGTATTTAAACATATTCATATTAAAGCAAGTCTTGTAGATGGAAAAAAAAAGTGTACAAAATACCTTAAAAAATCACATTTTATAACTCTTACATATATTTGTATTATCATATTTTTTAAGAGTTATAATTTTTCGTGCATTGTGACCATGACTCAAAGAAATGATAAAATAAAGAATACTGCCCAGTTAAACTGATGGCATTGAGCTCACAGGCTACAAATACTAATTGTAAATTAAAGCCTTATAGTTTCAAGAGTTAATTCCGTTCGAAAAAAATTAAGAACGGGAAACAGCTCTCCCCTTTCCTCATTTTTTATACTTAATCATTGAACCTCCTATACTATCAAAGACCTACCTTATCATATAAAAAATCTATATCCAAAATTCAGAGCAAATGAGATAATTCTTAATAAAAACCCATTTAGCATTTATAAAATTTAAAATGAGTTATCCCCTCTTTTATACTTAACCATTAAACTTCCAAAGCTTTTCAGAGATTTGAACGAAATCTGACAATTCTGCTTGAAAAACCCATTTATATAAACTAAGGGGAGGGGGGCATTAGAACCCCTGTTCCCCCTATTTATACTTATTCAATGAACATCTAATAACAGTCACGGAATCGCCTGATCAGAATGATCCTAATCTAAATTTTGAACGAAAACTAAATTCTGCATGAAAATCCCATTTATATCAACTAAGGGGAGGGGCATGAGCCCCCCGTTCCCCCTCTTATACATATCGAATGAACTCCAAAAACTAATCAGGGAAGCGCCTTGTCAGGATATACCTACATACAAAATTTCAAGTGGATCGGATATTTTTATCATGAGTTATCGCGTTACGCACGAACGCACGTACGAACGTAGGTACATACAGAACGGACGGGCACATAAGCTCTCAGGCTATGATAGCCTGTGAGTTAAAAAACGGTGCAAAAATGCATTTATTTTTCAAAAACAAACTTTATGAAAGTACATAATACAAATAAAAAATATTGCAATACATTCGAAGAGCTCAAAATGTACCCCATAAGCCAAGATGATTGCTTCACATCGGTGTTGCATGGAATTGCAAGTATCTTCAAATCAGTCGTGATCCATGTCCATTATGATCGCAAGATTTAAACCCACTTGATTACTACCGCTGGAGATATCTTGAGGCTGCAGACACATGTGTATTTTCTCTCGGTCAACTGAATTCTTGGAAAAAGTGTCGTATGCTGTTTGTGTAGGACTCTTTTGCGGTTACTTCATAATAGAACGAGGGGGAATGAAAAAAGAATCCTGAAATAAGCAGATCAATACTACTTGTCGTAAAGATTTCTATTTTGCCGAATAACACCCCCATCCTGAAAAAGTCATTAAAGATCAAAAACACCTTGTCGCCACAGCAAACACGCCCACGAGTGACAGCAAGTAGTGGTTGGGTCTGTCTGGACCATAAATCTGTGCTGCTCGAAACACCCTTTCCAATGACCATGAACCTAATGGAATGGATCGTTGAAGCAAAGGAACGTGTTCACAAGACTCCTGGCCAATAGGATTGTGTTCGCGATTCAATGCTGCGCCAACGAGCAATACGCATCACGGTATATTGTGCATATTCTGAGCACTTCTTATGAGTTTTAACCTAGAAGTTTTTATTTAAAATACTAGTAGCAGTTATATACAGCTGTTTCTGTATATTTTCTGGTTGATGTATCATTAGTATTTAAATCATGACCGAATGTAAATGTGTTAAAAGGAAAAAAAATAGACATTTTGTGTAATCGCGACAAAAACACACCTAGGCGTGTTCGCATAATTTACAGAAACTATTTCTGATTCAAAGTTTGCGTTCTCAATCTTCATATTCCAAATACAATTAGTGCATTGCTTTTCTAAGTTATGAAAATCCTTTGTGATACAGAGATAAATTCTTACATTTATGTAAAACTTCTAATTAAAAGTTTGTGTGTTTTTTTACCTTTATCAAAGTTTATTATCTCATAGAGTTCCTTTTTGTTTCCTTCATGTTAAATTCAAGTCATTCGATTTGAAACTCAGTTTTGGAGATTTTTTGATACAGATATCTTATCTCTGCGACATGACATTTTTTTTCAAAATAACTGATGTACTTCTCTTTATACGGTTACATGATAAGACCCTAAAAATAATCAGGTTTACACTCGAAAAATTTTACAGCTTATTCATGTATAAGCGCATTCAACTTTAAATATAATAATATTATATTCTAATATCAATATGTCTTCACTTTTTGCTAATTTCCCCAGGAAAATCTTACATATAAATAGGCGTAAAGCGTTTTCCAATAATAAATACATTAGAAAAATTTGTTTTTTTATACAAAAAAACCAAAATGATTATTAAACATTACTCAATTTTCGTTTATTGAAATTTGTGCTTAGTTAAGCACATGTTGTTTGTCTAATACAATTTCTATATTCTAACTGTCATGTAACTTTTAATATGTGTTGAAAATTGATGCTAACATCAATTTTTAATGCTTTTAAAGTACAGCATATTCCATTTAACAAATGATTTCTATCTAATTTGAAATTGAATCGTATTTTTCGTCAATAAAATATCAACACTTTATTTTTTATTGATAGAATTTGTACAAACAGTAGATTTATGAAACTATGTAAGCAATTTTATAAAATTCATAAGCAATTTTTTTATTTGAAATATTTGACTAAATTAATCTTATTCTGAAGTCTATGTATTACATTTGAAAAATCTTAACTTTTTTAATTCTAAATGAAGTTATATATATATGTGTGTGTGTGTGTTTAAACGGCTTTCTTCACTGGAAGCCACTATTTATTGTAGTAATTTTTATCTAAAAGCATTTCAGGTAAACTGCAAAACGTAATATAAAAACAATTCTTTTTTTCTAATATATATGACTACATTCATCGTAGGAAAACATTAAAGCAGATGAAACTGATACTGTTAGAGGATGTAAGCAATTTAATACTTTCTTTTCACGTTCAGAATATGCATTGTAAATTACAAAAATGTTAATTTCAAGTCACAAATCATTCTTACAATGAAAGATTTAATAAAGTTAGAATTGAAAACAGCGATTTTTAAGAAACTAGAAAGAAGAAGTTGTATACTCTACTAAGAGTTTTCCGTTCCATGCTCACGATAAATTTGAATAAAAATAAAGAGGTACAGCTTTTGTGTAGAATACTGTAAATCCAAAAATTTTAATCTTCATGGACAGAGAATATTCAAATTTGCCATTATTAGAATTTTTACATTTATCTGCCTACACTGTAAAAGAGAAAATCTGTCAAATTACTAAATTTTTTCTAGCAGACTTGTATTCCAAGAATTTTTCATGTAACGATAACAGCAAAATTTCATGTAATCGAGGAAGTTTACATGAATGTTTGCTGTTACTGATATGAAATGTTCTTGGAATACAAGTTTACTAGAAAAACCTTAGTAACTTTACAGATTTTTTTTTCACAGTGTATGTAACATATTAAACATAATAAATCTAAATTGTTTTCCGTTAATTTATTCACATTGTAACGAGACTTTTATACAATGGAATAGGGATTTTTTTAACTGTTAAGATTAAATTTCTCTTAAAAAGGAAAGATAGAGTACATACATAAATAAATTTATGAATTTTGCTTCTTTCAAGAAATGTTATTTCCCTATGAAATTTTTAAATAGTTTGAAGATTTTTTAGTAAAAACATTATTACGTAAAAGCACCCCCAGCATAATTTCCATTTACTAATGAAATTTTATTATTCTGAAAGCATTGTTTCAGTGCTTAAAATGATCATCTGCTATAAAAGCTAGGAAGCAGTTTTTATTGTTATAAAAATATTGATCCAACATAATTCACTATTTTAAATGTATTGAAGAATGTATATTTCATTTTTAAATACATGTATGTGTAACACTATATTCGTTAATACGAGTATGATTTTAAAATTATTGATAAGAAATGTGGTACGTTAGTATTCACATCTTAACAGAATTAAAAATATTTCTGTACTATAAATAACGCATGACAGCTATTATAATACAAATATTAATAGGTGATATGTTATATTAATTTGAACAAAAATCTTATACATAACATGTTTGTTCAAATTTTATGTTTATAAATTTTTATTTTTACAAATGTATAAACATAATTTTATGCGGAAATCATCTTTTAATTTTATACATAAAATGAAAGTTTTATTGTTTTATACATAAGAAAAGTTATACATAAAATTTTCCTTGGCACATTTGGAATGATTTGGAAAATTTGTGCTCCATTTAAGTTTCCGCTATAATGAGATAAAAGATAATCTATATTTTTTTGTTAATTCCAAAGTATTTGTCTAATGAAATATAAAAGAAGACATGAAGAATTTCTATATAAAAAATGTGAATAATATGATAATAAGTATCCAGCGTAGAGTAAAAAAGCAATTGATATTAGTAAATCTATTAATAAATTGGTCAGATATTTGCATGAAAATTTTGCAATAACTTCAAAATCGAAATTACATTCTAAGAATGTTTAACACGATAACAATATTGCTGACTTGGGAGTTTGACACCGGAATAACAAGGCAAATAAGTAAATAAATAGATAAATCCGGTACTTGTCTAATTTTGATTTGCAAAAATCAAAGCTCCATTAAAACCAGCGCTGTATTAGCAGCGTTTGAATAATAATCTAATCAAATAAAAAATGTAATTTTAGTTCCTCCGAGTTCAAAGAAAAAAAAGGCACTTTCTAGATTCATTAATGTATTACTATTTTGTTATTCATAGTTTGTAACGTTAAAGATCGTAATATATTAAAAACTGTTTTCTCTATTTAAAAAATAAAAAAGAATGAATTAAGAAAAGTATAACAAGTTGGAAATTGCACGTGAACGTAGCAAATTAGGTGCGTTCGTACGATAACGAAGTTTTAAAAATATTCAGATCTTGCTGATATAGTAGAGCGTACTCCGGATACAGTATAGTAGTCGAAATCTTTACGTTTCTGTAAACATGCAGGAAGTAATTTTTATTACACCTCAGCAACGTATATCTTATTCATAAAATGTGAAATTGTTGAATATAATTAAAACACGTACCAAACCATGTTTGCCCGTATAGCATTATATAGTGGAATACTTTTGTGTGGCCCTGTAATTTAATAATAAAAATTCTTTGCATCACAGATTGTACAGAATGCATATTTTAGTATATATATCATAGATTCATGCCAATTCTATTATGTTCGAATGAATGTAACATCATTAAAATGCATTTTAAACTTTTTCCCCATTGACCGTAATGTACTGGAATCCTTTTGATTGTCCCTGTAATTGATCCATGCATCCGATTTTCATAACATTTGAAATGCCTCGACAAAATTACGCAATAATTATATGTTTTAAATTTCAAACGATTAAAATGCATTTAAAACTTTTTTCCCTATTGACCGTAATGTAACGGAATCCTCTTGAATGTCCCTGTAATTGACCTATCCATCCGATTTTCGTAAAATTTGAAATGACTCGACAAAATTATGTTATAATTATGTATTTTAAATTTCAAACGATTCGGTTGGGTAGTTTTTGCGTTGTTATATGCGGACAGACGGACAGACGGACGGACGGACTGAGCGACAACAATAGGTGCTACGTATTTACACAATTACGAACGCACCTAAAAACATATAAAAATAGACAGCTGTGAGAAACTCAGAGTTTTTCGACATTCATAATCCTTTAAAATTTAGGGGAAGGGGGAGGGGGTCGGTGATCAAACTCAAAGACAACGTATACTGTAAAAATTAATTCTATAAGTTTACTAGAAACTTTCTCGTAAACTGGGATTCGTAGAAATTTTTATGTAGCGGTAACATCAAAAAACCATGTAACCGATTTTGTTCCACAAAGTTTTGCTGTGAGTGTTACGCAAACAGGTGTAAGAATCTTAATTTCCTAGGAAAAGTTTAGAAATTATTCAGATTTTTATTTTTTATTTTCACTGTAATAGGGTTACCTCATCAATAATTTCAAGAAGGACGTTATAAAAAAAATTATTATTTTTTTTTTTAATATCAACCACTTTTTCCTAAATATGGAAGCATTAAGCATAGTGGTGTTGTGTAAATCGCTGAAATTATAAGAATAGGTGATTCGGGATTAAATTAAAAAGAAAATAATTAATATAGACACTTTTTTAGTGTGAAATCAAAATTTCTGAATGAAAAAAACGAAAGAAATATAACAATCTTTCTGGTCTGTACAGTGTTAATATATGAAAAGAATTGATCAGGCAGTGCAGTACCACTAAATTATAAATAAGTTTTCAGTCTTTGAATGACATTTTTTAAGCTAAATTTTAAAATTTTAAATGATCATATTTGATTGCTTCCAAAGAAATAAGTTTCTAAATTCTCGGATGTGATTTATCACGTATAAACCTTTACGATTTCCAGATGTTCAATAGGTTTGATTTTCTTAAAATGTAAATATTTCTAATTTTAGAAACTGTGATGATCGATAAATACTTTTGTAATGTTAAAAAAAAAATTTTAATCGAGATAACATTGATCCGAACTATTTAATTAACGGATATTTGTTTCTTGAATTTGAACTTAAACTTCATTGTTTTGTTTTCATGTTAAAAATTTTATTAAAAATTTGGTTTTATATTTAGTATAAAATGTTTAATAGCACACATTTGAATCATATATACATGTTTTTAAATAAATTTACAATTAAATATCAAATATTTATGTTAATGCAAAAACAAATTCCTCTATCTACTTTAATGTATTTTAAAAAGAATGAATTTAATATTTCATAGCTTTAAAAACTAATATTAAGATGAAAATAATAAAATCATATAAAAAAATTGTTTAATCCTGAAATGTTTGATCTCAACATTCTTTCTAATAATATTTTTTTTTCGTGAATTTGAACTTTAATTTTACTTTTTCTTTTCAGTTTAAAAATTTATTTAAAACACTTGCTTTTATATTTGGTAGTAGAATATTTAATAGAATAACTATATATACATACTAAAAAATTGTATAATTAATGTATCAAATACTTATGATAGTGCTAAAAAATTAATATTTTTTCATTGGTCTACTTCAATGTATTTTAAAAATAATGGTTTTAATATTTCATAGCTTTAAAATCAATATTAAGATGAAAATAAAGTAAAAGAATTTTGAAAAATTGAATGGAGCTTTAAAAAGTAGCTAATTTTTACAGTATTATTTTCTTTAAAAACTGGAAACTTAGTGTTTATAAATTAAAATATGTCATATAAACAATATATAGAACGAAAATTTTAAATGTTACAATCGCTTATTTATAATCCAAAATAATATTTTTATAATGTTTAATAGGTTTTGAAGAAACAATCAAAAAATATACACTTTCAATCATTAAGTCTGAAGCTCAAATTTAATATATTTTCTAAATATAATTCACACTGATCTCTTTTTAAGACTAATATAGTATAAAAGGGAAAAATAATGCATTTCATTTTCCTCTTATAAGACGAGGCAAAAATGACTTAGAAGAAAAATCCCGATTTTAATAAGAGGCTCTTTAGTGAGATTTTAACATTTTTAGGCATAGTAATTTAATAATCCTTTGATATTTTGTAAAAGAGTTCTGCATTGGAATATTTTGCAAATGCATTCATGAATTGTGTCTAACAAAGCGTTGAATTTTTATGTTCAGAGATAAGATTTTCTTTTTTAAGGAATGCTTCTATATGAATGGAATATGCCTCTTTGAAATATAAAATGGACTTAAGAGGTCACACGAATCGCTGATAAAACACAGATGATAAAATGTTAATCTATGGTGGCGTTAATTTCAAATATCTTGCTCAAAGTTTAATATTTTCACAAGATTTTTTAAAATATGATACCTGAAAACGATCTACGACCGGGCTAATTTTTACCTTTTCCATTTTGGTTTCAGATTTTTTTTTTACCGGTTCTGAAATAGAAACTAGCATAATATAACATAAAAATATATATTATTCTAAAAATATATAACTAAAATCGAAAAAATAAAAATTAGCCCGGTTGTAGATTGTATTCAGCTATCCTATGCAAAAAAAATAAAAATATTACAGTTTTACCGAGATATCTGAAAATAACGCTCTCATAGACTTTACATTATTATCCGAGTCTTTTTCGGCGAGTCGATAATCTTAATAAGATAAAGAATTTACTTTTAAAAGTGCTTTTCAAGCTATCTTATTTAATGTCTTTTATAAAAAATATAAGTATTTATGTTACAAAATACTTAAATATAAGCCGATACCGATTATGAAAGAGATATTTTTTAAAGTGAAAATACATTTAAGGATGCTTATACAAATGAAAGTTTATGGAAAATTTATATATGTATAATCTTGAATCGTACAAGAATGGTTCACATTTTGACAGTGTAAGACTATTTTTACCATATTAATAGAGCTTATGACAGTACAGTGCCTCTATCAGCGATTTTAGAAACTAAAACAAGGCAGCAAATTTAGACATTCATGACATTAAACTTTACTCACCTAGAAGATTCATTTTAATAGCTGTTGTCATTTATTGCTTTAAAAATTTTAAAACACATAAGGACATTTTATGTAATTTGAATACCCTTAGTAAATTAAATATTCTTAACAATTATTACGAAATTTTGAATACAAATTATAGAAATGCAGATTTTATTTAAAAGATATTTGCTTTAATTTGAAGAAAATGCAAATAAAATATATTTTTAAATTATATTATTATTATTATTATTATTATTATTATTATTATTATTATTATTATTATATATCGAAGTTTATTTAAAGCGAACTCATAAGTAATTTAAGAACGTGCATTTAGACTTTAGTAACTTTATGCATTAAACTCAAATAAGAATAACTTCAATAGCTCTTTTATATCTTATGAAATATTTAAAAATCGCCTGTATATTTATAGAGCAAGTTGTTAATTGAATATTATTTATATTTCTTATGAAATGTTCAATACTAACTTCAGAACTGTAAATCTGGATTACTTTTAAAACTTTTTCTTATTTTAAGGATAATAAAATGCGGAAAACATCATTGTAAATTTCTTTAAAATCATGTCAAAAAAAGTTTAATATCGATTCAATTCGACTAATTTCGTTTTAGTCGATTAAATTTTTGTCTAAACACTGTACACATAACAATAAAATGAACTTCCAATTAAATAGCCATTTTTGAACAGAATGTTATCGAGATACATTTTAACATTTCAAATCGTCTTAAATTAGCAATAATTTCATTTTTCAAATAAAAAAAATTCGAATTTTGTGCATGCATTTATGACATGCCATGCATATATCTGTATGTTCCATATTTTTCTTAGATAAGATTTTCTTGTGAAAAAGTGTATTTTGAGATTTCTAAAATGAGAAGATCGATAAATAACTTTCTGATATTCAAAAGAGTTTTAATCCCAGCAAATGTGACTTTAACCTCTTACCATAGATATGTTTTCTAGAATTTAAGCATTAAATTTAATGCTTAATTTTAAACGTAAAATTCTATGCCAAACACTTTCTATTGCATTTTGTATAAAACGTTTAACAACACATATTTGAATAAAATATTTTGATACAAAAAATATTTAAATTTGAAGTTCAGATGTTTATGTTAAAATAAAAAATTGTAAAAAAAAAATAATAATAAATAAATAAAATATAACTAAATATTCCTTTCTTACATATTTAGTGTAGTTTAAAAAAATGTATTGTTATACACTGCTCAAAACAATTAAAGGATATTGCAGTTTTAGGTGGATTTTGTGTCTGGGAAACTTTTTAGCTGATTGATACATGGTCGACAGACATAGTAGGTTATATGAGAATAAATTACACATGTTTGGTTGAAAAATTGCATTTTATTGCGCATTTGTGTACAAAAGGAAAAAAACACAATTTGTGCATATGAGAAAAAAAAGAATAATAAAAGATGTTTTCTTCAAAGAAAATCATTTCAGTAGGGGGTATGGTTTCCACGGGCGGCCAGCAATGTTGAACACTTTTGAGGCATGGACTCAATGAGGCTATTAATGACGAGTTGGGGTATTCTTCCCCACTCTTCCAGAAGAGCTCTTTCCAGTTCTTGGAGAGTTTGTGGGGGTTGTTGGCGGCCAGAAACTCGTTTTCCTAGAGCGTCCCAAACGTGCTCGATTGGATTCATGTCTGGAGAACACGCTGGCCATTCCATTCGAACGATTCCTTCCTCGAAAAGGAAATCCTCCACCAGGTTTGCACGATGTGGCCTGCAGTTATCGTCCATTAAAAGAAAGTTATCTCCGATTGATGCAGCGTGATGGACTACAATAGGTCTGAGGATCTCTTCCCTATATCGGCGACCAGTCAGAGCTCCATCTCGAATGATGTAGAGGTCAGTGCGCCCGTCAATGGAGATGCCACCATACACCAACACTCCTCCACCACCAAATCTGAAACTTTCGTGCACGAACGCAGGATTATTCCTAATGCCGCGGTCCCTCCAGATGAAAATACGCCTATTATCCGGATGCACAGAAAAACGGGACTGGTCAGGAAACAGAATATTGCTCCATTCATTTCTCCTCCAGTTGACATACTCGGTTGCCCACTCCCTGCGGTCGCGACGATGCCTTGATGTTAATCTAACACATACCATCGGTCGGAGAGCATACAGACCTACAGCATGGAGCCGGTTTCGAATAGTCTCAGTTGAAATCGTTGTGCCAGTAGCCGGGCGAAAGTGTTGTTGGAGAAGAGTAGCGTTCATGTTTCGGTGTCTCCGAGCTGTTAACGCTGAATAACGATCTTCATTGGGCGTTGTTGCCCGTCTACGACCTTCTCCTGGTCTTCGGCCTGCACATCCAATCGCCAAAAAACGGTTCCAGATACTGGAAATGACACTTTGTGACACTCAAATGGCTTGTGCTGTTCGGCTAGAGTTTGGTCCCCTTCTAACCTACCAACAATTCTCCAAGCTTCTGAATCTGTCAAATGACTTCGCTGAGACATCGTACTCATCGAAACAAAGCAATCACTGAATGCCGATCATCCTTGTCTTCATTCTCTTTTATCCAGTTGAAAGTCAAATTTCATTCGCTGCCGCTGAAGCGACGTTTTTGACGTCGAACTCAAAATTTGCATACTCTACAGTTTGAAAGTCAGAAAAATTTGCATTTGTGATTCTCTTCTTCTATTTTCGGCAATAAAAAATTCGTTTATATCTTTATTTTATATAAAACTTCAAATATCCTTTAATTGTTTTGAGCAGTGTATAATACTTTTGAGCGGAATATTAACAATAACAAAGTAAAATTTATTACTGTTTCATCATAATTTGAATTTAGCCTTAAAATCTAATGTATCTAATTTTTCGAATAATACATTTTTTAAAGAGACAGAAACCTTATGAATTTTTGAGGAATTCTATAAAGTTATCATTTTACACAAAAAGCCATAACATGAACATGGAAGACAAATACAGCTCAGAAGCTTTTACTGTGATAAGCGTTTTAAAGTCAAATAAATTAATTCGGGATACTAACATTCATCTTAACCCTTTTGGGTCCAAAATTTATTTAACTTTGTTAAAAAAAAAAGCCTATAGCATTGAAACAAGCTATGCAAATACATTAATTAGGATTAAGAAATATTTTGTAAAAACATTGTCTTAAACATTACGAATGTTTTTTGTTTTGCACACTGTACAATTTATATTAGTCTGACAATAGGCTTAGCAAGATTTTTTGGAGTTGTTTAGATATTACATTACAACGAGATTTCGCTAGTATTGCACCTTTCTTATATTTTTTTGTTTCATTACACATAATACTTTTAGGAATATAAGCTTTATTTTAAATTTAAAGATTGAAATATATGTTTAAAATAAAAGAATGACCAATGGTGCATAGAGATTTAAACATATACTTATAATTAGTATTACAAAATGCCTAAACATAAGTATTAATGAAGAATTGTTTCGTAGTGAATATAAATACATAGACTCATACTAATATTACTACATGTAAACAGTAACAAAAGTATTTGCTAAAACAAAATCATATTTAATTAAAAGACATGTACTTTAAAAAATACATTACACCCAAAAGGAACAACAATACAATTTAAAATTACACAGATGAAATACTTAGTAAAGGATATTATTATTTATTTAAAGAAATAGTTATTTAACACTAGAACGGCGGTAGGGGTCATTTTGACACCTGAGCACTTTCGTCCTTGGATCACTTTTGTTTGGTTGGAAGAAATCGTTTGAAATTTTTTGACTTTTCCTAAATAGATAACATATATTTCTTTTAAAAAAATCAACATTCTAGATTTGTTAGTTTTTGAAATATTTGCATGTATTCCTAGAACGGCGGACGGGGATCATTTTGACCCCTTTGGTAAAATAGTCTTTGTACGCGAAGCATTATGAAACCATGAGAAAAATTCAGTGATAAGCTTTTTTTTGGATGCATTTATACTGTCTCCCAGAGAAATACAAACCAGGGTGGTCACACTATATTGTTATCGCTAAGATAGTTGTTTTCCTTTGTTAGCTTTTTTCCATTATTTTGAAGAAAATATTTCAAAAGAAAAAAAAGCAGGTGCAGGGTTTTTCATACTTACATTTCTTTTCACAAATAGACAAATGTATTTTCGCATTTGTTACTTTTGTTAGTTCAGATTACTCGCAGCAGGTGGTAACCGTAGGGGAGGGATTTTATGATTTGAGTACGAATTCCATTGTTCCTAAGGCAGGCAGTTGAACGTATATCTTCCCGCTTTCATCGACAAAAGGGTGTCAATTTTTTGGCCATAATCCCTTTCTTTGCACCTGTCTGTTTTCGTTCTCGCAATAAAAGAAACATAGATGACGCCGGTGAAATGAATCCAGGTCCCTGTGTGGAACGCGCGAATACCAGTGACAGTTTGGCGGGAAAATTCTGCCGTCACATTCATTATCGCCTTACCTTTATTCAGTGAATGATACGCTGAAACATAAACTCTGTCGTTTGCTGATATTCTGACTTTTTTCCATCTTTATTTTCAAATTTTACAAAATATGTCTTATAAGCGAAAAAGAGGTCTTACTAATGAAGAAATTAAGAAAATGTTGCAGGAGCTCTCTGAAAATGAGTCTGACGGAGGTGAAAATGATAATTTTTCTGTAGAATCTGAAGATGAATTTCAGACACAAACTATCCGAGGACAGTGATGTGAACGAAGAACAGCTAAGCAGAAATAAACGAAAAAAAGCGGATCAGGGTATTAACAAAACTGTTTTCACTGCCCCTGATAACACTATCTGGAATGAAATAAATTCTAAAAATTCAGCTTGCGGCCGTGTTCCTGCTTATAATGTTCTAAAAGAAACGGCGGGACCAACATCTTTTGCAAAGACTCGTGTTTTTGAGGACAAAGTGTCTAGTGCTTTCAAGCTTTTCATTGACGATGCTATCTTGTTGCATATAAAGAAATGTACAGAATCAGAAGCTCATCGACAACGTGGAAATAACGACTGGAGTTTATCTCTAGCTGAGTTAGAGGCTTTTGTTGCTATATTATATATTCGTGGAGCAACAGGAGCAAAGGGTTTAGATTTATATTCATTGTGGTCTGAAGCATGGGGCATACTATTTTGCAAAGAAACTATCTCAAGAGATAGGTTCAAAGAAATAAAAATATTTTTGAGGTTTGACGAAAAAACAACAAGATCTAGTCGATTACAGACTGATAAATTTGCTCTTGCATCTGAAATGTGGAATAAATTTATTGAAAATTGCAAAACATGCTACCTATCAGGACAAAATATTACAGTTGATGAACAATTGTTCCCATCTAAAGCTAGATGTAAATTTACGCAATATATGCCAAATAAACCTGATAAATTTGGAATAAAATTTTGGTTATCTGTTGACGTTGATACTAAATACCTCTTGAATGGATTTCCTTATCTAGGAAAAGATGAAACAGCAAATCCTCAATTACGTTTATCTGAAAATGTTGTCATGAAATTAACAGATCCCCATCTAAACAAAGGGAGAAATATTACGACAGATAATTATTTTAATAGCATCAAATTAGCTGAAATGCTAAAATCTAAAAATACAACATTGGTTGGCACAATGAAAAAGAACAGAGGAGAAATTCCTATAGATTTGAAAAATATGCGCAGTACTCTTTATTCATCGAAGATAGTCGAACATGATAATATGACACTTACCATCTATCAAGCCAAACGAAACAAAAGTGTTTTTCTATTGAGCTCATTACATTCTAGTGTAAAAACTGAGGACAGCCTGAAAAAGTTGCCAGATTCAATAGATTATTACAACGCAACAAAGTGGATATTCGTGATCAGATGTGCCAAAAATACTCCGTTAAATCTGCTTCTAGACGATGGCCTGTACATAGCTTTTTCAATATTTTGGATCATGCAGCTTTGAACTCCTGGATAATTTATAAAAGTGTAACAGGCAAGCCCCTCAGTAGAAGAGATTTTCTATCGAAATTAGGAGAGGAATTAAGAATGGTTCTTATGGCTTCAAAACTCCCAAAGATCCTTCCTGAATCTTCAGAAAAAACAAACGAAAATAAAGTGGATATAAAGAGAAAAAAGTGTCAAGTACAGAAATGCAATGGAAACAAATCTCAAGAATTTTGTGCATCGTGTTCCAAAGTTGTGTGCGGAAAATGCACTGGAAAAATTGCTAAAAATTATTTTTGTATCAATTGCATTAATGTCTAATACATGTACGGGACTATGTTAAGCATTAAAAAAATTCAAACGAAATGCTTTAGATATAAACCATTCAGCTACATTTATAATGAAATAAAGGAAACAACAGAATACGTTTCTCATTTATTGGATTCAGAGTGTGGTTCATTCGGCGAGTAAGTAGATTTTAAAAAAATATATTATTTTATAAATTGTGTTTTATTTTAGTTAACATTGGTTTTAATTTTTGAAAACATTTATTTTAAACCATTTTTATGTCAAATTAATGAGTTTTTTGAGTAGTTAATGTGTAAAGTGTTTAGTGTGCGATCAATATCGCCTTGCAGCCGTTACATACACAGTACTTTAAAAATTAAATAAAATATCGAGTAATATTAACTATAAATTATGAAATACAGGGAAATTACATATTTGTCACAATGTATGCCATTTAAAATTGTTTTAGCATTGTTATTTAAGTAGTTTCATCGAGGGGTCAAATTGACCCCTTCCGCCGTTCCAGTAGGTAAAATTTTGCCGCCGTTCTAGTGTTAAAGAAATTTCAAGTGATTTCAGCAATATAACTGGATTTCGTCAGGATTTAAGATTTAACCTGATTCTACGATAGTTAATGGTAGATATCGCAATTACATGTCAGTCATGAATAAGGTATGGACAAGTGACGTTCGTAATACTAGATTAAATCTAAAATCCTGATGAAAGATATGTTGAAGTGTAATTTGGAGGCATATGTACCTTGGAGGCACATTGATTGTGCCATCATCTTATGGTCTAAATTAAACTAAACTGTTACTTGCGTGTATCTGTTACTAAAAGCCCTTAATCTCTGATTACACATACAAGAAACAAATATTTTAGTTTAAATTTTTTACTCAAAATGGCTGTTCAATCAATGTGAATCCAAGGTATACCACCTTCCCCTACATAGCCAAAAATAATGGATTTTTTAACTTATTTAAAACTGATTTGGTTATCATATACGAAGTGAATCACTTTCAATATTTTAAATTACAAAAGTCTGTTCATCATGAAAAAAATTATAATATTTATGCTGTAAAAAAATTCTGTAAGTTTACTAAAAGTTTCCCGGGAAACTGGAGTTTTAGAACTACTACCTCTGACAATAAATTTCGGTGAATAGTCCTGTAACACTAATGTATATTAAATATTAACAAAAGTTACCATGTCATCCTTCAAAATAGTAATCTCAGATAACTATGCACCGCTGAGTTCTGTTATACATTTCCTGGGTAATTTGCAAGAAGTCTTCATTTGGGATGGAGTTCAAAAGCTTCGTCACGTTTCGTTGGATGTCAGCAATATCGTCAAATCTCTTTCAAAGAGAGTTTGAATGTTGAAAGGAAGAACTCTGGAGAATTGAGACCTGGTGAGTATGGTGGATGTTCAATTTGCATCACTTCTCATGAATTTTTTTCGGTATGTTGCAAAAGCTTTAAACCAAACTTTAAATTTATCTTTGGTTCTTTCATTTTCTTCTTCTCAGTTAAGAACCAACACCCTAAACAAGCACTTAGTAAAGCACGTCTTACACAGAATATAAAAAACGCTCAACTGAACAACAGTGGGGGAAGATGGTCAACACTTGGCTCTATGCAGGTGCAGCGTTTTGTTTCCCTAGTGTTGCCAGATTGGTCGTTCTGAATTCATTCTCTGAACTTTATTGTCAGAGGTAGTATTTATGTAACGGCGAAATTTCGTGCAACAGACACACGTTTGTACTGTAAGCAAAAAAAAAAAAAAAAGTAAGTTTACTAAGAAATTTGAGGAAATTAGAAGGCCTAGAACTTTTTAAGTAAGTACAAACCGGATTACAGATAAAATTTAATTAAGATTACTGTAATTTTAATAAATTCGTTTGTAAAGCCACAAATTCATGTATCTTTATAGAAAACTGGTCTTTTAGATTTACATTTGTTTTTAGTATGTGTATAGAAAAAATTCTATTAAGCACACAAATTTCTGAAACACTACACCTTTAAAACTATTTTTTTTAATAGTATAAGATATTTTAAAGATAACTTTTAGCTGCAACACATGCGGTTCATTTTAAAGTTACTCTCAATCTGAAAATATCAAACGCTTTTATATCATTTTAATATCATCAATAAAAGGAAATAGAAAGATTATGTTTTTCTAACGTTAAGAAGAAATATAACTTAGAGGAACAATTCAGATGTAGGAAATAAAGTTCTTAAACAAGATTTTAACAAACATAAATTATGACTCCACTTACTTTTATCAAAAGCATTATACTTTCGAAAATTTATCCCATGCATCCATATGTTGTCTTGAATAAAACGTTAAATTTTCCAGATATTCAGAAAAATGTGCATATATCTTTTGAAAGGAAATGCTTCCAACTTTAGAAAAGGAAATGATCGATAAATGTATACCTAAAAGTTAAAAGATTTAAGATACAGAAACTTTGTTTGATGTGCAATTTATGATAGAGTTTTATTTAGAGAAAGTATACTTTGTTCTATTTTTACAAGAAGAAAGCATTGGGATCGTGAAAAATTCTGACTCCTGTTTTCAATCGATTTATACGTTTTAGATGGATCCACACGCGATTTTATGTTTTTGTAGAAAATGGATGACAGTCACACATTTTTGGTGTGTCACACTACAAAAATTTTATGGGTACAACGTTAGATAACGATACACGGCTGTTAGACCACGATGTAAAATGGAGCTCAGTACTTTTTTTGTAAATTGCATAAAAAATGGCACGTAAAATCTCGTAGTACCCTTGCCTATAATTTTACCTATAAACCAGTTTTTTTTTTATTATTTTAATTTTCGAAACCAGTTAGAACAGGTTCTGATATCAGAACTATCATAGTATGAAAAATATATAACAAAAATTGAAAAAGTAATAACTAGTCCAGTTGTAGATCGTCCTCAGTTACCCTCTGCAAAAAATATCATGTAGAAATATTGAACTTTTAGCGAGATATTTCAAAAGAACGCCCCCATAGAGTTAACATTATCATCCTGGTCTTTTTCAGTCAGTAGTGTAGGTTCCTAATGAAAAAATTATATAGGATACAATCATTTACGTAGAGATATCGTAAAGTTTTAGCTATGAGCATGGAATTACTGAGATATCTGGATAAAATTTTATTGTGGATATTAAATGACTCTTGTGTACCTAATATTAGAAATGACAGTTATAGTTTTGATTTGCTTGTTTTTAGGAAAAAAGAAGATTGAAGTAACACGCAGTCTGAAGAAGACAGAGGCTCGCACCATGATTCAGTTTCTATATTTGAAAGGCTAAAATGTATAATGAAATTTTGGTTGTTTATAGAAGTGATATTTTATATGATACTGTCTTTAACCTTCTAAGTGTTTGGAACAAAATATTCTGTTCACTAAGATCTAGGTTTCATTGCAGTATAAGTAATGTTTAAGATAATATAACTCTATAGATTTAATGAATTTTCAATATATTTTAGAATGATTAATACTCTCAAGAATTACATTCATATTTGTATTTGAGTTTTTTCTTTACATAATGTTGAAAGAATCATATTATCTGAGTGTTTAAAACAAATTTAAGAGAAAAAAACATTACTATTTTACCCATTTGCAAGGGAAATGAGAAATAATTTTTCAATCAGGCAACATCTCCCTCACGGACTATGCTGCCTCAATGAAGAATATGGAGTCTTTTATTCTATTAGACCGAAAGGCAATGATCTAACTGTTCATGCATGTTGTTCTTCTAAAAAAATAATTTTGATATTATATATTAGTAAAAATTATTGTAAAAACAAAATAAAATGTATCTATCATTTATTAAAATCGAAATCAGTTTCTAGAATATTAAATATGCGAATCCAAAATTACTGATCACATTGACAAAAATAAATAAATTAATAAATAAATAAATAAATAAAAATAAATAAATAAATAAAAATACTCACATTGCACAAATTTCCATGAAAACGTTTAAGACATCAAGTGAATGTTAAAATTCCAGTGCTAAACTGTTAAAAGACGTGTCCCAGTTTGAACCAAATTTTAATGCTGAATAGCTACCTCGGTAAGATGGTGAAATCTCGAACCAATATTTGGAATGACATTGAAACACGAAGCTCCAAATGTTGTTACGAGATTTCATCATCTTATGGTGGCAGCTACCGAGCATCCCGGGCGCAGAATCGGCACAACTCTGCGACGCACGTCGCAAACTCGTGGGAAAGTTTGCAGACTATTTTTCAACTGTTTAAAATTTTGCAAAAAGTTAAAAAATTTGGTCCTAAATCCAAAAATTTGGACATAAAGTATATTGCGAATTTCGACAAATAGTCTTCGAAAAGAAATCAGTTTCGTCATTGATCGCGGGACACACGTGAATTTTGTCAAAGGAACGCTGAAAAACGCGAATTTTGTCCCGGCAAAAAAACGTCAAATTTCGTTAAAAAATTATGAAAAAACGGTAAATTTCTTCCACAAATCTCAAAAAATGGCAAATTTCTTCAAACAATCCCAAAAAATGACAGTTTTCGTCAAACAATCACGAAAAACGTCAAATTTCTTCACAAAAACAGCAAAAAAAAAGACAAATTTCTTCAAAAGTTCGCGAAAAAACGGCAATTTTTTCAAAAAATAGCAAAAAAACCGGCATGTTTATTCAAAATATAACAAAAAAAGGCAGTTTTTTCAAAAATCCCAAGAAAACGACAAATATCTTCAAAAAATTGCAATAAAACGAAGTTCGCGAAAATTCGCGAAAAAGTTGTAAATTTCTTCAAAAGATAGTGAAATAACAGGTAAGTTTCTTCAAAAGATCGCGAAAAAAGGCAGTTTTCGTTTAAAAAATCATGAAAAATGGCAACTTCCGTCAAAAAATTGCGAAAAAACGGCAGTTTTTGTTAAAAGATCACGAAAAAACGGCAAATTCCTTCAAAAAAATCGCAAAAAATTGAAAGTTTTCGTCCTAAGATCGGAATGACATCTCTTCATTCAAAAATGACATCTCCTCAAAAAATTGCAAAAAATCCACAAATTTTATCAAAGGGAAGCCCCCCCCCCACCTTTCAGGTAATGCATGAGGTGTTAAAAATTCTGAGAACAAAGGCAATTTATTTTTAAAAGTTCTTTCCTTTTATGTCTATCACAAATACTTGGGAGGTTTGAGTGCATATAATGTAATGAGAGGGATTGGTCTGCAGACTGTTTTAAGTTTTTACTTGTATTGCAGACTGCAGAAAAATATTCTGCTGCTGGGCCGAGCATTAAAATTTGGTTGAAGCTGGAGCAAAATTTTTAACAGTGTACACCTTGTAACAGTTCACCTTGAGTTGAATAATTAACATTCACATAAACAACAAAATAAATATACTAAAACTAATTTCAGGTATCTAGGTATAATATGTTCAGTTAAAACACATTAAAAATATTTTTAAAATACATTAAAATCATTAAATACTCTGTTAAAAATCTTTTCTACTTTAAACCAAATTTTGGTGTTCAGTAGCTTCCACTATAAGATGGTGAAATCTTGAATCAATATTTGGTGCTCCCGTTGAAGAATAGTTCCAATAGTTGGAACGACTAGAAAGTTGGAACGAATAGAGGGATGGATATCGTATGATAGTACATCTTTTCAAGCTATATCTTTATAAGCGATTATTTCAATTGATTTTATTATGATTGATTCCTCGTAATTATTTGTACAAAAGATGATTTTTGATTTATAATAAGTTATATAGTAAGACAAAAAGCTTTTTTTGTACAAATTATTGCTTTTTTAATTGTTTTTTGTGATATTTCCTATTTACTAATCCACATGCTATATAACATTTTTTTCTCTTGAGATTTCGGCCTTCATTCATCGGTTTTTATTGAAACTTTTTATGTGTATTATAGTATAATAACTTTGTAGTTTAAAGGTGGAAGAAAATCCCTTAACTTAATTGAATAATTTGTATCACCTATAAATGCTCGAAATCTTTTATCTTAAAGTATTAGAGAAGAAAAATTTATTTTGTCGATTATATATAGCTGTTCAAATTAATGTCTAAAAATAAACATGATATTAAGTGACTTACCCGCCAGAAAAAAAACATGTGTTACAGGCCAAACCCGATTTTAGGCCAAACTAGATTGGCCTAGGCCAAACCGGTCTATCCTAACGCCCATTGGATAAACTAGTTTTTCCTAGGCCAAACCGGTCTATTCTAACGCCAATCGGATAAACTAGTTTTTCCTAGCCCAAACCGGTCGATCCTAACGCCCATCGGATAAACTAGTTTTTCCTAGGCCAAATTAGTCTATCCTAAGGCCCATAGGACAAACTAGATTTTCTTAGGCCAAACTAGTTTGGCCTAACTTTTATAGGATAAACTAGTTTAGACTGTTGTTTATTGGTCTGAACTAGTTTATCCTAGACCAATTCAATTTGGCGTGATTTTATTGAATTCAATGACCGCCTCACCGCCAACATTCTTGTTTGTCCTAGGCTGATCTATTTTATCCTAGGCCAATGTAGTTTTATGTGTTTTAGCTCACGGGCGTGAAAGCCAGAGAAATAATGGGCTCACAGGTTCTGTATAGACATGTACGCATGTATGTACATATGTATGTACGTATGTGCGCACATATGTACCTAACGCGATAACTCTTGATAGAGATATAAGATTTGCTTCAAATTTTCAATGTAGGTTCATCCTGATAAGGTACTTTTCTGGTTAATTTTGGGAATTCATTGTTTAAGTTCAAACGAAAGTGCAATGTGGGTAACACAACATAATTTAGATAAATGGTTTTTGACGCAGAATTGAGCAATTTGCTTCAAATTTTGGATATAGGCTCTTTCTGATAAGGCGATTCCCTGAATAGTTTTAGGGGTTTAATGCTTAAGTATGAAGGGAAAAATGAAAGATTACCCTCTTACCTAAAAAAAATTAGTTTATCCTATGAACACTTAGATAAACAAGTTTGGCGTAGGAAAAACTAGTTTATCCAATTAACGTTAGGATAAAATAGTTTGGCCTAGGCTAATATAATTTGGCTTGAAATCAGGTTTGGCCGGTAAAAAACATGTCTTTCACAAGAACAAGTATAAATGTGTATAAAGAGTCATTGCGTATAACATCAATACAGAAATTTAACATGTCCACCAAATGCAATATTTGGAGCAAATCGGTTAATTCTGCATGAAAAATCCATTTTCCAAAATTAGGCGGGATCCCCTCATTCTTCTTATTCTTCTTATTCTTCGTTTTGCCAGAATAAATTTATTTCTAAAATTTGAAGCAAATCAGCAAATTTTGCGTAAAAAAAGCATTTACATAAATTATAGAGCGTTAACCCTATTCCCCCTCCTTTTATACGTAAATAATTAACAACAACAACAACTAATCATGGAGGCGCTTCAAGTGAATGCTCCTATATCTAAAATTTGTATAAAATATGCTAATAATGCATGGAAACCCACTTATTTGAATTAAGGGAAGGGGCGAATCAGCCTCTCGTTCTTCCCACTGTTATTCTTCTCCAATGACCTTCCACAATTAATCAGAAAAGCTCCTCATAAGAATAAACCTTCATTGAAATTGAAAGTTTGATGAAAATTGAGTATTTCTATCAAGAATTATTGCGTTATACTTACGTACATACATATACATAGTTACAGAACCTACAGGCACATTAATTCTCAGGCTTTGGTAGACTGATGAGATAAAAACACGCCAAATTACATTATTTCTATCAAGAGTTGCCGCGTTACGTACATACATGTATACATACATGCGTACAAGCATATACAGATCCTGTCATTCCATTATTTCTCTGGCTTTCACGCCCGAGAGCTAAAAACACGTAAAACTACATTGGCCTAGGATAAACTAGTTCAGACCAATAAACAGCAGTCTAAACTAGTTTATCCTATAAGAGTTAAGCCAAACTAGTTTGGCCTATGAAAATCTTGTTTGTCCTATGGGCCTTAGGATAGACTAGTTTGAACTAGGAAAAACTAGTTTATCCGAAATGCGTTAGGATAAACCGGTTTAGCCTAGGAAAAAATAGTTTATCCGATGGGCGTTAGGCTAAACCGGTTTGGCCTACGAAAAACTAGTTTATCCGATGGGCGTTAGGGTAGACCGGTTTGACCTAGGCCAATCTAGTTTGGCCTAAAATCGGGTTTGGCCTGTAACATATATCCTTATATCCTTATATATATTATAAATGTGAAAGTGTGTCCGAAAATTGGAATGAACTTGGCCTCAAAACGGATGGATTAATGTCTTTGAATTTTTGTATATAGATAGATTATTGGCTTGAAATGAACATAGGCTAATTTTTATTTATTTTATTCAAATACTTTTCTTAATAATTCAAAATTTCAATTTTTTTCATACAGAATAAATTGAAAAATTTCCCATAATATTTAATCATCTTTCTTTTTTCGTTGCCAAAAAATAAAAAAACCGGAATAATTATTTATCTTCTGTAATTAATTTTCAACTGAAATATTTTCACGTGATAAAACAAAATGAATTAAATAAATGGACCCTGTTCTGTTTTTCGGTTCGAGGTTAAAAACCACAATTTTACCAATTGTGACGTCAGAGGAATACTGTTTTTCTTCTTATATTAGGCAGACGATTATGTAAATTTTCTTTTACACTTAGAAGACTTCACAAGAATATAACTTCACACTTTACAAGAAAATAAATATTTTAATAGTTTTTAGCTCACAGGCTATCATAGCCTGAGAGCTTATGTGCCCGTCCGTTCTGTATGTATGTTCGTATGTACGTAACGCGATAACTCATGATAAAAATATCCGATCCACTTGAAATTTTGTATGTAGGTATATCCTGACAAGGCGCTTCCCTGGTTAGTTTTTGGAGTTCATTCGATATGTATAAGAGGGGGAACGGGGGGCTCATGCCCCCCGTTAGTTGATATAGATGGGATTTTCATGCAGAATTAAGTTTTCAAAATTTAGATTAGGATCATTCTGATGAGGCGATTCCGTGACTGTTATTAGGTGTTCATTGATTAAGTATAAATAGGGGGAACAGGCGTTCTAATGCCCCCCCCGTTAGTTGATATAAATGGGATTTTCATGCAGAATTAAGTTTTCAAAATTTAGATTAGGATCATTCTGATGAGGCGATTCCGTGACTGTTATTAGGTGTTCATTGAATAAGTATAAATAGGGGGAACAGGGGTTCTAATGCCCCCCCCCCCGTTAGTTGATATAAATGGGATTTTCACACAGAATTAAGTTTTCGTTCAAAATTTAGATTAGGATCATTCTGATGAGGCGATTCCGTGACTGTTATTAGGTGTTCATTGAATAAGTATAAATAGGGGGAACAGGGGCTCTAATGCCCCCCCCCCGTTAGTTGATATAAATGGGATTTTCATGCAGAATTAATTTTCGTTCAAAATTTAGATTAGGATCATTCTGATGAGGCGATTCCGTGACTGTTATTAGGTGTTCATTGAATAAGTATAAATAAGGGGAACAGGGGTTCTAATGCCCCCCCCCCTTAATTTATATAAATGGGTTTTTCAAGCAGAATTGTCAGATTTCGTTCAAATCTCTGAATAGTTTTGGAAGTTTAATGGTTAAGTATAAAAGAGGGGGATAACTCCTTTTAAATTATATAAATGCTAAATGGGTTTTTATTAAGAATTATCTCATTTGCTCTGAATTTTGGATATAGATTTTTTATATGATAAAGCATGTCTTTGATAGTATAGGAGTTTCAATGATTAAGTATAAAAAAAGAGGAAAGGGGAGAGCTGTTTCCCCTTCTTAATTTTTTTTCGAACGGAATTAACCCTTGAAAATATAAGGCTTTAATGTACAATTAGTATTTGTAGCCTGTGAGCTCAATGCTATCAGTTTAACTGGGCAGTATTCTTTATTCCAGATATTAATCCGTAATCAAAATGAACCTTTTTCTTTCTTTCGGTTCGAGGCTATACAATTCAATTTTTTACCAATTGTGACGTCACAGGACTACTTTCAATTAAGAATTTTAAACTTATCAATGTAACGTCATATCTGAAACAAAGTATAAGTTTTCAAGTTTTCATTTTAATAACACAATGTAATTTAGAGTAAGTGCTAAAAAGAGACGACTGTGACGTCACATATTAAAACTAAAATAAATATGCTCAGATGTTGTAATGAAATGAGATTGAATTATGATATCAAAAGTTATTTAAAGAAAATTAACTTTATCGTCTGAGTGTGGTTAGTATAAATATTTAATTTTAAAATGAAATAAGTTTTTTAAAGATTAAGTATTAAATGATTAGAAAATGTTAATAATTTATACATATCGTAAATAACGTAATGATCAATGAAAAATACTTTTTACCATTCTTAGAAAGTAAGAAAAACTCAACTAATAATTAAAAAAATATATTTTTGTGTGTTAATTCTTGAAATTGTTCAATTCTTCAAATATAAATAAAAATCACTTTAAAAATGTACTATCGGGCTTAAAATCTAAAGATTTAATTTAATGTGAGAAAATACATTCCCTCAGTCAATATCTCAATTTCGCATAATGCGCTCGAAGTGTGCTGGAAACAGGTTTGTAAATGGATATTAATTCCACTATTTTTTAGCTCTTAAAAAGTAAAAATATGTTGTCACTTTTAAGAATATTTTTTTACAATAAATTTCTATAAATTTTTATGGTATGCAAAACATATATGTACAAATTATACAAAAATTCCATCTAAAACACAGTTTTGAAGTAGATTTTTCCTAACACTGTTTTTTTTTTCGTTTTACGGAAACTACCTCCATTTTGACACTTTCTAACATGGTCTAAAAGTGTTTACGACTTCAGGCTGTCTGTATACCGGATGCCGAGTGCCTGGGGTCTGCCGTCTGTTTGTCCGTGTTTCAACTTGAGTAAATATAGTAGGATTCATACGAAAATAACTTACGTTATTGAGTTTTGCCATAGCATGTGCGGCATTGAAAATGCGCCAGGTAGCAATTATAGATGAATCACAGGAGCACTACATTATGGTTTAAGGAGGAAAAATCATTTCTGGTGTATTTTGATAATGTTACATAATTTTAAATGTAAAGAAATTTACATGCATTTTTAAGGTTCACAAAAACATGGTTACCATTGAATATGTTAAGTGTAGTACTTATAGTGTGCGTACAGAGAGCTCAAAAGTATTTCAATATATAATGGTCTGTGAAGAAAAACCATTTGCAGCGCATTTTAATAATGTTATTTTATTACGGTTATTTTAATAATATTGATATTGATATCAGTTTCTGAAATGCACTAAAACAGGATTTCTATAGAAAATGGGGTGAAAAGATTTAACATTCATTTACAAGATCACAGAAAAATGTTCGGTAATATAATAGTCCACGGGGAAAAATTTTCTCAGCGTATTTTAATTGCGTTGCACTATTTCAAACATGATGAAATCAATATACTGAGATTAATCAATACAATGATAAATACTGAAATTTACTACAATATGCTTGCAGTTAAGTATGATTTGCATCACATTTGTTGTTCATTTACACAGACGCAGAAAAGATTTTGGACCTGTGTCCAGATCTCAGATATTATATCCAAAGTATGGTCTATTAGAAAAGAATGCTGAAGAGCTTTTACAATTATCGTATGTATTTTAAGGAAAACTAACGCATCCTGAAGTTCAGCTACATTTAGTATAATGAGAAATGTTTGTAGAATTTGAATAAATCATGTATCGGACTATATAATAAACTGGATATATGGTCACCTGTGCAATAGCGATTCCTGGAAATATGAATTCAATAATTTTAATCGGGTTTTTTGTTTGAATAATTTAAGCTAAATATGCGGTCGTATAAATATTTGCACGTAGTATACAGGACTGTAAAAAAGAATCCAAGTAAGTTTCTGTCTATTATTAGAAATTGCTAAAGGTGAATTTTAATCATAGTTACACTTTTTCTAACTAAGAAAAATTTTAACATTGTATTTAGAATATTTACAAACACATAGATCATATACATAGCTGCAGAAAAGAATGAGCTGGCGAAGTTATGTATTATGGAAATGTTGGATTTTTTTTATTACCTAGGTTTAATATATGATTTTTCTTTCTTTGATATGGAATTCTGAAATACACTACAACATGATTTGTGTACAATTGGGGTGCGTTACAGTTGTTCTACAGTATAAGTGGTTGCAATTTCATTTTCGCGATTGCTCATATTATCTAACACATTTCCATTTTATTTGACCGAATTCTTTAAGTCCCCTATAAAAAAACTACTGCATAGCCTCCTATAAGATATGTGTTATATATATTTTAAATTATTATTAATGAAACGTTTTGTTTAATTAAAGCGTTTATCTTTTTTTTAATGCTACGTGAACGACGTCACGGGTAACAGCTAGTATATTATAAATGTGAAAGTGTGTCCGAAAATTGGAATGAACTTGGCTTCAAAACGGATGGATTAATGTCCTTGAATTTTTGTATATAGGTGAATTATTGGCCTGAAATGAACATAGGCTAATTTTTATTTATTTTATTCAAATATTTTTCTTAATAATTCAATATTTCACTATTTTTCATACAGAATGAATTGAAAAATTTTCCATAATATTTAATTATCTTTCTTTGATCGTTGCCAAAAAATAAAAAAAAAACCGGAATAATTATTTCTCTTCTGTAATTAATTTTCAACTGAAAGATTTTCCCGTGATAAAATAAAATGAAATAAATAAATGGACCCTATTCTGTTTTTCGGTTCGAGATTAAAAACCGCAATTTCACCAATTGTGACGTCTGAGGAATACTGTTTTTCTTCTTATATCACGCAAACGATTATATAAAATTTCTTTTACACTTAAAGGACTTTACAAGAATATAACTTCACAGTTTAGAAGAATATAAATATTTTAGTAGTTTTTCCAGATATTAATCCGTAATCAAAATGAACCTTTTTCTTTCATTCGGTTCGAGGCTATAAAATTCAATTTTTTACCAATTGTGACGTCAGAGGAATACTTTCCATTAAGAATTTTAAAAATATCAATGTAACGTCATATATGAAACAAAGTGTAAGTTTTCAAGTTTTCTTTTTTAATAACACAATGTAATTTTGAGTAAGTGCTAAAAAGAGACGACTGTGACGTCACATATTGAAAATAAAATAAATATCTCTGATGTCGCAATGAAATGAGATTGAATTATGATATCAAAAGTTATTATTTAAAGAAAGTTAAGTTTATCGTCTGAGCGTGGTTAATATTTAATTTTAAAATGAAATAAGTTTTTTTAAAGGTTAAATATTAAACGACTAGAAAATATTAATAATTTATACAGATCGTAAATGACGTAATGATCAATGAAAAAACTTTGTCATTTTTAGAAAGTAAGAAAAGCTCAACTAATAAAAAAAAATGTTTTTGTGTGTTAATTCTGCAAATTGTTCAATTCTGAAGATATAAATAAATATCACCATAAAAATGCACTTTCGGGCTTAAAATCTAAAGATTTAATGTAATTGTGAGAAAATACATTCCCTCAGTCAATATTTCAATTTGGCATAATGTGCTCAAAGTGTACTGGAAACAGGTTTGTAAATGGATATTAATTGCACATTTTTTTAGCTCTTAAAAGTAAAAATATGTTGTCACTTTTAAGAATGTTTTTTATAATAAATTTCTATAAATTTTTATGGTATGCAGAGCATATATGTACAAATTATACAAAAATGCCACCTAAAACACAGTTTTGTAGTATATTTTTCCTAACACTGTTTTTTTTTTCGTTTTACGGAAACTACCCGCTTTTTGACACTTTTTAACATGGTCTAAAAGTGTTTACGATTTCAACCTGTCTGTACACCGGATGCCGAGTGCCTGGGGTCTGCCGTCTGTCTGTCCGTTTTTCAACTTGGGTAAATATAGTGGAATTCATACGAAAATAACATACGTTATTGAGATTTACCATAGCATATACGGCATTGAAAATAGACCAGGTAGCAATTATAGCTGAATCACAGGAGCACTCAAAAGGAAACTTTACATTATGGTCTAAGGCGAAAAAATCATTTGTGGTGTATTTTGATAATGTTACATAATTTTAAATGTAATGAAATTTACATGTATTTTTAAGGTTCAGAAGAACAGGGTTACTATCGAATATGTTAAATGTAGTACTTATAGTGTGCGTACAGGGAGCTCAAAATTATTTCAATATCTTATGGTCTGTGAAGAAAAACCATTTGCACCGTATTTTAATAATGTTATTTTATTAAGGTTATTTTAATAATATTGAAACTGATATCAGGTTCTGAAGTGCACTAAAATAGGATTTCTGTAGAAAATGGTGTGAAAAGATTCAACATTCACTTACAAGATTACAGAAAAATGTTCGGTAATATAATAGTCTACGGAGAAAAAAATATTCCCAGCGTATTTTAATTGCGTTGCGCTATTTCAAACATGATGAAATTAATATACTGAGATAATCAATACAATGATAAATACTGGAATTTACTACAATAAGCTTGCAGTTAAGTATCATTTGCATCACATTTGTTGTTCATTTACAGAGACGCATAAAAGATTTTGGATCTATGTCCAGATCTCTGATACTGTATCCAAAGTATGGTCTATTAGAAAAGATTGCTGTAGAGCTTTTTCAATTATCGTATGTATTTGGAAAACTAATGCATCCTGAAGTTCAGCTACATTTGGTATAATAAGAGATGTTTGTAGAATTTAAATAAATCATGTATCGGACTATACAATAAACTGGATTGGTCACCAGTGCAATAGCGATTCCCGGAAATATGAATTCAATAATTTGAATCGAGTTTTTTGCTTGAATAATTTAAGCTAAATATGCGATCGTATACATATTTGCACGTAATATACAGAACTGTAAAAAATAATTCAAGTAAGTTTCTGTCTATAATTAGAAATTGCTAAAGGTGAATTTTAATATTCGTTATACTTTTTCTCACTAAGCAAAATTTTAAAATTGTATTTAGAATATTTACAAACACATACATCATATACACAGCTGCAGAAAAGAATGTCTCGGTGAAGTTATGCATTATGGAAATGTTGGATATTTTTTTTTATTACCTAGGTTTAACTCATGATTTTTCTTTCTTTGATATGGAATTCTGAAATGCACTACAACATGATTTCTGTACAATTGGGGTGCGTTACAGTTTTTCTACAGTGTAAGTGGTTACAATTTCATTTTCGCGATTGTTCATATTATTTAACACATTTTCCTTTTATTTGACTGAGTTCTTTAAGTCCCCTATAAAAAAAACTACTGCATAGCCTTCTATAAGATAAATGTTATATATATTTTAAATTATTGTTAATGAACCGTTTTGTTTAATTAAAGCGTTTATCTTTTTTTTAATGCTACGTGAACGACGTCACGGGTAACAGCTAGTAGATATATATATTTACTTTCGGTCTTTAGAGATTTATATGAGGCGTGTTTAGAAGAAAGTGATTAGAAGCGTCACATGCAAACAGTTTTTGATGTATTTTTGTGAAACGTATGTGATAGTGAACGCGTATATACTACGCGTGCGCAAGCGTAAGCGTATTTGTGGTATCTTCATTCAAAAGGGCGCCCCACCAGTGACTGAGAGATTGTGTCTCCGAAACTGGTAGACAGCAGGTACTGGGTTCAAGTCCAATTGCGGCCGTCGTCGCCTTAAAAATATTCATATCTTGTAGTAGCTTGTTAATAATTCATATCTTGTAGTAGCTTATTGATAATTCATACCTTGTAGTAGCTTGTTAATAATTCATATCTTGTAGTAGCTTATTGATAATTCATACCTTGTAGTAGCTTATTGATAATTCATACCTTGTAGTAGTTTATTGATAGTTCATACCTTGTAGCAGCTTATTGATAATTCATATCTTGTAGTAGCTTATTAATAAACTACTCTGTAGCAAATTAATGCAAAAGATAATTTACAATAATGTAATAATTCAAAATATTAAAATACATAAATTTTCCATATGCAGAATGACGGTAAACGATTTAAGAAATTCGCTTTGTTTGATCATATTAAATAAGAAAATCCATTTACGTAATCTTATGTGATATTCTTTAGTCGCAATCTAAATGGATTTTATCTATTTTCTCAGAAAGTTACTTTTTGTTAAAATTTTTTATAAAGCATTATTTTCTTAAAAAAAAAAAAAAAAAAAAAAAAAAAAAAAAAAAAAAAAAAAAAAAAGCAAGCTAGAAAAGGTATAATTAAATAAATAATATTTTATGAAGTTTTACATCCAATAACAAATAACATTCAGAATAACAGAAATTTTGTCTTAATTATCAATTGTTCAATGCTAATATTTTCTCCATATGTAACATCTCTTAAAACCTATAAAAAAGAGCTTAATGTTAAAAGCCAGATAACATTTATGAGTTATAAAAAGCGCTTTGATTAAAAAAAAATATCACTTATGAAAGATGTTGTTTTAGTACTTTATATATTTTTTATACTTCTTAAATACCTCGTAAATTCATTTTCATACACTTATCTAAAGCTCTTGAGTCATAACCTTAATGACCCTTACTTATTTTTCCAGAAATTAATTTTTGTTACAATATTTTTACAAAGTATTTGTTTCTTTAAAAAGAAAGTTAGATTCCGTATAATTGAATAAGACGTATTAGAGTTTTCCCTAATTTAATATAACGTACGAAAAAAAAAAATATATATGTACTTCTGCTTCTTTCGTGATTATTTATGTTAAGTATCTTCTGCATGTAATTTCCATCAGATTATATTATATCTAATAATGAATAAACTTTAGAATAACGGAAATAACAATAATTTTTATGATTATTCTAACGGGAAAAATTTTCCTTATTGTAAAAAATTCTATATTTCTGCTTAATGTTATAAGCCAGATAACATTTAAGAGTTCTAAAATAAGTTATGATAGAAAAATATCGAGTATGAAAGATATTTTTTACTACTTTATCTTTTTTGAAATTTGTATTAATATGTATTTTTATAAATCGTGCCTTAAAAGTTATAAAATGAAAAAATAATTGGCACATGACATGCATGTTTCTTAAATTTTAACTTAATTTTTTAGAAAACATTATTTGGGGCGCGTTTTAGTTATATTGAACAATTTCGCAATTTATGAAATTTATATACATTGTTGGGGTTTACTACAAGTTACTACCTGTATAATAGAAAGCAGATAGTACTTACAGGGACACACAAAAGATTTCTGTTACTATGCTTTATCCAAAGTTCTGAAATTACTACACCATGACCTGAATATTTTTAAAGCTTAGTTTTAGTAAAAAAAGCTCATTTGCTCAGTTTGACGTATAATTTCCGTTATCTTAATTTTGGTATGTATTTTAAATTTTAATTAAATGTTTGCATACTACATGATATGATTAAATTATATAGAAACATATCCGTAAGACACGGTGACGTCACTGCAACGTAGTTGTGAAGTCATATTGTGACTTTGCGACCATCGATTGTCGATGTGACGTCACGTGATGTCGATGTGAAGTCAGAGGGACTAAAATGTGAAGTCGTTATGGCCGTTTTAGAGCTTTTTTGTGACGTCACATTGTGACCACTTGGGAAAAGTGTGTCATTTGTGACTACTTTGACATTAACATTGTGACTAACTGTGAAAATTTTTTTAGAAAGTCACATCTTAGTCACAATGTGACGTCAATGAGTGGTGGCATTTTCGTCACAGATGTGATGTGACCAAAGTGACTCACAGTGACGTCATTGTGACGTCATTGTGACGTCACTCTGACCATGCATGCTATGAGGGTATATTGACTTATGGAAAATATTCCGTAATCATCAATGAGAATAATTAAAATTTGCTTTAAAGTATTTTTTCATTTGAATTATGCGACTTCAAGTGGATTTCTCAGCTCTACTACATTTAGTATAATACTAAGACAAATTTATTTCATATAAATGAAATCATATGCAGGCTATGCAGAGTATAGGATATATGGTCGCCTATAGACAGTAATTTCTGGAACTGTAATTTAAATAGTTTGAAACATTGCCTAAATTAAACTTCAGAAACAAAAAAGTCGCGTGTATTAGGATGTGTAAGCATATACAGGGTTGTATAAAATAATTCAAGCATGTTTTCTTCTACTACTAGAAACTGATAAGAGGGAGTTTTTAACTGTGTCATATTTTATTTCGCACTGAAAATAAATTTAGCATAACTATTTTGAATTGATAAAAAATCTATAGATCAAATCAGATCTGAACAAAAGAATTAGAATACTTTTATGAAAATGGACGATAATTACTAAAATATTGTTTTTTAATGTGGTACATGTTTTCTAAAGTATTTATTTAGGTATTTTTCTTTATCTTATCAAAAGGCTACGTTTCGTTAAAGCATTCTTTCAATGTTGGAACGTTTTTCATAACCTATACTTGACACGTATATTTTTTCTTTGTAAATTTTTGACGGAAGACAATCTATTACATATATCTATTTACATATTTATCTAAATGCATATTATCTATTACATATTATTTGCATATTATCTATTTACACATTTGTCTAAAAAAATAAAATAACTACGCAAGATCAATTTCCAAATCGCCCATAGATCATGATTGACAAATTAGAAAATATTTGTCAAACTAATTAGTTTCTGTACCTAATGTGTTTATTTATTGTAATAAAAAATTCGACTTTTTTTTTTACTTTTGAGTAATTTTTGAAACACTAGTCCGACCAGTGATGACTGATAATTTTTTAAATATAAAATTCCTCGGCTGAGATGCCCCCAAGCTTCCCTTAAACGATATACCTATATCTGTTAGTTATAGAAATATTGAGCAAATTTATAGAATGCGTAATAGCAATGTATGAATTTGTAGAAATAACCATCGTTATTTAAGATATATTACCATTTATAATTATATTAATACCGCTATAGAAGAAACAAAATGAATCATTATATTAATATTTTTCATGAAAATTACTATGTTGTATTTTTTTCTCATGTATTATGATTATTTTATTTTAGAGGTTTCTTTAATTACTAAAACAATACGAATGTAACTGCATAACAGTTGCTTTTTTTAGAAATTGAGTCTTTTCTAAAATTAATTAAAAACATTATCGTATTCCCAATATAAATAAAAGAATATTGCAGAGTTATACGGATGGCATTGAGCTCACAGGCTACGCATACTAATTATACATTACAGCTTTATATTTCCAAGGGTTAATTTCGTTCGGAAAACAAATTAAAGAGGGTAACCAGCTCCCTCCATTTAACATTTTTATACTTTATCATTGAACCCCCTACATTAATCAGGGACATGCTTTATCATATAAAAATCTATATCCAAATTCAGAGTTAATCCGAAAATTCTTAATAAAAAGCCATTTAATAATTTATGAGGAGTTATCCAACTTTTTATACTTAACGTTTAAACTTCCAAAACACTATTCAGAGATTCGCCTTATAAGAAAGAACCTACATCGAAAATTAAAAGCAAATCGGTCAATTCTGCATATAAAGCCATTTCTAAAATTTATTGGAGGGGGGGGGGGTAATAGCAAGTATCCCTTAAATAAGGACTTAACAAAAGAACCCCACTGCCAATTAGGTAAGCATCTTATCTCTATGAACCTGTCTCTGAAATTTGAAGCAAATCGGTTAATTATGCAAGAAAAAACATTTTAAAATATTAAGAGAATAATCCCACCGATCCCCCATCTATATTTATCCAATGAATTCCCAAAATCCATCAGGGAAGTGCACTATAAAAATGAGCTTATATACAAAATTTGAAGGAAATCAATAAATACTGCTGGAATCCCCATTAACCTTAATTAAGGGGGGTTACTTCCCATTCTCCCCCCCCCCATCTTAGACTTATCCAATGATTTCGCAAAACAAATCATGGTGGTGCCCTCATCAGAATAATCCTATGTCTAAAATTTGAGTAAAATCTGATAATTTCTGCTTGAAAAACACATTTATATAAATGAAGAAGAGGGACATTAGACCCCGTTCTCCCTCTTTATACTTATGCAATGAGCACCTAATGCTAATCACGGAGGCGCCTCAACAAAATGAACTTATATCTAAATTTTGAACAAAAACTGATAATTCTGCATGAAAACACCATTTATATCAATTAAGGGGAAAATAAATTCATATATTTTACATAAATTATACATATAAGTGCAAATATTTATAGCGTGGTTTTCGTGAACCATAGATTCAATAAGTTTTAAATACAATAATCATAAATTGTGCTATTTTCTAAGGCTTACTATCCCTTTTAAAATACTATTTAGAAAAACATTAATGTTTTTTATAGGGAAAATCCTTAAATTATAAGTATGAAAAGATTATTAAATAGATTTTGCTCAAAGATTTTTATTTCAATAGGATTTTTTTTTAATAAAAGCAAAATTTTTCCTAAGCGATGTAACTTTCTCAAAGGTTTTATAGTGATAAAAAAGTTAATTTCCATAGGTACTCAAGCATATTCATTATCACTTTTTGTGACCATATTTTGTTTTTATTTGTCAAAATAGAGCATTCCTGTAATTTTCTAAAAATGGAAACATAAAAGTAACGGAGATTATGCAGTTTTCGATATATCTAATTTTAAGTCATTTTTAAGAGTTGGATAGAAAATAATTAAGGAAGATTGTATTAATAAAAATTCTTTATTTCAAATTAAGCTGTCGAATGTTTTTTTTTTTAATTTCAAATTTCAAAGAAATATTTTATAGGATTTTGAAATAAAAGGTCTCATTGGTAATGCGGTTGTTGTTTCAAAATTAACTCGGTCCTTATTTTTCGTTTCTGTAAAATTAATTAAAAAATGAAATAGCTTTCAAATTTACCTTCTCTTAAAAATTGTGAAATGTAAACAAAAAATAGGTTCAGAGGAAATGTACTTTTTTTATATAAAACGGTTTATTTGTACTGGGAAATTTTTACATAAAAAAAATTCACCGTGCATACAATATTACAAATGGAAATCAAATTTCAAATTTTTAATTACTTAAGAGGTGCAAATATCAACCTAATGAAAAAGTTTCAAACCGGGACTCGAACACCGGTCATCATTATAGTTTGGTTTGGTTTATTATGTGTCGGTCAATTAATTTTCCACTCGAGGATGTAGGCCCAGGGGGAGGAGTGCCCTTCTTGGTGTCTTTCTAAGGGAACCTAACCCATATTTACACAAGGTTCGGAGAAAACACGAAAACTCCGAACGGTTAAGCCAACAACCGCGATTGAGTTCGAACCCACTACCTGCCGTCTACCAATTGAGATTGTCAGATCCTCTCGGCCACTGGTGGGGCGATATTATTATAGCGCACTGACTTTCTACCGACTAAACGACATGGAACGATTTATTTAAGTTTCGTGTTTGCCTTATGTTGGTGGCTCACGGAAAATAATCTATCTTGTGCTGAATTTGTAGACTTGGCATGAATTAATAGTAAGAAATTCCAGGCTGGGTATCGTTCTATGGGATTCATTCGATAGTACGTCAATGAGCTATACTGATGGTCCATGTTTGAATCCCGGTATTTTTCACTAGGTTGGCATTTGCACTTCTTAAGGAATTAAAAATTTTAAATTTGATTTTCATTTTAAATAACGGTTTATATTACTATGATCGAGATGCACACGGCATATACAGGCTTGTAAAAAATTCTTGCTAGAAATATATTTAAAAAAAGTCCAAATCAATAAAATAATATAAATTTTAAAATTTTGCATTTAAAAGTACATTTTCTCATTTTACGACTGTGACAAAGTAATATTTGATTGATCAGAAGTTAAAAAAATTGATAAAACAAAATTGATTATTTAGATTGTCACCACCGTTGAAATGACATCTGAACTACTTACGATACGTTTTTGTTTGTAACATAGATATCTTTCATATCTCAAGCTGGAAACAGGAAATACATTTTAAATCTTCATTTGGACCTATTGATTTATTATTTTTTTTACTGCAGATACTGAAAAACTGAACATAAATTCAGTTTTCTATTTATACATTGTTTTGGAAGCCATCAAACTTAAAATAAAAGATTAAGTATTTGATAAAAAAAAAAAAAAATGATTGTTTAGATCATCACCACCGTTGAAATGACACTACTCACAATATGCTTTTGCTTTGTAATATAGATATCTGAAGCTGAAAACAGTTAACACTTATTAAAGATTTTCATTTTGACCTATTGATTTATTATTTTTTTAAATCGTAGATACAGTTTTAAGTTTTCTACATTGTTTTGGAAGCCATCGAACTTAGAATAAAACAGTAAACACTATAACTGGCAGCATAATAATTGCATCCGGCATTTATGTATTTGGCAAGAAATTCAGACAATTCCTGTGTTTCATTTACCATAAACGTATCAAAATTGATTCAGAGTGGCTACTAACTACAAACAATTGGATCGGATCCAGATGAAATGTCAGTTACATGTATCATTTATTACTATTATTTTCACTTTTGCGTGGTACATTTTATGGTCTGTAATTCTTCTGATGTTAGGAAATAACACTGCCTAATACATTCGACGCTAAAAAGATAAAGCGCTAAGTTTTATTCTTACATCTTAGAGATAAAATATTGTATATGCTAAGTTATTTATCTGAACTTGTGGATTTTTTTTTTTTTTTTTTTTTTTTTTACATTTATCTGTATTTATATTTTATCCATATATTTAACACTTTAAGTGTCCTAACTGAACTACACACGGTTGGATCGGATACAGATTAAATGACAGTTACATGTTTCATTTATTCAAATTATTTTCACTTTTATGAAGTACATTTTATGGTCTGTAACTGTGCTGATGTTAGAAAAATAACACTGCCCAATACGTTCGATGCTTAAAAGATAAAACTCTACCATTTATTATTATGTCACAGAGATAAAAATAAATATATCACATATGTTAAGCTATTTATTTGATCGTATGTATATTTCGCTGTTTTGCACTGATCTATATACGTATACATATTTTTTCCATACATTTAACTCTTTAAGTGTCCTAACAGAACTACAAACGATTGAATCTGATAAAGATGAAATTTCAGTTACATGTATCATTAATTCATATTATTTTCACTTTTGTGTGGTACATTTTATGGTCTGTTATTCTACTGATGTTGGGAAATAGCACTGCCTAATACATTCGACGCTAAAAAGATAAAGCGCTAAGATTTATTCTTAGATCTTAGAGACAAAAAATACCGTACATGTTAATTATTTATTTAATCTTATGAATGTTTCTTTGTTTTGCATTTATCTATATACATATTTTTTTTTACTTTAAATAAGAGCCAAAACACATTTATAATAATAGCATTATAAAGAAATAATTGGACACTATTAAAACGCATCGATAGTCGATATATCGATAAAAGTAATTGATTCTTAATGAAATTTAAACACTGAATAAGAGTATTGACATAAAAAAGCGAACTGCTACGATTTGTTTGAAAAAAGCAAAGAAAAGTATAAAAAAAACATGAAATTTATTACGGTTTACAAAAATAATGTTTAACATAAAAAAATTCAAGATTAAAATAAGTGCATGTGAAAGAGAATTTTCTTTAGTCCGCTGTAATTTATGGAAATAGCACCTGTTAGTTTTATAGTGTACAGCATCAGCAAAAAAAAAAAAAAAAAAAAAAAAAAAAAAGATAAAAAAATTGACATTTGTGTTTTTAGACGTTTTGTTAAATATCTAAAAATATACATAAGGAATTATTCTGAAACTCCAGGTGTGTAAACAAAACAGTACACGTCATATATTTCCGCGAAGAATTTTGCCCGAAATCCAACAGGGGACTGGCAACAAATTGAAAAATAACGAAGATATTTTTTAAGACCCTGTCAAAAGTAAAGAAGCAAATGAATTCCACAAATGAAGCAAAAAGATAAGGGGCTGTAATGCAGCCCCTCATATTTTTGCCAGTCACCTTCTTGCCATGGAATATGGGTACAGCCGTTGTATTCATATCCCATTGATTAGTGCCTACACAATGTTGCACGTACTACTATATTTAGATACAGCTTCCTATCTTTTTGCTGTATCTTGGGAATAACGGATTTATATTTTATTCTATCGACGATAATTTTCAGAATTTTTAAGCTATGTTTTTGAGCCTTTCACAACAGTTACTCTATACATTTAACTAACATAATATGTAAATGAAACTTTAATACCGTTGACGTATGCGCAGTAAAAAATTATTTAGTTAACCCGCTCATTTGTTATACAATTTTTATTACTTTTTAATTCTGATTACAGGGTGTTAAGTACAATATTCATTGTCATATTTTCAAAAAAAGAACATCGTGTTTTATGATGAACTCTGCAAATTATTGGCAAAAACTTGTAAAAATTTGGGACCGTTGTTATAAAAACCTTAATTTCTCTACGAATGTACATGCTATATTAAAAAAAAAAAAAAAAAAAAATTAACACAGTTCATTACAATAAGCCACTTAATCATAATCTGCACTTTGAACTCTTTTGCTTCATTAGTTTTGACAGGGTTATCCAAAAAATATTCATTCTTTTTCAATTTGTTGACAGTCCCATCTTGGATTTCGGTGAAACTCTTCGCGAAAACATCTGAAGTGTACTATTTTCTTTACACACCTGGAGTTTCAAAATAGTTCCTTTTGTATATTTTTAGATATTTAACAAAACGACTAAAATCGCAAATGCAAACATTTTTTTTTTGCTGAGACTGTATTAATCTCAAATATACATTTTCAAGTTAATTAAATATGTTCAACGGAAAAGAAAAATGCTAAATTTACGCCATTAATAAAATTTTTTACTATTGCATGTAAAAACTCTATTACGAAGCTGAAAATGCTTATATGAGAATTCAATGAAAAAAAATAAAAAAAGGTAAATATTACATGTTATTAACTAAAACCCTATAAAAACTACTCGGAATAAATTTGAAACTTCCGGTGAGCAAAATAAATATTTGTTTTATAAACTATCGGACTCTGTGACTTGGTTCCTTTTGTGGCGAAAAATGAGGAATGACGAGCTGGGTTTGCTAATTCGCGTCCAGATTCTAAAAATCCGTTTATTTGATCGACTCTAAAAAGATTACGGAAGATTGGATTATAATTACAAAACAGTCATGATCTCCCTGCAAACGGGTTTCCATGCATTTCTCTTTTATTCGGCGATTTTTAGGCCAAATCAACTGCTGCTAACTGCTGATTTTTTTTTTATTGATTAAGTAAGAATAATTAAAGATCTGAAAATTTGCTAATATACAATGTACAAAAGTGTTTGGAACCTGTTTTTTTTTAATAAAACAATATGAAAATGACTTTAAATTACATGTTTTGAATTAGATGTAATTTTCACTAAACTTTCCATTTTGTAATATTCACTTGAAAATATTTATATCGTTTGAAAGAAAATATTATTAAATGTGCTGTGTTAGAATTCTTAAAAATAGTTAAAAAGATTATCTTTAAGTATGAAATAAATCCCTCATATATTATTAAATATATTTTTTTAACTTAAATTTTTAGGCAATATTATTATTTGGCCATTTATAATAAGACGTAATGTATCTTTAATCTACTAGCTACTGCATCCCCCCCAAGGGCGAAACATGGAAGTTTTCATCCCCATTAAAAAAAAAAAAAAAAAAAAAAACCTGACATAAAGCAAAAAAAAATATTTTACTGACGAATGAGGGAAACCCGTTCTAATATGTATAAAAGGATGTCTTGAAATAGCTTTATTAGAAGAAAAATTAATTGTTCGTCTAGAAATTAAAAATCCAGAGCTACTAATAAATTTATTTTTAAATGTAAGAAATCATTTCAGATAAAACGTTAATTTTCTATGATTTTGAAATTCTATTTACAACGATATTTCTCACACTTTTCGACAAATCTTAGATTACTCACACTTGGTATTCATCAATTACATCGACTCAGAGTTATATCCAAACCCTCTGTTGAACCCTCAAATGGTATTCAACTTTAATCCTGATAGGATGTCTGCTTGATAATGTCCAGTCAAATTTTATCGTGACCCGTCAGGCATGGTGACGTCACTGTGACGTTCTTGTGAAGTCGCATTGTGACTTTGTGACCATCGATTGTCGATGTGACGTTAGGTAACGTCGATGTGAAGTCACAGTGTCTGAAATGTGAAGTCGTTATGGCCGTTTTAGAACTCGTTTATGACGTTTCAAAAAGTGATCACAATGTGAGAAATTTGTGAAAAATGTGTCATTTGTGACTAATATGACATTAACATTGTGACGAAACTGTGGCAAAAGCAACGATATTTAAATTGCCAGAAACATGTTTTTTAGAGTAAATAACATGTTTTGACGGATATTTATAATTTTCTAAAAAATTATAATAAAGTCACATCTCAGTCACAATGTGACGTCACTGAGTGGTGGCATTTTGGTCACAGATGTTATGCGACCAAAGTGACTTACAGTGACGTGACTGTGACAATGCATGCTATGAGGGGAATTTCATTTGATCGTTAGACCAAGTTTCCTAGGTTGAGGTATATGGTGAATAAGGGCATAAGTATCACGCACACTTAATGTGCGACAGGCGGACCCCGGCGACTTTTTATGTGCAGCCCGAGACAAACGATCATTAATCCCTATTTATAAAATTAAGATATGCACAAACTTTTTTAAAGACCTTCGTTGTTTTTTTGTATATTTTCATACGATATCACAAAACTGACTTTTTAATTTTAATTACTAATTTGAAATTCTCAAAAAACATTTCAAATGCCTTTTCCTATGCCAAAATCTCTTTTTAAGTTTAGTTCTGTTTGTGCGATAGTGTTCTTCAAGATTAAGAAACTTATAGAGTCGAATACGAATTATTCAAAATCAATCAAATTTGCTTGATACATTTCAAAATTTTTAAAAAATGTCTTCCATTGAGAAAGTACAGTAAGTATTTTTTTTTTTTTTTGGGGGGGGGGACTTGAAATTAAAGAGGTGATGTATTATTGCATTTTGCACTAATTATATAGCAAATAATACTTATTATATTTAAAAATTGGCTGTGAAAAATATTAACAACAAAATGTCTTATACCATTATTTCCAAAAAATAATATTCGCTTTTTGTTTAGTTTGTAAGTTTCTTCATCATTTGCAATAAAATCTACTTCGCTGAATATTGATTAGAAATAGTCGTGCTACAGTTGTTTGGCAAAACTCTTTTACCGACAAGCATTCAGTCATGATTATATTAAATACCTTGCTATTCTATTTTTTTATTGACTTTAAGGGAGACCCGCACCCCATTTTCGGCCAAAAATCATCAAAAGTTCAAAAAAAAATTTATCTCAGAAAACGATAAAACACATATTTGCGAATATCAATGCAAAATTTTAAAACTCGGGGACACTTGGAACAGGTAGAAAATGAGCTTTTTTAATTGTACTCACTATAGAGTTTAAAGGACTAGCGACCATTTAAAACATGTTTTCCTGAAAATGACTTTTTTCATATTTTGCCTAAGTTCAAAGTACTAAGGCTCAGTGGTAAAATGATTTAGAAACAAAGTGTTTATGTTTTTAAAAAATTGCCACAAAAGTAAGGAGAGATTTTTTTTTAAAACTAATTCTGAAAATTTTACATAAATTGGTAAACATGAAAATTATAACGAATTTAAGAAAATTTACCATGCATAATTTTTTTATTTTTTTTAGCCGATTAAAATAGAAAATTAAAAATATCTCTCCTTAGTTCTTTTCTATGTACTATAACACTATTTAAGAAATTTTAGTAATACCAAAATATTGAAAATTGAATGAGGAGTAGGAATTTTTAAAAATGTACTTTTCGGCAAAAAAAAAAAAAAAAAAAAAAAAAAAAAAAAAATCATAAAAATTCCCATAAAAAATATACTTTTTAATAAAAAGTGAATTTTTTTGCTAATTATTCCTTACAAAAAGATTCTTAAATAATACACCAAAATTCATTACTTTAAAATCAATAAAAAAATTTTGGGTTTTTTCTTACGGGTCTCCCTTAATTACTTCTTTTTTACATTATACATAAGTATATTCAGGCCCGTGATTAATAAAAAGCTAAAGTAGAGCTGCTCAGAATGATCGTGCAAATGCAATTCCCTTTACATGCTAACTTATGTTTATTTCATTTTTATTATTATTATTTATTATTTTTTTTTACTGTAGTTTACTCGTTCTAAAATTCCAGCTTTATCCATTTAAGAGATATTTGTCTGTATTTTGATTAAGGTCCCACACTAGTCACTGAAAAATAACCAGATGATAGTGTTAAGTTTATGTGGGAGTCTTTTTCAAATATCTCTCTCAAATGTTAATATTTTTACATGATTTGTTTTGCATAGGGTAGCTGAGGTCAGTCTACAACCAAGCTAGTTTTTAGCTCACAGGCTATCATAGCCTGAGAGCTTGTGTGCCCGTCCGTTCTGTATGTTCGTTCGTACGTGCGTTCGTGCGTAACGCGATAACTGATGATAAAAATATCCGATCCACTTGAAATTTTGTATGTAGGTATATCCGGACAAGGCTCTTCCCTGATTAGTTTTTGGAGTTCATTCGATATGTATAAGAGGGGGAACGGGGGGCTCATGCCCCTCCCTTTACTTGATATAAATGGGATTTTCATGCAGAATTAAGTTTTCGTTCAAAATTTAGATTAGGATCATTCTGATGAGGCGATTCCGTGACTGTTATTAGGTGTTCATTGAATAAGTATAAATAGGGGGAACAGGGGTTCTAATCCCCCCCCCTTAATTTATATAATTGGGTTTTTCCAGCAGAATTTTCAGATTTCGTTCAAATCTCTGAATAGTTTTGGTAGTTTAATGGTTAAGTATAAAAGAGGGGGATAACTCCTTTTAAATTATAGAAATGCTAAATGGGTTTTTATTAAGAATTATCTCATTTGCTCTGAATTTTGGATATAGATTTTTTATATGATAAAGCATGTCTTTGATAGTATAGGAGGTTCAATGATTAAGTATAAAAAAAGAGGAAAGGGGAGAGCTGTTTCCCCTTCTTAATTTTTTTTCGAACGGAATTAACTCTTGAAAATATAAGGCTTTAATGTACAATTAGTATTTGTAACCTGTGAGCTCAATGCCATCAGTTTGACTGGGCAGTATTCTTTTTTACTTTTTCAATTTTCTTTGCAGATTTTTTATTAAATTACTTTAATTTTCGAAACTTGTTAGAACCGGTTCTGATATTGAAACTTACATAATATAAAAAATATCTGAAACCAAAATCGAATAACTAACCCGGCTAACCTATGCAAAAAAACATGTAAAAATATTAAAATTTGAGCGAAATATTTGAAAAGAACGCCCACATATACTTAACATTGTAATCCGGGTCCCAGGTCCTATCCCTGTGACTAGTGTTGCGCCTTAACAGTTTTTTTCTTAATAGAAATAATCAAATATACTTTGAAGCATATTTTGTGTCTCAACATAATAACTATTATCATTGACTGTTTCTAGTTGTTTATGTTTGCTTCTTGCTATAGCAAATATTTTAAAGAGGATCAAGCACAATAATGTTTAAAAAAAAACAAATTTGCCTGGTATATATATATATATATATATATAACGCATTTAAAATATTTTACATTAAGAATCACATTTGTATTATATATATTTATATTTTATAATTTATGGAGGAAAAATATGCCAAGGTATTGCTAAAAAAATATATATGAAAATTTTTATGTTAAAACATTTCACTTGTTGCTCCGCAACACATTAATATTTATTATATTTTTAATTATGCACTGTCTTTTTATTTTAAGTTTTCCTACTAGACATTTTTTAGTGTTTATTTTATAAGCTTTTAAAGTATTTTTAACACTATTTTTAAATTCTTCAATTAGTTTTCTGAAATTAATATATTTAAAGGCTATTATAATTTTTTGAATTTTTTAAAATGAATTCTGTATATTTGAGGTTTATTCTATTGCACAATTTATTCGAAAAACTAACCGTTGTATTCGAGACTATGCTTTTAGAATTTTTCATTAGTCGCAAGAATATTTCACAGCATTAAAAAATGTAATTTGCAAAACATTTATACAAATTTAATGGCAATGTTGCTTGCTTTTTTTAAATTGTAGTTAATAAATTTTTATTACATTTCTATATACACAAACCGTATCTTTTTGTGTACTACTAAAAGACTTTTTATAGTTTTTATCTTTTTTTTATTTATTTTATTTATTTTAGAAATAAATTTCACTAAAGAAAACTTTTATATGTTGTTTCAAATATCATATATGTAGATCCGATCTAAATGGTTAAAAAAAAAATTAATTGTAGTGCATTAATTTAATTTTTGCTGACAATAAATCTGCTGCAATTTTCTATGGTTTTATTTCAAAATTAATCAGTAATGCACATAGAAAGTTTTATTAGTTTAATTTATGTATACATAAAATAAAATGAAAATACATAATTTGATATTGCTAAACAGATAAATCTTTGGATAACAATGTTTGTGCTATGATCAGCCAGAAAGTTTTTTATTAAATGAGTGTTAAACATTTTGTAGTTAGTGAAATTATGCATTTTTCTTTTGTTGAGAACATATATTTTAATTCCTAATAATATATTAATGCTTTCCTTTATTTATGTACAAACAGGACGAATTTATTTTTAATCCTCGATAAATTAGTTTTATAATAAACATGGCCTACTTTATTTTTTCCATACTCATAACAAATTTATGAAAAATCAATTTCATTTTAATTGCATTATAATTTTAAATTGCATTTGAAAACTTTGCATATATATATACATTTCAGAATCAGACAAAAGTACTCAAAATTCAATACACTGTTAAAAATAAATCTGTGAATTCCAGGTGTAACTACCGGCAGCAATGTAGCCGAACTTTTACCGTTCCGTTAGTAGATTTTCCGTTGTGGGAAGTACAAGAATGGAAAACTCCGTTTGAAGAATCAGTAACTTTCCGTTACAAAGTTCGATTTTTAATAATAATAATTTAATATAACATTTAAAAGTAATGAATCGGTTAATCGTCAAATAATTCGAAATTCCCGAGTGAATTTAAGCTGCTATGTTATTTTACTTAAGTATTATTATTAGTATAATTCAGTTCACGCCGTCCTGAGGATCGAACTCGGAACCTTTGGACAGCGGAACAAACCCTTACGAACTCAGCCAAAGCTGCTGACACCGGATCGTACAAAGTATGTCTTTTATGAGTTAGGGGGAAAATCTGTTGTGCATTTTAAAGATTCCCTTTCAAATATATTCCTTAGAATAATTGTAAACGGTTTATTTTATTTTATTTTAGACTAATGCCTAATACTTATTATTTTTTAAATCAATTTTAATTTTTTAAATGCATCAAATTAATAAAAATCACTGTTCAAAACCACAGGTTTTTTTTGAATGAATGAATGAATTTATTTATTTTGATTTTTTGATTTTTTTTATTTTTTTATTTATTTATTTTTTTTTTTTTTGTTGAATAATTAATTAGAAATTTTTTTAATAAGTAATAAGAGAAAAATAAATAGAAAAAATGTAACTTTTAGGGAATTTTATACGTTTTCATTTTTCCATGGCAGCAGTGGGACCCGAACCCACATTCTCCGTTCTCAAGCAATTAGCGGTGTGGTGCCTTGACCACTCGGCCAGGGAGCCCCACAAACAACGGAGTGTCTCCATTTTTTGTTTTTATTTCCACTCATTTCGTTATTGTCAGGAAATATGGTGGAATTTTGTGATTTGTAACGGAAAATGCCCCTTTGTTGTGAAAAAGGACCTTTTCTGTGAAATTCAGGAAAAAAATGTTCGTGAATTTCAGAATTTTTTTAACAGTGTATTCATTCGAAAAAGATTTCGAAGTGTTTTTTTTTTTTTTTTTCAGAAACGGAATGTTTGCATAATTTTAAAGTATAGTACAAAAATCTATCGCAAATGCTGGCATTATATTTTATTTTCAAATTACAATTTGCCTCAAAGGTATTTCGGATTAATTAAAGCACATTTATATGGTAATTTATTAAATAATTTTAATGAATATTTATAATACTTAATGGCATTATATATTCACCAAATTTCTAATTATATATAATATTTTATTTTTTCCCACTTTTGAAAAAGTGTTTCATTTGTTTATGAAGTCTTTTTTTTTAATAATAATATAATGGCTTTGCGATATAAATTTTAGAATTTAATAGAAGTTTATATTATTTTTATGTTTTTTTTAATTTATTAATATAGAATTTAAATCAAATATTTGCTTTGTTTTTTAAATTTTTTATTGATTTATTAAAAGGATTTTACCTTTTACAATAATGAGAGTATAAATTAAAATTTACATACTAATAAAAATATTATGGTATATTTTTGTAAAACAATTAGAAATATCTTTTTTTTTTTTAATTTGGAAAATAGTTGTTGTTTTTGGTAGAGAATTGGGAAATCTTAAGTATATCTGAATCTTTTCATTAGTTGAATTCGGCAACTCATTTTATTTTATTCGTTTCCTGATAGGTCCAAGTTTAATGTCCTAAAATGGAATGCTTCTGTTGCCACAATGAAAAAATCGTAATAAAAATTTTAAAAAATTAATAACTTAAAAACAAATTGTGATAGAGATTAAAAAAAAAAAATTCATTAAAAAGTGCATTTTTTTAGCTACGCAACAGTGTAAAAACTTAAAGTGTGCAATGTTTAGAAGTTTAAAAATTTGCAGTTCCGAAAATTGTAAAACTTAAATTTCATTTAAAATTTGTTTGTGATGGGCCCAGGAATATTGATGTATAATCCATGTCGTTCGTAATAGGAGGCATTTCAGAAGTCAGTCTGATTAACTCCATCAAATAAAAATGCATATTTTAAACAGTGAAAATTGTCTATCTATAAATTACTGTTCTTTTATCATTGGTATACCAATATTAATGTTTAATGCCCGGAATACGTAATTATATGACTCATTCTGATCGTCCTAAAAATTATGTTTATTATTATTAATAATTTAAATATATAATTTATTTATGAGTCTTTAAAATTTTAGTGTTTGAAAATAGCATTTTCCAAATAAGCGTTGTAATTTGTTAAATTACAATTTTGTTATTTTAATTTATAGTCGAATTATTACTTTTTAACTATTTTGAAAACAGTTTTTGAAAGAAAACTGATGTTTTCTGACGTTAAAATGACGAAACATTAAGAAATCTGAAGTATATCTGAATCTTTTTATTGGTTGAATTCCGCAATTTTTTTTTTCCTCCATTCTAAGATTTGAAAAATCTGTCAGTTGTAGAATGTTGAGAATGAGCAAAAACTGCAGAAGCTGGATTCAAATAAGAAATCAAACCGTTACGAGACGAACACGCTAGCACGAAGTTATAATTGTACCTCAGTGAAACGCTTTGAAGTAAATGCGTCCTTTCAAGTGGGTGTGACTTGATAAATATCTTTATTCCTTTATCTACCGAATTATGAATTCATGATAATTTTACATTCAAAAGCATTTTACGTAAATTGTTTAAACTTAATTAAAAAATTTGCATAATTATTTAATTAATTTCTGAAGGATTGAAGGATTTTGAATGATTAAAGAAATTTGAATTTACAGTGATTTTGTGCAATATTTATGACCCCACTCAAATCTTTTATTTTAAATTGTTTTCTTACTATTTTGTAGAATTATAAAATGTACAAATGCCATGTTATTGTAATATAAATGTAGAAATATTTCGAATTGAAAAATCCACATCCCCCTCCCTCAACGCCAAGAAAGCGGAAAAGATACAAAGGCAAAATAAATCATCCTTTTAAAAATATATTTGTTTTGTTTAACCAATAATGCTTTTGGAATAAAATAAAGAAATGTATCTGTTGCTCATTCAAAGCAGTATTACAACTAATCAACGTATTAAAAGAATCTTACAATAAGTAATTTTAATGGTACTTATAAATACATAAAGGGCAGGAATAATTCAGCTATTGGAATAAGATTCAGATAATTCAGGTATTAGAATCGAAAAAAAAGTTGCGGAATTCAACCAATGAAAAGATTCAGATATACTTCAGATTTCTTAATTCTCTATCAAGAACAAAAACTATTTTCAAAATAGTTAAAAAGTAATAATTCGACTACAGACAAAAAAAAAAAAAAAAAAAAAAATGTAATTTAACAAATTACAACGACTATTTGGAAAATAATATTTTCAAAGATTAAAATTTTAAAGACTTATAAATAAATTCTATATTTAAATTATTAATAATAATAAACATCATTTTAAAGACAATTATAAAGAGTCGTATATTACCTATTCCGTGCATTAAACATTAATATTCCTAGACAATGATAAAAAAAAGTAATTTACAGATAGTCAATTTTAACAGTTTAAAATATGCATTTTTATTTATGGAGTTGATCAGACTGACTTCTTAATGCCTCTTATTATTTATGACATGGATTAAACATTAATATTCCTGGGCCCATCACAAACAAATTTTAAATGAAATTTCAGTTTTACAATTTTCGGAACTGAAAATTTTTAAACTTATAAACATTGCACATTTTAAATTTCTAAACCGTTGCGTACATAAAAAATGCCAGGTAGATAAAGGGTTAAAAAGCTTTTAATTTGGAAGTTAATTTCGGAAAAATTTCATCTTTCTAGAGGTAAAACATGTAGGTTATATTTTTATTCGATAAGTTTTTTTTTTCAGTGATATCGATTTTTTTTAAAAATTTATTTTTTTAATTAAAATATTCTTGATATGTGTTCATTTGAAGTATATTTTAAATGAGAACATTTATTTTTAAACAATTTTCTAAATTCAAATTTATTTAACTTTATTTAACTTATCCAACTTTAAAAAATAATTTGTGAGTATTTTTGAATGAATGAGAATGTACTTGTTATTTATTTTAAAATTCGAAAACATTTTTGTCTTTTAAATTAAATTAGACATTTTAATTCATTTTATTGTTGTATTTTTATTTTAAAAATAAATAAAGATGTATTATTAATAGACGCAATAAGCATGCGTTCCAGGAAGGAACGGAATCCTTGAGGAAAAAACGAGGCATAATCTAGTGTATATTGACGGGCTTTTCGTCAGCAGTTCAAAATCGAAATCTGAATAATTTAGCATTTGGCATAGTAATTATCTGTGTTTAGTGTTCTCCATTAAACTTCGACACTTCATTAGTTAAAAAAAAATAAAGAAATACCATGCGACTAGATTAGATTATGAAACACTTTTCAATGTATTAGGAATACCGTAATAAAATTTTAAATTTCATTAAGGTGAAACATGATGTCTAAGTAATCATTCAGCAAATTCCATCTATAAAAGGGAATTTACTCGACAGCTTTCGTGCAGCCCTGTATATGATATCCCAAACTATTTTAACCTTATTTATGACACTTTAAAGTAATTTTTTTAGTGTTGCACTTACCACACCGTAAGTTTTGGTACTGAAAAACTTAAGCTTCGTAACCAAACAACTTCATTTTCAACAATTGACATGCCGTGCACTGTAAAAAAAATTTAAGAGGTTACTAAAAATTTCTTAGTAAATTTCTATTCCACAGAATTTTTTAGTAACCATTACAAACTTTTTTTTTGCAAGTGAAACAAGCATTTCTTTTGTAAACTGAACAAAAGAATTTTTTGTATAGATAACTTAAAAATTTTTAGTATGAGCCGCCAAGCATATTTTAGTAATAGCTCTAAAATTATTTTTAATAACCATTACGTGAGCCCGAAGGGTAGGAGCTTCCTTCGAGCTGCATCCAGACTCCTGAAGTGGAAGATTTTCGGCAAAACCTCAATAGATGGCAGCACCAAACATTCCTACCTGCTCCGAAAGGCTTTTCATAATCCCTTTATTAACGAGACACTACATACATTCGGGGCGTATTTGGCGGTGGCAAGTTTCGAACCCGGGACCTTTTAGCCTGGTGTCCGTTACTACAACCACTATGCTATCAAGGCCACACCAACTGAGTTTTAGTAAGAGCTATTAAAAATATAAAACTATTAACTCTATTCGTTGCTAACTTTTTTCTAGTAATTCTTACAGATTTTTTTGTAACCGACTATGATTACTAAAAATTTTTTAGTAATTACAAGGATCACTAAAGTTTTTTTAGTAGATCGACCTTTTTTTTTACAGTGTGGATGTACCCAACATAAGTCAAATTTTAGACAATCTGGCTCTATTCAAAGGAGTTAGAGAGAGAACAAACGAAAAAAAAAGAGTTTGAAAATTTTTTTTAATTATGTAGGATTCTGTAAAAAATTTAAAGCATTGTAGGTTTTAAAAGCAAGTTGTTATTCCCGAATCAGCAAAACATTGCATTATAAGGTTATAAAACCTTATTTCCAAATAGGTTTATCTTTCTGAATTAAACGAAATGAGCTTGATTTAGCAGATATATCGCTCAAAATTGCACATATTTAAAAGAAAGTAAAATTGAAGCTCTGTGGGGTAAATATAAACGGTAATGAGTTTTAATAACATTTAATAAAGTTAATTTGAAACGTGAGATAAAACGTTTTAAATCATAATTCATTTCCATGAAATTTGTATTAATTTTTTTCCTCAATATCGAAAAATATTTATTTATTTTTTAATCAGAACTGAATTAATGTTTTAAGAAATCTTTCAACTAAAAATAACGATCAGAATAATTTAAATTTTTCAACTGCCGTGCTTTTTAAAGGAATTAAAAATTGATCCACAGTAGCAAAAATATACTGAGTTGCGATTAAAAGTGTTCCCTATAAATTCTCTTTCACTTTATTCTTTTCTTTTCCGTTTTACTCTTTACTTTTTTTTTAGTATTATTTTTTAATCAGACTTAATTAACACTTTGAGTAAAATTTCAACTCAAAATTCTGACTGAAAATTTATTTTTATTTCTTTTACAAAAAGCTTAAGAAAGAAAGAAGAACGAAAACATTTGCATTTGTTGCTTATCGTACAGTGTGTGGCGACTGAGTTAGGCACACGCCTAAAATTTACATTACGATAAACTTAAAGCTCTATATTATTTATACATAGAATATTAAGCTATTTTAGTTATATTTTTAAAAAATACATATGATTCAAAAATAAGAACAAAATTTTGCTCATTATATTGAAGTTTATTGTGAAAATTTATCTCAACAAGTGTTCCAAGACAAATTCCTGAATATTTCCTCGAATCTCTCTTATCGTCGATTAAGGCCTGTACTCTTTTTTCTCCTGCTATGATGTCATTCCTTTACATTTTCTTTAAGTTCCTCATTTTTAGACCTTAATCAGATTTGTGTATAATTTCTTCTGTTTGCCCAGTTTTCTTTTGATTTTTTTTTCGTTTCATAATCTCTCAGATATTCTTTATCTATTTCAATGCCGGAGAATTGGCTGGTCATGACAAAACATTCAGTTCTCTTTTGTTACGGATTCCGCGAAAGTTTCCATTTTATAACAGGTTGCTTAGTCATGAATGATAACACAGTGGTATAGAAAAAACATTGCCTTAGTTGAAGGTTTAAACTTTCTTCCAATATTTTTATACTGGACTTGATTCTTCTTGCCATGCAGGATATAGAGACAGTCTGTACCCCTTCCGGCAATGACACACCACATCCTGATCTTTTTCCCTTCGCGATGGGAGCCTTTTGGGAAATGTTTAATGTTTAGTCACCAGTTTTTAAAAATATAAATGTGTACCTTATTAAATCGAGAAAATACTCTGATTAAATAAGACAAATTTTACAGTAAAATTTAGCAAGGATAAACAAGGATTTTTAAGCCTTTAGACTTCTCGCTTTTTTTCAAGGGATTAAGTGACTGCTTGATGGTCTTTGAAATAAAATCCAGTAGTTACTTTTCACATTTCTGGAAAAAAAAAACAGATGATATTTCCTCCACCATTATTTTGTTTTTTCTCTTGAGAGAAACAAATCTGAAAAAAAATCAAAATTATATTACGGGAATTGTGATGAAAAGAAATATGTTTAGTATACAAAATACAAAAATGAAAAAAACGACTGTACTTACATTTTCCAGTCTTAAAAGGTCAACAGTCGATGTAGTTTAGCCCAAGTTAAACAGTTCAACCTCATAGTTGGTATCAGTTTGGAGTTCTGGGCTATTTTAAGACATTATAGTTCCAAATCTGGATCACGGCGTCTCCTTGTTTTGATATAAATAGTAATTACAGCTAAATGTATTATTCTTGTCATTCCCTTTTTGTCCTTTTGTCAGTTTTCAAGACAAATGCCATAAATTTTTTATTCATCTCGAATCATAAGGATGCATCTGTGTCCACAACATCCATTCCTCTGGATTATTATTACAGATTTTTTATCAAGATTTTATCTGCTTACAGTTTTAGCGAATACGTATGTAAGAATTACAATCTGTTTTTGTGAATGTAGGGAATGCTTCAACAAATCAACGATCTCCTAATTTTTCCCCGAAGACAAATTTTTATTTTTCCCATTTCTAACAGCTCATGTTAAAATCGTACATTGTAAGAAAATGAGAAGTACAATAGATATAATTCATAAACACATATTAGCATACAATTTAACAAAATTCACCATAAACAGGCGAAAGCTTTCAAACCATCATGGGTTTCGATAACTTTCACAATGCATCTTATTTACATCCAACTTTTTAATAGGGAACATTTTATGTTCATCGGTGAGTAAAGAAAAACTTTCACTTTCGCACTTGTAGTAACAACTACTCATTCTAGAAATGGAACTTGAGTCAATTTACGTACTCGTATATTATGACTATGGAACTTATTTGAAGGTTCCGAAACATGTCAATGTATTTTATTTTTACTATAATACCTTTCTTAAGAAAAATTAAAATTGTTATTAAAATGTTTATATAAAAGGTGAATATTTTAACCTTTAGGTTACGGGGGGATTACCGTAATCCCAAGAAAATAAATGTTGAAGAATACGGGGTTGGGATTATCGTTATCCCGAAAACTTCCACCCCTCCAACAGGCGGAAGAAAAAATCATTAAGGTCGTTTCGCTCAATAGGGGTCCGACTGAGTATCGAGCAAGGGAAATTCTGTAGGGAGGATGTTAATTATCCTAGGGAAATTCCGGGAAAAGAACTTGGCAAAAAAATAAACATTGTTTACGCAGACGACGTAAAGCTGTTTCTACCCCAGTTGCTGCAAGATTCTTAGATAGTTCTTGCTTGTGAGACATAATAGTGAATAGATTATATTCAGCAAGTAGCTTTAGAGATTTAGTGTTGCTAATTTTGACTACACTTTTGCTCTTAGAATGTAAAATGAAGCATTATTATTTTTTTTTCTTACTAACGCACTAAATATTAGAAATTACGTACGTAATTTTACACACTGAATTGAAAAAAAATCAAATGTTTATACTTATTATTATATTTACGGAACTTATGATTGTTCTCAAGCCCAAAGGAGTTAGTTTTTGAGGCTTTTCTGAATTCGTTTTTATTATTCAAAAACATACGAAATTGTTAACATATGAAACAAATGAACGAGACTTGAAATTCTTAATAAAAATTATATAATAGAACGGCGTTTTCAATTTATTTAATAAAGGCAAAAGCATTTCAGAAAATAATGTTAAAGTTGGCGTTTTGACCAAAATTTCCGAGCGCGAAATTTAGGGAAAGGTGGAAATTTGCTGGTTGTATTTTTGTTGCGGTAATGTCAATAAGTAATTTATTTATAACAAAAACAAAATGGAAAAACTGAATTCGATTCCTAATTCTATCAAAATCCTATCCTGCCAGGTCTGCCAATTTTATGCCGACACGTTAAGAATTATTCAGAAAGTTTCACATTAGAAACCAGCTTGATTCTATGGTCACAGCCTACTAAAAAGTCATGCGCAACTATACCTTTTGCATAAATGAGAATGGAATTATACATTATCTGCTTCAGAAAACTGTCTAATTCTAGAATAATTTATTATTTCTAAATAACTTATTCACCGTCAAATTCAAATGAAATAATTTTTATTTATGCAAACCATATTAAAGATTGCATTAATAATTTCTTAGTTATTACTTTCTTCTATCTTTACAAGAAGAAAGTATTGGATTCATGAAAATTTTCGACTTCCGGTTTTCGACGGATTTATACGTTTTAGAATGTCCTGAACACGTTTTGACTATTTTTAGAAAATGTCTGTCTGTGAGTCTGTCCGTCTGTCTGTGAGTCTGTGTGTCTGTCTGTGAGTCTGTCTGTCTGTATGTGACAAAAAATTTGTGGGCGCTCTGTCTCAAGAACTAATGCTCGAAATTTAATAAAATTTTATTTTCAGTTAGACCTTGATATGAATTAGTGCCTATTGGTTTTTGGTGAAAATTGGCCTGCAGGTGGCGCTGATATACTACGTTTTTCATGATTTTCAAGATTGCTATATCTCAAGAACTAATGCACAGAATTTCACCAAACTTCAGATTCTGTGACCCCTTAATATACATTGACGCTGATAAAGTTTTGGTGTAAATTGGCCCGCAGGTGGCGCTGCTATGCCACGTTTTTCATGATTTTCATGATAGCTATATCTCAAGAACTAATGCACAGAATTTCACCAAACTTCAGATTCCGCGATACCCTGAGATACATAGCCGCTGATAAGGTTTTGGTGTGATCTGCCCTATAGGTGGCGCTGCTATGCTACATTTTGCACGATTTTTGCGATAGCTATATCTCAAGAACTAATGCAGAGAACTTCATCAAATTTTAGTTTCTTTTACACTAGAATATATAACATAATTAGACGCTGATTACATTTTGGTATTAACCTTGCAGCAGGTGATGCAGCTATGCTGCATTTTGCACGATTTTTCCGATAGCTATATCTCAACAACCAATTCACAGAATTTCATCAAACTTCAGATTTTGTTACAAAATGACATATAACATAATTACACGATGATTACGTTTTGTTATAAATCCTTCAACTTATGGTGCTGCTGTGCTATATTTTACACGGTTTTTTTTTAAACTAGCTATATCTCAAGAATTAATGCACAGAATTTCATCAAACTTCAGATTCTTTTACACCATAACATAATTAGACGCTTTTTTACGTTTTGGCATAAATTGTCCAAGATATGGTGTTGCTGTGCTACGTTTTGCAAATTTTTTGTTATAACTATACCTCAAGAACTAATGGACGAAATTCCATCAAATTTCAGATTCTGTTAGGTCTTGACATAAATAGATGCTTATTAGGTTTTAGTATAAATTACCCAACATGAGGCACTACTAAGCTCATTTTCTCAGAATATTAATTAAATTTTGCGTTTTATGCTTTTCGGATATCAGAATCTCATTAGGCTAGGTCAAATGTTCGAGGAAATTCGATAGTGGGTAATTTTGGGGTCACCACGTTTTTTTTAAATATTAAAATATACTTATGAGATAGAAGAAAGTTTTGGGATTGACACATCCAACTAGTTTTTCATCTGACTCCAAAAAGAAAAAGAAGAAGTTCTCAATTTAGCACTTTTTTGTTGTTGTTGTTGTTTTGTACGCTTATCAATTACTTCGAAACTATTCGACTGATTCATGTGCCCTTTTTTTTCTTTGCTTCATTGAAAGATTATTCTCTGCAATTGGTCAAGGACTGAATTTAAATTTCATGAAAATTGCTGCAGGGCTTTTTTTAGAAATTTAATAACAATACAAAAAAATAAATTAAAATAAATAAACTCATTTAAAATATTTATTTTTGGCGATTTTGATCAAATAAAGTAGCTTTATCTTCTTCTTCTTCTTCTTTTTTTTTTTTTTTTTTTTTTTTTTTTTTTTTTTTTTTTTGTTTGCTAGAATGTTGCAACCACAAAGTTTATAATAATAATTATTATTTATATAGCTATTATTCTCGAATAAAACAAGGGAAAACAAAAAATAATGATTTAATGATTAAAAACTTTTATGGCGAAACAATTGTTAAGAAATATAATAAATAATAATATAATTAAATTAAAAGTAAAAGCAAAAAGTATAATTAATAATAATAATAAAGTCTAAAAAATTGGAAAGAGTTTGAATTTTTTCAAAACTTCTGCGGTACACTCGTTTAATTTGAAGAATCATATTTCTATGGTGGTGGGATTGTTACTCTAACACAGAATGGTTCAAAAGTCTGAATTTCATATAAATTAAAATAATTAATGTCTTTTTTTACCTTCATTGGTAAATTTTGTTTAAAAAGCTAACTTTTACAGCTTCTTTCACAGTGTCTTGCCTTTACGGAAAAATAGAAAATACTATACAATCTCTTTGTTTCTAAATAAAAATACCATAAATTTCATAAATATGTATATATATTATAAAACGTATTTGTGCGTAACGCATACGTAATTTTGCCAATGCCAACACTTTCCCATGTAATTTCGGTTTTCAATGTTCACTACAACAAATTTTTACACTTCTAACCATTGCACATTTTAAATTTTTATACTGTTGTATAGAAAGACAAATGTACTTTTAAGTGTAATTTGTTTGAAAACTATCTCAATTTATTTTTGAGATATTAATTTTTTTTATAGTTTTTAGTACCAGTTTTGTAATTGTGGCAACAGAATCACTCCATTTTCTCTTGAAATTGAAAAAAAAAAAAAAAAAAAGAAAGAAAGAAAGGAAAGAAAAGAAAAGAAATTAAAATGCGCAGCGCTTTTCCATGCAATTTCGGTTTTGCAATTTTCGATTTTGCAAATTTTACACTTCTAAGTATCGCACATTTTAAATTTTTACACATTGTATAGAGAAAAAAATGTACTTTTAAATTCGTACTTTTTTCACCAGCTCCACACTTAATTCGCAGAAAAAAGGGAATTCGTATGGGTGCTTTTTAAATGTAAGAGATTAAAGTAAAATGTTACAGAACTACATAATATATGGCTATTAATGTCCGGACACTTTCAATTATAGACATTTTCTCGAATATAAAATAAAAACATATTTATAGGATTCTTCTGAAAATCCAGGATGACAAAGACGATGTTTGACCTCATATTTATGAATGCCCATTTCATAAGAAGGAAACGTAGGGAGCCGATAGGGAAAAAAAAAAAAAAAAAAAAAAAAAAAAAAAAAAAAACATAGAAAAACTATAATATTTGGGAACCCTCTTTACATTAAATTATACGAAACGATCTGTCGATGCAGAGTAGAAATATATGGATATTGTACAACATTTCTACTGATTTTTGCATAAATAGAGAGTATGGGAAATATAGCATTTTTTTAAGTGCAAAAAAACCGTGATAGATTCGGAGTTTTTAAACACTCCGCTCCCCCTCACAGTAGAACAAGGGAAAAATAGACAGTTCGTTCAGCTTTTACGTTCAGCTTTTTATGAAATTTGGGGTATTTTTATATAAAATGATAATGTCCCGTTGTACAGTTTTATGAGGAAGATAATCATAGCTTATTTACTCCCCCTTCTGAAAAGCGGGAGATAAGCAAATTAACAGAAACTCATCTGATCTGTTATTTATAAACTTAGAAAACATTCTGACAATGTTATCTTCTAAAGCCGTGATAGATTTGAAGTTTTTAGACCTCCCCCCCCCCCCCACCAACATGCACAGAAGAACAAGGGAGACTGAATTTAAAATTTATATATAGTACCCAGTGTTTATATTCTAATTCTCCATATCTTACAAAAATTGATCATTATGACAATGAGAGGTTTTGAGATAACTTTTAAAGCCCTTTCTTCTTCCCTCCCTCAGCCTCGACAGAACAAGAAAGTCAAAATTTCAAAAAAATCATTTTATTCTAGTATTTATATTCTAAGATAAACCAAGTGTATTATTACTGGACTCATTTAAATATGATGTGATTTTAAATATGTTAGCTTTTTTATGGATGCGCTTTAGTCAAAGCGCTTTTTTCCGTTTTATTTATTTATTTTTTTTAATTATTTTTTTATTTCTTTATTTTTTTAAACCACGAAAATACAAACGGAAGGGCCAGATAGCTTTGATTGTCTCTTTTTATAGTAATACAAGAGGACTGTATGTATTTATCAATTTTTAACCCTTTCAGGGGCAAGGTATTTATGTTCAAAAAATGCTCAATTAATTTATTAACTCTGAAATTTACAAATTTATTTGAAAGTAACTAAAAGCTCTTTTTCACATGTACTATGAAATTCAAAATGTAATAAAAAAATTACTGGTACCACTTGGTATTTTGGGCATTAAAAGTAACAGTTAGCAGACTGCAAACGGCGGAAGGGTTGAAAGCCCTTGCAGAAATTTTAACACCAAAATCTTCTTCTCTGCTGTGTTGACAGAATTTTCATATCCAGACTTCATCCAATATTTCTTTATAATAATATTCGGTTAATTATTTTACAGATTATAGTAAAGTAGTACTATTCGTAAATATTCGTTTTAGTTATAGTTAAAAACGAAGACCTTAATAGGAAACATAAATTACGTTAGATATCTCTTTATTATTTGTTACTATATTGTTTAACGATTCCTTATATGTTAATTTCTAATTCTTTCTTATCGTGAAATTTCTTTTTCTGTTTTAATTTAAATCGTTGAAATAATATTAACAATGATTATTAAGGAAATCACTTATGCGTTATTTAAATATTTGAAAATTTAGCACTTTTTAAAATAAAGTATTTTTGTATTACAGTAATTTTGCCTATAACAAACCTTCATTTTTAGATTATACCCTTCAAGAAACCAAATGCTATTAAAACATTCAATAAACATCCATCAAGTTTTCTAATTATTTTTTTTAAAAAGACCGCTCAATTACTACTAATATATGTTTTATTTAATGACACGCACTTCACAGAAAAAGATCATTTTTATCATTATAAATTACATCTTTTCAACGAACCTAAAGCATTACTTTCGATTCCGATAAGTAAACAGAAACAACTTTCTCTTAGGGAAGAAAATTCCCTTACCTTCTCACGAACGTGTAAATCATTAACACATGTTCCAAATGATAGCAGCATTTTCTGGTCACCTGCGGTGAAGGGTCATTAAGAAAGGGGGATGAAATCGCGTCAGTTCTCCCGTTGTAAAAGGATATTTTAGATTTCACTGTCCCGAAAGCTAAAGGTTAAAATCTGACGTATAATTTTATTATTATATAGCTATTATGTATATCTATATTAATATGCTTATAATTTATGCATATATAGTTTATTCCTTAATTAAAAGCTTTAAAAAAGTTGTCTTCTGCTAAATTTTCATGAAAAATCTCTTAATAAACTGTTGAATGAAATTTAAAGCTTTAATTAAGTGTTATTATAAAAGTTTGAAAACTAAGGATGATTAGCAAAGAAAACTTTAATTAAAAGATTTCACTATCCAAAGTATTCAATTTTTTTCTAGTTAATTTGATAGTAATTTCTTTGAAGTCATTTTTCATTTTTCAATGATTTAATTGAGATAAATGCATATATTATAAGTAAAATAACATAACTTCAGGGAAACAAATGTCTATATGTGTATTAAAGGAGACCAAGTGTGATGATGTAACAAATATTTATCTTTGCTAATTATCTGAAATCATTGAAAAAGAAATACAAGCGACAACCTGTACCAGTTTTTTGCTACATTTACACGTTTAAGGCTCAAAATTCATTATTTTTACAAACATCGATGCTCAAAATACACTATGTTTACACGTGTATATTGTGCTACATTTAACATTGTAATCTTTGCTGTATAATATGACAGATGTTATTCAGCTGAAAGCTGAACTGTTCAATATTTTGTAACCTTAAACTAAAAACAAAAACATACTACAAAAAACTAACCATACACTAAAATAAAAAAAAAACTTATACCGGATGTCTCTTGTATTTTTTTTTTCAATATTTTCTGATAATTATTAAACATAAATAGTTGTTACATCATCACACTTAGTGTCCTTTAATACATATATAGACATTTATTTCTCTGAAATGACATTATTTTACTTATACTGTATGCATTCATCACAATTAAATCACTAAAAAATGAAAAATCACTTCAAAGGAATAACTATCAAATCAACTAGAAAAAGAAATTGAAGAAATTCAGAATACTTTGGATAATGAAAACTTTTAATTAAAGTTTACTTTTCTAATCATCATTAGTTTTCAAACTTTCAAACTTTATAATAACACTTAATGAAAGCTTTAAATTTCATTCAAAAGTTTATTAAGTGATTTCTCGAGAAAATTTAGCAAAAGACAACTTTTTTTAAGTTTATAGTTAGGGAATAAACTATATATGTATAAACTATATGCATATTAATATAATATACATAATAACTATGTATATTATGTATATACATAGTATATACATAATAACTTTATAATAATATTTTTGAATAAAGTATTTCGACCATTAAATGAATACTTAAGTACATATAAAAACTATTATATTTTAATAAAGAGGACATATTGTCATTTGACATTTCAAATATATTTGTTGATTTACAAATAATCAAAAAATAACAAACGGAATTTCATATTTAATTTGTTTGGTATATTAGGGGTGTCTTAATAGAAATTGATATAAAAACCAAGTGAGCAAATAGATTTTACCAGCGAATGAAGTATAGAAAACATTTGAATGAATTTACAGGCAGCAATTTAAAAATAATTACATTTTATGCTTCTTTGTTTATTTTACAACATTAAAAAGTCCTTTCGGACAGTGCCGGGAGGAAGAAGAAGCTTTCATATTCTTACTTTAAAAAGAAAAAAAAATCAATTTATATTATTTAAGCAAACGAAGCTCAAATTAGTGGATCACGATTGTAGAATATTCAATACTTGTTTTTGTCAATACTGAATATGAGTGTGAATTTCGAGAAATTAATCAACTTTGTATAAGCTGGTTTTATTTAAAATGATTTATATGAATTCGCAAAATGTATAGGTATAATGAAGTACCTGCCATTTTAAAACAACATTATGGGTAAAACTAACCAATGAGCTTGATTGGGATCTTAGTAAGTCCTGTGTAAATGCTCACTCGCATCATAATCGGTTGATAAATGCAAGTGTTGTCGCAGGCAAATATATTTTTCAAAAAATATCACCCACTTTACAAATTCAAACTGTTATATATAAGCCATTTCTTAAGATAAAGACAAAACGAAAAATGGTTTGGAGTCCTTATATAGGGATTAAACACTTCAGAAAATAAACCATTTCCTTTTTTTTCTTTCTATATTATTATAAATTATTTTTTTTTTTTGGCATTTTTTAAGTGACGGCCTTTTGAAAAAAAGATAACGGGTGAAGTTGACCAACGAGCTCGAAAAAGATATTGGTTTGTGCAATGTATACACTAAGTTATATCCAAATCATAAAAAATGCGCATGTTATCACGTGACAAAAATCAGATTATTTCAAAATGTCAACCACACTAAAAATTCAAATTGCTACAACTCAGCCATTGTTTTAGATATAGACAAAACAAAAAATGTTACGAATTCTTTGTATCAAAGTCAAACACATAAGAAAAAATCTTTTTCGATTTCAAATTTTCTCTACCCCAATTTAATAATAAAAAAATCAAATGGCCACCATTTTGAAAGAAGATAGCGGATGAAGTTGGCCATCAAGCTTGGTCGAAATGTCTATATGCACTATATACAAACAAAGTTACATCCAAATAGGTTCATTAAAATGCGAATTATCACATGGCAAAAATCAGATCATTTCAAAATGCCAATCATATTAGAAATTCAAAGAGCCATAATTATTTTGATATTTTTTACTTTGTTAGTTTTGATACAACATTTTTTTATTTCCGAATATGGAAAAATAATGCAACACAAAGCAATAAAAAGTAAATAAATAAATCTCATTTGAAAAAAATAGTTTTTACCTTTTAAGTATTACATATTGTAAAAGAAAAATACGTACTAAATTTAATTCCCATCACTCGATTTATAATTCTTTCTTATAAATTTCCCATTACCTTTCAAAAACCACTTACTAAATACCCTTCGGAAATATAATTCTCTATTTCCTTTTTGTTTTGGGGAATAAAAAAGGAAATGCATATCAAACTTTATGTTAATAATTCCAAAAGTTTTAACAACATCAAACATCAAATAAAGTTATTGTTTATACAAATATTTGTTTTTACTTTCGACGTATTTGTCATAAAAGGAATATGTGTGTTTAGTGTAAAAATATATATTATATAAAAGTAATAAATTTGAACTTATTTAAACAATCTGAAAATGAATTGATATTTTTCATATGCGGAAACATTTTTTTCGAAAAAATTATCTATTAGCATATATTTAAAAGGACATTCTAATTGAGGTTATAAAACTTTCCTTGTAAAATCAGATTATTACGTGGAAGATTTCATTCACAAAATAAAATAAAATAAAAAATGTATGACTAAAACGATGTGTTTTGCTAAATAGGGGAGAGTGGGGATACTTGAGCATAGGGGATACTTGAGCCACCCCTATTATCTCTACAGTTGGTTAATTTTTCTTTCTAAATCTGCCAATATGGTAACATATTTATAGTTCTGAACATGTAAAAAAGAAATCACACATCTTGGTACCATTTTGAAAGTATAGTGATTAATAGTTGTCTTTTCCCTATCTGAAGTAAATATTTGGGTGCATGGTTTTTTTGTTTTTTTTGTAATTAAAGTTTTGTTTAAAGTCGCAACTACATACATAAATTTAATAAGCATAATTTCAATTGTATTTTGAATCTAAAATAGTTCGAATAGCTGCATGCTTTATTCAGTAAAACTCTAGGAAACAAAAATAGTGGTAGTGGGGATACTTGAGCCAGTGAGAGTGGGGATGCTTGAGCCATGTCTCAACCACCCCTACTAGAAATTAAACATGGGTGAAACAAACAAAAAATAAAATTCCATCCTTATATTCACTAATAGATTTTTTTCTGGATAAAAGGGAGAATAATTTTTCATTTTATTTTTTTTTCTTAAAAAAATAACGACCTAAAAATGTTTCAAAATGTATATTTTTTAAATGAAAATATCCATTTTATTTTTCGTTTTGACTAACAAAATAGCCTGTCTAGATAAATGTAAACATAGTTTTCAATTTAACTTTTATTAAATGAAAATAACTTTTTAAAACTGTTTTACAGGCTATAATCTCTAATACTTTAATTAGTTAGGTCCAGCATATTAAAATATTTATTTTTTAATATAACATATTAAGATTAATATTTTATATTGAAATCGTAACCTCTGTTGCTGTAACTTTTTTTTTATTTAACTAAGAAAATTGAAGAAAAATTGGTAAAAAAAAAAGCGCACAAAAAACAAGAAAAGCAACAAAAATCCCAGTTCAAACTTACCTGCATGGAGCCAAAGAGGAAGACAAAATCTTTTCCTGTGAAATAAAAAAAGTGTTTGAAACAGTAGATGATACATCTGGCTTAAATTCCGACAGCTACTAAATTAAAAGCATGAGTTCGACAATATCATCAAAGGAAAATTCTGTCAATGATGGTGATGATGTGAAAAGAAAATCTTCTATTGATGGTTGGTTACTAATAAAATATGCCAGAAAGAAAACTGTAAAAATATTTGTTGCATAAATGCTTAATATTTTTTGAAAATGAAATTTGCCCGATGAATTGCAAATTCCAAATTTAAATGGCTCTGAACTGAGGAGGCTTCTACCGTCGTTATAAATCAAGTTGAAATTATCCTCCGACAGCCAGTTCTAACGACAAAAAAATGATCTTATTACTAGCTTTGTTTTCTCAATTGGTTTTGAAGGACTTTATGCTTCATAATTTATCATTCTGTAAAATGTTTGTGCAAAAATAAAGCGAAAAAAATTACTTTTTTAGGTATTTTTCCGTCGTGGCTCAAGTATCCCTTCACCATGGCTCAAGTATTCCCCCCATGGGGATACTTGAGCCACGATGTAAAACAAAAAATAAACACTTATTATACATAGAAAAATAGTTCAAAATTTATTGAAAGTGGTTTTCAGTTGAAGAAAAAATATCAAATTTCCATTTTCAATATTTTATTTTATTCTAAGAAATTATAAAAAATTTAAAAAAATTAAATTTAAAAAATGGCTCAAGTATCCCCATCTTCCCCTACTATAACTGTTAGGGATTGGTAGATTAAAATTTTACAAAATCTTAATCAAATATCGCAGAGGTTTTGGCTAATGCTTCTGCGATATTTTATTTGCTTAGTTACAGACAACTCACTGCTATGATTTTTTCATTTCTTATATATATATATATATATATATATATATATATATATATATATATAAGAAATTTATTTTATTTATAATTTTTTATTTATTATTAATTTATTTATTTTATTTTATAGATAAGAATTTATATATATATATATATATATATATATATAAGAAATTTATTTTATTTATAATTTTTTATTTATTATTAATTTATTTATTTTATTTTATAGATAAGAATTTATATATATATATATATATATATATAAGAAATTTATTTTATTTATAATTTTTTATTTATTATTAATATATTTATTTTATTTTATAGATAAGAATTTATATATATATATATATATATATATATATATATATATATATTTATCTCGTGAGAAAAGTTTGAAATTTAGGATATAAATGTTGACATGTGCATTTCTTCAGTAATTAAAAAGTTTCTTTTTTATGTTTTTTATGAGTTTATTCATCATTTATTATTTTTTGTCTCTGTGTGTTTTAATTAAATATCAATCTATGCCCGCCATGAGGATTCTAAATTTACATATTCGCCAAAATATGTACATTTATAAAAGTGATTCAAGAATAGCATTTTTCGAACAAAATATTGATTTTATGCACCCATCCTTGATTGACATCAGACAAATTTTAAGGAAAATTACAAAAATTAAAGAAAATGAAAACCGGGAAGGGTTGGCCTCAGAGCGATGAAGCGACCGAGAATTCATGGGGATTCGTGCTTATTATTTTGACGAGCCGTTAATTCCCATACTGGCTCAGCCGAGCTCAGCAATCTGGTTGGATAAAACCGGAGGAAGTGACACAGATTAGATCTGGTTCTAAGAAAATTAAGAACAACCGGACACGATGCAGAATTTGTCCATTTTTATATACTACCTCTGACAATAAAGTTCGATGAATAGTCCTATAACATTAATGTAGATGAAATATTAACGAAAGTTAACACACCATCCTTTGAAATAGTCACCTCCCATAGCTATGCACCGCTGAGATCTGCTATACATGACCTGGGAAATTTGCAAGAAGTCTTCTTTTGGGATGCAGTTCAAAAGCTTCGTCACGTTTGTTTGGATGTCAGCAATAGGGTCAAATCTCTTTCAAAGAGAGTTTAAGTCGTGGAAATAGGAAGAAATCTAGAGGATTGAGATCTGGCGAGTATGGTGGTTGTTCAGTTTGCACCACAACTCATGAAATTTTTTAGGTGTCTTGCAAACCTCAAACTAAAACTTTAAACTGATTTTTGTTCGTTCACTTTCCTGATCTCAGTTAAGAACCAACACACTGAACAAGCACTTTGTAAAGCACGTCTTACACAAAGCATAAACGACGCTCAGCTGAACAACGATGGGGGAAGATGGTCAACACATGCCTCTTTGCAGGTGCAGAGTTTTGTTTCCCCACAGTTGCCAGATCGTCCGTTCTGAATTCATACACAGAATTTTTTTTTTTTTTTTTTTTTTTTTTTTTTTTTTTTTTGTCAGAGGTAGTATATAATACACATAAGTTTTGTCTGAGACAGTTTGGGAACTAATGACGTATTTAACGACGTATTATTATGTACCATTCCAAAACCAAAAACTTTTTTTTCTTTTTTTTTACGATTTGAAGACGTACTTTTAAGAAATCTTATTTGAAAGAAAGTAAAAAGAGTTTATAGCAAACTTATTAGCCCCTAAAATGAGTTTTATCATAGAATATTAATATTGATCAAATTCGCATCACAGAATATGAAGATTAATAAAATTCATTCTGCTAGTCGTTGATATAAATGTATATATTAAAAAATGAATCCAGGAAATTATTATATTAATGACTAATTGAATGTAAAGTTATATTAAATTACGCGCATTAGTTCTTGAGATAGTGTGTCGCGCGAAACTTTTTGTCATATACAGACTCATAGATTCACAGACCGACAGATATGCATTTGAAGAAACACTAAAATCGTGTTCAGGAGTTTCTAAAACGTATAAATGCGCTTTTTTTAAGAATTCAATACTTACTTGTAATAAATTCTATTTGTAAATATAGAAGAAAGCAAAAAAAAATATTTTTTAACAAAGTTATTTCTTCTTATTATTTACAACAATATTTATAGGTAATTATAAATGTTATAGCGATATTTTTCGTTTCCGTTCACTGTAAAAAAAATCTATTAAATTTGCGGGAAAAAACGCTGGCAGTAATGGTGCCAGCAATTTTTGCAGTAAAATTTGATCTAATAATTTTTTTTCAATTTATAAGAAAAAATAGAAAACAATAAAAAAACACATAAAAAATCAATATAATTAAAAAAAATATATGTGTTTTACATATAATAAAAAATAGTTATTTATGTTAATGTTTATTCACTTGATATACTATCAAATGTATCATTCATCGTACATTCTAATGTAAAATAGGAAAAATTGAAATAATAAATATTTATTTCCTCCTTTGTAGAAAAAAAAAATAATTCACATTTCATAAAATCTTGATTATATTTCATATATTTAATATATTTTCCACGATAACAGAAATTTTATTAAATAGATAGGATATTTAATTTTACTTTTAAATTATGAGATATTTACACTTCAAAAATACAATATGGTTGCTTTAAAATTATGCCATAATTTTGTTACAAGTTTTAAGATTTTACCATAAATTTTTAATTTCACATAAATGTAAGTCACTTGATTATCCATTCAAACATAAATATGGGGATTACAGTTTTTTTTCTTTTAAAATGGTAGTTTTCTATGCAAAATGAAAAAAAAGGATAAAGCCACATAAGATAGATTCGGTTATTTTAAAGATTTATACTCTTCGATGGTTTTATCCTAGCAACACTGAAGTTTATTTAGAAAAATACTTTATCTTCTTTGAAATACTCCGGATGTTTTAAAAATCCTTAGGAATAAGCAGAGAAAATAAATTTATTTTTTTATATTGGTTTCGAAATTTGAAAAACTACTTTTAAAACATTTCTGTAAAAATACAGGATTAAAATATTTAAGATAATTAGAGATAAGAAATCAGGTTTAGAAACCACATAACTCTGAATATTTTTAATTTTGAATGTAATTTAAAATTTCATGCTTCAATATAAACATTTTTAATGCACGGAATTGAAGAGATACATTTTTTAATTGTAAATTGCACCCTAAAATGTATTTTTCAATATTAAATATAACATTTGAAATACATAGAAAACAAGTTATAATATTCTCTTTAATTAATTCCTTCATTTTCAATACAATACATGTCCAAAGTTAAATAAAAAATATGCAAATTTATACAAATTAAACTGAGAAAAACGAAATATTCATTAACTTTAGAGCTTGTATGAATCCCGTCATTTAAACATCATATTTTTACTTTCTTCTATCTTTACAAGAAGAAAGTATTGGATTCATGAAAATTTTCGACTTCCGGTTTTCGAAGGATTTATACGTTTTAGAAGGTCCTGAACATGTTTTGACTATTTTTAGAAAATGTCTGTCTGTGAGTCTGTCCGTCTGTCTGTGAGTCTGTGTGTCTGTCTGTGAGTCTGTCTGTCTGTATGTGACAAAAAATTTGTGGGCGCTCTATCTCAAGAACTAATGCTCAAAATTTAATAAAATTTTATATTCTGTTAGATCTTGATATGAATTAGTGCCTATTGGTTTTTGGTGAAAATTGGCCTGCAGGTGGCGCTGCTATACTACGTTTTTCATGATTTTCAAGATTGCTATATCTCAAGAACTAATGCACAGAATTTTACCAAACTTCAGATTCTGTAACCCCTTGATATAAATAGACGCTGATTAAGTTTTGGTGTAAATTGGCCTGCAGATAGCGCTGCTATGCCACGTTCTTCATGATTTTCATGAAAGCTATATCTCAAGAACTAATGCACAGAATTTCACCAAACTTCAGATTCCGCGATACCTTGAGATACATAGCCGCTGATAAGGTTTTGGTGTGAACTGCCCTATAGGTGGCGCTGCTATGCTACATTTTGCACGATTTTTGCGATAGCTATATCTCAAGAACTAATGCAGAGAACTTCATCAAATTTTAGTTTCTTTTACACTAGAATATATAGCATAGTTATACGCTGATTACATTTTGGTATTAACCTTGCAACAGGTGGAGCAGCTATGCTGCATTTTGCACGATTTTTCCGATAGCTATATCTCAACAACCAACGCACAGAATTTCATCAAACTTCAGATTTTCTTACAAAATGACATATAACATAATTAAACGATGATTACGTTTTGTTATAAATTCTTCAACTGATGGTGCTGCTGTGCTATATTTTACACGCTATTTTTTTTGCTATGTGCTATATTTTTTTAAACTAGCTATATCTCAAGAACTAATGTACAGAATTTCATCAAACTTCAGATTCTTTTACACCATAACATAATTAGACGCTTTTTTACGTTTTGGCATAAATTGTCCAAGATATAGTGTTGCTGTGCTACATTTTGCAAATTTTTTGTTATAACTATATCTCAAGAACTAATGGACGAAATTCCATCAAATTTCAGATTCTGTTAGGTCTTGACATCAATAGATGCTTATTAGGTTTTAGTATAAATTACCCAACATGAGGCACTACTAAGCTCATTTTCTCAGAATATTAATTAAATTTTGCGTTTTAGGCTTTTCGGATACCAGCATCTCATTAGGCTAGGTCAAATGTTCGAGGAAATTCGATAGTGGGTAACTTTGGGGTCACCACGTTCTTTTTTATATAGTAAAATGTACTTATGAGATAGAAGAAAGTTTCGGGATTGACACATCCAACTAGTTTTTCATAAAAGTAAATGTACAGTGGTGGTCATAAATGTGGACATTTTTAGGTTAGCATTCATTACAAAAAGCTAAGCATTGCAGCCGACCGAAGTAAAACACTTGGGGATTTTTTCTATATTTTCGCCGATTATGTTCACCAGATTCAAAAACTCCCATCCGTTGAAAGGTTGACTTACAGACAAGGTCACCATAATGAAAATGACGGTACTTAGCATGTTCTATAGCGCAATCTAATTGCGAGATTTGCACGAAATTTTGTAGGAAAATCAAAGAAGATGGGACACGAAGACTTTCAAAAAAAAAAAAAAAAATCCAGAAGTCACCATCAGGGGAATATGTGGTGCTGCATTCGAAAAAGAGAATTTAAAAAATGAAGAATCAATACTGAAATAAAATTATCGTTTACTTAACGAATTTAGCAATTTAATTCAACCTCAAAATGGTAAAAGTTTGTAAAAAACTAAAAATTTACATAAACACGGCTTAAGTTTCTTTATCTGCAATTTCACTTACAGAGCCCGATAGAAAACAACAGCAGAATAATTTTTTATTTAAATTTCCTGTTACATGTTTTGGCCCAGTGCCAGCTTGTTTGGCCTTAGAAGATAATGAGCTACTGTTAGAAGCAATTTCATTGAAAATTAATCATAATGTCTCGTTTAATCGAGCGATGTCTGCTAGTCAAATTTCTTTACTTCAGTCAGTGCAATGCACCAGCCACTCTTTGTGCTTTTAGAAACCACAAAAAATGCGTAAAGGTAACGGTCCTTTGTCAGCTAATGGTTTAAAAGCAACGGTTGAATAGTTTGTGAAAAGAGGTTCTCTAAATGTTCAGTGAGGCAGAAGACGAAAACCCGTATCACAGGATACAATCGAAGGAGTGGAAACGGCGATTGTCGAAAGGTTTTCCAGGCAATATTGCTACCACTTTAAGTGCTCGTGGAATAACTCGGAATCTGGATATGCCTTATTGTATGGAATGGAAAGCCCTACGAAAGATTATCCACTTCTATCCGTATAAGATCAGCCGTGTACAAAAGATACGTCACACCGAACATGATAAGGTATTGGCTTTTGATCTTACTTTTTTGCCAGAATGGAGTTTTGTGATGCTTGGACGTAGAAAATCTTATAGTGAGATGAGGCCCACTTTTACCTGAATGGAACTGTAAATACCCGAGACTGCCGAATTTGGGATAATAAGTCACCAAGAACATTCCAGAAGATTCCTTTGCATTCACCAAACATAACTGTTTGGTGTGGTTTCACAGGAGATACGATTATAGGTACATTTTCTATGAGAAAATTACTCCGACAGGACCTGTAATGTGAACTGTTACCGGAGTCATACAGCGCCAAATGGTAAACAGCTTTGTTATTCCGGTACTTCAGCAAAGACAGTGCCTGTGCATAATATTCATTATTTGAAGTTCCTTCATTTTTTTGCATATGCGATTTGCATGATAATTTAATGCAAATGTGTTAGTCATTTCTTTCTTACAAAACATTTTTTTTTTCAAGGGAGAAATCTTTAAAGGGTGATAATCAATCATTATCAACTTTCCATGTGATTGTTTTATGAGATTTTGAGCCAGTCAAACATTAACTGCAATTTAACAATGTGCAGGATTCCGAAGTTTTCATTTTTTAGCACTTTCTAGCAAAGTTAAAAAGTGCTTATGCATTAAGTTTGTCTTTCCATCTGTCGGTTGTCCTCTGTCTGTCTGGCCGTCTATTCGTCGATCCAGGCTCTAACTTCCGTATATATACTCGGATTTTCATGCAATTGATAATGCTTCTTAGAGGTCACCAAAGAATCTTTGCTTTTGCATATTAAGTATGTATAATTAATGGGACACTCAAAAGAATTCGATTGCATTACAGTATATAGGAAAAAATCATTCGAAGACTATTTTAATGACATTACACCATTTTAAAGGTATTGAAACTGATATAAATCAATGAATTTCAGTACAATCACGTTGAAATGGAGCATTCGCAGCATTTTTAATTAATTTAAAAGGGCACACAAAAGAAATCGGTTACATGGTCTTTGCGCAATAATTGCTGGAAAGTACCTTTTAATTTTCGGTATACGTTTTAAAATTTAATTAGTTATTTGCATATTACTATTTATATATAAATCCTATATCTCATATGCCGGGCTGCAAAATTGTATTCGTATACCATTCTCCTTATTAGAGGAAACTGCTGGAGGGAAAATTTCTGAAATATGTGTGTCTGTTAAATGAACTAAAATTTGGAATATATGTTTTTAATAGATAAAAATCTCTATATCATATACAGGGCTGTTCAAAAAAAAAGTTCGGATAATTTTCCAATCAACGGGTAAAGCTGAAATTAGGTTTTATAATGCGCTATACATTTCCATGTGGTGAAATGAGACGTAATATTTTAATTTTTTAGTGGTGCAGTTTTGTTACATTATTCTGAATGTGTTGGAAGGTGCTTCATAATATATGCTTGATGCATGGTTTTTCCTTTCTTGTTTATGTTAAAAAATCTGCAACATATTTTATCATATAAATCATCGCTTAATTTCGCATGGTATTTTTCAACATTTAGTGATTAAATAAGGTGAATTTGTTTGAAAACTTGTTAGGTATTTTCCTTAAGATAATGTTGAAATGTGTGATATTTTTAGGGAAATATTATCTATCAAAATTTCAATGCCCACTGCCAAACCAATAAACAAAAACTTTTTTTTTTCGTCTAACAAAACATATAAACTTACCTATTTTGAAACTAAATTCTTTATTGCTCATCGGAAAAACACTATTTTAGCTACAATTGAAATGAAATTAAGTCATTTTTTAGTATTTATTAATTTTATTATATATTTTGCGTAATAAAAGGGTTACATAAATTAAATATATTCTGTGATTTATTTAGATGACGTTTTGGGATCATTTAATGTGACGCTTTTGATTAATGTTATGACTTAATAGCAGTTACTTAAAGAGATTATAATAAAGATTATTACAACTATACATTTTTTTTACTTTCTTCTATCTTTACAAGAAGAAAGTATTGGATTCATGAAAATTTTCGACTTCCGGTTTTCGACGGATTTATACGTTTTAGAAGGTCCTGAACATGTTTTGACTATTTTTAGAAAATGTCTGTCTGTGAGTCTGTCCGTCTGTCTGTGAGTCTGTGTGTCTGTCTGTGAGTCTGTCTGTCTGTATGTGACAAAAAATTTGTGGGCGCTCTATCTCAAGAACTAATGCTCAAAATTTAATAAAATTTTATATTCTGTTAGATCTTGATATGAATTAGTGCCTATTGGTTTTTGGTGAAAATTGGCCTGCAGGTGGCGCTGCTATACTACGTTTTTCATGATTTTCAAGATTGCTATATCTCAAGAACTAATGCACAGAATTTTACCAAACTTCAGATTCTGTAACCCCTTGATATAAATAGACGCTGATTAAGTTTTGGTGTAAATTGGCCTGCAGATAGCGCTGCTATGCCACGTTCTTCATGATTTTCATGAAAGCTATATCTCAAGAACTAATGCACAGAATTTCACCAAACTTCAGATTCCGCGATACCTTGAGATACATAGCCGCTGATAAGGTTTTGGTGTGAACTGCCCTATAGGTGGCGCTGCTATGCTACATTTTGCACGATTTTTGCGATAGCTATATCTCAAGAACTAATGCAGAGAACTTCATCAAATTTTAGTTTCTTTTACACTAGAATATATAGCATAGTTATACGCTGATTACATTTTGGTATTAACCTTTAGGCAGGGGCTCGCTCAGTGTCTACCTGAGAATGCATGTAATCCCGGACAGATGCTGTCACAGCCCCTCCGTAAAGGTTAACCTTGCAACAGGTGGAGCAGCTATGCTGCATTTTGCACGATTTTTCCGATAGCTATATCTCAACAACCAACGCACAGAATTTCATCAAACTTCAGATTTTCTTACAAAATGACATATAACATAATTAAACGATGATTACGTTTTGTTATAAATTCTTCAACTGATGGTGCTGCTGTGCTATATTTTACACGCTATTTTTTTTGCTATGTGCTATATTTTTTTAAACTAGCTATATCTCAAGAACTAATGTACAGAATTTCATCAAACTTCAGATTCTTTTACACCATAACATAATTAGACGCTTTTTTACGTTTTGGCATAAATTGTCCAAGATATAGTGTTGCTGTGCTACATTTTGCAAATTTTTTGTTATAACTATATCTCAAGAACTAATGGACGAAATTCCATCAAATTTCAGATTCTGTTAGGTCTTGACATCAATAGATGCTTATTAGGTTTTAGTATAAATTACCCAACATGAGGCACTACTAAGCTCATTTTCTCAGAATATTAATTAAATTTTGCGTTTTAGGCTTTTCGGATACCAGCATCTCATTAGGCTAGGTCAAATGTTCGAGGAAATTCGATAGTGGGTAACTTTGGGGTCACCACGTTCTTTTTTATATAGTAAAATGTACTTATGAGATAGAAGAAAGTTTCGGGATTGACACATCCAACTAGTTTTTCATAAAAGTAAATGTACAGTGGTGGTCATAAATGTGGACATTTTTAGGTTAGCATTCATTACAAAAAGCTAAGCATTGCAGCCGACCGAAGTAAAACACTTGGGGATTTTTTCTATATTTTCGCCGATTATGTTCACCAGATTCAAAAACTCCCATCCGTTGAAAGGTTGACTTACAGACAAGGTCACCATAATGAAAATGACGGTACTTAGCATGTTCTATAGCGCAATCTAATTGCGAGATTTGCACGAAATTTTGTAGGAAAATCAAAGAAGATGGGACACGAAGACTTTCAAAAAAAAAAAAAAAATCCAGAAGTCACCATCAGGGGAATATGTGGTGCTGCATTCGAAAAAGAGAATTTAAAAAATGAAGAATCAATACTGAAATAAAATTATCGTTTACTTAACGAATTTAGCAATTTAATTCAACCTCAAAATGGTAAAAGTTTGTAAAAAACTAAAAATTTACATAAACACGGCTTAAGTTTCTTTATCTGCAATTTCACTTACAGAGCCCGATAGAAAACAACAGCAGAATAATTTTTTATTTAAATTTCCTGTTACATGTTTTGGCCCAGTGCCAGCTTGTTTGGCCTTAGAAGATAATGAGCTACTGTTAGAAGCAATTTCATTGAAAATTAATCATAATGTCTCGTTTAATCGAGCGATGTCTGCTAGTCAAATTTCTTTACTTCAGTCAGTGCAATGCACCAGCCACTCTTTGTGCTTTTAGAAACCACAAAAAATGCGTAAAGGTAACGGTCCTTTGTCAGCTAATGGTTTAAAAGCAACGGTTGAATAGTTTGTGAAAAGAGGTTCTCTAAATGTTCAGTGAGGCAGAAGACGAAAACCCGTATCACAGGATACAATCGAAGGAGTGGAAACGGCGATTGTCGAAAGGTTTTCCAGGCAATATTGCTACCACTTTAAGTGCTCGTGGAATAACTCGGAATCTGGATATGCCTTATTGTATGGAATGGAAAGCCCTACGAAAGATTATCCACTTCTATCCGTATAAGATCAGCCGTGTACAAAAGATACGTCACACCGAACATGATAAGGTATTGGCTTTTGATCTTACTTTTTTGCCAGAATGGAGTTTTGTGATGCTTGGACGTAGAAAATCTTATAGTGAGATGAGGCCCACTTTTACCTGAATGGAACTGTAAATACCCGAGACTGCCGAATTTGGGATAATAAGTCACCAAGAACATTCCAGAAGATTCCTTTGCATTCACCAAACATAACTGTTTGGTGTGGTTTCACAGGAGATACGATTATAGGTACATTTTCTATGAGAAAATTACTCCGACAGGACCTGTAATGTGAACTGTTACCGGAGTCATACAGCGCCAAATGGTAAACAGCTTTGTTATTCCGGTACTTCAGCAAAGACAGTGCCTGTGCATAATATTCATTATTTGAAGTTCCTTCATTTTTTGCATATGCGATTTGCATGATAATTTAATGCAAATGTGTTAGTCATTTCTTTCATACAAAACATTTTTTTTTTCAAGGGAGAAATCTTTAAAGGGTGATAATCAATCATTATCAACTTTCCATGTGATTGTTTTATGAGATTTTGAGCCAGTCAAACATTAACTGCAATTTAACAATGTGCAGGATTCCGAAGTTTTCATTTTTTAGCACTTTCTAGCAAAGTTAAAAAGTGCTTATGCATTAAGTTTGTCTTTCCATCTGTCGGTTGTCCTCTGTCTGTCTGGCCGTCTATTCGTCGATCCAGGCTCTAACTTCCGTATATATACTCGGATTTTCATGCAATTGATAATGCTTCTTAGAGGTCACCAAAGAATCTTTGCTTTTGCATATTAAGTATGTATAATTAATGGGACACTCAAAAGAATTCGATTGCATTACAGTATATAGGAAAAAATCATTCGAAGACTATTTTAATGACATTACACCATTTTAAAGGTATTGAAACTGATATAAATCAATGAATTTCAGTACAATCACGTTAAAATGGAGCATTCGCAGCATTTTTAATTAATTTAAAAGGACACACAAAAGAAATCGGTTACATGGTCTTTGCGCAATAATTGCTGGAAAGTACCTTTTAATTTTCGGTATACGTTTTAAAATTTAATTAGTTATTTGCATATTACTATTTATATATAAATCCTATATCTCATATGCCGGGCTGCAAAATTGTATTCGTATACCATTCTCCTTATTAGAGGAAACTGCTGGAGGGAAAATTTCTGAAATATGTGTGTCTGTTAAATGAACTAAAATTTGGAATATATGTTTTTAATAGATAAAAATCTCTATATCATATACAGGGCTGTTCAAAAAAAAAGTTCGGATAATTTTCCAATCAACGGGTAAAGCTGAAATTAGGTTTTATAATGCGCTATACATTTCCATGTGGTGAAATTAGACGTAATATTTTAATTTTTTAGTGGTGCAGTTTTGTTACATTATTCTGAATGTGTTGGAAGGTGCTTCATAATATATGCTTGATGCATGGTTTTTCCTTTCTTGTTTATGTTAAAAAATCTGCAACATATTTTATCATATAAATCATCGCTTAATTTCGCATGGTATTTTTCAACATTTAGTGATTAAATAAGGTGAATTTGTTTGAAAACTTGTTAGGTATTTTCCTTAAGATAATGTTGAAATGTGTGATATTTTTAGGGAAATATTATCTATCAAAATTTCAATGCCCACTGCCAAACCAATAAACAAAAACTTTTTTTTTTCGTCTAACAAAACATATAAACTTACCTATTTTGAAACTAAATTCTTTAATGCTCATCGGAAAAACACCATTTTAGCTACAATTGAAATGAAATTAAGTCATTTTTTAGTATTTACTAATTTTATTATATATTTTGCGTAATAAAAGGGTTACATAAATCAAATATATTCTGTGATTGATTTAGATGACGTTTTGGGATCATTTAATGTGATGCTTTTGATTAATGTTATGACTTAATAGCAGTTACTTAAAGAGATTATAATAAAGATTATTACAACTATACATTTTTTTTTCTAAATTTATAAAGTCCTCACGTACGCATTCATTGATTCAATATCAATACATCAATTTTTAAACTAAAACCAACTAAAGAATATAACAGCAAAGAATAAATTTTCACTCAGCAAATTTTGTTTTCGTAGAAGTCCACAAAAACTTTTCATTTCCTGTCATCAGTTAAATTTGCTTCATTTGTCTTATTTGCGCATGAATGGTTGTCAAAATAATCAACGTAAAAGTTAAATTCATTTTAATTTTTGGAATTTATTTTATTAATTTCATTAAACATTCAGTCATTGATAATGATGTAATTTATTGACAAATAAAAAGAAAATTATCTCTTCAAATTTGATTCAGACATTAATTGATTTTCAACCGATATGACGTGCCTGAAATGATACATATTTAAAACTTGTTCATCGATGTCTTTTTTTTATCTCAACAAGTTACAATTTATTTTATATTATTAATTTTTTGATACGGTCGGGGTAACTATTTTTATCTTTTCATTCCCATATCACGATACTTATAAAAAAAAAAGAAAAAACTAAAATTAACTTACATCTCTAATATTTGTAGAATTCACTGTCCATTGGAAGAATCACTTTAAAATTTGTAATTTTTAAATGAATATTTTGGAGTATTAACTATTTTTACGCTTTCGTCAAACGACCAGAGTACCCATATAACAGGTATTTTTAAAACAACACTCGTCAGAAAAAAAAATTAATTCTGCAAAGTCAACATGTGAAGTATATGGATCTCACATTCTAGCGAAAAGTATAGCATTCAAATTTAACCAATGCTGTGAAAAAATGAAAAAAATATTGCTTTTGTTTTATTACATATCAATAAAATTTTCACCAAAAGCTATTTTATGAACACTGTTTCCGGGCATTATTCTTTCGCTATATACTTAATAATAAATAAAAGTGCTATTCATAAAACAACATTTCTATAGTCATCAACATTTTAATAATACTGAAGATTATTTGTTTGTTAAATTTTCTGAATATGTTTAGAGGTTTTAACAGGAATAATTAAAAGTAATTTATTTCTTATAAATTTTTTTAATTCTTTAGTAGAAAAAATATTATTAAAAGTTTTATTACAAGAGCGAAAAAGAAATATCACCAAATAGCGAAACACAGTTACAGTACATTTTTTTACTGCTTCTTTAGAATACATGTATATTTCATATCATTGATCAAATCATTACTAGCTACATTTATCGTAATGATATCTGAGTGCATGTCAAAATAATCATCAGGAATAGTTAAAATCATTTCCTTCTTTAATGATTTATGTATTTCAATATTTATGTGACCTTCATTTACTAACATGTCATCCTTAATAGCATTTTATATTGATAGTCTGAAAAAAAATCTTCAGTTATTCAGCAGCTAAATTTTGGATTTACATTTAACGATTTTATGTTAATAGAAAATACCATTAATGATTCAGATTTGAAAAGATATACTTTTTTCACAAACTTGGTAGTTTCAGCTCATAAAATTTGGTTAAACTATTCATTTAAATGTTGCAATATTTTATGTGATTCAATTTTACCCTGCAATATTTGTGAAAAATGAGAATAAAAAAGAAAGTTTTGGATATTTTTGAGAAATTGAAAGACTGAATATTGCTATGAATTGTTTCAGTTGAGGTATCAAATATTTGTAATTACACAATTAAAATAGTTATCTTTCATTGGGGTACATCACTTTTCTTAAAATTTACCATAAAGGGAAAATATTAACATTTATTTTTATGATAATTTAAAATTTGAAAGTATTTAAACGCAGAACTTACATAAGTTATTTATTATTAAACGCAATTAATATCATTATTGAAAACTAACGGTTGTCAAAACTTAACTGTTATAAGCATTACAGATAATATAAGGCCTCTTTATTGATAAATGTTTTAACGGGTGATGTCAACTTAAGGATTTCCGTCCAGAATTGGATTTAAAAAAATGTGATTGTGATCATTAATAGAGACTAAAATATTTTGGTAATTCCTCAAAGAAAAAAAAAAAAAAAAAAAAAAAAAAAAAAAAACATTTTTAGAATTGAGCAAATTTATCATTTTTCCTTAATTTCATCGTAAAAAAATACCTTATCCTATTTGATGATTATTTGATGTTGTATAGAAATCTAGGAATGGAACGTTACTGATTAGGATATACTCAGAACAATGACTCTCTATTTCAGATACAGCCAAGTAGTATGCCGCACCCATTAATAATATATATAATATCTTTGCATATATCGCGAGAGAGAGAAAGAACTATACTATACTATTGCGCTTGTGATATATTTTAAAACACCCACTATATTACAAAATTAATAGCAATGGATAATTTTCATTATGATGATTCAGATACATCTGGGGGGAGGGGATGTCTATGTTAGTGTCTTAGCAGAAATTCTTCTTCATACTTGTAACTCATGTCATTACCCGACGAAAAAAAATAATTTAAAAAATACAAAAACAGATTCGAAGTGCAAAACTTCATACGAATATGTACATTAATTTCCAACCTCGTAAGATACATGTTCTTCTTACAAAAAATGAACAAAAAACTGTACAAGATCCAGTAGTTCTATGCTGCAGCTTATACATCATTTCGTGCTTTTTATGTTACGGGCGCTTGCAAGTAATTTACACACATATGTATATTTTAATTTGTTGTTGGTTTACTAATTTCAGTCATGATCAACTTAACTGAAAATATATAAATACTAAACACGTATTTTATACTCCCGATTGAATAAAATGATTCGCCTAGTAATTTCTCTAGATATTAAACGAAACATGTCGATTTCACAGTTTTGGTGACTTTTAGACATGTAGCTTATTTAAGCATAACAGCATACACAGTTATGTTATCTTCCCCTGCGTTTTGTAAATAATAAATCTGAATCATATTGCTTGTTAGTCACATTCAGTGCTTTACTAATATAAGTCTATCTGTAGATAATTTAAACATTTGAACATTTTAATAAGGACAGTTAATGCACGATAACTCTATATGCAGAGAATTGGGAATTGCAGAGTTTTCAAAGACTAATATATCCCCAATTTAGGACGTACATCAGTTTTACATGTACGAGAAATCATGTTTCAAATACAGTAGATATACTATTATAATTCTGATAATATATAAACATTTAGGTATTGAATGAATTTAGATTTTTATGAAATTTAGAATATTTCAATAAATTATTCAAATAATTTCAATAAATTTAGATTTTTATTGAATGAATTTAGATTCCAATCACTCACAAAGAGTACTATTATAAGTCTTCAACATTAAATACATTCTGCGTATTTTACATATAACTTCTTTCAAGACTAACTTCTTTCTCTCGCATACCGCATTGCTAGTACATAGATTAGTATTATTCCATTGAAGAATGACTAAAATTTGTAAAAAATTGCTCTTTCATGCAACAGTCAAATGTCAAAATTAAAATTTCTTTTTATCTTTATGCTTTAACCCTTTATCTGCTGACGGTACTAATAAATACCATTAAACTAATTTTATTACAAAATTTATTCAGTACATCGTTTAGTAGTAATACAGTTTGGAATGAGTTATAGACAAATTTCCTTATTTTGTTCCAAAAGCATTATTGGTTACACACAAATAAAGTATTCTTTTTAAAAGGATGATTTCTTTTGTCTCTGCACATCTTCAGCTTTCTTGGCATTGGGGAATAGGGGAGAGGGAAATTTTTCAATTCGGAAATATTTCTATATTTATATTGTAAGAACATCATATTTGTACATGTCTTAATTCTGCAAAATACTAAGACAAATTTTTAAATAAAATATTTAAGTGGAATTATAAATATTTCACCAAAATACCTGTAAATTTAAATTTAAATAACACTTTTAAATCCTTCAATCCTTCAAAAATCCCTCTAAGATGAATTAAATGATTGTAAAAAAGTTCTATCGTAGTTTAAACAATTCCCGAAAAATTATTTAAAAGATAAATTTTCATGAATTCATAATTCAGTACATTAGGGGTATAATATTAAAATAAGAATATTTTCAATATTTGATTTTTAAAACTTAATTATTAATATATACATACTTACTGAAAGTGTTAATTATTTTTTCACTCTTTTAATAATATGATAAATGTGTAAAATTTTATGAATTTAAGAAAACAAAACATGTATTGCAGATTCAAATTATCAGAATCATGTTTAGTAACTGTATTAGTCGTTATTCGAAAAAATATTTTTTTTTTCATTCTTGATAACGTGAAATTTTTAACAGATTCCAAACTCATTTTTAAAAGTAAAAATATTAAATTTGATGACGTGAAATTTTATTAGATGTGAAAGCGACTTAGTGCTTTCAATTTTCTTTCAATTAATTACTAGTGAAAAATGCTCCAAGGAGCAGTGCAAAAGCAGAATATGATTTTAATTGAGCATTAAAAAGTAATGGACAAGTGCTTCTGTTAATTACTGAGCATGAGGAAGGATAAAGGATCCCTTCTTGGCTACAACTCACTTCAATGCCAACTTTGAAAAAATCATATTTGCGCTTTTTCCATATAAAAGAAATTTGCGGTTCTTTAGTAGAATTTTCCACCGTGCTTTAGATGTTAACCAGGGGTGTAGTCATAAAAATAACATAAGATATATGCTCTAAGCAGAGGGATATTCTAGAATGTGTATAGTATAAGCTTTCTTGAAAAACAGAGGGTATATGGTGTTCTATTAAAAAGTCCAGAAGGTGTGCGGCATATAGCCTGTACTACATCTCTGATGTTAACTGCACTGTTCACTCTGCACTATACTACAAATCAATTTTCTGTGCAATTATACACTTAGGGTATGCTTGGTGGCAGTGCATGAATGTGATACCTGCAGGAACTAGGTATCTGGCATTATGTCGCCTTCCTTTACATTTATGTCTAATTAAGCTGCATCTTTAATGGTTACGTCTTTACACTATACATTTTTATAGTAACTGCGACTGATTTGTTTTCACGAAAAAGGCGCAAATATGATTTTTTCAAAGTTGGCATTGAAGTGAGTTGTAGCCAAGAAGGGATCCCTTATCCTTCCTCATGCTCAGTAATTAACAGAAGCACTTGCCCATTACTTTTTAATGCTCAATTAAAATCATATTCTGCTTTTGCACTGCTCCTTGGAGCATTTTTCACTAGTCCTTCTATTTTTCCATATTCCATAGGGATACTGCACAACTTGTTTTGTATTTTATATATAGAAAACTAAATCTTATTTGTATTGAAATTAAAAAAGGCTACATACTCTAATACTCTGGTGTTACAAATTAAAAAAAAATTTAAACAGGTTTTTCTATACCAAAATTCTACGGTGGTTTTCAAAAAATAAAAAAAAAAAAAAAAAAAAAAATCAGTTTTTTACTAAAGTGAATAAAATAATAAATTCTTTCAAAGAATAGATTTTTCATTCAAATATCCATTATTTTTGCCAAAAACAGGAACTTTTTTTATGCAAGAGTAAAGTTTGATATAAAAACCATGCTTCTTTGTTTTCTTAATCCGTATTTATTACGGACTTATTAAAAACGTACTCCACCGCTTTTATAGGAAACGATTGCTTTACTGTGTTATGGAGCATTCTCATTGGCCATAAAGAGACATTCTATAAAAGCTGTGGAGTGACTCTGCAACAAATGGGTCAAATTTTTAACAGTGCACTGTTAAAAATCTGCTGCATTTTGCTGCAACGTCCTCCACCACTTGTATATATCTCTATTCCAACCAATGAGAAAGCGCCATTTCACGGCCAAGTAACCGTTTTCTATACAAGCAGGGGAGTGCGTTGCAGCAAAATGCAGCAGATTTTTAACAGTGTGCATATCCTTGGCGCTATAGTTTACAGGAGTGGTACATTGTTCAAAATTTGAAACTTTTGCTGCATCGCCACTCCATCGCTTTGATAGAATAACTCTATTTTGATCGATGAGAATCCTCGATAATGCATTTAAGTAATCGTTTTCTACTTATCTACTATATCGTTTCCGTATATTTATTTTTTTCAATCAGCACCAAGGTGCGCACTTTATTAGAAGACGCGCTCTATTAGAGGGCGCATTCTATTAGAATAAATACGGTATATACTTATAGTAAATACACTTTGTTAAAGTACAGGGCCCCAATATTTGACAGGTATGCCAGGCATTTTTGCCATTGATGCCATTGTGCTAAAAACAAAATATAAATAAATGAAAAAAATGGATAAAATATAAATTTGGTATGGTGCAAAAAATTGCCTAATTTAAAATTAAAAATCAAATTTAACAGCCACCAGGGCTAGACACCGTGCATAATTATTCAGTAAATGATTCATTAAAAAATGACAAAAATCAGCATGTCAAAAATTTCAAAAAAATTCATAATTCGTTAAAAAATTAAGTTAAAAATAAAAGAAAAAAAAGCATTCTGTATTTTTTTATGCTTAATCGAATGGTGTAACTGGTTTTTCTCTCCGATGATCACAAGTACCTTAGATTGATGACTGCCATTCTTTCATTTCATCTTGTAAAAAAACTGTTTAACGTAAAGCTATGAATTTTTGCAGGATTAATTAGCATCGCAAAATCTTTAAAATAAACTTTACCGCAACATTCTATCTGCAATAGAACGTTAGATATACCTATTTATGACCAAGTTTGGAAAATACGCAATTTCAGAAAAACCGCCCAGCGAAATAACGTTTTCTCGATGACTACCCCGGGATAAAAAGTTTGTCTTTTGTTTAAAAAAAAAAAATTAAGTTTTTATCTTTAGTAGTTTTCGGGAAAAGTGCTGTGACACAAAATTTTTGTCCGATTTTCAGAATACTCTACAGTACACCTACAGTATGCCATAAAAAAAAATAATTTTTCTGCTATGTTGTGCTTCTTGGTCAGACGAACATTTAAAAAAAAATCATCAAAATTGGATAAGTATTTACTTAGTTATTGCAAAAAGAAAAATTGAAAAATCCGTGTGCACCATCGCTCAATCATATTATTGTAGCGCGCTGCCGCGCGCACAATGATAACTTGATTTGTAAAGAGTTATTTTCCCTGTACCACCATATTTTTCTTTTCTAGCGCTATCGCTTCGAACATTCGATTCAAAATGTCCAATTTGATTGCATTTTTAAAATATATTCTAATTTCATCAAAACATCGACCAATGCAGCGCATTATATAGCTTCTGAATAAAGGAACTGCGTCTTGGGTGCTTTAGAGAGAAAAATGTTGCATTATAAAATAAGCAGTTTGGATTTGAGAACGTGATAATTTCTTATTCAACCGTTATGTATTTTTAATTCATAATTGCTTTAAGAATTGGTCTTATCAAAAACAATTTTATTTTTTTAGAGTAAGAGTTAGTGCTATTGATCATTTGCAAAAATAAAAGTTGTAAATAATACTCAGAAGATTGATAATAAATTTAATTGGACTTGATATCTGGAAAATTGACGAAGTTATAAATTCTTTTCCTCTTCAACTCTTCCTTCTTGTTTGTTTGTTTGTTTAAAAACTTTTTTTGCAGTAACAGTTAGTCCTATTGAACATTTCTAAATATAAAAATTTTAAATAATACAAGAAGATTTAAAATAAATTTAATTGGATTTCATATCGTGAAAATTGACGAATTTATGATTTTTTTCTCCTTAAAACTTTATTTTTGAGCCCATTTTATTTTTTATCAAAAATTAATCATACATTTTTAGCTTTTTCCTTAGAAGTAATAATAACTTTATAATAATTATAAATCTTATTTTTTTTAGTTAAAAAAAGTTTTCCTATTAGCACCTTCTTGGCCCGATTTTGGAAGATATTTGTGCAGAATTATACAAGTTATCCTATCTATGAAAAGGTGATATAGTTAATTAGAAAGACAGGCAGATAGATAGATTGATGGTTAACATTTATAATTAAGGATGCTTTTAGGGTCAGATATTAAGATTGGTGTAAAGCTGCAAACTTTTTTTTATAGATAAATTCTAACACATGTGAGAGTGAAATATTTAAAATTTTTTTCGAAATCCACCTGATAAAGAGATTCGAAAAGTGTTTCAAGTACGTAGCCGTTTCATTTGTAAATGAAAGTGACTACACTTATAAAAGAGCAACATAAAAAAAAAAGAATAGATGCTCAATGCAATGGTTACACATAATTTGCCACTAGCGACTAAATGCGGAATTTAGTGATACTATCGGGAAACACAATTGGTAGATAGAAATATTAATTAGAAAGTTTCAAATTCAGTAATATGCATTAATATCGTAAGAAATCTAAACAGATTTAAAACGAATTTAAAATACAATGAAGAAAAATAACACAAAATAAAATTATTTAAAGCGTGCGCGAATAAAAAATCTAGATGTATAAGAAGGTTAGATGCATTAAAAAATTAATTAGTTAACATACACTGTATATATATATATATATATATATATATATATATATATATATATACAGTTACTAAAAATTGCTTTGTATAAAGAGTATTTATTGGGTTGACAAGAAAGTAATTTAAGTTTTCACATATAGAAAGTGTCAAGTACACTGTAAAAAAATCTGTAAACATACTAAACTTTTCCAAAAATTCATGTAACCTTCCTCGGTTACATAAAATTGTGCTGTTACCTTTATATGAAAAGTTCTTGAAATAAAAATCTACAAGAAAAATTTTAGTAACCTTACAGATTTTTTTTACAGTGTATCCTTTGCAAAGAAAAATTACATTATGAAAATTTAATATACATAAATTGAGTTGATTCCCAAACACTTTTTCATATTTTGACAGTATTCTTTTATAATGTAATACAATAATATTTTTCAAGGAAACAAATTATCTGCTCTACTACATTGTAGCATAGGTAATATTAGAATGATAATAGTAAAAATAACTGATGAACTGATGATTTTGAGGAAAGAAAAATTAGTCAAAAAGAAATTAACTTTAAATTTTGTAATATATATATATATATATATAATTCAGTTATTATAATATTCTTCAATGACAGTAAAGTCTAAAATTTCTTCACTCTATTTATAACTCATAATATTATTCGGAAGTTTGATTATTTTTTTCATCGAACAAAGTTAGTATGCTCTTCAAATCACACGAAAATGAATAAAAAAAAATGGTATCACAAAACATTTTAAAATATCAACTAAGATATCGATAATCAGATATTTTTAAATGATTTTAGTAACGTTTAAAATAGAAATTAGTTTATCAATTCTCTACAAAATAAAATATTTTCGAATTAAAGTCATAATACTTCGAATTAAAATCACAATTAAACTTCTCCAAAAGTAACAGAAAGCTTTATTAATTTTTATTTTTTCATGGAAAATAAAAAAAATGCAAATTCCTTTATCAAGCAAAGACATTATTCTTTACGAAGCATTATATGATTGAATTTTTATAAACGTACTTTGTACACTGTAAAAAAAAAAATTCTGTAAAGTTACAAAACTTTTTCTAGGAAACTGGTATTCCAAGAACTTCGCATGTAACAGTAATAGCAAAAAATTATGTAACTGTTTCTATTAAAAGAATTTTTGCCGATAGATAACAAATTCCATGAATCCCAGTTTCCTAGACAAATTTTAGTAACTTTAGAGATTTTTTTCGCAAAGTACATTATTATATAAATAGAACATTAGATGCCCATACAATAACTTCATGTATTTCACACATCTTAACAACTAAAATTTCCCTTTCACAGTGTCAAAAGAAAACGACAATTAATATCCATGATTTGGATTCTAAATTTATATGTTTGTTTAAATTTGTACACTCTAAAAAAATTGGAAAATTACAAAACAATTTCTAATAGAATTATATTCCCAGAACATTTTATGCAATGGCAACAATAAAAATTACCAAAATGTTAGTAAATTTTTTTGTAAAGTTATAGAGGTCTCTAGTTTTGCTTACAAGTTTTGTAGATTGACATCATTTTCTTGTACAGCGTTTATATAAAATTTTAGTAAGCATAACAGATTTCGGTAAATTTAGATTAAAAACAGTTTTTTTTTCTTTTAAATTTTACTGTAAAAAAAAAAAAAAAAAAAAAAAAAAAAAAAAAAAAAAAAAAAAGGTAAAGTTACTAAACTTTTTATAGAAAACTGGAATTCCAAGAAGTTTTTGTAGAACTGTAGCGCAAAAGTTCGTGTAACCGATTCTGTTACATGGATTTTTGCTGTTATTATTACATGAAAAGTTGTAGGAATCCCATTATCCCTAAAAATATTTTGCAACTTCGCAGATTTTTCTTCTTTTGCTTCATTGTGCGCATTAAAAAATATATAAAAGCATCACATGTATTATACAAATCATTGAATATTGTCATCCAGTCTCTTAGATATCTACAACCAAAATTCACAATTCAAAGAGCGTAAAAGAAACACTTGTTTTACAGAATATTTCTGAGTTTACTAAGGATCTATTGCAGAGTGTTACAGATTGTGAAAATTTATATAATTATGTGCATTAGTTCTGATATGAAACTGAGAAAGAACTTATGTCTACGTCCAACTGAATCTAATGTTTAATGAAAATTCGTATATTAGTTCTTAAATATATGCACTGTAAAAAGAAAAGAAAGAAATAAATTCCGTTAAATTTACGGTAAAAATTGCTGGAAGCAATGTTGCCAGTTGTTTTTACCATAAAAATTTCTGTAAAATTAGATGCAATAAAGAAAAATTACATCTAACTTTACTGCAATTTTTACAGTAAAAACTATGCTGGCAGCAATTTTTGCCGTAAATTTAACAGATTTTCTTTTCAGTATGCTAATTGAGTAAATCTTGAAAACTACAGTACAGTAGCGATAATTGTTGCGCGATTTACACCAAAACCACTTAGTATAAATTATCGCATGCGTAATGCAATCGGCACTCACATACAAGCTACCATATTTTCAGATTAAAAGAAAATATCTAGCAAAATATTTTAATGGAACGTAATACTTCGAAAACAAACATAAATAAGAGAAATATTTAAAGACAATAAGAACTTTTCTGTAATTAAAATTTATTGTGTCATTTATCTTAACGCTTATTAATTTTAGAAATATGGTTTACTACCAGACGTTCATATATTGGACAAACAAACATACATACATGATAAATCTTTAACAATATTGTAATTTAATTTTTATTTTATTAATTAGTAGAAATTTTTATTTAAAGAAAACATAACATTATAAATTAATTTCATCATTAAAACAAACCAATGCTTTCAACCAGAAAATATGCATGACATATTTTTTCATGTATATTTGTTACTGTACATTTATTATTTTATGAAATATTTATTCCAATTTAATCTTTAGCTTGTTTTCTGGATTTTATTTCTAAAAACATATCTTTCTTTAATGTTTTTTAATCTATAATGCTAATCCCTAACAGCGAAAATAATATTCTGTTTCTTATTTCATTTTTCAATTAGTAATTCCTCACGTGTTTTTAATATTTATACAGTAATCCCTTAACATTCACCAGAGATAGGTTCCCGAAAACATTCGCCAATGTCAAAATCACGAATGTTTAAACTATCTTTATGAGCATAAAAGGGGATTTGGTTTTACTTTTTTTATGGAAAGGAGAAATTTAAGTTAAAAATATATTTATTAAACCATTATCTACTGAATTATGAATTCATGAGACTTTCATATTCTAAAGAATTTTACGTAAATTGATTAAACTAAATTAACAGATTTACATATCATTTAATAAATTTTTGAATGATTTTAGAAGGATTGAAGGATTTAGAAGAATTAATTAAATATGAATTTACAAGGATTTTGGGAAGTATTTATAACTCCACTCAAATCTTTTATTTTAAATTGTTTTCTTAGTATTTTGTAAAACTATAAAATGTACATATATGATGTTCTTACAGTATAAATATCGAAATATTTCCGACTTGAAAAATCCCCCCCTCCTCCCTCAATGCCAAGAAATCTAAAAAGATGTAAAGATAAAAGTAATCATACTTTTAAAAATATTTTTATTTTTGTAACCAATAATGCTTTTGAAACAAAATAAAGACAAAACAAAAAATCAGTCAACACTTTCACATTTCATTACATACATTCAAAAAAATTTAATCCGATTAAATCGGGATAGACGTAGTTTTTAATCCTGTATTGGCAACACGATGTATTTTTATAATTCATAATTTTCTGCTTATATTAAATTTATTTGTTTTACTTTGTACCACTCTAATCATTTTTTTAAATAGTTTGGAAATGTTTTGGCGTAAATCATGCTTCAATGCATAAATTAAAAGAATCGGATATATTTTTTTCGATTACAATTATGAATAACAATGCAATTTAATAACAATACAATGAATTCATAATCATTTTTTTTATAAATATAAGCAATTTAGTTTGTTTTTCTTCTGAATTTTCCATTTATTAATATTCATCAGAATGAAATATATTTGACATTTAACGAGAAAGATTAAGAGATTTAAAATAACATTATCTTAATATCAATATTTAAATTTTGAGTTTTTCTTTTCATTCCTAGCGCATTAATATATTCTTTTGTTCTTCATGCTAACATTTCAGAAGTAGGATTGCAAACATGTTATTAAATTGAATTAAATTTAATATTTTTATGTACTTTCATATAGGTATTAATTTATTTTTTCCTTTTAACAAGATTTTATTGATTTAGTCATAATTATTATATCAGTAGACAACAGAGAGGGAAAATATAAGACTCTATATGTTTTCAGTTATTCATTGTAAAAAAATAAATATAAATAAAAATGAAAAAAAAAAATTAAAAAAATTACAACGACTGTATTAAAAATGATATTATTTATTGGACAACATACATCTGACTTATGTGCTCGATATGAAGCCTGCTTATAAGCCATCGTCAATATACAGGAACCAGATGCCACACAAGGAAATATTACAACACAAGAAAAGTACAACCAGGAGTTCTACACAAAGAGTGTGTGCAATGAAGACAGTGGGATTCGAACCCACAACATTCTACTTTCGCAAGCGATTAGCGGCGTGATGTCTTAACCACTCAGCCACGGAGGGACAAATTATATTTTTAAAGATTAAAATTTTAGATTTATAAATAAAGTTTATATTTAAATAATAATAATAAGAAACATCATTTTTATGAATATCAAAGCTTTGTTTACGTAATTACAGAGTCTTATATTACGTACGCCATGGATTAAAAATTAATATTCGGTACTGGGAATTTTTAGACTTCTAAACATCACACATTTTCAATTTTTACAGCATCGTATAAAGAAAAAATGTATTTTAAATGCAATTTGTTCTAAAGCTGTATCTCAATTTGTTTTTAAGTTATTATTTTTTTTGTAAATTTTTAAATGCATTTTTTTGTCATCGTAGTAACAGAAGTATTTCATTAAACATGAACCAATAAAAAAACGAATAATAATAAAAAAAAATGTTGCGGCATTCATCCAATAAAAAGATTCAGATATACTTCTGATTTCCCAGTTCTTTATTGAGGACAACAATTGTTTTCCAAAGAATTTAAAAAAAAAGATCTAAAGTGGGTTGTCAGATTTCTGGCTGCAGCAATGTTTCAAATTGGAAAGTTCACAATGGTATAGCCCAAAATGATTTAATAAAATAAATGGCAGATCGTTAATTACATTAAACAATCAAAACATTTTAGATAAAATATGTATATATAATATTTATTAAAATTGGATCTGCCCTGTTTTGAATCATTTAGGGTTAAGTACTTTGGGGACACACTCGTACCATTTTGGAAACATTAGTGTACCCAGAAATCTTACAACCCAGTTTGAGCCTTTTATTTTTACAGTGTTCATTATTACTAAATGCAAGTTTATTTAATTCTAGCTGACTCGCCCGGCGTTGCCCGGGTCCGTGAAACCATGATGCATAAAAAAAAAAAACCTGTAATATTGACAAAAAAATCAATTCTAAAAGCACAAAAACTCAAAAACTCATCAATAATTACTTCGAAAATCCCATTAAAAATCGATGATATTAGAAAATCGTAGCAGACAAAAATTTATAAATTAGGCTAAAAGCTTGAAATAATTTTCTTTTTATCAATATTAAAAAATAGCCGAAAATGCGACAAAATACTAAAAATCGCATTAAAAAATTCGTTAAAAATTCAAAAATCGCTGCATGAATTCTGGATAAGCGTTATTGAAAAGAGAACTAAATTTACTTTGTGGGGTAAGAGAATGAAACCGAATTTCTTTCACTACTGTGGTAAAATCATTTCGAAACATAAAAAGAACGCTACAAATCAGCTAAAAAGTTAAATAAAAAAACTAATCAAAAAATGGAATATAGGTGCAAAGCTTCATTATATACAAATATTTTACTTCCAAATTTTGTAATTCAATATGCAGCGGTCGATTCAGAAGACATACTTACATATGACATGCTTACATGCTGACATGCTTACATGCTGACATACTTACAAACTTCTCTCTTTATTATTCTAGATAATTTTTAATATAATTAAACAGTCATTACATTTGAAAAAAAAAAAAAAAAAAAAAAAAAAAAAACTTGTAACGATAATATAAAGGTAAATGTCATCGTAAAGAAATACATTTTTAAAAATAATATAATTTAAATTTTTAAGAATTTAAAAAAATATATTTAATCTAATATATAAAAATGAATCTTTGTCAGTCTGTCTGTAATTCTATACAAATCCAAAATTTGGAAACTAGAATTTTACGTACGTCTGTATTAAATCCTGGCCGAATCAACTAAAGTAATCCGGAATCGAATTAAATTATTGTTAATTTTTAATTAAAAAAACCCACCCATTTAAGTCATTTTCTAGCTAATTAATTTTTTTATTATAACAGGTGGCAACAATTAAACAGTCACAATACCATGGTATCTGTATTCCGAAATGGAAATGAAATCCTTGCGCAAGACAACGCTCCATGTCGCATGACTCGAATTGTGGTAGATTGATTCCAGAAACTATTTTGTGTAGAATTAGCTTTGAAGGGACTATAATAAAGGTTCCATCCCAGCGAATTTCCTCTGCATCATTTATTATGAAAGATCGATGAGAAAAATTATAACACATATGGGTTCATCAGACCAAATGCAAAATTTTTGCCCATGTAGCTTTCACTTTCTAGTGCAATTTTTTAGGACATACAGAATAACTTTGAAAAAATAGTTCCTCAAATTAAGAAAAAGGTACCCGGTGCAGACAAGAAATACTTGCTGAAGTTACTTGCAAAGTTACTTCGTCAGGAAAATTAATTCTCAGAAGAACTAGTAAATAGGAACATAGCAAACCTTCCTTAAAAGAATAAAATTCCGAAGCGAATGAAACTTTCCGCCTTTATTTAAGCCCTGATTGATCATCAGAGTCTGTAAATTCACTCTGAAAATATGTTATCCAAGTCAATGATATTGACCAATTGATGACCAATTGATATCAATTGGTTTATACTATTTAATAGTATTAAACATCTAAAGAATGGATCTAATTCTTTATTATAAATCACTCGACTATAAAACAACACAGAAAAAGACATAAAAAAATACTAAAAAAATATTTAGATCATGGTTTACTTTGCACTCCAAGAGCAAACTCTGAATGCAAACAACTCTGCCAATGGTCATAACATTAAATTGCTAGCTTCTTAGCATATCATAAATGCCAGAAGTAGAGTAAATAATGGCATATTTAAAATTAAAATACCTGCAATCGTATTTGACGCAGATTATTATACAAAATGTATTTTACTGAAATCAAAAAACACGTTTTCAGATAAAATTTACTTTACATTTAAATGAAATAAATGTAAATGGCTATTGTTTGTCATTGTTTTCTAAAGCCAAATCAAATGAACCAAAGCAGAATTCTTTGAAAAAACTGTATTGTTGCCATTCAAGTATCGTTAATGTAGGGCGAATGGAAGAAAAGAAATCTAATGTGAAAGGGTAAGAAAATTGAAAAAAAAAAGATATCAATATATATATGAATTGCTTGAATATGCTTGAATTTAAAACTTTCTATTTATGTTACATCTTTATAATATACGTTGCTAAATTCATGTACTTTAAAAAATAATTATTTCTTTTTTCAATATTTCCTTGTTTAAAAATTTATATGTAACTGATTTAATTATTATAAGAATAATTACCTTTTTTTCTTTAGTCCTACTAAAAGGTGTCTTATTAATAGTACACATCTTAGTATTTCTTTAAAATATGTTTAAGATTATGTCTATGAAATATTTACACTATATGTATTCTGTATTCTCATTTCACCTTCTCTATGCACATTTTGACTAATCACCCTTTCAAATTTGATTTAAAATCAAAAGTTATTTTAAAAATTTTCACTTAAATATCTCAAACGTTGTGAAAGATTTCAAAAAGAGTTTTGAATTCTGCTATCAAACTGAAAGGGTTTGGTGTCCACTTTTGTGAAAGATATGTTCCGACAGTTCTTTTATTTTCAGACTACTGATACGATAAAAATATTTGAGGAACTACTTTTAGAAGAAAAGCTATTTTTCTTCAATTATAAACTATAGCATTTCAAAAGCTATATGGAAACTTCTGAAGTTTGTTGTGGTGTGTAAATCACTTAAGAATAATGACTTTCTTAATAGAAATTTCAGAAAAACCTATAAACTGTAGAATATCTATAATAAAAAAGACAGAAGTTTGTGAGTGTGTCAGCACTGTTGTATGGAGACAACTGCACATAGTGTTACAAAATTTGGAGAAAAGGTGTCTCTGTATATGAAGTTTTGCACTTCGAAGCCCAATTTTTAGAGTTCTTTTCGATTTTTAGATTTCTTTTGATGTTTCGAGGTGATATTTCCACATTTGTGAAAGGAATCCGGTTTAATTATTTTTCTCTAATATTATTTAATTTACTTAATTTAATTTTTAATTTGTAAATGTACTTCGCCTTTCAATAAAGCTTATTCGGAATTTGTACAGTGATTTTTGATTTTTTAATGCGATTTTTAGTATTTTTTCGCATTTTGCGACTATTTTTTACATAAAAAGATAATTGTTTCAAACTTTTAGCATTTTGAATTTCATCAATTTTAATGCGATTTTCAGTGTGATTTTCAAAGAGATTTTTAACGATTTTTCTAGTTATAGTGTTTTTTGAATCGATTCTTTTTCATTTTTGTCAATATTATAAGTTTTTTTAATGCATCATGTTTATCACGGACCCGGGCATTGCCGAGCGGAAGTAGATAGAATTATTTCTTTTCTTTCTCGCAGCGTTATCATAAAAATTTTACTATAATTTTCAAAGAAATTCATCTTTTTTTTAATAGATGAAATGTGATTTCTTAATTAAAATGTTACTGATTCTTTTATAAAATAAAAATGCTACTTTAACCATTCATTTAAAAATTTTTTATATAACAGTTACTGACAAAACGTTACTTTTTTTTTTCAGTGACTGACATGCGAGATATTTCAGATCAGATATTTTTGTGACAGACATGTTCCGGACAGACAGTTAAATTCTTTCAGACTACTGATACAACGAAAATATTTTAGAAACTACTTTTAGAAGAAAAGTTATTTTCTACAGTTATAAACTATGCCATTTCAAAAGCTATTTGAAAACTTTTGAAGTTTATTTTGGTTTGTAAATCACATAAGGATAATGATTATCTTCAAAAACATTTGAGGAAAACCCGTAAATTGTAGGATATTAGGAACATATCTTTCCTTTCTCGCAATATTATCATAAAAACTTTATTATAAGTTCCAAAGAAATTCGTCGTTATTTCATAGAGAGACGAAATGCAATTCATTATTCAAAATGATACTGATTCGCTTATAAAATAAAAATAGTACGTTAACTATTCATTTAAAAAACTTTTAGATAACTATTACTGACAAAACTTTACAATTTTTCAATGCATTGATTTGCTTAATATCGCACTCTCTCACGAAGCAAATGACCGTTGTTCAATTTACTATTGGCAAGTGACAAGTAGAAAGGTGAATATAACAAAATACGTGACAAACAATATTCCTCTTAAATGATATAAAAACCATGTACTTTGTTACATTGTAATGTAAAATATTTTCAAGAGTCTTTACATTTATATAACATAAGTAAAGCAATTAGATTGAATTTTAGATTGTCATTTTCTGGCCTGTCACACTGTGATGTGTGCAAAGTAAAGGGACTACTGCTATACTATATAAATATATTTTTCAAGTTTTTTTTTATTTATAGTTAAAATTTATTCTTTATAAAACAAATATATCGGAAAGGTAACAACTTCTGTATTTTACAAATAATTTTCAATAATAACTTATGATTGTCACTGAAAAATAATGCCATTTTAGTGGTATCCATTGTAGTTATTTATCAGGTATGAATATTGCGCTGCAGAGTAATTTTTCTTATTTCTGATATAGTTGAAGTCAGAAGAATTGCAAAATAGCTACTAACAAGATCTTTTAGCTATTTCTCTGAGAATAACACGATTACAGTCTTTGTCAAAATTGAGTAGACTATTATTATATCCTGTCTTCCATTAGTTAATAAATAAAACTGAGCATTACATGGAATTTAAGCTACTGTATCAAAAAAAGTATCCTTTCAAATAAAATTAAAACACTAGATCTAAAACTTAAAAAAATCAAGAATTTTAAGAAAATGTTTTAGAATGAAATATTCATTATACTGGCATACATATGCCTAGACAAAGAATTACATAAAAATTAATTTATTATTTAAATTCTTCAAAATTTAATGTTTTTACTTTCCTTTAACCTTCCTACCCTGTTGAAAAGAAAGTTACGTTTTACCTGAATGGGTCGATTAGACCCAGTTTACTTGTTTTTATTTATTCTACTTCAAAACAAGTGTTTTCAACAAGCTTTATATTAGATATTATTTTTGTATTGACTATTAGAGACCAACATATTTTATAACCCCCCCCCCCTCACTTTAACTGCACCCCCTCCCCCTCTTCCTTGCAATGCCTTGTTTGTATAAACAATAATTTGGAAAATAATAATAAAAAATGTACATCAGAAATTTGTTTTATTTCCATTGTTTTGATACATTTTTTATGATAAACAAGATTTACAGTACACATTTACATGCTCCTGGCAAAGAAAAGATAAGCATGAAGTACATCTCGTCTGCGTTTTTCGATCTCTCTTTGGACCACATTCTTTGCATCTTCCACGTTTAGCTGAACTAATACTTTCTTTTCTTTTCACCTGCAGTGTTAGCCAATTGCTTCTTTATGGTTACTCAGATATTTTGTTTCACCCTAATATCTCTGTGAGGTTCGGTCAGCTGTTTCCCAAGTTCCTTTAATAAAAGCCGCCTTTTGTATAGTTTGTTTTGATTGCAAGAAGGATTTGCATGCATAAAAACAACAAATGCATTTATTGAAGCTAGATCAATTAAATTGTAAAATAAACACACAGGCCATCGCCTAGTGCCCCTTTTGCATGTATATGCAGCAGCTAATGTATCAGTAGCATCTACTCCACCTTTAGTTTCATTATACAATTATTTACGGTTTCTTTTCTTTCTCATTTGAAACTTTGGCCTCATGATGCATAGTTGAAAGGAGGATTACCGATTTGTTTTTTTCCGGCACATACGAGACAAGTGTCATATCTTTTTGAAACCCGAATAATGAAGAAAATATTTCTCGCTCACGTGATAATTGAAACTCAGGTGGAAAAAATGGTTTATTTTTTCTAAGAGTACCAATCATAGTTAATTTTTCCCCAATAATTCTTTATTAAGAATATAATCTGTGAAAAAATTATCGACCGTAATATTTCGGGCTGTACCCTCAAGAGAATTTGCTAGGCGCAACACAACATTTCTACCTTGATATTTTTCTCTCTCACCATCTGAAGGCTTTCCAGTATAGATCTCAGCAGCGCAAACATAAGCTGTTTTTACATCAAACATCAACAACATTTTAATTCCATATTTTCCTCTTGGCTTTGACGGTATATATTGCCTAAATGGGCATTTACCACGGAAAGGAACAAGCTGTTCATCAATTGTAACATTTTCGTACTCGTACGGAATGAACATCTTTGGCAACTGAATAACAAACATATCAAACAATGATCTTATTGCAGCTAGCTTATCTAAACCATGCCGATTTACTCTACTTTCTTTGTTGTCAAACCTAAGAAACTCTCTAATAATTTCAAAACGTTGCAAAGACATTGTTGCACGAAAAATGTCGCGGTCGTCTTCTTCGCTCCATAACTCTTTCAGAGATTCCCCTGTTGACTTATATACACCAGTTAAAATTAGCAAACCTGTGAAAGAAATATAAAAATAACTAAAAAAAAGAAAAGGATGGATAAATTTCAAACCGCGAAATCATTTGCATTTTTTTTATTTTATCTATAAATTATTCTATTTGAGTTTAATTTTTTTACCAATGTAAGCTTCAAGCTCCTCAGCAGAAACCACTGTATATTTTTTATTCTTTTCTGAGCATACTCTCTGCATTTCTCTGTTAGTTTCTTCTAGAATTAATTTGAGCATGTCATCTGTAAAGAACAGCTTCATCGCTGACAGGGGGTGTTCAGTTATCCTCTGAACTGCAAAACGTGTAGGACCAGGATTTAACTTTATAATATTATTTTGCCTGTAAAATAATAATAGAAGCCAGAAAATACAAACGAATGTAAAATATATAAGAACAGGAGTAGTGCTAAAGTATGCATGACAGGGGGGGGGGGGAGACTAAGATTCCTCCAAAGGGCATATTTTTCTTTTCCTAACATGCAAATTTTAAACAAATATCTATCAATTTCCTCGAAAATAATCTTTTTTGCCCTGATGGTAGCAGGGGGGGGGGGCGTGATCCAAAGGTGGCACAACCCCTGAATATGAAAAAATATAAAATAATTATCAAATTCAATAAATATAAATTATGAATAAGTACATACAGATCTTTTGATGTAGGTAGAGGGGGATTTACACCATTCAGTTTTGTTGCGACTAATAAAGCAGGATGGAGACGCCACTGTTTCATCTTCTGTATCGGAAATATCTGTTTTCTCTTCCTCCTCTTCGATGGACAAATGATCCGATTCATCTGTTTCAATCAAATATTATCACTCCCTTCATCAAATTCATCACTAGGTAACTCTTGTCAAAGCTTTCTAATTTCATCATCAGTAAGACCGCGCTTATTACGTGCCATATTGCATAAAAAATGGCGAAACACTCCAACACAAGAAGAACATTACTTTAGAATATTAGTATAGTAGCGCCATCTATCGATTTTTATTCGAATAACGAAACACTCCAAAACAAGAACATTACTTTAGAATATTACAATAGTAGCGCCATCTACCGATCATTATTCGAAATACACACTATCTAATTGTTTTCTATGCATTTATATGGGATTAGTGATATGGGTCGATTAGACCCATTCAGGTAAAATGTGACTTTTTTTATTTTGGCTAAAAAAAAAATAATTTCGGAAGTCTGAAAAAATTATAAACTGAAGATATTTATCTGTCTGAGGAATACTTAAAATATAAGAGCTCTGAGTTAAAACCCGACGGAGCTATTATGAAATAAATAATTGAAATGGGTCGATTAGACCCATTCAGGGTAGAAAGGTTAAAAGTCTTTAATTCTGTAATAAAAAATAATCTTAGCTCTTGAAATTTTGAATTGTTTTCAATGGGTATAGTTGCAATATCTCAGATGATTAAAATCACACATTTTATGAAATTCATTCCTAAATAGTATTATTTCAAACATCGTTTTATTTCTTTTGTTTTACATAATTTGCATTAGCAATCTAATAACAACAGCATTATATAAAACAGAATTATTTTTCTGATCTTGCAAATATATTGAAGTAAATTCATTTTTATTTTCTCATTTATATCAATAACTAGCTGTTACCCGTGACGTCGTTCACGTAGCATTAAAAAAAAAGATAAACGCTTTAATTTAACAAAACGGTTCATTAACAATAATTTAAAAAATATATAACATTTATCTTATTGAAGGCTATGCAGTAGGTTTTTTTATAGGGGACTTAAAGAACTCAGTCAAATAAAAGGAAAAGGTGTTAGATAATATGAACAATCGCGAAAATGAAATTGTAACCACTTATACTGTAGAACAACTGTAACGCACCCCAATTGTACAGAAATCATGTTGTAGTGCATTTTAGAATTCCATATCAAAGAAAGAAAAATCATGTGTTAAACCTAGGTAATAAAAAATATCCAACATTTCCATAATGCATAACTTCACCGGGACATTCTTTTCTGCAGCTGTGTATATGATCTATGTGTTTGTAAATATTCTAAATACAATGTTAAAATTTTGCTTAGTGAGAAAAAGTATAACGAATATTAAAATTCACCTTTAGCAATTTCTAATTATAGACAGAAACTTACTTGAATTCTTTTTTACAGTCCTGTATATTACGTGCAAATTTGTATACGATCGCAAATTTAGCTTAAATTATTCAAGCAAAAAACCCGATTCAAATTATTGAATTCATATTTCCGGGAATCGCTATTGCACTGGTGAGTAATCGAGTTTATTGTATAGTCTGATACATGATTTATTTAAATTCTACAAACATCTCTTATTATATCAAATGTAGCTGAACTTCAGGATGCATTAGTTTTCCAAATACATACGATAATTGAAAAACCTCTTCAGCAATCTTGTCTAATAGACCACACTTTGGATACAATATCTAAGATCTGGACACAGGTCCAAAATCTTTTATGAGTCTGTGTAAATGAACAACAAATGTGATGCAAATGATACTTAACTGCAAGCTTATTGTAGTAAATTTCAGTATTTATCATTGTATTGATTATCTCAGTATATTAATTTCATCATGTTTGAAATAGCGCAACGCAATTAAAATACGCTGGGAATATTTTTTTCTCCGTAGACTATTGTATTACCGAACATTTTTTTGTGATCTTGTAAGTGAATGTTAAATCTTTTCACCCCATTTTCTACAGAAATCCTATTTTAGTGCACTTCAGAACCTGATATCAATTTCAATACTATTAAAATAACCTTAATAAAATAACATTATTAAAATACGTTGCAAATGGTTTTTCTTCACAGACCATAATATATTAAAATACTTTTGAGCTCCCTGTACGCACACTATAAGTACTACATTTAACATATTCGATAGTAACCATGTTCTTCTGAACCTTAAAAATGCATGTAAATTTCATTACATTTAAAATTATGTAACATTATCAAAATACACCACAAATGATTTTTTCGCCTTAGACCATAATGTAAATTTTCCTTTTGAGTGCTCCTGTGATTCAGCTATAATTGCTACCTGGTCCATTTTTAATGCCGCATATGCTGTAATTGCTCACTGGTAAATCTCAATAACGTATGTTATTTTCGTATGAATTCCACTATATTTACCCAAGTTGAAAAACGGACAGACAGACGGCAGACCCCAGGCACTTGGCATCCGGTATACAGACAGGTTGAAGCCGTAAACACTTTTAGACCATGTTAGAAAGTGTCAAAAAGCGGGTAGTTTCCGTAAAACGAAAAAAAAAAAAAACAGTGTTAGGAAAAATATACTACAAAACTGTGTTTTAGGTGGCATTTTTGTATAATTTGTACATATATGCTCTGCATACCATAAAAATGTATAGAAATTTATTATAAAAAACATTCTTAAAAGTCACAACATATTTTTACTTTTTAAGAGCTAAAAAAATGTGCAATTAATATCCATTTACAAACCTGTTTCCAGTACACTTTGAGAACATTATGCCAAATTGAGATATTGACTGAGGGAATGTATTTTCTCACAATTACATTAAATCTTTAGATTTTAAGCCCGAAAGTGCATTTTTAAAGTGATATTTATTTATATTTTCAGAATTGAACAATTTTCAGAATTGAACAATTTTCAGAATTAACACACAAAAATATTTTTTTTGATTAGTTGAGCTTTTCTTACTTTCTAAAAATGATAAAAAGTTTTTCATTGATCATTACGTCATTTACGATATGTATAAATTGTTAATATTTTCTAATCGTTTAATATTTAACCTTTAAAAAAACTTATTTCATTTTTAAATTAAATATTAGCCACGCTCAGACGACAAACTTAATTTTCTTTAAATAATAACTTTTGATATTCGCGTTTGTAATGACCGAAAGGTGGCGTTGTATAGACCTGATAATCGTTTGTTTACGCAATGCTGTTTGTTCCATGCTGTAGCAGCGAAACCCGTTTAAAGAGCTTTTAAAGTGCAGTTTTTTATCTTTTTTAATTAATTATGAGAGATAAATTACAAATATCGACAATTTTAGAATTTTTAGATGCTGGAAAATCTAGTAATTGCTTTAGAGAAGCTGAAGCATGCAAGCATTGTGTTGCTGTCATGTTATTTTGCCATGAGTAAGTCAAATGTACTTTTTTATATTATAGATCGAAACTTTGTGTATAAAATTTTGATTTTAGATAATTTTAATACAAAGAATCCAACGGTGCACGCGTTATAGAACTGTTTATTTATTTATCGGCCTTTTAAACACTGGTTTCATGCTCACGGTATCAGTTCCATTTCGTTTCAGACTTTGTCCGCGAGAGGGCGTCTATTTCATTTCAAACGCGAATCATAATTCAATCTCATTTCATTTCAACATCAGAGATATTTTATTTTCAATATGTGACGTCACAGTCGTCTCTTTGTAGCACTTACTCAAAATTACATTGTGTTATTAAAAATGAAAACTTGAAAACTTATACTTTGTTTCATATATGACGTTACATTGATATTTTTAAAATTTTTAATGGAAAGTATTCCTCTGACGTCACAATTGGTAAAAAGTTGAATTTAATAGCCTCGAACCGAAAGAAAGAAAAAGGTTCATTTTGATTACGGATTAATATCCGGAAAAACTACTAAAATATTTATATTCTTGTAAAGTGTGAAGTTATATTCTTGTAAAGTCTTCTAAGTGTGAAAGAAATTTTATATAATCGTTTGCGTAATATAAGAAGAAAAACAGCATTCCTCTGACGTCACAATTGGTGAAATTGCGGTTTTTAATCTCGAACCGAAAAACAGAATAGGGTCCATTTATTTATTTCATTTTATTTTATCACGTGAAAATCTTTCAGTTGAAAATTAATTACAGAAGACAAATAATTATTCCGTTTTTTTTATTTTTTGGCAACAAAAAAAGAAAGATAATTAAATATTATGGAAAATTTTTCAATTTATTCTGTATGAAAAATAGTGAAATATTGAATTATTAAGAAAAATATTTGAATAAAATAAATAAAAATTAGCCTATGTTCATTTCAGGCCAATAATTTACCTATATACAAAAATTCAAAGACATTAATCCATCCGTTTTGAAGCCAAGTTCATTCCAATTTTCGGACACACTTTCACATTTATAATATATATAAGGATACTGGGAATCATACTCCGAATAGGGGAAAATATTCATGGAATCTCTATCTGAAACTTTGGAATTGGTGATATTCGATTCTTATATTGAATTTTTTAATAGATTAAACTTTTTCTAAATTTTTTATTTATGTATCGTATTACACTTAATAAAAGATACACCGTTACAATATTCTGGAATCTTATAAAAGTGTTTCAAAATATGCGTTTTGTGCTGGATTTATTTCTTATTTTGTGCTTTATAATCTTTAAAATAATCTGTTATCAAAAATAGAAAATAATTTATGTAGTATTTATTTTTACTTTCGCTAAAATCTATATCAGTCTCAATCAGTAAAACAATAAATTTATATTTTATCAAAATTTTATACCTGTATGTTCGGAATTGAAAAAAAAAGCATCGTAATAATTTTTTCATTTTATATTTGTAGATTAAAATTAAAATTTATATGATTAAAATAATAAACTTAAAAAGAAATCTGATGTCGAACCCGACACAATTATTCGATATTTATAGGCCATTTTATGATTGTGTATAAGAAGGTTTGTGCAAATAAATAGAATATAAATTAATAGTATTTTTTCAAATTAAACACTATTGATAAAATACAATTTTAAATTAAAATTTAATAATGTAAATAGTGAAATAAATGTATGAAATTTTAGATTTTCTCAGTAAATCACAATAAAGATAATCGGATGTGGAAATCCCAAAACATTTTTCTATCACATATATGATAAAAGTTCCAAAAAATTGAAGAATATCAATTTCACCTGTTAGGTAATTTACACTTGCGCTACACTTAGATTCACATTCAAAATGCTGCAAATTATTTCTTATTAACTTTCCATCTTTTGATACTTATTTTAACGCAAAAAACATATAACGTGGCACAAATAAGCACAAGAAACTATCTTTAAAAATTCCTGATAAATGACTCTATATGCACTTCAAAAATAATGTAATGCAGAAATGTTACTACTTAATAAAATAAAGATATTTTTTTCATCATAATGTCTTTCACGGTTCATTGGGTAATTTAAAAAAACCTCATTCATATATGTTTTCATATAATTAATTACTTTTTAAATTATTGCATGAAATTCACCATTCAAAATAGGAATGCTTGAGGCTATTATTTCTATGTTTAAACGAATATTGTTATAAAAATTTTACTTAAAAAAGATCGGTGCATTGAAGGAGCACAAAGATATAAAGTTAATCATTTTACAATGACTTAATTTAAACTAGTCAGATGTGCCAATGCAAAACTTTCTTGTATATTATACATGTTAATACTTCATGAAAAATGCAACATAGCAGCGCCACCGGTTAGGTGGTTTACACCAAAATCTAGTGAGCAATAACTCATGTCAACTTCTAATTGAATCTGAAATTCGATAAAAACCTGTGTATTAGTTTCTAAAATAGAACTATTGAAAAATCTTTAAAACAAATCTGCATTACAGCAACACCTGTTGTATGATGTACACCAAAAATCTACTTATGATCAATTTTTATCAGGCGCTAGCTGGATTGGAAGTTTGGCGAAAATTCATGCATTAGTTTTTAAGATATTGTTATTGCGAAATAGTGAAAAATGCAGTATAGCAGCACCAATTACAAGGTGATTTACGCTAAAATCTAGACAACACTAATCTGTATTAGGGACTAAGTGAATCTGAAGTTTGATGAAAATTTATGAATTAGTTTTAGAGATGGAGCTTTCGCGGCAATCGTGAATAACGCAGTTCGACAATGCCACTTGTTGATCGATTTGCACCATAGTGTAGTCAGGAGCAAATTGTATCAGTGACTAACTGAATTTAAAGTTTCACGAAAATCTATTGCATTACTTCTTGAGTGGAAACTGTAAATAAGGCAGCATAACAGCGCCACATGTTGAGAGATATGCACATCGTCAAATCGTCTTTCCGACATTCTAAAACGTATAAATCATCAAGAAACGAATCAAATTTTTTGACGAATCCAATACTTTCTTCTTGTAAAGACAGAATACAGTAAATCATCTAAATTATTTCTCCCTTCGTATTCAATACCAAATGTGTCATGAAAAAAGTCCTAAATTACTCGGCCGAAAAATATGGTATAAACTTGTTCACGTTATTGGAAATAACGTTAACTGCAAAATGATGTGGACTATTGTTGATTGACATCACATTTCATTTCCTTGTATCTAGGCACACTAGAAAAATGGTATAGCTGTATAATCTTTATTTCTTAAATATTTTTATATCTAATTGGAATTTAACCCATAAATTTCGAAAAATAAAATTAAGATTCTAGAAAAAGAAATGCAAAAAAGTATTCAGTTATTTTCCATTATTACGAATATTCACAATTGATTAATTAAACATTTAACAATCAAGAGATGGCGAAAAACTTTCTAGTACTTTACTTGCCTAAACGTTTTAATTACTAAATACCAATATTTAAACTCGCCACTAATAAATACCTTAACTGGCCCTTGTAAATTGTACATTTCGAAATCAATTTTTGGGTTTAAATAAAAAGAAATTTTCATTTGAAATATAGAATACAATATAGCACGGAGTTGTATTACTAAAATGTAACATTAAGCCATTAAAATTGCATAATACTTTGTCGAAAACTTGTACTACAACAAGTGGCACTTACTCTGCGGAAAAGGGATTACGCAGAATGATATGCAAGAACTACTTTTATACCAATAATTGGAATTCCTACTCAATAAAAACATACCTTTCGGCAGACTATTAGACCACAGCCGGTAATTTCGGTTAAGTGTAGGCATTGGCATCATTGTTTTGGTGGAGTGTCAGAAATATGTTGGAAACAGGAAATAATAAACTGTTTCTTTTTTGCCGGTAACAGTGATCGGCCCTCAACTGGTTACGTATCGGAAAATTATTTAAATTGAGAAGTGAAACATGACCTGACTTGCCAGTCTATGTTATTTCTAATATTGGCCCGAGTAGAATTTTAAACATCGGTCCAAATTCCGAATCTTTACTCTTACTAGGGAAGTGTACGAAGTGTGAGTCACCGATTTTGACAAAAGTGGTATCGTTGGAAAGATCTCATCAAGAGCAGCAAAAAACTCAATGGAACTACCCGTCGCAAATGAGTCGTTATCGAGATATCCGACAATATGTGTCACATTTTTAATACATACTTCTAGAAAACTGCATTAACTAGGGAAGAGCAAAAAGTATAAGTCACCAATTTTGACAAAAGTAATATCGTTGGAAAGATCTCATCGAGAGCAGTAAAAAACTCAATGGAACTACACGTCGCAAATAAGCCGTTATCGAGATATCCGTCAATGTATGTCACTTAACTAGTGTACATTTAATGGGGGACCGCCAAAAAATGTTTTCTCGATTATAATGAAAATGGTGTCTTTGCAAAGATATCATTGTAACAAGTAAAAAACTAAAAGGAACAAATTATCTGAAATGAGCGATTTTCGTGATATCCGACTATTTCTGTCACTTAATGCAGTTTCCTAGAAGTGTGTATTAAAAATGTGACACAAATTGTCGGATATCTCGAAAACAATTCATTTCCGACCAGTGATTCTATTGAGTTTTTTAATCCTCACGATGATATCTTTTCAACGATACCACTTTAGTTAAAATCGAGACTAAAATTTTTTACGGTGCCCCATTAAGTATGTGCTAGTTGCGTCACATATATTGTCGGATATCTCGATAACGACTCATTTGCGACGGGTAGTTCCATTGAGTTTTTTGCTGCTTTCGATGAGATCTTTCCAACGGTACCACTTTTGTCAAAATCGGTGACTCACACTTCGTGCACTTCCCTAGTTAGGCATTTTCTTTTCTTAATCTTTTTTTTTTTAAATTTGTGTCTCATAAATGTGTCTCATGAATCGGGTGCTTTTGCGCAGCGTATAAAAAATTTACTGAGCTGATAGTGGAGTCTGTACAGTAAAATTTTCATTAGTAACTTAAAAAGTGAATACTTCTCGGTTGTATAAGTTCGTTGCCAAACATGAGTTTTTAAATTTTAACATTTTCATAGTAATGAATTTTCCCTATGGTTTTAATAAGTGTTTTTTTCGCAAATCTTTGAAAAATTTAAAATAAAGCCAGTAATTTATACACAAAGAACAAAAATGATTTGAATATAGGATTTGTTAAATGGTTTGTCGAAACTTTTTTTATAAGATGCTTTGAATGAAAACTATATTATGAATTTATTACTTATTATTGCATTTTGGAAAATTATACAGGTTAATAATTTTTTTCCTGTAAAAATTGAAATAACGTCATAAGTTCATAAATAAGTTTATGGGGTAGAATATATATCTTACATAACAATTTGGGCAAGCAAACCACAGGTTTGTCTTCTCGTTATCTAATTGTCATTGAAACTGACGCCTTATTTATGACCCCCCCCCAAATAACTCTTATTAATGAAATCAAGCAACCATTATTCTGGCTCATTTTTTTCGTTGTTGTTGATATACATTTTTATATCCATGTCAAAATTAAAAAAAAAATTAACGATACATTAGGGAGCCATTGACAACTAAGCTTAAATATAATTGGATATCTAAACGTTATTCATAAAATGCGATATGAATACGGAGATTAACATTGACAAAGATACATTCTACATGTAAGTATTTGTAAAACTAAAGTAATATTAAAAATGAATTCAATTGGATATCACATTTGATAATAAATTGATTATATTTTTGGTCCTAAAATAAATTTTAATATTTTAAACAGTTATATACAGGACAGTTGCACCATAAAATTTAACTAATAAGAATGTATTTATTAAAAACACATGCATCTTGATCGATGGCATATATCTCTCGATCAAGATGCAAACTTAGTCCCTCCGTTATATATTTTCCCGAAGACGCCCGCAGAAGACGGCGCGAAGCGTTGATAGTTTTATTTTATTTTAATTGTACAAATGTATATTAAAATTTCTGTTTTGTCCCCCGCTGAGCAATGTGTTGTATTTTAATAAATACAGTCTTATTAATTTTTAATAGTTTTAAAATGCAAGCATATTAAATGAAGATTACTCATTTATCTGTATTTTAAAATTCTCGAATTTTTCAGAAATATCTGTTTAAAAACCTAGAACTGTTTAAAAACTAGAATCCCAATATTAAACACACAGTATAATCCTTTGGAATTAATAAGTGAATCAGAAAAATATAAACTTCTATTTCTCCAAAACAACTTACATTATGTAATAAAATATTACTCCCCTTTACTAACATTACTATTTTTAAATGAAATTTATTTTGTTCTAGTTAGTATGTGTATCTTTTATGTATTATCAACGAGTCATAGATAGCATACATGCGCAAGCGAATAATGTCACTAAAAACTTCAAAATTGCTTGTTTTTAAAGAAAATCCATAAAAATAAAAAATAACATTAGGCAATCTGCTGAAAAAACTGTTACATTGGGCCTACCTGGCTGAGTAGTTAAGTCATCACGCTGCTAATCGTTTGCGAGTGTGCGGGTTTCTGGGTTCGAATCCCACTGGCTCCATTTTACACTCTTTATGTGGAGCTCCTGGTTGTACTTCTCTTGTGTTGTAATATTTCCCTGTGTGCTATCTCGTCCCAGTATATTGACGATGGCTTACAAGCAGGCTTCATGTCTTGCACACAATTCAGATGTGTGTTGTTCAATAAAGCAAAACAAACTTTTACAGTATGCGTATTTAAAAATAATTTAACACGTTGAGTGCCATGTTTTCACCGGTGACTGAACGTTTGTGACGCGTTAGTCATCAATGCCTAACAGTTCAAAATATGATATAAAACTAAAAAAAAATTAGGTACTACTAGGTTATTCCATCGACCAAAAAATTATCGCCAAACTATAAGATTAAATGCCAATAATGGATGATGTGAATGCTGCATTAAATACGATTCACGTGTTTAAATGTCCTTAAGTGATTTTTAATTCAACTTTTTATTAATATTTTTATTAATATTCTACTAATTATTTGTTTTTTCGTTATTTAAAATAAAAATTATGTCAATATGTATAATTTGGCTATTAGTTTTGCGATTTGAATAATTTGGCGAAATTAGTCGACGGGATAATAGACTAGTACCGAAAATTATATTGCTTTAAGTAATTACTGGGAATATATTTAGAATTTACTTAGCTTTTAGTTATTACAGGATTATACTTTCATAATAATTACTTAATACAATACATATTTTTTTTACATTTTATATCATATTTTAAACTGTGTCACAGGTGACTGACGTAGTATAAGCGGAAAATTCTGTGTCAGTCACCGTGTTAATAATACGGCTTTCCAACATTAGTTTAAAAATTTTAAGCGTGTTTTTGACATACGATTAAAATTTTACACGAATTTAATAAATTACATCAATAATCCTATAACACATATTATATGAATCAACTTTCACGTAATTTCAGATATAATTGGTAAGATTAAAAAATAAGTATTAAAATACCGAAATAGAATTACATTATCAGAGGCAATAGGATATTACTGATGATTATCTACACAATATTATGACAATCACGGAAACTAAATTACAAACCTCTATTATTCCTAAATGGAACAAGTCACCTTGAGGGAAATGACATTTAATGCTGTCAAGTCTAATGATACTATAACTGACATTTATTTTATGTATTAAATTTATGTTCGTCAAATGCTTCAAAATAAGAAATATATTTTAGATAATTTCGATAGTATTTCCATATCAGTTTCTATTATCTAAATTTTAAAGATAATGATGTGTATTTCATAAATAATTAAATATATGTTTCATAAATAAGAATTTCACTTCATGTGTAAATATAAAGCATATATTTAAAATTAAAGTCTATTGTGCATGAAAAGTAATTTAGTTTTTGAAAAATATATGCTTGAACCGGCAGAAGGCACACAAACAATTGGGACATTTGAGATCGCACAGTAAATGGATCACTACAATCAGCTTAATACAAAAAAAATATTATTGCCCAGTTAAACTGATGGCATAGAGCTCACAGGCTATGCACACTAATTTTTTATTACAGCCTTATATAATAATGCCCTTCGAAAAATAAATTAAGAAAGCATATAGCCTCATTCCCCTTTTTAATACCGTAAAATGGAGCGAATAGGAACAGCGGGGTGAATAGGAACGAAACTTCCCGGTCATACAAATAAATTCATTATAAATATATGTGATGATATTTTTAGTTGTCAATTTTTTTATAAGAAGGTAATAACATTAAGATTTGGGAAATTCAGTTTTGACATGTTTGCACAACTACTGGGGTATATAAAAAAACTTCCAGAGGATCCTCAAAAACCTCATTTTTTCAACGTCTTCAAAACTCTGTATATAACTACAGTATTTTTCGTATTCTAAACCTAAGAGAGGACGTTTTTAATTAATGATAGACCTGTAAACGATATTCTGTATTAAATTCTAAAAAATGGCTTGTAACATCAGAGGTTTAAGATTTACGGGGTGAATCGGAACACATTTTCTCTTATGGTTTATTTTTCTATACAGTAATAGTTTCATATAATATATGAAAACATATGAATGAATATGTATTGTAACAATATTTTATATGTTTTAATTACTTGAAGAGTTTATAGATGCCAAGAAATTACTTGGGTAAAGAAAAAAGTCAACGCCTAATCTAACAGACATGGAACACACAATAAAAGAATTTAAAAATAGCAAATTAGAAAAACTGTACAGAATTATTTTCTCTGACATTTACAATATTATAGAAACATGTCAAAATGAAAAACCAATTAATAAAGATAGGGATGCAAAAAGTACTAAGGACTGGGGATGAGAGCGCATTAGTAGATCGTATCAATACATGCAGCGATTAGCGCTACTCAATAGATTCACTTACACAATGACTACTAGTAAAGGATAACACAAAACAGGGTTAAATTTTATTAAATTCTACTTCTGCAATTCGAATATAATTTCTTAAAATAAATTTTAATTTTTCTTGATTTAAAAGTTGTTTTCTAATTTTTAAAAAGGCATATTTGTATATAGATTTGTATATAGGCTTTACTTGTATATAGAATAAAGGCTTGATTTCACAGTAACTACGTGTTCCTTTTCCTCCTTTACCATTATTAAAATCTATTTATATAAATTATGGGGAGGGGCATTAGCCCCTTTTACCCTTCTTACACTTATGAAATGAACTTTCAAAACGAATCAGGGAAGCGCCTTATCACTATAAAGCTACATCCAAAATTACAAATGAATCGGATATTTTTATCATGAGTTATCGCATTACGCATGTACGCACGCACGTACGTACGTACATACATACAGAACGAGTGGGCACATAAACTCTCAGGCTTTGATAGCCTGTGAGCTAAAAATGTAAATAAATTAGAAAAAAATGTGATTTTAAACAGTAAGGACTTTACTTAATTAAGAAAGTATTTAACCAATTAAATTAGCGGTACATTATCTTTATTTCATGACTGGAACTTCATAATAAAGAAAAAGCTGCTGTGAAATGCAGATTTTTTTATTAAAAAATAATAATTCCGGTATTAATGGCTTAAGAAGTATACTTCTTTACTTGAGAAATATTTTTTAATGTTTTATAGCGATCTCCCAACTGTAATGTTTGAGTTCGCCAGGAGTGACTTGATCACGCAAATTATTTTTGTACAAAAAATGCACTATAAACTAGGAAAAAAACATTTATTATAAACAATACGTGTATTAATTCAATAAAAAAAAACGGAGAAAACAAAAGGAAACTATTCAGTACAGAAATCTGTACAACTTAGAATAAAAACTAGATTTTCTACTTTCTAGTGGATTTTCTTAAAGCTATTTTATATAAGGAACCCTGGGGTAATAACGCCAGGCGGGGTAATAACGCCAAGTGCTTATATTTTGCCTAATTATGAAATAATCAGGTAAATGACACCCATGTGCTCTGCGCAGAAGGGTTTTGAGTCATATAAATCGCAAAAAATAGCTTAAAGTTAATTTGTTTCATTTTTAGGTCTTATTGTTTTTACAAGCAACTAAAATTAACGCTTGATCTAAAATTTGCGAGATAAGGTTTTTGATGTGAAGACTATATTTTTTATCCGGAAATACTTTGTTTAGTACATAAATTTGTAGTGTATTTCATGTACTTTCAAACTGTTGTAGAAGATTTTGGATATCTTCTCGAGATAATTTGTAGTTTAGGATTTACTGTGCAATAAGTATCCAGGGGTAATAACGCCAGGGATTGGCGTTATTACCCCGGTTGATACCCAACAGTGGCCGAACTATATCCGAAGGGGGTTTATATATTAATATGGGACAGCATTATCATCATTGTTGAAATGGTAAGATTAAGGGGGGGGGGTGCCCAATACTTAAAAATAATCTCTCTATTTTATTTTTTATTATATTATTATTTTTTTTTCTTTTTTTACTAATGTAAAAAATAATTTTTAACCCTTGTAAATAAAACTATATTAAAATGTTTTCGAGTTTCAAATTCGAACATCTTCAAAATCAGGTTTCTATTAAATTTCCACTAGATTGTTCAATTGAGTTCGAGATTTTAACTGTCCGCTTTCTCAGCGTTCGGTTTTTCAAAACTTTATAAATTTAACCTTTAACTGATGTGACAGAAATTGTAACGTATGAATGTGATGCTGTTTGTGAGACCGCAAAATTGAAAGATGAATAAAAGGCGGAAATAACTCATAGGATTGTGTTTTTGTACTAAACTTTTTACAAGAGTATTATACTTAATATTCACCTATTTAGTCTCTGGTGATAGTACTAAAATTCCAAATTAAACAAAACTTCGGTAGTGTTTGTAGTTAAACTGAAAATTACAAGTTAAACTAAAAAATTAAAAGAAAAATAGTGGTATACGAGACCGGTAACATTAGCTAAAGGTTAAAAGGCGATCCATGATTAAAAATCACAGAATACTATTCCTATGCTAAACTTTTTGTACAGAATTAATTCTAATTAAATTTAATCTATTCAAATATTTCTAACAATATTACGAGAACTCCAAACGAAAGAGAATTTAAGTTGTAACTACAGTTAAACTGGAAAATACAAGTTGAACGCTATTTATTTTTTTTTTTTGGGGGGGGGGGGGAGGGGGTACAGTGTTCAGTCAGATTGCTAACAGCAGTTAAAGGTTAATTTTGTTGCTAATATAGAGATAATGATATATAACCATATGAATTATGTATAAAATTGAATAAAAGATCTCTTTGGGATAATATTTTTTAATCAAAAACTTTATTCAATATATTAAAAATTTATTAAAGCACGTTCTTTAAAACGTCGAAAATTTAACTGTAGGTTTGGAGAATCCGCATTAGTGTGGAGTTATGGGTTAAAAACTATTTACTAGATTACTATAATAGTATTAACTCTTAACTGCTGTGGCAAAAATTGTCGCATAACTTACTGTGAGCGGCCTGTGAGACCGCTTAATCTAACGATGAATAAAATGTTAAATTAACTTTTAGAATATTATTTTTGTATTGAACTTTATATACAGGACTATTATAAATAAAATTAAGCTATTCAAAAGTCTCTAGAGATAGTAATAAGATTCCAAATGAAACAAAATTTTCCCGGTATCTATAGTTAAACTAAAAATTGCAAGTTAAACTCTGAAACTTGAAAAACTCAGCGGTATGTGAGACGCTAACAGCAGTTAAGGTTTAACAAAAATATTTATGACATATAACTCTAGTTATTATAAAACTTCACATGATTAAAATATTAAATTATGAATGGTTAAAACCATGCAATGTTTCTTATAATCATATTTAAGCTGGACTTTTTAAGCAAAGAGAGACACAGGGTGTTATATTCTGTTGAAGCTCCCCCTCACTCCTTTTTCTTTCACTTTCACAAAAAAATCAATATTTTCTATCGCATAGAATGCATACATGGGAATATAAATACTGATTCAAATAATCCGTGCAATGTTTCTAATATTTTTATTTAAATGATCATTTTTAAGCAAAACGTAGCTTAGAATCTGATATTTTTTTGCCTCCTCCCCCTGCCACCACCACACCTTCCTTTTTCTTTCAGAGTCACAAAAAAATTGTACATTTTCAATAGCTTAGATTGCAATTTGTCAATTTCTAGAGTTGTAGAGCTTGTATTTTTAGAATTGGGCAATCTGTATGCCATTATTCCATCTTATTTTATAGTTTTGTTTGCATGGCGTTATTACCCATATAGGTGGGTATTAACGCCAAATTGCATGGGTCAAGAAAAAACGCCATTACATTTTATGAATACACATCTGTTAAATTATTTTATTTTATATAGATAGTCAATAAGTTGCTGTATCACATCCTATATTTATTTGGAAAATGCAATCTAAAACTAAGCCGTGAAAATTGGTAGAACCTTAACGTGGCGTTATTACCCTAGGGTACCTTACTTAACAATTTCGAATAAGAAAATTGACAATATTTATAAGAAGAATCTAATTTTTATTTGACGCCGACAAGGAAAAACATCTTTAATATATATATATATATATATATATATACAGTGGCGGTCAAATGTTTCCGGCCAGCAAAAATTTTTCAGTTAATTTGTAAATATACCCATATGAAGAGGAATCTCAAAGCGATATTTATACATTTATTGACATATTAGTTAGGAACTTACTTAAAGAAGAACATGTAAATATCAATAAATTTTATTGACAAAATTAAGTATAAAAGAAAACGCATGTTCTGAAAAGTTTCCGGCCACTTATCACTTTTTAGTTTTTTCTATCCGTAAAGTGTTTTTTGATTTTGTTTATGAATGAATCAACGTGTATAGCATAGTTTGAAATCAAATTTGAAAAGTTCAACAATTAATTTTCATAAATGAGTGATTAGTTTGTCGCTAAAAAGCCAATCTTCTCGAGTTATTGCGGTTAAGTTATCGATCGGTAAATTCCAGTGTAAACAATATTTAAAAATTATATAAAGATGGCCATGGCTTTTAGGACTTTCAGAATTCCGGGAGACCTCGGAGAATTACTATTACTGAGGACAGAATTATCAGGAGAAAAACCATTGATAATCCGCATGAAAATTCTGTTGCAATATACTGCGATTTACGGAATGAAAATATTGCTGAAATAAGTTAGTGTACCGTGTTATGATGTTGTCATGATACAGAACTTTATAGAAGAGTCGGTGTAAAAAAAATTTTCAGAGGTAAAAAAAAAAAAAAAATACCGACGTAAGCTACTTTCATTTTCCAAGGAACACAAAGTCTGGTCAAGTGAAAACTGGACAAAAGTTCTAATTTTCCTATTTTTCCACTTTTTTGGTAGTGATAGCAGACACCACATACGATGACCTAACAACAAAAGATATGATTCGACCTATGTTATTCCTACAATGAAGCATGTCGGAGGACACGCTATTCCGTGAGGAGCATTTTCTTCAATAACGGAACGACAGAAAGTGTCGTTCCGTTATTTGAAATCCACAGCCAGATAAATGGTACAATGTATAAGGATATCTTGCAAGACCATTTTCTGCGTTATTAGAGAAAAAAAAAATTGGTCACATCTATTTTTCGTAACATGATAACGACATAAATAATGTATGCAAGCCTTGATAAGCAATGGTTTTCGCACAAAAGAATTCTCTTTTGAAATGGTCAGTCCAAACGCCCAACATGAATCCAATAAAAAATCTTTGGAAAAAAGTTGGCAAAAGTTTGCAAAACTATAAATATTCCAACTCTGCCGAAATTTCGCCAAAATTGCAAGAAATAGGGAAAACATATACCATAGACGATCTTTACCGTTGATTGTATGAATGTCACGTTGCTGCGCCGCAGTACTTATTACTAAAGCTAATAAAATAGTAATACGATAAAATAGTATTTGTAAATTTTGTTGATCACTGTAATTTTTTATTACAATGCCACTTTTTTACAAACTTGTGAAGGTGGCCGAGAACTTTTGAGAACATGCATTTTCTTTTATTCTTTGTTTTGTCAATTAAATTTATTGATATTTACACGTTCTTCTATAAGTAAGTTACTAACTAATATGCCAATAAAATGTATAAGTATCACTTTGAGATTCCTCTTGATATGGGTATATTTACAAATTAACTGAAAAATTTTTGCTGGCCGGAAACTTTTGACCGCCACTGTATATGGATCATGCTTAAAATGAAAAATTCAAGCATTTAAGTAAATGCGTTTTTTAATCGGCATTTTTGAACCATAAAGTGTTAATTAAATATCGATATGCGAAATATCATTTTATGTATTTATAATACTCGGATCTTTAGAAAATTTCATCAAAAATGAGAAAATTCTTGTCAAAATTAAACAATTTAAATTTAGGCCAAAACAGAGTAAAATGTGAAGTGTATGAACCCATTAATACCATCTCAATAAAACTTGAAAACATGTAGAACTTTTCATACTTTTATTTAAAATCGGACAAGCGGCATCACTAAAAACTTAAAAGTCATTAAATATTTAAAAACAAGACAACCAATATAGACATATATATATTGTACTAGACTATTGTTTATACGGCGAAAAATTTCCTAACTTCAAAATGAAAACAAAACTATCTCATATATTATTGCCACCGAATGGAACATATCATTTTACACGCAATCGAGTTCAGTCATTATCGAGTAAGTCACATCATACTTAATTACGTTGCATACTTAAGAACCCACAATAGTCACAGAAAAAGTACTCAAAAAGACCCGGATGATAATGTAAAGTCTATGGGAGCGTTCTTTTCAAATATCTCGCTCAAATTTTAATATTTTTTGCATAGGATAGCTGAGGACGCTCCACAACCGGCCTAGTTTTTACTTTTCGGATTTTGCTTACATATTTTTTATATTATAATAGTTTCAATTTCAGAACCGGTTTAAACCGGTTTTGAAAGTTAAAGTAATTTAAAAAAAAATCTGAAACCAAAATTGAAAAAGTAAAAACTAGGCCGGTTGTGGATCGTCTTCAGCTATCCTATGCAAAAAAATCATGTAAAAATATTAAAATTTCAGTGAGATATTTGAAAAGATTGCGCCCATAGACTTATCATTAGCGTTCGGCTTTTACTAGTGTATGCTCTTAAATACATTAAGTTACATCATACTTGTCAAAGAAATTTGCATAAAGCGAGATGCTGCAAAATATGTATCAGAAGAAAAAACTCTTCCACATTCAGCCATACGCGAAAATTTCATAGAATATTAAGTGACTTACAAAATGAGCAAAAAATCTGGCAACCTGTGGTTGCAAACGATTTTAGCTCGTAAATCGAGAAGAGGTATTGGCAGGAGGATTATAAAATACAATAAGACGCTCTTAATTTGCGAAAATCAGCATGTCTGTCAAAAAAATCCCGTCGTTTTGTCCTATGTCTGGAGGAAGATTTCGAAGTTAAGTGCTCACTTTAAATGCAAAAAATAAAATATTATTAGATAGACCCAATTTAACAACTATATCTGGCCGCTTTTGAAGACTTTTTAATTTAATTTTTCTTTAAGAGCTGGTTTTATCAGAATCATCTTAAGGCTGTTCTTAAATATAAAAAAAAATATTATGACATAAGTTATAATTTATTTTTGTTCGTAAATGCATGAAACTAGCAGATGTTGTTCAGAAATCATCGAATCACACTCAGGCCCCTCCCGCCTTTTTTTTTTTTTTTTTTTTTTTTTTTTTTTTTTTTTTTTTTTTTTTTTGCAAATGCAATAGATTTTTCAGAAAATGGTGTCAAAATGGATGTTTTGAACAGACTTTCCCTGCGAAAGCAGAAAAAAAATGTCACACTGCCGTGAAAAACGTTATTGTCACATGACCGAGAAAGCTTGTAATTCAATAGGTAATTTATTGATCAAAAAATGGAAAATTGAGTTCGATTCCAAATCGCTTCCCTTGTCAAGCCTTCCAATTCATATCATTTCGTTAAAAAATGAATTTGTAAATGTGTCAAAATGCTTTGCACTTGTTCATTAGAGGAGTTGAGAACACCCTTAAGCGAAATTTGGCTCAAAGGCACAATTTAACCGCAGTTTAAAATTATATTCTGATTTTATAAAAACAAAATCGACCAATAGGCACATTATACAGTTCATAAATAAGAGAAATTAAAAATTTCATGTGTTTTAGAGCAAAAATGAATAAAGTTATCGTAACCATAAAATACTGACATAGACAGATAGATAGATAAACTTTTCTACTGGTGGTAGTTTTGTGGTCTAGTGGTATCGGTGTAGATCTGCTAAAATTTGTTAGAAATTCCACGTTATTCTACAATTATTCTACAATCTTTTATTATTACAATTCCATGCCCAAAAAAATTCTTCAAATGAAATATTTGCAATTATTTTGATGTATCACGATAGTTAGAAATATGGAATTGATCTACTTCATTTCTGAACTCCTCAAATACTTGTTACATTTGAATACAATGTAACAAAAGAAAGTTAAGTCTTTCTGACATTTTTCTTCAAGTAACAGATATTATATCTCGTAAATGCTTTTCTAAATTAAATTATTAAAGTTCAGTAAGAGTCTTAACGACTTAGTTCTACAGCGAACAGAAATGTAAAGAAAAGTTTAAGGGCAAAACTTATGTATTTAAACTGAATTATTCTAATGCTATTTGAAGAATTTAATCACATCACTAAAATTTTATTTATATCTGTTACATGAAGGCTTTTTTTTTAAATTGTCTTTATAATTCCTTAACGGTTTATAGTGACACTTTAATATTAAATGAAATATTTTAATAATCCATCCACTATTGCTGTACGTAAAACAAATGAAAATGAGCGAAATATTTTTCTTGCGTTATAAATGAACTGTATGATGTATATTATATCCTTATATTACTTGAAGCTGTTGATAAAGCAATAATTAAAATTCATCATAATTCGTAGACGACTGATTTTACTTGCCACATTATAATGTGTCACCAGTGATATTATAAAATAAAAAAATAGTTTTAACATAGAATGCATATCACTAGATATTTTGAGTTTTAACTTTTCCGGAAATGCAATTTGATAGGGCATATTTCAAACTGATCATTTTGTCGGCACCCACCTTCAAGAGAATCTCGAATCTTTTTCGTTTAATCCTTGACACGTTTAGTGCCAACTGCAAGAATACTCGTAGCTGGTATACTGGATTTCCTTGCCTGCTACGAGATAACTCGTTATTGATATCCTTATCTAAATCGCCGATTATGAGTATTGTCGTAGAAAACACATGCATTCTTTAGGTGTTTGGCACACATACAGAGACTAAATAATACACTTAGCGCACCAAAATGTATAATTTATTTCTCAAAACAGAGGTACAATAACTAAATGTTTACAGAATTAAAATGTATCTTTTTACGATATGTTTTGGAGAATACTATGAATAAAAGTTATTTGTTTTACATTGTTTTGAAATTCTAATAAGTATATCGACACAAATTTATGTATGATAAGTTTTAAAACAATAAATTAAAGCATTATATCGGAACTTCAAATCACTTTAACTTAAAGCATGATATCGGAGATAAGACTTTGGCATCTGTAAACAGATGCATTAAGTCAGCATTGACAGCGAACGTGTTAAACAAGTTTTCTATTTTATCTGATTTAAAATGAAATGATACCGTTCAATATATTCGCAATTTAATAACGCTCCGACTACTGTCGCAAAAATCAATTTTTAAGAGAAATTTTCTTATTCGAAACTTTAAAAATAAATTGGTGTTACATACGTGAATTTTACAAGTGAAGTATGGGAAACTTTATTCCTCTTTAAGTTACTATTTAACAACGTATTTATTTTAACAATTTAACAAAAGGTTGCTACAAGAAGAATTCCATTTACTTTGAGATTTAAGTAGCACTTTAAGAATTTAGAAAGTGAATTAATGTACAAATCTCCTTCTTAAGTGTAAACGCGTACTTCACATCATTATTTAAATTCTAAATTGTATTCATTTGGAACAACTTCTTACAGAATTAGAGTACTTAAATGAGTAATTAGCACACAGCGGCTTTTCGAAGCGTCTTTTTTTAAAATCTTAATTTATAAATTCCCTAAATATTAAAATTTGAAGCTACATTGTATGGAAATATATCTTAACACTAATATTTATTTTAATATTAAATTCTCCAATTAAACATTTATTAATATTTGAATCAGAAACATTAAAATATCATAACTGTTTGGTATTCCAGTCAGGTTTTAAATTGGTCACTGTGTGTTTTATACTTATTGTTGTGATTGCAATTTATATTTTGGAAATGAAATATTATTGGAAAGTTTATGCTTTAAAATTTTCATGTATGTTTAAATTACATTGAATTATTGTCGTTTTTTTAAACATTGAAAGTTATCTTGTTATAATAATTATAATAATACTTCAAAAAAGTCAAATTTCAATTAAAGTTTTTTTTATATTTAATTCGAATAAATGTAAAATATGTCCTCTGACACTATTTAAAAGCTTATGCTGTAAAAAATTGCTGTGGTAATTTTACTGCAGCAGAGACTCCAGGAAATGTCAATAAATAAAAAGAATATCGCCTAGTTAAACTGATGGCATAGAGCTCATAGGCTATGCACACTAATTGTATATTACAGCCTTATAAAATAATGTTCTTCAAAAAACAAATTAAGCCAGGAAATAGCCTTTCATATTACTTATCCAATGAACAGCCAATACTAATCACGGAGGCGGCTCATCAGAATGATTCTATATATAAGACATGAACGAGATCTGATAATTCGGCATGAAAAACCTATTTACATAAGTTAAGGGGGAGGGGCATCAGCCCCCGTTCCCCTTCTTAATACTTATCTAATGAACGGCCAATATTAATCACAGAGATTCCTCATCGGAATGATCCTATACATAAGATTTGAACGAAAACTGATAATTCTGCATGAAAAACCCTTTATATAATATATGGGGATGGGCATTACCCCCGTTCTCCTTCTTATACTTATCGAATGATCTCTTAAAACTAATCAGGGAAGCGCCTTATCATAATAAATCTATATCCAAAATTTCAAATAAATCGGATATTTTTATCATGAGTTATCGGATTATGCACGTACGTACATACATACATACAGAACGGGCGGGCACAAAACTCTCAGGATTTGATACCCTGTGAAAAAAAACGGACTTTCTTCTCAGATTAATGGACTTTGCTTTTAGAAAATCGGGTGTTGCTCGTACTATATAAAACTTATAAGAGTAGATCTTTCATCAGGAAAAAGTTACACTTTCTTTGAATTTACTTAAGTAATTCACGGCAGACTACTGTAAATTTATAGATTTTTTTAGTGTACGTTAAAACTTAAATATTTGTTTTTAAGTTAAATAATTTTGAAAAAGCTGTATTTTTCTACATGAAGAGTTTTTAATGAAGAGTAAAATGCATTCAAGAAGAGTACAATAAAATCACTAAATAATAGAAATTAATGAAGAGTGAAGAATATTTTTTTTCATTAGTTAAACATATAATTTTTTATTTACAATTTTATATAATTTATTCACAATTTTTTTTTTCACTAAGTAATTTATAATATTTAGCTTTTATTTATAAGAAAACCTTATGAGGTAATTTTTTACTACAGTCAGGCTTTTAACTCCCAAATGCCAATTATTAATAACAAGACCATCATCGGTGGACAGGGCTTTAAGTTGACATCAACTCGAAGGCCCCTGAAAGAGACTGCAATTTTAAGCCCTGTTAAGGTTGTTAAATATAGACATCACTATATATATAGCAAAATAATCCATTGAAAATTTTAAAACTACCTTCTGCTTGAAAGAGTTTTGTTTATTTGAATTTTTTTCCTCTAAAATGCGACGAAACCACTATTATTTTCTCGCGGAAAGTTCAGCGTAGCTTATTTTTAGAACCTCTGTTCTAGAGCATTAATCAGCTTTCTGAACTCAGGGTATATGTCTTTAATATATTATTCATTTTAAATTAAAATTTGTCATATTCAACAAACATGTTAACTTAACATCATTAATATTAATATTAATATTGTTGTTTTTATTCATGTCCATTTACGTTCCATTACATTCCATTGAATAGATGAAAATGCTTCATTCAAAATGAATAAATCCGAAGACACAATATTACGATTGCTTGAAAGCTGATTTATACACTATTATAAAATTTGGAAATGGCTCCAAAAATAAGTAGCAGCAAAAGACATTTTGTTCCTATAAATGTTTATTTAACAATTGAGAGTATATTAATTTATGCGATTTTAATTTACAGGGAAAGCTTTTTGGAATCACAAGACGGAAATGCTTATTGTACACATTTCTTCTTAGTTATATCATATTTTCTTAGATTAATAAACATTTAAATATTTTAAGCGTTTTAAGTGTAAGCAAACTATATGCAGTTGTACGTTATCTGCATTTTAGTAATAAACTTTCCAATACTTACAGTAATTTAAAAGTGTAAAAAAGGAACATAGTTCAGGAGGGAACTAGAAAGTACATACTCTCTCGTTCTCTTGAGATGAATTTTAACATAAAATCAACCTTCATATATTTTTAAAAAAGCCTTTTTATACCACGAAATATATGTATTATAAGTTGTTATATTATATCTTCAAAAAAAGTTTGGTACTCCCTGATATCGGAAAGGTATCTTCAGACTAAAAGAAAAAAACCGCTACTATTCCAGTTCGTATTATTCGATAAGAAAATTTGAATTTCTGCATTGAGAATTTATAAAAATTAAAATACATAGAAATGTTATACTTAAATACAGAAAATAAAGTTATCGAATATTAAAATTTAATTGAAAATTTAAGGAAATAATACCAGTTACACATTTAATTATAGAACATAGAAAACGTAATTGAGACATTATCCTATAAGGATATCTGACAGAATTTTAAAAAAAACTACCAACTTAGGCCCTACTGAAACTTATATAAATTCTTCGAAAAACGAAAGTGGAAATATTTCACGAATTCAGTACTTTCTTGTATAAAGATAGAAGAAAGTAAAAGTTGTAAGTAGAGTTACATTGGAATTTCTTTCAACCGTTGTATTCTAAACCCACTTTAAAATTTATTTCACTGTTCGAACGTTAAAGTATTAAAACAAATCAAACATATTTTAAAACTTCTTAAAATATGTAAACAAATTACTAATTAGCAGAAAAATGAAGAATAATCATTAATTCATTGATTTCTGCAAATATAGTATAATTTTTCATTATTTTAATCAACTAAGATACAGCGATGCTTATTCCATTTAACTCGAAAGATCTGCATTGAAATTTGTAAACTAAAAAAGTTATGATAGTTATTAATACGATAGTTTTGGCAGTGTTTTAAGAACAACACACCCAACATTGTTTGAAATTTAAGGACGCACAGAATTTTGAGATTGTCGAAACAATAAAAAACATTGTATTTTTCCAAAGATCAAAAAGTATTCAATTAAGATCTGTTTTTTCTCTATTCACCTAAGCTATATATCCTTATCTATATTACCAAGAAAAAAAAAATGTGCTACATACAAAATTGATGCTAAAAGTTTAAATTTAAAAATTTGTCTTAGTAACGCGTGATTTAAAATCATTAAATATTGCGTGCATGATAAAACTCTAAATTATGCATATGACAAAACATTTTTTTTTTGTAAAGTAGAGTAAGAATATCCCTACTTCTATATTAAAACCAAAATATATACAAAACGCTTTGTTTATAGGGGAATCCGAGGTATGATGTACTAGGGCGGAATAACGTTTAACGCATTTCGGAGTTGAGAAAGTGCTGTACATGGTTTACACATGTTTATTGTTCAAAGATTTCTCAAAACTGTAGTAGATTAGCTTTGAAATAAAATTTTCAGATTTTTAGAGAAAGAAAAACCTAATAAAAAGGGAACCAGTTTCATTATCCGACCTCTTCATTCTATGTTGAAAACATAATTAATCTAGACCTTTTATTTTATAATTTTCTAATCTCAGAATCATTTTTTTTTTGTTAGAAATGTTACAAAGAAAAAAATATAACATCTTTTATGTTCCTCTCCTGAATAAAAGATTTCAAATGTATATCCGAATTAAAAAATGCTAGAATTAAGCAACTTCATATGAGTTTTATATTCTTTCATAGAAAAAAAGATGTAATCCCTTTACTAAATATTAAAAAAAAATAAGTGCAGGATATTTTGCAGCTAAGTAAAAGTGTTTTATAATTTTAATCTCCTTGTAAAGTAAATTAATAAAAAGGTTATATATCAAGGGAATGTATAAAGTTTGAAAAAAAAATCTGGAACTTTTGGCCGCACTTTTTTTTAAGTGGGGTAAGTAAACAAAATAACGCATTTTTTTTTTTATAAAGCCTTTAAATAAATTTATGTCACAAGTAATATGTCAATGTCTATCCCAAAACATATTTCTCCAACGTATCCAATATTTTTAGGTAACAGTTTATTGATTAACAGTCATCTCAGGAAACACTTTTAAATATGATTCAAAATCATTGTTTAACGTTTTATTACCCATGCGATGGCATTACTTGCGATAGTAGAAGTCTTAGAAGTGGCTACATTATTAACGCAGAAAAACTCAAACGCTAATGCTAAATCTTCGAGCGCGATATTTTAAAATATCTCGGTCAAATGTTAATATTTTTGAATGATTCTTTTTTGGAGTGTGTGTTTGTGGGGGGGGGAGGGTGAAAGAATAGCTGAGGACGACCTACAAGTGGATTAGTTCTTATTTTTTCGATTTTGGATACATTTTTTAAATAAATATATTTATTAGTATAATTTCAATTTCAGAATCGGTTCAGGTTAACTTTTCGAAAAAAAAATTTAGTTATCTTGAACTTTTTCCAAAACATTTATTTGACAATGCTTGACATAATTAGTTAATGAGTTTCTATAATTAATTTAAAATTCATATGAAAATAAAAAACTATTTAAAAACCACTTTAGATACATATATTTTAAATAATTAATTGAATAAATAAACAAATTAATAAATTCACTATGTCAAGTATTGTTGCTTGAAAATATTTAAAAAATGTTCGAGGCAAATAAATGTATGTATATATTATTTAAATATACCGAAATGATTGTTAATATATTTGTTCATGCAAAAACACGTTATAATTTAAGCAATTTTCTAACAAGCATTTTTAATGGAATCATCTTTTAATTTATACCTGAATAATCTTTATGGCACGACAGTAGCAGTCTTTTAGCTGAGTTACGTTTAGAAGTAAAAATAAAAAGATTTTTTGTTGGAAGCTTTTGGCAAAATTTATTTTTTTTATTACAGTAAATGGCAAGGCCACGGCTAGCTTCTTGCTATTTTTCATTTTCAATGGCCAATAAAAGCGTAATTATGGCCATTTTAGGGCTAAATAACATTTTTGTTTTAAAAAATAGTGGCAATGTTTTGGACGTTTTGACGCATTAACGTCCATTTGTGTTTTTCACCCATTGTTTTTCGCGTGACACATTTTGACAGAGCCGTATTATAAAAGCGGGCCCCCATCGAACACTTTCTACGAAAGCTAACGAACCCATCAGAGGCCCGCAATTGTTTGGATCACATCCTCATTATTATTATTCATTGGATTTTTATAAATTTATCTTTATTTTTAATTATAATCTTTAAAATAAAATTTTTGCTATTATTAATGGAAAATTAAAAACAATATAGTAATGTAAATTAAAAAATACATTATTTTAAAACATTAAAAAATGATAAAGAAATTATAATAACGGATAGTGAAAAGCAAAACCTAACTCAAATTTATCTACAGTAGCTAAAGGCTGTCTTATACGTTACGATAAAATTTTTCTTTATTGATGGCATTTTCGGAGATTAAAAATAATGTGAGGTCATAGTCCTATAGTAAATATTGACGAAAAGCCATAGTTTATTGTATCGTTATGCTTAAAGTAATCAATATTTATCGAATTATAATAGAGTGAGAAAATAACAAATGTTATTTTGAAGGAAGTAAAGCTTTAGAAATAAAATATTAGCTAAATGACATAGCTCAAAATGTGACATTTTCCAATTTGGACAAGGAAAGACTTCGTGAAATTTTTTTATTCGTTTTAATGTATGAAATGATCTGAGTCAAGCTCTATAATTTGGTATTCATAGGAAAGGCTTAGAATTATAAATATTACAATCTACGGTAACATGTTTGACTGTTTTGCTATGTTTTATATTAAAAATCATTTGAAAGAGAGGATTTTTACATAATTAATTGAGTGAAAGAGCGACAGACAAAAAAATTAGCATTTATATCGCTCATCATTAATTAATTCTTAAACTGTTATTTCGCGAGACAAAAATCAAACTGAAATATAATTCTGTAATCCATGTATTCCGTTTTTACACACACGCACAGAATATTAATTTTGGGTATGGCAAGCAGATTCTTCCTGAATTTGAAAAAAAATCTGGCGAAAGGGGTTGCTATAAAAGAAGCGATTTCTGTGCCATTTTTATTATTGTACCATCGATAAGTGTATAAAGTTATGTACAGAATTGAACCAAATTTCTTGTGTATCATTTTCTCGATTCTTCGAAGTTCTATATCCATCTGCTCGTGCTCAGACGGGAATATTAGCCCTACTAAACCGCAACTTATAAAAGTCCAAGAGCCGTCCGCACAAAACCCTATGTCATCAAGCACAAGGAAAAAATCCTTTATTTTATGGAAGAGTCGTGATAGGGGAGTCTAATGATCCATGCCCGACGGAAGTGAAGTGGTGCATAAGACTTAAAGTGATACCATTAGTGGTTGACTCGTAGATTTATCATTGTGTTTGTCTTACAATAAAAAATGAAAACATGGAAAACTGGGTGCAGGAAAACACAATGCTAAGCCTACGAGTTAACCACTAATGGTATTCATTTTTGGATTATGCACAACTTCGCTTCCGACGTGGATGATTAGTTTCCCTTATTACTACTCCCTTTTAGGATTTTTTCTTGTGCTCAATGACATAAGGTTTTGTTCGCTCCGCTCTTGGACTTCAATAACAGGATAAGTGAAAGCTATTGATTTAATTAAATATCACGATCCACATGACCGAATTCATGTGGATCACGATATTTATTAAATCATCAATAGATGCCAACTTTTTACTCCGATTAATAGACAGAAGCAAACATTTAAGGTGGAAATCAAAGTTGGCATAGTAATGAAATAATAATTTTAAAGTATTAATATGTATAACTACATTTTGAAATATTAAGATGTACGTATCAGATAGAAGAGAGTTTTGGGATTGGAACATACAACAGATACAACTAGTTTTGTTTAAAAAGACAATTTTATATACAACGTCTTTCTTTATACTCGGATTAGTCTATATCTGTTAATTTGCGTTTACCCATTTTGCAGCTTTTTTTTTACTTTCTTCTTTATTAACAACGACATTTGGATTTCCTATTCACATAAAAAATTTCTAAATGTAATGAATGTCTTAAAAAATAAAATGTGGACATCCAAAGTAAGCACAAAGTAAAATCTTTCAATATTTCCCATTCAGCTATTAAAAGTGAAAACGTGGCTTACTTAATAACACAGTCATACATTACATATTCCATGGATTAAATAATATTCCTTGTGTAAACATTTAAAAAAATGCGGATACCGCTACGTCTATTATCGACCGAAAACAACAACCATTTTTCAAATGGTTTTAAATACACATACAAATAGATTACACGTAGTATAATTTAGTATGAAAGTTAAAAAAAAACTTACTCCCCAATTTTATAAAAAAAAAATGTCTATTGAGTATTATTATTTTCGTATTAATCTGGGTAATTTTAAATAAACAATACTTATCTGGAATATGATATTAGATAAAATGTGTATGACATGTTTAAACATAAAAATACATTCTTATTAAAAAAGTAAAAGCCGCATCGTGTAAAATATTAAAAACTACATTGGAATTGAACTGCTTAATGTGCAGTAAAATACTTTTGTAAAAAATTTAAAGCACTTGACTATTTACACTGAAATATCTAATAACTTTTAAAATTAATTTAAATACAAAACATTACACTGGAATATTTTCAAATATTTTCTCGCAGGTATAAATTATCAAACAATTCAGAGCTTAAACAATTTATGTGTGTTTACGAAATATATTGTTTTTCTGTGCAGAAAATTATTTAAAACGAATTTCAATATTGCTTGCTAACAATTTATTTCTCTTAAATAATTAATGACCATAAACATACCAAATATATTTTAAGTTTAAAGAAGTTGTTTTCATGCGTAACACAAAAGGATTTAAGTTTCATATTTTCCCAATATTTTTCTTTTTCATTTTTCATTAAATTCTATTTTAATTCATTTAACCTTTGATATTTCACAATTTATTTAAACTTTTATTTTGAGTCTGTTGCTGAATACTTTATTCATTAAAAATTATCAACATATTTTTAAGATGGTAATTTACCATTAAATAAATAGTTAAGATTTTGTTGTAGAATTATTTAATATTCTTATATTTGATTTTTAGTAAAATAAATAAAATATTGATTGAAATATAATTTGACGTATTTTACTATGAAATCAAACAAATTAATACCAATATCATCATTATTAAATAAGGATAAATAATATTTATAATAATCTATTAAATAAATTGGACACACTAGATTCTAGTGATATTTATCCCTATTAGGTGCAAAAGGTTTTTATTTCGAAATGGCATAAGTAATGTAATTAATCCAAGAAGGCTTTCATATTGTTTAATGCATGAAACCAAGAAAGCATAAGCAAGTATCTTCTTGTACCCACTGAAATCACTTGCAACCCACTTAACGTCGAAACGAGAAAAATAAATAAATGTTAGCACAAAAAGCTTCATTTCACAAATATGCTAAAATTCTTGTGACTATAAAAATATACAGTTATTATTATTATTATTATTATTATTGGAAAAACGAAGCATAATTATAAAAATATTTTTTTCCTACTTATGTATTCATTAAACTTTTACCATTCACGCCAACATCCAATGTATTATACTAAAAGTATATCATTAGTTTATAATATTTTATGCAAAATAAGTGCACCTGAGATACTTTAAATATATGACAACTATTCGTTATTTTTAAAAAAATTAAAAATTGAATAATTTTATTATAAACTTTTGAACATAACTATTTGAGCCTGGCATTAACACGTCTGCCAATTTTTAAATGAAATAAAGAAATTTGATTTTTAATGTCCACTGTCGTCTTAAATCACATTCAGCTCATAATTGATTAAATTTCCAATTACATTTCTGCAGATGTATTCCTTCAAACTTCAAACAAAACAATCCATAAAATTAAATACAGATATCAGTTCAGTAAGTAATCTCAGTTATACATGTAAAATATTTAAATATTTTAAAAGTATTAATTTAAAGGGTCTCAGGATTATTACATTTTACCTGGTAGTGGAATTTAGCAAAATGTCACATTTATTATCTTTTCTCAGTACAGTAGAACCCCGATAAATCGGATTAACTGGGACCAGGCCCAATCCGGATTGTCGAAAATTCGGATTATCTGGAGAATGTGAACAAATAAAATAAAATAAAACATGCTCAAAGAATATCACCTTTATACTGAACATATCCAATATTACCTGGAGAATGTGAACAAATAAAATAAAATAAAACATACTCAAAGAAAATCACCTTTATACTGAACATATCCAATATTTACAGACAGTAAAAATTTGTACTTTGTATTATAAAATTTGTCATATTCTGCCCCTTTGCGGGCTGTATGGTCACTGATTATTTTGAGCATTCTCGTTTATTCCTCCTTTCATTTCGATTTTCCGAGAGTGATTTGTAGAAGTGTATTGTCACGAAGACAATGAAACAGTCTCAAGAGCACTGTTTCCAAGGGTACCTACCTATGGACTGGTTACAGACTTCTCATGAGACGACACATATATGACACATATCTCTCCACACAGATACATGAGAAGTCTAAGGGACTGGCTGACAAAGATTGGATCGCGATTCTTATCAGCCAGTGTGTCTATAAGGATTATTTTACTTTGCTTTCTTGTAATGATCTGAGTAAAACTTTATTAAGTAGTAAGTTTTGGATGACATTTCCAAATGGATTAAATAGAAAACTGTGAAAACTGGAATAGGCATAGCTTAAATGATGTATAGTTGTTTCTTTCATAGAAAACATTAAAGAGTTTAAATAAGAAAGCTTGAGATATTCTTCCGAACAGATTTCAGAAAATACTTATTCATTCAGAATATATGGCGCTGAAATAAATTTATGTTATGGAAATTTGCCGATCACTTCCCAAACTTGAAAAAAAAATCGACCAAAACGATCCGGAATATCCGGAGATCCGGATTAACGGGGTCCGAATTACCGGGGTTCTACTGTACCTATAAAACATTAATGCCTAATATTTTTATTGTAGAGAGCTTAAAATATTTTTTCTTTAAAATAAACTTCTTAATATTATACATTGGAATTTTATTTTATTTTTTTATGTTTAAATTTGACTTCGCATCCACTGCGGGCAAAATTGTAGCAAATCTATTGGTTCAAGAGCCCCAAAAAATATTGATAATGATAGAAAAAATTAAGGTATCTTGAATTTATACATCATTTGAAAGGAATTCATTTGTTTATTTATTTAAAATTAAAAATAAAATTTTAAAGTAAAAAAATCTTTTTCTTTACTGAAAAATTTCCAATTTTAAATAATCGCTATTGTAATTCAATTATAATACTAAATTCGTAATAAATAATAAGTTAATAATTTGTAATAAAAAGTTAATATTTTGTAATAAATAATAAGTAAAATAAGTTATTCTTTTACTTAAAATAAAGATTTTAAACTAATTTGATGAACATCGCTTTATTAGTTTGTGACAAATGTTGTGGCCAATCAAAACACAATTTTAAAATTTACATCAAAATTAAACATAAAAAAATAAAATTAAATTTCAATATAGAATATTTAAAAAAAATTTCAAATAGATAATGTAGAACTCGACAAAAACTAGAGAACAGACTAGAACTAGACAAAATACGGACAAAAAATTATTTTAAATAGAAGACATATTATGTTGTCCGTATGAAATTTTTAATTTTCAGTTTTCAATTTATTTTTCATTTTTGAATTTCATTTATGTTTCAGAGGGACGGAGAAAAAATAAATAAATGTGACATGTTGCACCACCAGGCAAAATGTAAGACTTCGTGAGGCCGCTTAAGGCCCCAAAATAGTCACTGAAAATACCCGGATGATAATGTAAAGTCTATGGGAGCGTTCTTTTTAAATATATCGCTCAAATTTTAATATTTTGACGCGATTTTTTTTTTCATAGAATACCTGAGGACGATCCCCAACTGGGGTAGTTTTTAATTTTTCGGTTTTGCTTATATATTTTTATATTATAGTAGTTTCAATTTCAGAAACGGTTTAAACCGGTTTTGAAATTTAAAGTAATTTAAAAAAATCTGAAACCAACACTGAAAAAGTAAAAACTAGACCGGTTGTGAATTGTCTTCCGCTATCCTATGCAAAAAAAATCACGTACAAATTCTAAAATTTGAGCGAAATCTTTGAAAAGAACGCCCCCATAGACTTTACATTATCATCCGGGTCTTTTTCTGTGACTAGTGTTGCACCTTAAATGTTATCGAATTTACTTAAATAACAGGGAAATTCTGCAAATAAAACGAATGTTACCTGTTTAATTTTCAGAGATATATTAAAAAATCTGGCAAGATATTGACATTTGCAATTAATTAAAAAATGTAATCTGTCATACCTACGTTAAACCTTTTTCGTAAAAGCAACCTTTAATTCAATTAATAAAATGAAACTGAATGAATCAAAAAAAAGTTTAAAATTCATATAAAAAAACTGGCGAATGTTTTCTCATATCAGATACCAAAAAGTACATACCTTCTGCTTTTTAAAAGTGTAATGCTAAAGTATATAAACACCTAAACAAGATCTCTTAACTTTAACAAAACTAGAAATTTTTACTTTAATACCCAAGTGACTGAAAAATATTTCGTCATTGTCTGAAAGTGGGAATTTGCTTTGATGTTTCTTGACTGTTAAATTTTCCTGCAACTTTGCTGACATACAGTTGCTTAACTATAAAAAGCCTTGGGGAATTTGCGCAACAGTTTTCAAGATCTTTCTTTGCTTTTGGAAGTGTACAAATATATTTAATGTTATATTGATTTGAGAAATTGTGTCACAGTAGAAGATTTGAATTTTAAATGTATTTAGTTTACAGTTTTTAATATTAATGTATAATTTCTAATATATATCTATATGTGCATAAAATTGTACTTCTTAAAATATTAAGTAGAATTATTGAAATGCAGAATTTTATAATTAAACAAATACTGCAAACATTAATAAAAGCAATATTTTTTCTAAAAATAAGAAAACTTTTTTCGTAAAATACTGCTAATTGAATTATTGCCACTCTTATTTAAAAAAATCGTTTCTTTTCCATTAATTGTTATGCAAAAATTCTAAATTTTGTATTCTGTTTTTAGAAGTGAACAACAGGCTTTATAATGTTCAACTGATATGCATTTCAAAATTATCTCTGGTAACAAATATTATTATAGATAATTGTCTCGAGTTTACCAATTTAAATAATACTAGCTGGCTTGACAGTTATCTGTTATAGTAACCTTAAATACAATTGAAATTTGTCTGATTTTTTACCTTTTGAAAATATTTTAAATGAATTTCAAGGAGAGGGCCAATTTGACAATCACATATTTTGCTAATTTTTACATATGTTTTAGAGTAGAGGCCCCTTAGTCTCACGTTCAACGGATTTTATACAACGCTTCTTAGTTCTCTAGAAACAGGGAGGGAGTCTCATGTTATAATACAACTTAAATAGTTACTTCGTAATGCAACACTTACATTAGCGTAGCTCACTCGGTAGAGCGTTACTTTATAGATTCACGAGTCTCAATTTAAATCCCCAAATTCTTTTTTTTCTTATATATATATATATATATATATATATATATACCTTTAATTAAAATTTAATAAGCACATTGATAATTAAAATTTATGTACCAATTATAATTTATTGTATTTATTTTTAATTGTAACTAAATTGTTGCATAATGCATCAATGTTATTTTTTAATGACTTATATTTCATATATTCTTTAAACTATTATTTTTTTAAAAATCACTTGTAAAATGTACTTCATATATTCTTTGTTGATGTAATAATGTCTAACATTTGGGTTAAATCGTGAATTTAAACAAACACAATTTATATATTGCCCCAATAAGTAAAGTAGACACGATAATAATACAGCTCTATTTTCAAATTAAGAAGTATAATTATATTCAAAAGTAGCATAGGAATAAAATTACAAGCTCTTTTTTTACATAGTAAAGATTTCTAATTTTGCCATACGTATATGCTTTGCTATGAATTACTTTGAATTCACTTTTATTAAGTAGATTTCGTACGAAATACTACCAATTGCGGTCGCTCCTATTTTGGAATTTCTGAAAATTTTTTGCAGATCTACGCCGATCATGACATCTACACCCCAAAACTACCATCAGTAAAAAAGTTATATAGTTCACTTTCTTCTAGACACGGTAACTTTTAGAATTCTGGCATCAATCGCCCCCAAGCGGATACTTAAAATCAAGGGATATAAAATCTCGATCAAGTTAATGGGCAAAATTGGACCAAGGGGGAGGAGTTGTGGAAAATATTTTATAAAATTAAAAATGGACTCAAGAAGGTGAAAAAAACAGGGTTTTTGGAAGAAAAAAATAACTTCTTAAATTCTGAAGATATCAAATCCAATTAAATTTTTTAGAAATATTCTAAAAATTATTTAAAACTTTTGTATTTACAAGTTTTTGGTAAGGATCCATTTTTATAGATGAAAAAATATTAAAAACGACAAGAAAAAGGGGGAAGGTGGAAAAAGAAAAAAAATCCACAACTTCGCTAATTCTTAAGCTATCAAATGCAATCAAATTTATTTTACATCTACTCAATAATAGCTACAACTTTTATATTGGCAAGTTTCTTATAGGACGGATTCTTAGTTTAAGAAAAAATCTCAAATTCAAACTGCTGAACGCTGGTGGAAATTGAAATATGAAAACACGGTTTTTTAATCAAAACATTTATAATATTAACTAAAAATGAATGAAATTTCATACATTATACATGCTATGTGCAACAAATAATTTAGAAAAATAAAATTTCATACAAATTAATAAACTAAAACATAGCATGATAAATTAGATTTTAGTAACATAAAAACATGGAAATTGATTTATAAAATGTCACATTTAATTCAAATTGATAATTAGTAAAGCCGCCTTTATTCATTAGAGTTTCTTTTTATTCTAGATGGCATTGATAAAACAAGGTTTTGGATGTATTCCTGATCAATTAGTTTCCAGTTTTGTCAGAATGAAGCTTTCAAATCTACAAGTGCTGTGTACTGCATCCCATTTGTGTAAACCATTTGAACAAGCTGCCCCAAAACGTTTTCGATTGGGTTCAGATCAGGACTAATAGGTGGATGATCTAAAAGAACAATATTCTGTTCGTCAAACAAATCTTTCATTGTATTTGAAATGTGAATACTTGCATTATCTTGCATGAAGATATAATCTAAACCATAATATTGTCATGCAAATGGAAGAAGTGAATTTTCTAAAACTAAATTATAATCAAAAGAGTTCTGGCGACCGTTTAAAAATACAATTTCACTTTTGCCAACATAAGCAATTGCTGCCCAAATCATCAAACTTCCGCTACCAAGATTTCTGCTGAATGTAGATTTCGGAGATCTCTTCAATAATACCTCAAACCATCTGGGCCATCCAAATTAAATCTTTTTTCGTCAGAGAAAATGACTTTCTTCCAATTTTTACCCATTCCATGTACTTCTCGCAATTCTGCAAACGCATCTGCTTGAGACGCAGAAGTAACTTTGAACATGGCTTCATTTCCGACCATCTCAAGCTCCGTGAAGGATGTAAAATTTGCCTAACTCTTCTAGAAATAACAGACAGGGATAGGTCTTCGCAAATCTGCTTTGAACTGTGACTAACTTTCGATGCACGTCAAAGAATCCCCCTTTTCTATATTTTGCTTAAACATGGATTACCTTTTTTGTTGAAATTTTTGCTATAATTTGCTGGATCATTTTTATAGTTGTATATCACACTAACAGACCTTTTTCTACATTCTAAATATGCTTCGATTTTATCTCTTTCTTTTTCAGATAAAATCTTTCGTTTACCCATCGCAAAAACTGTAAAAAAGGGATATGAAAGGGAATTTCCCGAAGTGATTGCGATTGAAAAATTGAGGAAGTATTCAAATAAAAAATTGCGTTTTTTATGACTCATTTTTAAATCCATTTTTGGTCTCAAACGTATCCGATTGACAGTTTCTCTTATTTAGGAACTATATAATGTGGCGTATTGGCCAGTGTTTTGATAAAGGCATAATATATTTTCAAAAAGGCTGCCAAAATGGACACTTCTCACAAATTTGCAGGAGCGATCGTGATTTAAAAATTGGGGTATTCAAATAAAAAATTGCGTTTTTCTGACTCCTTTTTTAAATTCAAATATGCTCTCAAACGAATCCAGTTGACAGGTTCTCTTATTTAAGAACTGTATAATATGCCGTATTGGTAAGTTTTTTCATAAAGGCTGAATATATTTCAAAGAAAGCTGTGAAAGAGGGCAATTCGCACAACTTTTTCCGAAGCGATCATGTTTAAAGAATTGAGGATGTATTCAAATTAGAAATTGGTTATTTTATGACTCATATTTAAAAACTTTAAACTGAAAAAATGAAGTACTCAAAAATGAGAAAGTCGATGTACTCATATCGAATTGAGTATGTTTTGATCAGAAATGAACACATTGCTTTCTCAATTTTGAAGCAGCATATGTTACCAAATCCAAACAAACGGTAATTTGGTACCCAGTATTGGTTTATCTAATTCATGGTGGCATAAAAAATACTTAAAGTAAATATTAAATTATACACAATATTTTAAAATAATTTTAAAGTATACTTGCAAATAATGCTCTTGCCATAAAAGTGTTCAATTTGGGTATTTTACTTATAAATTTATTATTTCTCTTAATAAATAATGAATGAAACGTTTATTGTTTATAATTTTGAGCAAGAAATAAATACCAGCATATTTTCACTTTAATTCCTATATTCAGGGAACAGATTATAGGATTTATATTTGAGCAAAACCACGGAATCAAAATGAGTACACGTGTTTCTCAGTTTTGAGAATTTTGGAATCTGAGCTATTTTGCGTATGCGAAGAATTTAAAATTGTTTTTATTCAATTTTGAAAACCCATATTTTTCAGTGTAATACTTATCACTTTAGGTCTTTAATTAGTGAAAATTAAGCATAGGTCATGAATTAATTAATACAATATACATATAGTAAAGAATGCGCAAAAATGGGCGGAAGTAGCCTAAAAAAAATCTAGGGCTCTTCTAAAAATAAATAAATAATAAATAATTGGGACACTGTGGGAAAACAGCATTTTCACTTGAATGTAATACATGGGAGAATATATTAATTGAAACATATGTTGTAAAAATGAAGGTCCGATTAAAAGAAATTTATTAACAACAATGGCGTAAAAACCTAAAATGCTTTGTGTCAAACCAGAATGATCTAGAGTCAAAAATAGAATGTAATTGCTTATAAATGTATATTTTAGTAGTTTTTGAAATCGCCCGGAGGACACTAGATCTATGAGAAGTAAAATTACAAGGTATTCCTAACAAGTTTAAAGAAGCTGCACCAAAGGCCTCATGCAGGCGATTAACATTCAAAATATATGGTAGCAGGAGGCTAAGAATTGTTTTGTCGTTGATGTAGTTGCTGTAATTTAAATAGAAGATGTAATTTAAAAACGAAATTAATAATTATCACGAAATCGAATAACAGCGGTAACCAAGGAGTAAAGATATAAACAGTTTACTCTGTAAAACTAAAATGTGTCCAGAATCTTCAGTTTAAAAAAAAAATTGAGACATAAGAACAAGTCTCGGACTATTCTAACGTAAATAATCATATCTCTACATGCAATGGACTACACAGAACATCGCAAAAAGTCACACATTCATACTCAAAAAATGAAGTTTTCTTTTTTATTATAGAATAAACAAGATAAATAATATTATTGCTTCACAATAAACTGTTTATACACTATTTGTGCATGAATAAAGAAAGCTTTGTAAAGTAAAAGAAACATTTCTTGAGATGCAGTGCTCATAAATGTATGTCACATACAGACGGATAGACTGAGGCACATACCCACAGACAGACATTTTATATAAACATGTTTTTTTGGAATCTTTAACCCTAAAACATGTAAATACGTCGAAAACCGAAAATGCGAAATTTTCAAGAATCAAATACATTCTTCTAGTAAAAATGGAAAAAAGTAAAACTAAAAATATTGAAATTATGATATTGGAAAATCTCTACTCTAGAAAATGATCTCATGAGATATATATAATATATTTCATGATAATAATGATGATCTCTTATAATATATATAATATGTGAAAAACAGCTTACTTTTCATACAAAATTGAGAGTGATATATATCTCCAAATTACTTGAAAAACTATCAGTCACATTTTACTAGATGGCGATGCCTCATAAATTCAGAAATATCATTTATCACCATCTTAGAATACAAAATGGTCACTGCCGATGCGAGTAAGCCATTTCCACCGAAGTTGACTTAAGAAAGAAAGAAGATAAAAGGGCAAGTGGATAAATAAATTATAGTGAATAGAGATAAAAAAAGGATCAGAAATATATTCATATAAATGGGCACCAGTTCTTTTTTATGATAACGATTTTTTTTTCTATATGTTACTTAAATAATTCGACAATACTACACATTTAAATAAATTTTATTTGATGATACATAGCAGGATATACGTATATAATATTCAATCTGAAAGCAAAATTTTATTTTCATGTGGAAAACACTCCTTTCAAAACAAGACAAGAATATTGACACAAAATGGCGGTTGTCAATGACGAATTAAGAAGCGCAAACTAATCATTTTTGAATTCTCGGTATAAAACATTGTGAAAAGTTTCATTTTTTATGCTTATATAGACTAAAAGTCTATTTCATTCAAAATAAAAGACACGTTCTCTAATGCTACTCCTATAGAAAAAATTATAACGTTATCTCGTTTTCATTTTAATATTTTGATGTGACATTATTTTTATACAAATTATTCACATTTTTACGTACCTGAAATAAATTTATAAATTTTACAAGTGGCTAAAAATATTTGTTTTAAAAATAATTATTTTAATGCTCTATCGGTGAGTCAATTATCGGGAATTTTAGTGTATTTTATTTCAAGATTTCTATATTACCTGTAAGTGTTCTCACGTATTTTAAGTATCTTACATTTTGAATACTCGACTTCATTAATTTTCAAAATTCGTCAGTTATATAAAACGCTGAGTTGTATAGAAAATTGTGGTGTTCTGAAAAGCGAAATACAAATAACTATTCGTTATATATGTGCTTTAACTTCAGAAATAATCCAGTACTATCACAACAATAAAAAACTAAAAGTATCGGAATTTTCGAATTGGAAAACACTATATATCTCCATTTCAGAAAATGAACTAATGTAATATATATAATGTGAATAGCAGCTTACATTTCACAATAAACTGACAGTGATATATATTTTCAGATTACTCTGACTACTATAAGTGACATTTTACTACAGGCTATACCACGTGAATTCAGAAATATCATTTATTACCATCTAAGAATACAAAATGATGATTCTGGGAAAATTGCCGATCCAAGCAAGCCATTTTTACTGAAGTTGACTTATAGAAGAAATGAGATAAAAAGAGCAAGTCGATAAATAAATCATAATGAGTAGGTATAAAAAAGTATCCGAAAAATATTCCTTTCAGTTATATAAGTATACATATCATATTAATATCCAGTAAATATACAGCAATAGCACATTAAAAGTACTGAAATTTTGAAATTGGAAAATACTGTATGTCTCTACTGCAGTAAATGAACTCATGTAATATATGTAATGTCAATAATTGCTCATATTTCATAATAAACTGACAGTGATATATATTTTCAGATTTCTCGAAGTACTATAAGTGACATTTACTAGACGGCGATTGCTGACAAATTTAGAAGGATCATTTATCATGATCTTAGAATATAAAATAATGATGTTGCGAAATTGCCTATGCGAGCAAGCTATTTCCACTGAAGTTGACTTAAGCAAGAAACGAGATTTAAGAGGGCAAATTGATAAATAAATCATAATGAGTAGAGATAAAGGATCAGAAATATATTCACATAAAATGGGCACCAGTTTTTATTAGGATAAGGATAATTTTTATTATATAGTTTGTTTAAAAAAATCTATAATATTACGTATATAAAGGAATTTTATTTGATAGTAAATGGCGAAATATTCGTACATATCTAATATTAAATCTGGATTTTTTTATTATTTTTTCATGTGGAATCACACCCTTTGAAAACTAGATTTGGAACCTTACACAAATTATCAGTTGTTGAGATCCGTATTTGGAAATGCAAACTAAACATTTTTGAATTCGCCCAACCGTTGAATTATTACAAAAATTAAATATTGATTTTTAAACATTTGATTAATTAAACATTTATAACATGCGGTAAAACGTTTCAATTTTTTATGCTTACACTGGTTAAAAGGCTGCTTCTTCATTCAAGTTAAAAGACACATTCTCTAATACTAATCCTGTAGAAGAAATTTTGAAAAAAAAATCTCTTTTACATTTCAATATTTTTTCAATAAATTTCATTATTTTTTATTGAATAGCTGAGGTTGATCTGTATACAGGCCGTTCTCTACTTTTCGAATTTGATTGCTGATATTTTTTTCACGAGCATGGTTTCACATTCATAACTGGTTCCGAAAATGAAAGTGTCATTAAAACAACCTGTAAGCAAGATCTAAAAAGTAATTGGTCTTTGTACAAATTTGCATCAACTATCTAACGGGAACGAATTATTTAAAAATATTAAAATGAAAACAAGATATCTTTATAAATTTCTACCATAGGATAAGCATTAGAGAATGGATCATTTCGCGTGATTGAAGTAGCTCCAAAAATTAACTATTTTAAAAATAGGCGCATGGCAATTAAAAAAAAAACAAAGAAAAACAGTGTTATAGCAGCAATGAAATTATTTGTATTTTTGAGTAATATTGTTTTAAAATCGGTCACATACATCGCGAAAAAGGAACGTTTTGTCTCTAATTAGCGCACACTGGAGTCAATTTTTACGTACGAAATTTAAACAAAAAGTGACCCCCGAAAAATAAAAAGACAAACACAAATGTCCATATAAGAGTCAAGATTCGAACACAGCACTTATTTGTATATTATAACATCCGAAGATTTTAAAGTGAAATAATTGCTCTTACTAACAATTGTAAATTTATATCAAGAATGTTGTTAAACAATAATGATATAGAAGAGCGGTTCCCAAAGTATGGGTCGCGGTGGCTATTTTAATGAATCGTGGAATGTTACAAAAAGGTATTTTGCATTTAATCTATTTAAAAAAATTAACATTTCAGCATCAAATGATATTTTAATTGAATTTTTTTCATTTCCATATGTAGAAATATACGAGCAGAATATCAAGAAACATCTAAATAAGAAAAGAAATTAAAATAAAATTGTACTCAACTTTTTTCACAGTTATTGAAATAAAAATTAAAAGGCCACAGTGAAACAAGCCGGATTTTTTTTTTCAATTCAGTCAATGATTATTGCTGTGGAATTTTAACGTCAATTATATTTTAACTCAATTTACTTGGAATCGAATTTTTGTTACTTGTACCACTTGGATACCAAGATCTTCAAATATATCCTGCACTTATTAATCATTATCCCATAGCTGTGTTATTTTGAAATGTCGGGCAACGAAGCTCGTTTAGATTACTTCAAAGATATGCTTAACTAATATAGTCCTAAAAATTGGACTTGTGCTGTAATGTAAGGCTCGGCATGAATCCAACTAAATATATGTGCATTTATTCGACATTGTATGATTTTTAAAGCCTTTAATTCCCACAATAGAACACGTTCTTGAAATTATGTAGTTCAGAAAATCTTATTTTACACCAGAAAATTCCTATATCTAATTTCGATTTATTTAAATCCCGAATGTCTGTTATGAATTAAAGCCAAAATCGCTATTTTAATTTTCTGGTGGGAATTACAATATATGAATTAAAATATCTCAAAACATCTCGGGCGATGTCGGGCAGTTTGGGATCTAGAGGGTTAAAGATCGTCGAACGTAGCCTGATACCTTAACCCTTTCCGGCGCAAGCAAATTCTATTAATAAAATGAGAAATTGTCGATTGACACCGGAATTTATAAAGGACTTGTCTAGATATTTCGAATTCCTTAATTTAAGCTTTCATTATAAAAGCAAAATTATATTAAAATATTGCTGGTGCCGTTTGCAAGTTTGGAATTAAAATTAGGTGTTACCGGCCCGGCACTGCGCAAGAAAAGGTTAAGGATTTTTGAAAAGAAACGGGGAAAAAACTTTAAAATTGCAATTTTATTGCGAGAACAACCAAACGTTCATAACACGCATTACACAAAAATATGTACAGTTCATATTCTATATTGTTTATTGTAAATTTGTAAACATGCAAGATTAAATTATAAAAAATTTTAAATATACTAGTTACATCTTGTTATAACTAGTCACAAAGCATGAAATTGTTACTTTTAACAACTTACCCTAAACATTTTATGAAGAGTAAATTTCATTGAAAAAGTAGCAAATTGTGAATACACTTTTCGTCCTCTTTAATAGAGCATTATTCAATGAATTTTGTTAAAAATGATTTAATTCCTATCAAAATCAATTATTGAAGAATTTTTATTAAAAAATTGTAGAACGTTATTTCAAGTAACGATGGTCCATAAATTCTGCTAAGTTGTTAACCCATCGAAAAATCATTAGGAAAACCTTTAATGATATTTCCGATATAAAAACAGTGGGATTTTTAAATGAGAAATTAATTCTTCGATCTTCACTGAATAAGACCTACACTTTTAATAAAAGATAACACCCATTTGAAAATTGTGTACTTTTATTAATATTTGTTTAAACATTACCATTATTTGTAACACATGGCAGACGAAGACTTCGAAACCTTAGAATGATCTGGATAATGAACTTAATTTTATATTAAATGAATAATTTTAAAATGGTATAACTCTTTAACTTATGCATAGTACACTGGAAAAGCTCCTAAAAATGGCTGTAACATGAATTGTAAGGAAACAATAGCAATAAGTACCGTTTTAACTTACAAGAAATTCTTAATATTTGCATTCGCTTATAATCAAGGTAAAATTTCATGGAATATTTGCCTGCGTTTCATTTTTATAAGACTCCATAAGTAAACAGCACGAAGATTTTATTGTGAAAGGATTTGTATTGTAGTAAAAAATAAAAAAAGTAAAAAAATGACAGATTTTTACACATATAAATGAGGATATTTTTAATCCATATTTAATTTTTGGAATAATTCAACGATTGGACAAATTTTTTGAATTCAAATTTTTTTTTGTAGAAAGGTGTTTTTATCGCATTTTTAATTTCCATTACTTAATTAAAACATAGCCCATATTATGGTTATATAAACAAAACTCAAATGGTTCGTAATCTTTAAAACGAAATTTAGATCTACACATAGTGTGTTCAAAGCTCGTTTCCAATCACCATAAATAATTTTAGAAAGAGTAGCCTAAAAATAAACAACTGTCTAAACAGCCTTAATTACTAAAACAATAATAATAATTTGTAAAGAGTAACACTTTCTGACGATTTTACAAATTATTGAAATCAAAAATTAAGAAACTAAAGTAGTCTTTTATTGCAAAATTTATTATTTCTATAAAGGAAAAATAATGTCAAAAATTAATATCTCACCAAACTTCTTTCCGTTATAAGTGGATTAAGACTGTGGATTTACTCATCGACTAATGTAATTTCCATTTATCGATTATTTTGCGTTTATAAATATTCATTTGGCGACATCTAACGGTAATTAAAGTAAAAAAAAAATAAATTTCCGTTAAAATTTTAGCTTTTATAATAAAAAAAATTTGTAGAATGCATTTGTTTAATTTAATATAATTTTTAAGAGACTCAGTACTATAATATTAAAACAATTTTTCGTGTAAGTGAAATCGAAAGTATTATTATTAATATTTCTTTCCAAAATTGTGTATTTAATTTTCTGAAATTTTAAGACTTTAGCTTCTATCCAATTTTAAATTAGATAAAATTAATATTCCTTATGAAATGAAATTAAATTTTAAATAGCACATAATATCATATTAAAGTAATTATATATATGAAATATAGCAATGTAGTTAAATTTTCGATTTTTAGTGCAATAATATTTAAAAATGATTTTGTACTGAAAACACATGAGAAAAATTCAATTTATGTTTTTAATAAAATAATTTAGTCAGTGATGTGCATAAACTAATTTATTTCAACGTAAATCATATCAATGAACAATACTGTAAAACGGGTATTATTATTTTTTTCTAGATAATTAACTTTCCAATTCATGAATTTATTGTAAATGTTATTTCTTTTATTCTATCTTTCTGATTTTTTTTAAAAATAAAATATCATGCGTACGCTATATTTGACAAGGAAATGCCATATTTTTTAAAGGAATATCTTATTAGAATTTGTTTTTGAAACATATGTGCTATAATAAGACAATTAAAGGTATTTTAGTATTTTGTTGTTCACCTAACGGTAAGTGTCCATCTAAAAAAAAAAAGTTCTGTTTAAATTTTCCAGTGTGCAAATAATCAGCGAATAAGCTTATTCCAGTTTAATTGTCATAGACAGTATATATATTAACTCACCAAACATGTAATTACTAAAAATGAACAATAGAAATAAACAATAAACTGCTAAATTTGTGAGAATATTAATCATTTATACAATTTAAGAATTACAGATTGCGTGAAAAGAAAACTATAGAGATTACTTTAGATCGCAAAGTCTTTGAAAAAAGCATATTTTTCTGTTAAACACAATTTTCAATTTATGGGCACTGAGGAAAGGTGTTGAGGAGCGTCAGAGATACTTATCGTAGCAAAGTTATAAAAGCATTGTTGATAGAGATTTAAAAAAATTGTCGGTAATTAGCTAAGATATTAACCCTTCAAGACAGGGACGGTTTGGTCATAATTAATGATGGGGGCTGCGTACTCTTCATACCATCGGCTTTTAAAGCCTCGATAATAACTTTAATTAATATAATTGTGTAATACAATACCTAGTATTACACAATTATATTAATAAAATATACACAGTATAAAAGCAATAAAATTCAGACTGCTGGAAACATACTAAGTTAATTAGAATTAATGACATAAATCAGGGTTCGTACGCGTAAGAAATTAAATATATATCCATTTTAGTACCAGAATGTTTTTTAATATTATTAAATAAAAAACGTTACTTAATTCGGATTTAGTGGTCATTATGTTACGAAATTTTTGGCATTAAAATGCCTAATATTTTTAACCCTTTAAGAGTCCGGCAAAATTTTACGTGATAGTTTAACGACTCATAAAATAATAGCTACGGAAAGTATTGATATGTAGATTTGTATTCTATAATCTTAGATATTTATTTATCATATGCAATTCAAAAAATTAACATTAATATCAATTTTGAGTTAAATAAACCTTTGAATCCAAGAACTATGTGACGGAAAACCCCGGTTAGGACGCTTAAAGTGTTAAATTCCTTATGCATGCGAATCCTTCATAAATACTATGGGTCTTGCGACTAGTTTACATTGAGTGGGTGTCTCATTACGGCTCTTCTGTATTTAAAAGTTAATTTAATGTATATCTGGAGAAACGCGTCACGGACCAAAGCGGCTTTGCAAATTTGCTCCTTCAGCACAATGCGAAGTTCAAACATTGAATAAGGGTTAATACATGGAAATTTTTTCAGAGATAAACTAATTGTTTGATTTTCATTTAATATATTGAACACGGGTTCTGTGTTAACTACAGTGGAAAAAGAAAAGGTTATTACTACGATGAATTTAGTTTTTTGAAATACCAAATGAAGTTTAAATATGCACTACCTTTTATTCTCAGTATCGTGTTAAATTCATTGTAAATTGATAAGATATAAAAATAAAGAGTTATTCAGAATAGCAATATTTGATGTTATTTAGGCTTCTTTCTATTTTTATATCTTTGAATTTTTACGGTACACCAATTTAACTTCTCTAATGTATACAGCTGTAATCAGCCCTAATTTGTACAGTTTTTTAATAAAGTCTTATTATTCTTTCACAAACGATTTTCTTTTAAAAATACAGTTAAGATCTTCGCGATGAGAGCATTTTGCTTAATTTTTAATTCTTAACCACCGGTTTTTCAAAGCAAAAAGTGTTCTGTACTTTAATCACAAAAATGCTCCAATTAAATAAGGTATACTTTGCAATAAAAAATAACTGGTGCGTATAATGATGGATTCTGATAATTTAAAATGACACGTATACCAGTCGCCCGTTCTCAAGGGATTAATAATTTGTTTTCTCAAGGGTTTAATAATTAATTTGCTTACTATACGGAACCCACTGTGCGCGAGTAATACTTGTACTTGACCGTTTGCTTCGTATTAAATTTTATTGACCACTTTGTTTCCTTTCATATAAAATTATTGAAAAATATAAGAATCTGATATTCTCTTTCTCTCTCTCTATATATAATATTCATTTTGTAGGCAAAACAGGACGTTAAAAAATGTGTACACCTCAATAAAGATAGTTTTTAAATTAATAGATAAATCCATATTTTGCTATATTATAAGGAATATTTTTCTGCATAACGTACCAGTAGCAGAACCTTCCCTAGTAGCAAACCGATATTGGTCCAAAGTTGCGCCAATATTTCATTAATTGGGAATATTGCCAATAAAACGTCAATATTGCTCCAATATTGGGATGTTTACATTTTGCCCTTATTTAGACAATATTTGCAGCTAATATTATGCCATTATTGGGGTTTCATTGGAAATATTGCCAATAAAACACCAATATTTTACAAATGTTGGCGTTACATTGGAAATATTTCCAATAAAATTCCAATATCTAATCAATATTTGCATTTTGTTGGCAATATTTCCAATGAAAACTCCAATATTGGCATAATATTGGCTGGAAACATTGGCTAAATAAGGGCAAAATGTAAACACCCCAATATTGGAGCAATATTTCATGCCAAATTTGCTCCAATAAGCCAATATTGCTCCAAGATGCAGCCAATATTGGTAAAATATTGTTTGGCTACTGTGGTTGTGAAGAAAACTTATTTTTATACCTTAACCCTTTGTGGCGCAGGACAAATTCATTACTTAAGTGTTGAAATTAATGACTGACACTGGAATTTGAAAACAACTTTATTTGTAAATAAGAAAACGCTATATTTCACGCATCCAACACACCATAATTTTTTAAACAAAATTCCGGTGCCAATGAGACGTTTGGGAATTAAAATTAAGTGGTATACCTATGAAACTACCACGCCGCAAGGGGTTAAAAGTTTTCTCAGAAATGATATTTCACGTAAATGTGCAAAATGAACAACTCTTTTCCAGAAAAGGCAAATTAAAATTTTGATGTAGCACATAAAATTATGTATAACGTTTAGATATCATACATCCACCTTATTGTATGTGTTTATGGATTTATGGATATGTTATACAGGGTGTATACTCTCAACAGTGGCCAATGGCTAATTTCTAAACCGATAGTTATATAGACATATATTTCGAATTGCAAAAGGGAAAAGAATTGTTTTTTAAACGATTTAGGTCAAAAAAATATTAAAAGTATTCGAAAATTAAATCTTTATACGGTCCACTAGCCTTATATGTGATATTTAGTAATTTTTTACCCCTACTCTAACAAGTAAGACAAAAAAAGTCCCATTCCACCGCGATTAAAACTGACCGAGTATAGCTGTATTAAGATGAAGCATCTTTTTTGGTGCAAAATAGTAGTCACCAATAAATTTACTGGAAATAAAAATAAACGTCAGTTATAAAATTTAACATTAAACATTGAGAGTAAAATAATTTTTACAATATTATTTTTTAATACATGTTGATGTTTACACATTGAAGCAAAATATACAACTTGTTTTAAAAATATAAATAAACAAATACCTGAAATTTTGTTAAATTATATTATGAAAAACAACAGTCACAATTCGTTACAAAATGATACATATTTAAAATTATATTAGAATATTTAACGTAACGGAATTTAGTGTAATCCTATAAAATAAATAAATAGTACTCACCTAAAATAATATTAATATTACATTGTAATTGGATATAAATAAATATGCGAATTTAACCTCGATGGAATATTTGAAAGTGAATTAAAATTTGAACACAAATTTTGAACCAGAAAAACATACATACGAACATTTTGAGTTAACTAAAAGTTTATCAAAATAATACACTTTTTTAAAATAAAATCCTGAAAACAAGCAGTTCCATTTCCTTTCAAAATAAAACATATGTAAAAATACAATTGAGGATGTGAATTTCAAAACTCGAATTATTGCTTTTGTTTTCTCTTTTACCAATCTGCACTAATATTGCCAATTTAATTCCATCTACAATGTCCAAATTTATAAAGAAACCCAATGGACGCATTTCAAGGTTTTTCGCGATTCCCCAAAATCTGATTTTCTCGATAAAGAGAATTTTGAAACTCACACCTTATATTATTTTAACCAATCTAGAAATTAATTAATTAAAATTAACACTACCGTAAAACTTATACGGTGTCAACACCTTCAGTTAAATCGCTTTAAAGGTATTTCTTTACCTCTTTTTAAACATTCTTGTAATTCAAATTATATGTCTGTGACAAATGCTTTAGGAAGTAGCCATTGGATTGTCTAGAAATGGACGCCCTTTATTATACTTTAGGCACCCAGTGTACGTTCCCTTAAATCTCAGTCCAATTCATCCCTTTTCAGCCACAGAAAAGTGGTTTAAATCATGAAAGTTAAAGTTTCATAACTCGGTCAATTTTAATGTTCGATGAATGAGACCTTTTTTCTCTTACTTGTATAAAGTAGTGGGAAAAATTTACTAAATATCACTTAACAGAACCGGGAAACCGCAAGAAAAGTTAACTTTCGTAATTTTTAATACATTTTTTTTTTTACCTAATTGTTCAACAAACAATTCTTTAACTTTTTTTTTAGCATTTTTTGCAACTGTAACTATATGTCTATGACTAACGGTTTGAAAATTAGCCATTGGCTGCCATTTAGAGTGGACACCCTGTATATTATATATTTGTGTGTTAAAATGTATTGTTTATTTTTCCGTGGTGATCTCCTCGAGGTGTTTTGAGTTTTGTAAGTTGAATAATACGATTTTGTCTGAAACGATTGTTTCGCCCTGTTTGTAAATCCTCTGGGCGTGGTACCCTGGCGCGGTCAGTGCATACAAATGACTGAGATTGCATCGAGTCAATAGTGTCGGTCCAACGGTATCTGTTTTTGATTTTCGGCATCGTCCAAGAGCCGATCGCAGAAAAACCTAAGCCATCGAGCACAAGAAAAAATTCGAATAGTGAGTAGTAATAACCCTAATAGCATGCATGGTCACAGTGACGTCACTGTGAGTCACTTTGGTCACATCACATCTGTGACCAAAATGTCACCACTCAGTGACATCACATTGTGACTGAGATGTGACTTTCTTAAAAATCTTTAGAAATTTATAAATATCCTTCAAAATATGTTATTTACTTTAAAAAACATGTTTCTGGCAATTTAAACATCGTCGCTTTTGTCACAGTTTTGTCACAATGTTAATGTCAAATAAGTCACAAATGACACATTTTTCACAAATTTGTCACATTGTGAAACGTCACAAAAGAACTCTAAAACGGTCGTAAAGACTTCACATTTTAGTCACTGTGACTTCACAACGACGTTGCAGTGACGTCACCATACTTTACGGGAAGAGAATCTAATCATCCATGTTGGACGCGAAGTTATGAATAAGCCAGAAATTAATACCCCCGTTGGTAGGCTGAGCATTGTGTTTTAATGCACCCAGTTTTTCATGTTTTCATACTTTTAGTACTATATTATGGAATAGTAGTGATAGGGGAATTTAATGATCCATGTCTGCCAGAAGTTAAGTGATGCATAAGCCAAAAATTGATACCACTAGTTGTTGACTCGTAGATTTATCATTGTGTTTGCCGTACAATAAAAAGTAGGAAAACATCGAAAACTGGGTGCAGGAAAACACAGTGCTAATCCTATGAGTCAACCACTAGTGGTATCAATTTTTGGTTTATGCACCACTTTGTTTCTGGCAGACATAGATCATTAGATTCCTCTATTGCTACTCTTCCATAAAATAAAGGCTTTTTTTCTTGACTCGATGTCTTTCTTGCTCGATGACTCAGGGTTTTCTGCGATCGGCTCTTGGACTAGTAGCATGATCTTCACCTTCCTGGTTAAGTAGCATTTGCGGCTTTCGCTCTCAGTGCACATATTTATTGAGTATCGGTCTCGTAATAATCTTTCACGCAGAGTACAGTATCTGTCCGCAGCACTGACTTTGCGAAGGTCCATATTGTGATTTGGCCTAGTGTCTCTCTTACTCAGCTATTTTAGATTTCAGATCTTTCTGTCGTCACATTGTCATTTCTGTTGTCTTAGGTGCCTTTGAAGAATGGGGAACGCTATGCGATCCCCTCATAGGGCCACATGCGGCCGCTTGATTCTGGTTCGGGGAACTATTTAGTTTTATATTTTAGTGGCTCTTTAAATCCTCACTGTCGTTTTCAGAAAGTTCATTTTCAGTTTATATTTTGGGCTATTACTTTGCTTCTGATTATCGCTGAACCACATGAGAGGCATTTTTTTAAATCTTAAATGTTTGAATGTTTTTGCTATAGACAAAAGAATAAAAAATCGAAAAATTGAACTTAAACAGCGATTTGAGGGTAGCCATTTAACTTTAAAAAGCATTACCGTTAAAAGAATAGCTTTTTTCTTTCGTTCCAAATCTATTAATTCCAATCTTATCGTTCCAAATTTAAATCCGCAAAAATTCTGAATTATTTCACCTAAGGATATGATTTTGGTATGTGAAAGTAATACCGTATTTACTCGTGTATAGGGCGCACGCGTGTATAAGGCGCAAGTGAAAATTGTGATTTCGTAAAATCTCGTACATAACGCGCACCATAAATTTGATACGCTAATGAAGAATGACCAAATGAATTTCAGTAAAAAAAAGTGGAAGCAAACATTACACTAGATCAGCGAACAAGACGAAAATGCATTTTTAGACTTCGGGTTGAAAGAGAATGACGGGAAATAAGAATGAGTGACGGTAAAGGGAATTGCTAATTAGCGTTTAGATAATGTCATTAGCTCTGTCGAATAAGAAACTGCAAGGAATGAAATAATTGTGCAGTAATACTTCTATTGAGTAACATTTTCCGAGTTTAATATCTTCTTTGAATAATTTCCTGTTTCATATGTATATCGTTCGATTGCATCCAACAGTAAAAAATTTTTCCGTGTGTAAGGCGCACCTAGGATTTTTGCCTTAATTTTTTGATAAAAAAGTGCGCCTTACACACGAGTAAATACGGTACTTAGCACAATATTCAAATACGCAGTTGTTCACAACAATAATAATATTAGTATTAATAAAGATTGTTCCATATTTAGTATGAAAAAAAGCCCGAAAACACTTAAAAAAAACTTAAATTTAGCTAAGAAAAACGGCAAAAAAAGGTAATCGAAATATTATTCTTTTCAGCAACTAATTGCAGAATAAAAAAAAGAGTGTTTGTTTATTGTTTTATTTCTTTGACAGATTGCACAGAAAATTACTAATTCAAATAAAATAATTCAGTTAGGATATTATTATTAGGATTTCATATTTACTTTTACGTTTCGTTGATATTGCAGTATTTTTATTATTGTTATTATTTTAAAATTAATTAATAGGTGCAACCTGCATTGCAAAACAAGTTACGGAACTTGATGTGTATTTGGTAACCTAAGATCTTTATTTTTTAACCCTTTATCTACCGCATTATGAATTCAGCAAAATATTACATTTTAAAGCCTTTTACGGAAATTATTTAAACTAAATTAAAAGATTTCCATAATCATTTAATAAATATTTGAAGGATTTTAGAAGGATTAATTAAATTTGAATTTACAGGGAATTTGTGCAATATTCCCTAATAGCATGCATGGTCACAGTGACGTCACTGTGAGTCACTTTGGTCACATCACATCTGTGACGAAAATGCCACCTCTCAGTGACGTCACATTGTGACTGAGATGTGACTTTCTTAAAAATCTCTAGAAATTTATGAATATCCTTCAAACATGTTATTTACTTTAAATAACATGTTTCTGGCAATTTAAATATCGTCGCTTTTGTCACAGTTTCGTCACAATGTTAATGTCAAATTAGTCACAAATGACACATTTTTCACAAATTTGTCACATTGTGACCACTTTGTGAAACTTCACAAAAGAACTCTAAAACGGCAATAACGACTTCACATTTTAGTCACTGTGACATCAGATCGACGTCACGTCACGTCACCACGGATTTATAACCCCACTCAATTTTTTAAATTATTTTCTTAGGATTTTGTAGAATTATAAAATGTATACATATGATGTTCTTACAATATAAATATAGAAATATTTCCGCATTGAAAAAGCCCCATCCCCCTCCCTCAGCTCCAAGAAAGCTGAAAAGATGCAAAGACAAAATAAATCATCCATTTAAAAATATTTTTGTTTTGTGTAATCAATATTGCTTTTGGAACAAGATAAAGTAATGTATCTCTAACTCATTCTAAACAGTATTACAACTAACTGACGTATTAAAAGTATTTTATGATATGTTATTTTAATGGTACTTATAAGTACCATCGGTAGATAAAGGGTTGAAACGAAATAATAAGTTTTTATATTTTCTCGATTATCTTTTACAAACTTATTATTATTAATATATTATTATTATTTTGTCGTTATGGCATGGACCTTTTCTTGTTAACTATTTAATACGTGCCACATAAATTTATTTGGCATTTTTGTGCGATTTCGTTCGTTCAAAAACTGTTTTACATAATATATTCAAAACTAAATCAATAGTAATCAACAATTATCGATTTTCAATAATGTATTTAGAGTAAAATTTCGTGCGATATAAGCATTAATCAAACGGTGAAAATGTAAAATGTCAACAGGAAATAAAGTAATGGAATTTAATAATTTTTTTTTTTTTCAAAAGAAATACAGGAAATAAAGTAAAACCTTTGTTCGTGACAAACATTATTATCAGTGTTTCCAGCCGAATTATATTTTTATTGAGATTTCGTGATTGCTAAAACATTTTTACTCAAATAGTTCCTTATCGATTTATTCTAGTCTTAGACTCATTAAGGTAAAACTCCTACATCAAATTGGCTGTTTTGGTGAAAATTTTTCGAAATTTTTTTATTGTTTTATATGAAAGAGAAATCTTTTACGATTCCAAATTTGTTTTAATTTTATTTCTACTATTATTAGAAGAGAAGTTCTTTCAATTTTAATAAACATAAAAATATCCATTTTTGTGAAAATTTTCGATTTTTTTTTATTGTTTTATATCAAATTTCTATAATTTTATATGAAATATTTATAATTCAGAATATTTAGCACTTTTATCTGTATTCGAAAAATTAGGAATACCAGTTGCAAAATATGATCAGAAACTATTCTAAAATTGATGATGAGAGAATAAAAAATTCAAAACGCACTCTCTATCCTCTGCAAAACTTACGAGGAAAACGGAAAGAGCTACTAAGAAGTTAAAAATGTCTAAATATAAAGTTAAGAATGAGTTAGATACAAATGTGGTTAATTTTAAATCGAATATATTAGATTTTTACAAGAAAATAAATGTATGCAAGTTCTGTAAAATTATTTTTTTCGTTATTTCTATATTCGATAAGCTTCATTACATAACAAATTCTAAAGATATTTCAGTGAAATTTAGTAAGTAATGCTTTAAATATCACTCACTATGCTCTAAAGTAAGATCTAAGCTATATGTGATAATTTAATTATTTTATAGGCACTCGAATATGGAAAAAATAGTAATTTTTACTTAAAAATGTATTTTTTATATTTTTTGAAATTTTTTATTTATTTTTTAAGATAATGTAATTTTTTTAGTTCAGTGCACAGATAAGTGTAATAGAAGTGCGAAGCATAAAGGAAATTGAAATTTATTAATTAGAATTGAGTGTACGCTGTCTGGCGTAAGCATGATATTTTGTTAGGAATAAAAAATTCAAATCGTCACTCGCTATATAGAGCAAAACTTACCAGGAAAACAAAAAAGAGTTACTAAGAAGTTAAAAATGGTTAAAAATAAAGTTAAGGAAGGGTTATAATATAAATGTGATGCATTTTAAGCGTAACAATTAAATATTGTAGTTTTTACCTAAAAAGAAATCTTTAAAAGCGATTTCTGAAAAATCTATTTTTTCGTTATTTTCACATGCGATAAACTTCATTACATAAAAAGTTTTCAAGATAATTGAGTGAAATTTTGTAAGAATGCTTTCCATATCACTCACTGTGCTCTGAACCAGGATCTAAGTGTGATAATTTAATTATTTTATAGGCACTCAAATATGAAAAAATGGTAATTTTTACTAAAATAATGTACCTTTTTACACATTTTGTAAATTTTCGGTTATTTTTGAAGATATTGTAAAAATCCTACTTCAGCGCACAGATAAGTGTAACAGAAATGTGCAGCATAAAGGAAATTGAAATATATTTATTTGCATTGAGTGGAATTTTGCTAAAAAAACAGTAAAAAAAACCAATTTTTTTTTAAAATATTAAAAGGATATTGCTAGAATTTTATGTTTTCTTATCATTCTGTAATACAATAGAACTGAAAATTATTATATTTTTTCAAAACTATCCTTTTTTTAAAAAAGTGTTCCTCATATAGGCAGATACCTTAAATGAGGGGAACATAACTATCACAAAAAATGATAATCAGGAAATTTGAATAAAAATAAATAGTAACTTACGAGCAAGGACTTTTAGAATAAATTTACATTGAGACTACATAAAATAATACAAATGAGTATAGCGATGATTTTCAGGTTTCAGTTACTTTTCTATTACCAGTGTTTCCAGTTGAATATTGTTTTAATTTTATTTATTCTTGATTGCTAAAACATTTTTTTTTTCAAATAGTGCCCTTTCGATTTATTCTAGCCTTAGAGTACCAATAAATGAGAAAAATATAACTGTTAAATAAACACATACAAAGAGAATCAGGAAATTTTAATAATAGTAATCAATAACTTAGCAGCAATGACTATTACAATAAATTAACATTAAAACTACATAAAATAACACAAATGAGTATAGTGATGATTTTCAGGTTTCAGTATATAATTTCTGTAATATACATTGGAATCTGTCTAATGTGACTACCTTTGGGACAGGCTAAAATGGTCACTATATAGAGGTAGTCACTTTATGAAGAGCCTTTCAAAATGCCCCATAAACTTTTATGATCTCAAATTTATATATATTTATATACATAAATAAGGAAAAATGCACTATACTAAATAATGAACTAATTAATTAATAACTATAATAATTGAATTACTATTTTAAAATATACTACATAATAGATAATTTAATTAAAACTCATGTTTATTCTTTTGAATACTGTTCAAATTCCACAGTGATTTATTTAAATAATACATAATTACAAAGTACACAGTAATTTATGCACATTTTCATTTTTATTTTTATTTTCATTGTAATTATTTAATGATAATGTTTCTATAATTGGCAGTAATAAACTTATAAAAAATTATCTTAGACAAGTGCAAATATCATTACAATAAAGGACAAAGTGGTCACTTTATACATTAAGCAAATAATCTGCAAAGGACATAAATTCCTGTACTTTTTTAATAGATCAAAATAAAACCTCGGAAAATGATTACTTTAATGTTAAAACTGTTGTTAGCTTTCGTTTTTTCAAAAACTAAAACAAAATCACTTCACCTTTTTCATTCACGTATAAAAACATTTCATATTTATTTACTTAGAAGGTGTCACAAATAAAAATTAAATTAAAAAGTTGACATGTTTCGGTTCATTCATAAGAACCGTATTCATAACATATAAAATCAGTAGAAAATTAAATGACACTGGATATAAATATAATTAAAAAATCAAAACAAAACATTGCGCCCCCTATGATCGTGAATATAGCCATTGCCACCGCGGCATTATATTTATTTACTTAGAAGGTGTCACAAATAAAAATTAAATTAAAAAGTTGACATGTTTCGGTTCATTCATAAGAACCGTATTCATAACATATAAAATCAGTAGAAAATTAAATGACACTGGATATAAATATAATTTAAAAATCAAAACAAAACATTGCGCCCCCTATGCCGCGGTGGCAATGGCTATATTCACGATCATAGGGGGCGCAATGTTTTGTTTTGATTTTTAAATTATATTTATATCCAGTGTCATTTAATTTTCTACTGATTTTATATGTTATGAATACGGTTCTTATGAATGAACCGAAACATGTCAACTTTTTAATTTAATTTTTATTTGTGACACCTTCTAAGTAAATAAATATGAAATGACTACTTTAGTCTTTTAGTTTTAAAATTTTCAGCATGCAGAAAAAATGGATGGTCACACTTTATAGGTTTAAATACCATTGACAACAACAGGCTAACTAGTCAATTTACAGAGGTGGATACATTAGACAGGTGGTCACATTGCCCAACAATTCTCATATTATTTTATTCAGCATAAGTAAAATTTTTCAAAAGCGGTCACTTCAGCCAGGTGACCACTTTACCAAGGTACTTCAGCAGGTTCCACTGTACCTTAATTATTCTTAAATATGTTAAAAGATAATAATCGTTTTGGGATTCTATTCAGGAAGCCAGTATTTATTTATTTTAATTAATTTAATTTAATAGTATTAAATTAATTTTTTGACTGAATAAATAAATTAAAAAACTATTCCTTTTTTGGGGGGGTTAAAGTGTGTTCTAGATCTGAAAATTTCATCGAAAAGTTAAGCGGCACAATTTATAAGTACTTTCATAATTTTAAAAACGAAAAATTTCGGTCAGAATATTTAAATGATAGTATTTTAATGAATTTCTGCATATTTTCCCATGTTCTGTTAAAATACCATTAAATACCTTTACTATAACATAAAGGGAAAATTAGAAGGTAAGATACCCATATTTTGTAATTTTAAAAAAACATACTAATGAAAATTATAAAAGTTAAACATTTTTGAATTAAATTTTAAGATTCAAAAATAAAAATCTGAAATATTTCATAAAACGCAGAATAATTCTTTTCGTGAAATAACAGAAAATATTCATTCAGTGAAATTCTCTATTTTTTCTTATAAGCTTTTTATCGATTATCGAAATATCTCCAAATCAATACCTCATATTTCTTTCATGGATGGACTCTAGGTAAAACTTTTCCCAATCTTGCATTTCTATAAATAATCTAATATTCGTATGAGCACTCGATTTTTTTCATCAAATCTCTTCTCCTTATAATGACAGAACACGTTTCAAGTAAAACATGCAGGCGACATCTTTTGGGGCAGGTAAACAATTTTGGTGTTTATATGAAAAACGTACACTCGAGAGATTTATTATTTAAATTATTTATTATAATCTAAGTGATAAATTACTTTGTTTACTTAACTTTCGATAGTTAAATATTAATGTAAATTTATTTCAAAAATTCATCATAAACGAAACATTTCTTTTTAATGTTATTTATCAATAAGAGTAATAACATGATTTGACAGATAAATAGTTATTTACCTTTAAAAAATACATTATTATTCTTTAAATTTCAAAGATTTCAAAATGTGCTTTCATGAAGTATTCTCAAAATTTCTTAAATCTGTATTATCCACTAAAATTTGTATTTTACTTATAATATACAATACTGCATAATGAATGTGGGAAATAAATGCTAATTTCTCATTTACAATCAGTTGTTTGTCCATTTGAATTATGCTACTAATTTCTTAAACGTTATTTATTATTATAATTATTAATATTTAGAAATGAAAAATCGACTAAACATTTCAAATTTCATTCATTGGTGAGATATTATGTAAAAGAAGGCTATTTTTACTTAATTATAATTATTAGCTCACAGGCTATCAAGGCCTGAGAGCTTATGCGCCTGCCCGTTCTGTATGTATGTATGTCGCCCGCATCGCAGTAACTCACGATAAAAATATCCGATTTACATGCAATTTTGGATTTAGGCTTATTTTGATAAGACGCTTCCCTGATTAGTTTTGAAAGTTCATTCGATAAGTATAAGAAGGGGAACGGGGATATTGCCCCTCCCCTAAATTTATATAAATGGGTTTTTTCTGCAGAATTAGTAGATTTCGTTCAAATCTTCGGTGTAGGATCATTCTAATGAGATGCCTTCATGATTAGTATTGGGTGTTCATTGGATAAGATGGGCAATGGCGGGAGGGGGGGTAATCCCCCCGTCTTAATATAGGTTTTTCACGCCAAATTTATCTATTTGCTTCAAATTTTGTATAAAGGTTTATTCTGAAATGGTGCTTCCCTGATTTGTTTTTGGGATTCACTGTATAAATATAAAGGGAGGATACCGGAAACTACCCCAAATAATTTATGTAAATGGTTTTTCATAGAGAATTAACCGATTTGTTTCAATTTTTGTATGCAGGTTCACAGTAGTAAGAAACTTTGCTCATCTGTTGTGGTTTTCTTTTGTTAATTATAAAGGATGGACGGGCGATTACCTCCCCTTTAAGTTAACTAAATAGAGTTTTATGCAGAGTTATCCGATTTGCTTTAAATTTTGGATGCAGGTTTTTTTCTAATAATAAGTTCAATTTCTGAACAATTTTGGAGGTTTAATGATTGATTATAAAGAAAGGAACAGAGGAAAAAGGTTTCTTAAATTACATAAATGGGTTTTTATGCAGAATTATTAGACTTGCTTCGAATTTTGGATACAGGTGTATTATATGATAAGGCGTATCCGTGATTAGTTTTTGGGCTTCAATAATAAGTATAAAGAAAGAAAATCGGGGAGAGGTACTTCCTTCCCTATTTTTTTTCGAAGGGCATTAATATATAAGATTGTAATATACAATTAGTCTGCATATCCTATGAGCTCTATGTCATGAATTTAATGCATCATTTTGCTTATTTTTCAAAAATTAACTATCAGCAGTGAAACTATGCTTGAAATTATTGAGTATTTAATACGAGATTTATCACATTGGTCACAAGGCGTAAAACTAACGTAGCGAAAAATGTACAAACCGAGTAGTGGACCCGGAACACTGGGAATTTCGTTACAAGTCTTCTACCATTTAATCTACGAGAACTATCCCCAGCTTGTCATTTCTTACTTACATTTTATTGGTAAGGCTACAACTGCAACACAAGATAATATCATGTACATGAGCATACAAACTTGTGACGTAACATGAGGCACAAATAAACCCAGCATCGGATAACACATAATAAATTATAATTAACTTTTTAATTAATTATCAGCTGTGAATTTATGCTTGAAATTATTGAATATTTAATAGGTATGTTCACAATTATTTCATAATTGAATAATAACTAAATATTCAATAAGTTCAAGTGTAATTGAATATTTAATATGTAATTTCTTAATATTTCATGTTTGAACACAAATGCTGTCCTCTTACCAATGCCTGGAATCTAGGAAAAAGTTTTTAAGATTTTATAACAGTTATTCAAGGAAAAGTAAATTCAATTTTATTAAAATTTTTAAACAGTTTCTATAATAAAGTATTTGATTACTATAAAATAAAGTTGTTATAATTAACGATATAATGTTTGAATAATATTTTATATATATGTATATATATGAATAAATATATATATATATATATATAATATATATATATATATATATATATATATATATTATATATATATATATATCAATTTAAAAATATATCAATTCATTTGTAACCTAATTTTAGATAAATCACTGTATACATTCTTGGTATAATACTGTTTTAAAAACTAAATTAAATAAATAAAACAATGTAAATCGATTTTATAATAAAGTATTTGATTGCTATGAAGTTGCTATATTTAAAAATATAATAGTTAAATGAAAAAAAATACATATTATTTCAAAATAGTTAAATTTATTTGTAACCTATTTTTAGATAAATCGCTGTATGCTTTCTTGGTTTAATAATGTTTTAAAAACAGTGATTTATTTTATTTATGACATATACCTAGATATTAAAAGTATTAAGTTTTTTATGTTCTTTCTCTGTTACAAAAAAGTCATTTAAGTTTATCTTAAAATCATTTGCTCATATATGAAATACATTTAAAGTTCTAAACCACAGTAACTCCGTTATTACTTTTTTATAAACTCTTATGAAAAATGATAGAAAATAAATACTTCGTTTTTACATATCCTTTGCAGATGTTCAGAATTACAATCTATCAAAATATGAGGGTAAGCAATCTTATGCATGGCTTCGGGTGGATTTTAAGAGCTTTAATGCAGTGTTTTACCCGGCTAAAAGAATACTACAAGCTGTGTTAGATTAATGCATATTTCAAAGCATGCGAGTTAAAAATAAAAATATATAAATAAGCACTACATTTTGATAGTTTTCATCTCATTAATCAAACGATTTAAGAAAGTTATTTCTAGGTACTGAGAATTTATAAACTTTCGTGGTTAATGCATCGTGCGGTGTATTGCACATTGAAAAAAAGACATACATGGAATAATTTTCAGAATAAATTAAATGATTTATGTTTAAATTTATTACTCATCCAGATAGCTACGCTATCAGAAATTTTCTCACTAGAAAATAAATAAATAAAGCATAAAAAAGAGTAAAATTTTTAAATACACAAGCATAAAATTTAAAGTTATTTTAAGGACTTCTTTTTATTAAAGCGTTCTTAAAAATAAACTATACTTAGATTTTTTATTTCTATTTTTTCTACTTTTACGCCAACTCCCCAGCTTATAATAATATAATAATAATAATAATAATAATAATAATAATAATGCAATTTAAAATGTTAGTAAATTTTTAATGCTCCCTTAATGTATTAATAATCTTAATTTCAGGCAAATTCAATCAAAACATAGCTTAAAAGGTATTGTTTTGTTAACTTATATGGTATTTTTTAAATAAATAGTATAGTTTCATAATAATAATAGTAACATTTTGTAATTGGGCATTAAATAAGAACAAAAATAATAGTATTTGGAATCACTTATAATTTTAAATAAGATTATTCGTTACGTTTTATGCATTGATCTTTCACCAAGTCGTTTGTAACAGAAAAAATGTATTTAACCCGTTCTGGTCTGACGTACTATCGCTTAACTGATTTTCCCGTTCGTCGTACGGGCAAGAAGAATTTTCTTGATGCATCACACAGCTTTTTGACGCCACTAAATTTTTTAAGTAGAATTTCATACTATTTAAAGGCAAAAATGTTTAAAATAAATATTACGCATATTTTCGCTTAAAAAAAAGTGGTGTTTATCCCATACTTTAAATTCATGGTACGCAAAAATAAGAGTCAGTTATGTGGTTAATAGTACAGGTCTTTTCACTAAGTACTATTCTGCCGTAAAATTTACTTTTGTAGTATCTAGATATTGTCATGACACTATACAACTATACAACTATGCATTTTTTATTATGGTGGACATTTTCAACATAGTGTCATGTCTATTACCAAGTGTGATGCCTATTACAGCACAGTTTTTAAATGATTATCATTTTTTCACCATTCTACTTTTATGTTTTATTCAACTAAGAAACAACTATGCAATTTCATTGAAATTTAATAATTTACATGAATATATACTGCAATTATTAGAAAAAGCTCTTGTATAATTTCTCTGTGATCAAAATCTTGTATTAGTTGTATATTTTTAAAAATAGTCTTTTGTGGACTTGCAGATATAATATCCTATCTTGTAAATCTATGAAAATTATATAAAGACTCAAGAAATAAATAGTAATATAGAAATATTTGTATTATTCATATAATAATCAAGTTTTCTACCCAATTTAATTATGACATCATTTACTTCCACATACCTCTGTTTTAATTATATTTGTTTCAGATTAGTTCTTCATAATATAAATATCAAATACTTCATAATATAATCATCAAGAACTGTTATTATTGATAAGCAGTAATAAATCATACTTTCCATTAGTCTTTTAGTATGTATAAAAAGAAAATACATTTTCACTAAAAGTTATAACAGATGCTAATAACTAAAATAACAGTTTTATGATGGTTAGTGTGTAGAAAAGAAGACTTAATATTATAAATTTTGTCAAAAAAATAGACATAATTTATGATTTTTGGCTAACATAGTTTCCTAAATTGTTATGTGGTTTTATTTTTTAATAATGTTAAACAGACTGATTTTTTTCCCTCATGTATTTCGAATGTTGACGAAAAACCTTCATTAGTGTTCCACGTATTTTTTTTTTTTTTTTTTTTTTTTTTTACAGCGATAAAGAAACACGTTATTTCTTAATAAAATGCTTTCGTTTATTTGATTATAAATATATATATACATATATATATAATATGGTTTGAATATTTATTTTCCCTTCATTTATCCATGTTTATATAAAGTTTCTTAGCTGAAATGTTACCTGAAATTGAGTCTTTTTTTTTTTTTTATCTAAACCGTTTTTAAAAGAATGATTTTTTAATATATACATATATATATTTATATATAATATAGTTTGAATATTTTTTCCCTCCAAATATACATGTTTATATAAAGTTGATTAACTGAAGTGTTTTTATTTCTGTATAATTATCTAGTATATATCTGTATAATATATGAGATTGAGTCGTTGTATCTAAACCGTTTTTAAAAGAATGATTTTTTATACAAAGTTTGTATTTACCATAATGATTATTTATTTATTTATATAGTTTTTTATTTATTTTATTAGTTATATATGTATTTATTAATATTTATAAATTTATTTGATAAAGAAACACTTTTTTTAATAAAGTGCTTTCGTTATATATATATATATATATATATATATATATATATATATATATATGTGTGTGTAATAAAAAAAATGCGCCATTTTGTTTGCTCTGCGTTTTTAATTTTAACTTTATGGAACATACTCTATTTATTGTTTCTCAAAAAGAGCGGGAAACGATTTCGAAATCTTCTTTCAATATAGAGATTTTGCATGTTTATATAAAGTTGCTTAATTGGAATGTTTTTATTTCTGTATAATTACCTGAGATTGAGTCTTTTTATCTAAACCGTTTTTAAAAAATGATTTTTTATACAATGTTTACTTTTACCATAAAGATTTTTCATTTATTTATATTTCTACAACGTACATACAAATTAAAACATTTACATTACTCATTAAGTGGTTGATGATAAAATACTGCTAATGAAAAAAAAAAAATAGAATATGTCTTTATTTTTATTATCAGATTTTTAATAACAATGTTATTAGACACAACCTGACAGCCAATACAATTAAATTTACAAATTGAAAATACAAGACTTTAGTAAGACTCAAATGAAATTGGTGAAATTTTGTAAAATTTTTATAAGAATGTTAACAATATTTTTGTCTGAGCAACTAAGCCGATTTTTTACTTTAACTAAAAAATTCGCTTAAAACAACCAAAATGTACTCAACAAAACATGTTTTGCAGATTTAATCAATTCCTTTTTCTGGGTTTATATATATATATCATCAGTGCTTTAAATACATTATTTTAAAACCTTCCAGCCCTATACTCTTCTAAGTCTATAAAAATTTAACATAATTTAGCTCTATTTTTTAGGTCGGTAATTAAAAACGCAAAATTGAACTTTTTTTTTGACAAAATGGTACAAAATTTTGAGTTTCAGAAATTTGAAACAGAAATGTCTGAAGTTTCTTAAAGTTTGAAAAAAAAAAACTATTAGAGTCTCATACCTTAACAGAGTTATAAATATTAAACTTTCCTTAATTCAATGGCCATATATTTCACATAAAAGTAATCTTCTTTTTTATTTTATTTAAAATGTAATTTAAAATGTAATTCTATTAAAATGTAATTTAATTTTAATTAAAAACGCAAATTTTGAACTTTTTTTAACAAAATGGTACTAAAAAATGGTACTTTAAAATGCAACTTAAAATGTAATTTAACTGTAATTAAAAACCCAAATTTTGAACTAATTTTTTTACAGAACGGTACAAACTTTTGAGTTTGTAATTCGAAACTAAAATTTGTGAAATTTTTCAAACTTTGAAAAATATTTTTAGATTCACACACCTTAACAGTGTTATAAATATTATGTTTTCCTTAATTCAATGCCCATATATTTCACATAAAATAATTATCTTTTTTATTTTATTTTTTACGGAATCTTTCTGAATGTTTACTTTATTTTTTATTTCCCTTAAATATATGTAACAATTCTAGATGTCCCTCACAAAACATTGCTTACTTCCAAAATGATAAAAGAAAGTTTGAAAATAAAAGAAACATCATTTTGTTGTCTTATAAATGATTCAGTTTCTTTAAAAGCACATTTTTTCATCTTTTATCTTGATATTTTTCTGGGCAAAGGACAACTGAAAAAAGAAAACATGTTTTAAACAATGTTAAAATAGATAATGAAAGCAGATGTGCAACAATTACAAGTGAGGATATATTTTTTGATTCGAAGAATTGACATTTAACACAGTTTCTTTCTGAAAAAAGAGAGAAAAGTCGATATGTGAAAGAAATAAACAAAAGATTTTTTTTGCTTTGAAATATATTTCTAAAAGATTGTATATTTGTTGGTTTATTTTCATTAAAGAATGCAGAAAATTTACTTTTCAATGTTCAGTAGAATAATGAATCTCTGCATTCTCTGTTAAAAACTGGGAAGCACGATCAAATATATTGAGATAAAAAATAAGAAATTTGTACTCATGCTTATTTTTTTAATTAATAAAGTTTTTTTAAACATCATAATGACATTTTATTTTTCATTTTTGACTTTCAGTAGATTTTAAAATAGTAAACCTAAATAAAACTTTACCCCTTTTGAAAGAATAATTTAGCATTCTACTTATTTATTTGCTAAAAATAATTAAAGGTTTGTTAATAATTAAAATATATAAAAATGTAAATCCTAATTATGAAGATAGATCGGCTTTACAGTATAGAATGCTTGGACGTTGATTATAGCGCATAGAACTGCTACATTCAGTTATGCATTGCCGACAAATCAGTCTCAAAATCAACTGTGATGGATTTGCATGCATAGCAGTCTGTAGTTAAAAGCAAAATTAATATTTAAACGTGTACTCCTATATCAGGGGATAGAAATATATCATCTAAATAATTCTATTTAAAAATGATAATAATAGGCATTAAATTTTCAGAAGCTCGATCAAGTTATTTGTATAAGATAGTTATGTGTCGTACGTAATATAAATTGTGTTTATTCTAAAAACAAGCTCACACTCACGGCATTCCTTTGCTTGTGATAAAAACTTTACATATTAAAAGAATATTTATTTTCATTTTTTTCTCACATCAAACGAAATTTTGACTTAATAGTAAATAGCATTACTAATAGGGAAATATTATTTTACAATTTTATTTTACATATTTGTTCATTTTACATATAAAAAATAATTGAACGTGTATTGTAAAGAAATCAAATTTGGCGGCTTACGGATGCAAATTGTTTAAAATAGCATGAGCGGAAAACATATAATCAACCATGACAACTAACCACAGATAATGTAATCGGGTATTAACGAATCTGTATTTCTTTTTACGAAAAACATTAACTCTTTATCATGGCAAAAGGTTTTTTAATGTCAAAATTTCCCGAAGTGATCATTTGTGATGTTTTCCTAAGAAATCCAAGAGAAGTAAATATTGAGCACAGTTTAATTAAACAAGTTTCTTAACACTTCTATTAACAATTCGAATATTTGGTGCAACTCTGCAGCAAATTTGAATAGTCGAAGCATTTGCTGATGTCATCCTTTTACCAACTCATTTAAGGGGTGTAAAGAAATTACAAGTGTTTTCAGATGAAACAACAACAACAAAAAATAATAAAAAAATCTTGATTTTTTTTAGTGCAGGCATGGAAAATTTAATTTGGCTTTAGTCCGAAGGAATTACAAAATGTAGCCTACATATATTAAGTACTATTAGTAGATAAATTTTAAATATCAAAATATAATATATTTTACTTTAAAGAATAGATTTATTACAAAAAAAAATCGTTAAATTTATTTGAAAAACAGTTTTAACGTATTTTAATCTTTTTACATACACATACATTAAAATTTACATACTTTTTAATGGTTGAGTATTTTTTAACACGAGATATCAATGTGGTTTAAATTTAAAATGCCTGCAATTAATATAATTTCAAAACTACTTTAACACACACACACACACACACACACATATATATATATATATATATATATATATGTAATATTATATAGAAATTCGACAGAAATAAACTATGTTGCATAAATTCTAAGAATTCTCAGCAGCCCAGCCCGAGCAGAGTAGTCGCTCCGACAGTTGGCGAGCAGTAAGAGAATTTCATTGGGGTATTTCCCCATTATAAAAACAAACACCACCAGTTTTCAAGTTCTTCATTTATGAACTCATAAAATAGATAAACTCTTCCCCGCAATCACCTTAGCACACATCGATACTACAACTTTCGTTATCTAGTCCACATCATCAGATATTCTAATTCAGCGGAGAAATGAAACGTGCGTCTTGATAGTTTAAAGGGCAATCGCATTCTAACGCTCCTAAAAAACCAAATGAAAAAAAAAAAAAAAAAAAAAAAAAAAAAAAAAAAAAACATTTTTATGACAAAACTAGTTTTCTCCTACTCCGCGTCAATCATTTTAAAAATCAAATTAGGATGAACTCGAGTCCCAACGAAAAAAATTATCAGTTCTGATTGGTCTTAGCAAGCGTGTCCTCGGCAGGAACTATATTCTTCCTCGCTAGTAACAAGCCCTTTAGCAACGCGTATTAACACCTGTCACGCGATGTTAAATAAAAAATAAAATTAAAATCCCGGGAATATTCCAGAAAGTAAAAAGGTTACGAAATACCTCCCGCCGTTTTGAGAAGCAAGCAATAATTTATTAATAAATAAAATAAGAAAAAGAATTTCAGCTGTTACAAGTTAATACATTACGAAACTAAGATTGAAATATGTTCCACAAATTTAGAATTGAAGCTAAGAGAGAACAAAAATGGCGCAAATTTTTTTTATTTTGTTACATATATATATATATATATGTTTACTGGGAATTCCTTTATCTGGTTCATTAACTATAATAGTTTGAAAATTCTCCGTGCCTGGGAACAATTTGCTTTTCTTAAATCTCATCATAAATAAAATAAAAACTATTAAAGCTTACTGTTTAAAATTTTTCAAAACTCTTTTCATATGATAAATTGCATAAATCTACGACCAGATGTAGTAATTTACTTTAGTTGACTAAAATAACCCATGGAAACTTTTAAAATCTCATCCGAACCCAAGAGTAAAATTGCTTACTCTCCCAATTCTGATAGAATGTAATCATGGACATCTGCTAAGAACATGAAAAGTTTAAGGTATTTATCTTCCGTCACTTTTCAAATTGTTTTAGAAAAAAAAAATCCCGGAATTGTTTTAAAAATTAAACGTTTTTCATATTTGAATAAGATTTAAAATGATCTATTAGATAACGCTGTAGCTTTTTAGATTCAGAAAATAACAAATTAATAATATTACTAATGCTTAATATTTTTATTCATTAAGCTTATGATAATTTAAATATATATTTAATAAAATTAAAAGCATGAAATTATACTGCAATTTATCTAATTCTATTGAAAAATATGAAAATAAAATGTACGTAAACTACGAATAAAATGCATAAGAAGAGATAATTAAGAATACTAAATTTTAATAGGCTTTGTAGCACTACTTCATATATATTAATTTTTTACTTCTATCACAGTTTGTTAAAAAGTGTTGTTTTTATCAAATTTCGCATTGACTCATTACGTTTGAATTTACATAACACTTTACACACACAGACAAATCTTTTTTGTAGTATCTTCGATATATACTTGTTTTTACGTGTAAGTTTACACATTTTTTTTTAGAATGCAGGTGATATATTTGGTGGGATAGCCAATTGCAGCTCTATTCTACTTCTTGTTGCTGTGTTATTGTTGGTCAGATCGCGGCTATAAATAAAAACTTTATCATTAGCGCTTTAATTCTGTTATAAAAAAATATAGGTTAAAGAAAAAAATGCGTTATTTAAGAAAAAGAAGCGACAACAGTCATAGCAAAGACTAAGAAATTATATCAAACGTTAAAAACATGAATATAATTACATAGAAGTTGCTAAAAACCAGTAAAGATTTGAGTTGGTACATTAAATAACATCTAAAGAAGTTTTTAGAGACTTTTAAGTATGTACGTTTTGAAGTTTTATATTTATAACAAGACGAAAATTCGTTCACGGCACAAGTTTTAGTATAGAGTTTTGATTTTATTAAATATTTCTGTTTGGTTATTCCGAGAGAAGGAGACAAATCTATTTGGAAAATCCAAGACATAGAAAAATTAAAGAACCAGATCGAATCTTAGACAGATCGAATAAATTTAATTTTAAAAATCATATAGATAAAGCTAAATAAAGACAAAATTGTGGAGTCATAGTAAGTTTTTCGTATATTTTCTGGGTACAGCAATGCTTAACTTAGACAACATTTTAATAAAATGTTAACTCCTAAATCTCAGTATAAGTAAAAAAAAACACAAGTTTCTCAAAAATCTTAAGGATAAACCGATCGATACCAAAGCAATTAGTGACAACATCAATTGTCAGGAAAATTCTCTATCAGATAACCTTAAGATATCAGGACTGATGAGGACTGATAACGTTATAAATATCTATAATTGTAAATTATCCTTTATACTCATTGATCAATTTTAATCAAATTATTTATTGTATACTGCAATTAAATTTGATATTGAAATTATAGATTAATCGTTCATATAGTTTTTAAATAAAATAATTTTTTAAGATTTGAAAGGAAAAACAAATACAAAATAAATTACGAAGAGTACATTAAATGTGTTAATTAGTTTATAGTTGCGTTAATTGATTTACAGTTGTGTTAATTATTTTTTTTTAATTAGATTATTTTTTTTCTTCTTGAAGAAAAAAAATATTTATTTAAATAATCACGTGATGTACACTTACATATAAAGATATTTTAAGAGAGCAAAAATAAAAAAAAATGTACATTTATCACTTAGGTATAATTATCAGATAACAGTAAAAATATAACAAAGCAATTATTTATTAAAATGCCATTTCCTTACTTTCAGTACCTCTCGAAACAAAATTATAGTTTAAAATAAATACCTACATCTTTATTGATCAATATCGTAAGACTTAATGACAACATCCATGACAAAAAAAATTGTTCCATGCGATAACTTGGAGATAAGCTGTGACTGATTATCTTATAATTACTTTTGTAATTGAACATTTGAGTTCAACCATCAGCATAAATCAAATTACTAGTTTATGATTAAATTTTAAATTGAACTTTAAGAAATTTCATTAATATAATTATTAAATGTAATAAATGGGTCAAGATTATAAAAGTCTGATTTATATTATGAAGAATAAATGAAATTCCTTATATCTTATTTTCTGAATTAGATATTCTCTGTAGATTCTTTTTAACGGATAACATAAATGTCTACATACAAACGCAATATGTAGTTTCACATGTATTTACATTAGAGAAGATGAAGTAAATGTATAAATAGTTACGGGAATATATAGATTATAATAAATGATTGCTTCAAAATTTTAGGACTAAGAGCGAAGTGAATATACTGGCCATAATTAAAAATTATAATAATAGACTTTGTAAAAATCACCATAAAATAAAAAACAAAGTAAGATGCGTTTCGAGCTAAAACAACAAAGCTCGCCATTAGCTGATGAAGACAACTTGCACAACTTATTAATGAAACTATTCATTTTATCTGAGCGTACACTTTATTTTAAACATAAAAATATCAATAAACTTAGCATGCAAAATTTGGGTCTTTAGTTTAGTTAAATTCGGGTTGAAAGTTAAAATAATTATATATATTTTTTTTAGGTAATTGATGATTGTTACTGTCATTTTGCACCCCCGTATATTCTTACTGACACCGCAGAATTGGCGAATTGCGGCAAACGCGTTCCGTCCGAAATCCTAGCTTTTCTTCACTTATTTCGACTTTCTAGCGGAAACCAGCAAGAAAGGACCTGACCATCGTCCTAAGGACTGAGACACTAGGAAATGCCAGGTCAAAAGGCAAAAAGAAAATAAATAAATAAAATAAAATAAAACTAGATAAATTTAACAGCCCAATTACACAAATTAAAGGCACCAATACCCGGGAAGAGAAAATTGCAAACACGTGCTACCAAAAATAAAATTCAATAAAATCTTTATGAAAATACTAGCTGACCCGCCCGGCGTTGCCCGGGTCCGTATTAACAATATTAAACGAACTTGAAATTTGTATAATTTTATCATTAATTTTATCATTTTGTCTTGTTCGGATTTGGTTATGATTCATTAGAATATTTTTGTCGGGTTTAGATTTTGTTCGATTCAGGTTTCAGGTGTTTTTTGAAATTCGATTTAAATGTTCGGGTCGGATTCATGTCCATGGAAATTATTTTGCCTTGCTCGGATCCAGTTATATTTCTATGAAATAATTTTCTCGGGAACAGATTTTGTTCAATTCAGATTTCGGCGTTTTCTTCAAACGGAATTTTCGGGTTCAGGTCTTAATGCGTGTCCACGGAAATTAATCTGTCTAATTCGAATAAAGACATGCTTCACTGGAATATTTTTGTCAAGTTCAGACTTGATTTAATTTAGATTTCGGTTTTTTTTCAAAGGTAATTTTTGGATTCGGGTTTTCTTGCGTGTTCACGGACATTATTCTGCCTTGTTGGAATAAATACATGCTTTACTGGACTATTTTTATCAAGTTCATTTCAGATTGAGATATTTTCAAAGAAATTTTTAGGTTCAGATTCGGTTCATGTGCATGGAAATTTTGTCTTATTCGGATCATGTTACGGTTCTTTGGAATATTTTTGTCATGTTCAGATTTGGTTCGATTCAAATTTCAGGTATTTTTTCAAATAGAATTTTTAGGTTCGAATCTCGTTCATGTCCACAGAAATTATTTTATCATACTCGTGTTCGGTTATGATTCTTTCTAATATATTGATCGGATTCAGATGTGGTTTGAGTCAAATTTCAGGTTTTTTTCAAATCGGATTTTTTAGGTTTGAGTCGGGTTTATGTCCATGGAAATTATTTCGTCTTGCTCGGATCGGGTTATAGTTCTTTGGAATACTTTTATCGGGTTCAGATTTAATTCTATTCAGATTTCGGGGTTTTTTCAAATGGAACTTTTGGGTTCGGGCCTTCTTGCGTGTTCACGAAAATTATTCTGTCTTGTTCGTATAAGGAGATGCTTCTCTGGAATATTTTTGCCAAGTTCAGATTTGGTTCAGTTCAGATTTCGCGATTTTTTCAAAGAAATTTTTCGGGTTCGGATTGGGTTCATGTCCATGGAAATATTTTGTCTTGTTCGGATCCTTTTGCGGTTCTTTGAAATAGTTTTGTCAGATTCAGATTTGGTTCGATTCAAATTTCCGGTATTTTTTCGAATTTAAGTTCGTATCGGGTTCATGTCCACGGAAATTATTTAGTCTTACTCTAATCCGGTTATGGTTCTTTCAGATATTTTTGTCGGATTTAGATGTGGTTTGGGTCAAATTTCAGAATTTTTCAAATGGAATTTTTTAGGTTTGAGTCGGGTTTATGACCACGGAAAGTATTTTGTCTTGCTGGGATCGGGTTATAGTTCAATGGAATATTTTTATCGGTTTCAGATTTTGTTCGGGTCATATTTCGAGTTTTTTTAAGACAATATTTAGATTCGGGTCAGGTTTCATGCCCACTAACATTATTTTTCCTTGTTTGGATCGGTTTATGCTTTATTTGAACATTTTTATGGGATTGAGATTTGGTTCGGGTCAGTTATCAAATCCATAGTTTTTTTTTCAAACAGAATTTTTAGGTTCGGGTCGGGTTTATACTCACGGAAATTTTGTCTATCACGGATCGGAGTGTGATATGTTTTTTTCTGATATGGATCGGGTTATGTGTTAATTAATCTAAACATTAAGGTTATAATCAGTTTTGCAACTATTCTTTTTATGGCTATTTCTGATAAATTATTTACTTTGCTATTTGATAATTTTTTTATGGTGTATGAATCGTTTGCGGATTCGAACAATTGTACGCCAAACAGCTATATTTTATTTTTGTTTTAAAACCAAATTAAAGCCATAATTTAATTTTGACACGCCGATCAATTCAAACTGGTTTAAACCCGTATTTCTTTGTTTTTTACCTTTTAAACTGTTATTGAATAGATGATTAAGTTTCGTTTAAAAAATAACGTTTTGTGCCATTATTGACTGTAATACACGATCGGAATGCATAAAAGATACAAATATATCAATCATAGGCAAGAATTATGTGATTATTTTTATCATATGACTTTGAAATATCAATATAGAAGCACCATTTAGGATTTTGCTTGAGAAGTTAACATTCTTCCGTTAATGTCTTAAAATTGTCTGCACTCTGAAATCTAGATTTTATACGAATATTTGTTATTTAAGTTTTCGCGCATGATGTTAAAAGAATGTTTTCATAAATATATTTTATATATTGACACAGAGTTATTAATATGTTGTTAAATCATAAACATTTTTCATCTACGTTATAAAGTATTAAAAAGTTCTGAAAAAAAAAAGAAAACTTTTAGTAATACAACTTTTAGTTCAAATCAAATGTTTTCAATATTTTATTTAATTTTATTTTGACATTTAATTATTTCGAATTTATCAATTTCAATTATTTTAAAAGCAAACATTTTTTTAAAATAAATAATAGAATAGAAAAAAGACCAAAAAAATTACTATTTCTTCGTAAAATATGCTTCAGCTGTAATTCATTTCTTTCAATTCGTCTTATTAATGCAAAATCCCTTCCAAAAACTTTTGTTTGGGTCATTAAAATTTGAGCGATAAATGGTTTAATATTGCAACCATTTTTTCGGTTTACTTAACCACCACCTATCTTTTTCCTCCATGGTTTGCAACCGCTGTGATAAAAAATAATCATTTAAACTGATAGTTAGCCAGTCTATGAATTTTAAAGGTCTGTTCCAGCTTTTTTAATTATTTATGCGAAAATTGTATGCAACCAACCAACCATAACTAAATGAAGGGAAAAAAGAAGAAAAAAGGCGATTTTTTATGAGAGTGATCTTTGGAATTTAATTAATTCCTCAGTTAATAAATAGAATTTCGAAATTCTGAAGCTCAGGTGCATCAGGAGAGATTTGGGACTACTCTCAAAAAAAATTTCAGCCTCGTACATGCTGTCGATTTTTCTAGCCATCGCAGACACACACACAGACAGAGCGTTTTGTTATTTTATTAATATAGATATTATTTCAGTTTTCTTGACAATTAATTTTGGTTAAATAGCATCACTTTTTAGACAGATCCTTAAATAAGATTTCAACTTGTGTGTCGAAAAAAGTGACAGCTGACGTATAAAATTGTTTAGTAGTTTATAGAGTAGCGTGAGAACCTCGAACTATGTTAAACAAAATTGCAAGAGAATCGGATCGTTTTTAAGGAAGCTACATCTGGACCTTATGTAATCAATTAATATTTAAAAGGACCTTCGACTGTACCCTAAGGCTACCGGGTCTTATCTGGAATGTTGACATAAAGGAATAACTGGATGGAAAGGTTTCCGAAAACGAATATGCGATTAAAAGGAGAAAAAAAATAGAGCATAAAATCTTGAAAAAGCCTTGTACCGGGCCTGTACCGGAACAGGGTCATAATTGGAATTTAATTAGATAAGCGTAAGAATTTTTTTATTGGTTTATTAAATAGCCGGAGAAGCTAAAAGTATGTTTAAGAAAATTTAAATAGAATCGGTTCTTTATAAAAGATGTTGGATGAAAAGCATCGGGTTTTAACGGGAACGTAGAATCAGGAAAATAAATATAATAAGTCCTAAAAGCAAAGATCTGATTAAAAAAGGCAACCAAATGTCTAGGTCTCAACTAGGAATATAAAATGCGAGAATAATTTTATGAAGAGAGAATGGTGCCGAAAACCAAAGAAGATTGAAGAAAAAAGGAACAAGTTATTAACAATATCGTGTGTAAAAACTTAAGAAAACCAGGTTACCGTGTCTGAAAAGGAAATTAAACATGTGAGCCACCGATGCATCAGATAAATAATGTGTATCTACCTTGGATTATTTTTATTCAAATTGTCAGACTTCTACGTGTAGTAGATTTTGCTAGACTATGCACACAAAGACACACACACAGAAGGTGCAGAATTTTTGCTATTTCTGTGAATTAATATATAAGAGATCGTTCATCATTAATTCTAAAGAAGTTCTCTTGTGATACAAAATTTACCTTACATGTGAAATCGTCATTAGAGAAAAATAAATTTCTATCGGTGTTTTTGAAAAAAAATTGACTTATCTATATAGATAGTTTCTATTTGTATCTATGAAGGCATTTTTACATCAAAATAATGTTATATATGATTTAAATATGACCTTACAATCATAATATGACAATATTTTAATCCAGAAATACCTTCATAGATACTAATAGAACTTTTATATATCGGTATATCATTTTTTTTTAAAAAAGACAGATAGAACCTTATTATTGTCAGGTGACGAAATTTCTATAAGAAAAAAGTAAGCCGAAAAAAAATATTGAAAATTTTCTTTTCCATTACAGAATATCTTATATTTTATATTATTCCATTTTGTTAAGAAATTAGTTAACAAGAGTGAAGTATGGAAGCATAGATGACTAATACATATTTTTTTCTTTTTATGTATTTTACCCTATCATGCGCACAAAAAAACATTTTATTTAGACTCCTTCAAAATCTCAAATGTGTATTACCATAAATGTATCATACACATGGGAGAATGAATCATATGGTTAACCAGCTTTCCTCAATCTGGGATTTATAGCTTTCTGTAACTGAACGAAAACAAAGTCTTCGGGGGATTTAAAGTCTGTCGACAAAAGCCTACAATTTTTCTGAAAATAAGTGTATTGGGGTTTTGGAAAAATAAATCTTGCAATTTACTTTTTTTAGAAGATGAACAAAATATATCAGTTAATGTTTTATAAAGGTTATTTCGTTTAATATAATGTAAGGGAATCAAGGAAAATTGTCCTTCGGGAATTATATAAATGTTACAAGATTACGGTTGAACTACTTCTAGAAGAAATGGAATCTTCCAGTAAAGAGGAAGAAACCAGAAAAAAACCTGAAGAAATGGAAAAAATCAACAGTAAACAAAACATACATTCTAAAATTAAAATATATTGACTATACAAAAGAATCAAGCTCAAACAATAGTTAAATAAAATCTAAAGTGGAAAACTTAATATTAAAAGTATTATTTTCGCAAATTTCAGGTTCAGCAGGTATTTACAGAGAAGCTGGAAGTATGCTTACGACAAGTGCAATAGAATCGGTTCTTTATAAAAGATGCTGGATGGAAAGCATAGGGTTTTAACGTGGACGTAGAATTGGGGAAATAAGTATAATGATAAGTCCTAAAAGCAGACATCCGATTAAAAAAGGCAACCAAAAGCGTGGGTCTCAACTAGGAAGTAAAAATGCGAGAATGATTTTATGGAGAGGGAAAGGTGCCGAAAAACGAAGAAAATTGAATAAAAAAAGGGTCAAGTTATTAACAATATAATGTGTAAAAAATTAAGAAAACCAGATGGCCATGTCTGAAAAGAAAATTAAACATATGAGCCACAGACGCATCAGGTAAATAACATGCATCTACCTTGGATTATTTTCACTCAAATTGTCAGACTTCTACGTGTAGTAGATTTTGCTAGACGATGCACACAAAGACACACACACAGACAGTACAGAATTTTTGCTATTTCTGTGAATTTATATATAAGAAACCGTTCATTATTAATTCTAAAGCAGTTCTTTAGTGATACAAAATTCACTTCACATGTAAAATGTCTATAATGAAAAAGTAAACGGAGAAAAATAATGAATGTTTTATTTTCTATAACAGAATATCTTATATTTAATATTATTCCATTTTTTAAAAGAAATTGCTTAACAAGAGTGAAGCATGGAAGCATAGATATCTAATACATATTTCTTTCTTTTTATATGTTTGACGCTATCTTGCTCATAAAAAAAACATTTTATTTAGACTCCTTCAAAAGCTCAAATGTGTATCACCATAAATGTATCATACACATGGGAGAATGAATCATATGGTTAACCAACTTTACTCAATGGGATTTATAGCTTTATGTAACTGAACGAAAACAAAGTCTTCTGGAGATTTAAAGTCTGTCGACAAAAGCTTGCGATATTTCAGAAAATAACTGTATTGGGGTTTTGGAAAAATAAATGTTGCAGTTTACTTTTTTTAGAAGATGAACAATATATATCATTTTTTTATAAAGGTTATTTCGTTTAATATAGTGTAAGGGAATGAAGTAAAATTGTTCCTTTGTAAATTATACAAATGTTACAAGATTAAGGTTGAGCTTCTGTGGAATAGTGGAGAAATGGAATCTTCTAGTACAGAGGAAGAAACCAGAAAAAACCTGAAGAATCTGGAAGAAATTGAATAAATCAACAGTAAACAAAACATATGTTCTAAAATTAAAATATATTAACTATATAAAAAATAATTAAATGAAATCTAAAGTGAAAAACTTAATATTAAAAGTATTATTTTTGCCAATTTCAGGATCAGCAGGTATTTACAGGGAAGGACTTTTAAAATTTTGAGAGTTGGGGATGTTTTTGCATTCTTTATATCATTTTTGTAATAAACAATGCCTACCAAATCCATATTTTGATATAGAAATATAATATTTTAAAGACTCTATTGTGCAACACACTAAATAAACAAACTAGTAATTGGTGGGGTTAGTACATTGTTAAAAATCATCTCCTAGTCTAAACCAAATTTTGGTGCTTAATAGCTACCACTATAAAATGGTGAAATCTTGAATCAATATTTGGAGATCTTGTTGAAGCATATTTCCAATAGTTGGAACGAAGTTGAAATAGTAAGCTCCAAATGTTGGTACGATATTTCATCATTTTATGATGGCAGCTACTGAGCACCAAAATTTGGTTCAAACAACAGCAAAAGTTTTAACAGTGTATGCTCAATACTAATTTCAAACGTATAATATGTGAAAGTGAAAATGTTCTACACCCAAAAATTTATTTTTAACACTTGGTCAGGATTACATTAAATCCAATTACACCTAGTTACAGGGCATTTGCAAGTGTAGATGCATATGCAATAAACTGTATGGCTATGTCGAAATGGTTTAAACACTTGTTTAGTTTTGTAGAATTTAAAAGAATTTTTCCACACTTTCCATTCATCCATACTTAGCTTAGAAACAGATTGTATCATCTTAGTGTTAAAAATCTATATTTTGTTATACGCTGTTGCACTGTAGAAGGAAAAAATACGATTTTAGTACAATCGTTCAATGCATTACTTGTTGTTTATTAATGGATGTAAATTAAAAGTACTATCTTATAAATTTCGCTCTATATTATGTAAATGATTTTTTACTACCAGTTAAAGACGTCTAAATAATTGAAAAAAAGTTTAAACTTAAGTAGATAATTTTAAACAGATTTTGTGTATTTTGGATTTTAAAAAATTCTTCGGTTACCTAATGTATTTTATAGATCTAATTAGTTTTAATTTTTTAACGTTCTTAAGCATTTTTATATATCATTATGTCTTTTCTACTTTCTTTATTGTCGTTTTATCTTTTTGGAAATTTCTCAATAAATATAAATTATCTCTAAATTAAAACATAACAACTTCGAAACATACGAAAACATTCAAAAACTAAAAAGAAAATATAAATCTTAAGGAAATCATGTATGAAGCTAAATTAGAATCTTTCACGTTAAAGATAAAAAAGAATACAAAATCAGAAATATAAATCTTTGAAAAAAAGGGGAAATTGAAAGTTGTTTTTTAATTTTTCATAAAGTAAAAATACATTCAAATATATATGTAGATCTATATATTGTTACGAATTTTGTAAATAGTTAGTGTTTGTACGGTAAAATAACGTAAATAATCTTATTAAGCTCCATTCCTTTACTAATATTAGCTTTTGTCCCTGTTATCAAGCAAACTTGTCTATTATTTTCAGTGTATGTCTACGGCAGATTGGCGAAATATTAAAGATATCGCCAAGTTAGCGTCACTTTTGACGAATAATTTTGGTCGCCTAATTTGGCGATATATCGCCAAGTTGGCAACAAACTTGGCGATTGTTGGCGATGGTAATCCTTCCCTCTCTATGGTAACCCCATATAGATATACTGATACATTGAATGTTGTTCCGTGGTTTTGTGGATTTTTCGAGAAGGTTGTAGAAATTTCCAGCACATGCTGCGAGCCTATATAAGGAGAGCAATACGAGCTGTTGTTGTTATTATTCATCAGTCAGTCATTGAGTGAGCTGCGATTGTAAGCAAGTTTGCTTGAGTTTTCTCTACATTGTTTTGAATGTGATTTAGCGTTGAGACATGTATAAAGAGTCTCTGGTACCTATATCTGTACTTGTACGATAGATTAGAACAGTTATTTTTGAATATCTATTAACATTTGTGAGTTTCGAAGACTCTGTTGTTCTGAAGATCTGTAAATAAATTATTTTCTACTTTTGTAAGAGACAAGAGTTTGAAGTCGTCTAACCATAAGATCAAAAGAAACCTATATACGCAACAATATATATACACGTATACATATATAAATAAAAATGATGATATGCTTAAAAATTGAGTAAATAATAACATTTAAATATAGTTTAAAAAGAAAACTTATTTTTAAATGAATATTTTCATGTTTTAATTTTCGACCAAAACAACATGACTGATGAGAATCTTCATATGCATAAATGAGGGTAAAGTTTGGCGTAAAGTTTGACGTATTATACTCAATGCAAATAGTCAAGTAGCTCAGACATAATGAAAAAACATTTTTTATAAGACAATATTTTTATTGAGCTCATCAGTTAACATTATTTTTCGGCAGAGCTGTAAAAATGATTATATTGTATAAGGCACTAATTAGCTACGTAAATTATAACAAAAACCAATCATAATTTAACATAAATAACCAATTCAGAGGATGATTTTCTATTTCAAAACTTTTGCTTTATTTTTTCTTTAAATTGGTGAATCGAAATTTATCACAATATCATAATGAATCAAATAGTAAATGTATTTTTTTAATATTATCTTTGAAAATAAATAAAAAATATATATATAATGCAATAATTATAAGCTAAATTGATAAATAAAAACTTGCAGAATTTAAAGAGATGATTTATGTCAATACAAATGAATATAATTTTTTGCAACAGTAGAATACACTAAAATCAATAGTTAATTTCTATATTTATTTAGATTTGCTACTATTCATAAAAATATAATGTATTTTATGTTTTAGCTGCGATTTTGAATATATTGTAGCAATATGCTTTGTTTAATTCTAGGAGACGAATACACTTTATTTTACTGAAGAATACATACGTTAAATAATAAATTGTAATTACCGTGAAAAACTAATACTTTCATGTGTTTATTTCTATTTAATTAAAATGCAAATTAATTTTTTCAATGCTTTAGATTGAAGTGTTTCAGTTAAAAGAAAGTGGTAAAATAAAAATAAAAATCGATAACTAGTTTAATGAATTCTAGAAACTGAATTATTTTATAAAATAAAAAAAAACGTTAAAAAATAAATAAATACACCTTCTGTTTTATTGCTTGTTGTTCCTAAAGTCAACAGTTTGTAAAAAAATAAAAAAAAAAATAAATAAATAATAAATAAATAAATAAATAAATAAATAAATAAATAAAAAATAAATAAATAAATAAATAAAAATCATGTAGCTCTTCAAAAGGTATTTTTTAATTTTTTCATTATTAGATTTTAAGATTCCGTATATGAGAAAACTAATTACTTTTAATAATTTTTCTTTCACTTTTAAGAAATAAAGACATTTTTTTCTTTGAACGGTAAATTTATAACGGAAAAATACTTTTTTATCACATAATAATCTATATGTACTTTTTTATTCGGAATATTATTTTTTATTATTTAATATTTATTTCAGAAGACTTTTAATCACTTTTAAATAATTTGAAAAATTATACATATGTTATTTAGGAGAACTAAGTGTTTTACTTTTATTACTAGGAGTGAAATAATAAATTGTCTTAAATTTATTGAAGAAGTTTTTCTGAAAAATAACGATTGTAACAATTGGATTTTTCATTAATTTCATTATTAATAATAAATCAAATAATTAAATAATAAATTATTTTTTCGTAATTTTGTATATCATAAAACAATATAATTAAAGATTTTATAAGTAACTATAATAAATGAAAACTGGCCTAATCATTGGAATTCATTACATAAGTATGTATTTCTACATACTCATTCATATTTCTACAGTAGAAACGAAGAAAGTGATGAATCCTAGCGCAATCAGGGTAAACTAATTTTTACTAGGCCAAACCGGTTTATCCTAACGCATTTAAGATAACTAGTTTGCCTTACTACCGGTCTGAAGCAGCCCAAGAGCTTCCCTATAAGCAAACCAATATTGGCCCAACGTTGCGCCAATATTGGTTTTCTTGGAAATATTTCCAATAAAACGCCAATATTGGCTAAATATTGGCATTTCATTGGAAATATTTCCAATGAATTCCCAATATTGTACAAAATATTGGCGTTACATTGGAAATATTTCCAATAAAACCCCAATATTGTACAAATGTTGGCGTTATATTGGAAATATTTCCAATGAAAACCCAATATTGTACAAATGTTGGCTTTACATTGGAAATATTTCCAATGAATTCCCAATATTGTACAAATGTTGGCGTTACATTGGCAATATTTCCAATATAAATCCAACATATCTACAATATTGGGGTTTCATTGGAAATATTTCCAATGAATTCCCAATATTGTACAAATATTGGCGTTACATTGGAAATATTTCCAATGAATTCCCAATATTGTACAAATGTTGGCGTTACATTGGCAATATTTCCAATGTAAATCCAACATATCCACAATATTGGGGTTTCATTGGAAATATTTCCAATGAAACCCCAATATTGTACAAATATTGGCGTTACATTGGAAATATTTCCAATGAAACCCCAATGTTTCACAAATGTTGGCGTTACATTGGAAATATTTCCAATGAAACCCCAATATTGTACAAATGTTGGCTTTACATTGGAAATATTTCCAATGAATTCCCAATATTGTACAAATGTTGGCGTTACATTGGCAATATTTCCAATGTAAATCCAACATTTCTACAATATTGGGATTTCATTGGAAATATTTCCAATGAAACTCCAATATTGTACAAATATTGGCGTTACATTGGGAATATTTCCAATGAAACCCCAATGTTTCAAAAATGTTGGCGTTACATTGGAAATATTTCCAATGAAACCCCAATATTGTACAAATGTTGTCTTTACATTGGAAATATTTCCAATGAATTCTCAATATTGTACAAATGTTGGCGTTACACTGGCAATATTTCCAATGTAAATCCAACATATCTACAATATTGGGGTTTCATTGGAAATATTTCTAATGAAACCCCAATATTGTACAAATATTGGCTTTACATTGGCAATATTATCAATGTAAAGTCAACATATCTACTATATTGGGGTTTCTTTGGAAATATTTCCAAGGAAATCCCAATATTGTACAAATGTTGGCTTTACATTGGAAATATTTCCGATGAATTCCCAATATTGTACAAATGTTGGCGTTATATTGGCAATATTTCCAATGTAAAACCAACATATCTACAATATTGGGGTTTCATTGGAAATATTTCCAATGAAACCCCAATATTGTACACATGTTGGCGTTACATTGGAAATATTTCCAGTGAATCTCCAATATTGTACAAAAGTTGGGGTTACATTGGAAATATTTCCAATGAATTCCCTATATTGTACAAATGTTTTCTTTACATTGGATATATTTCCGATGAAACCCCAATGTTGTACAAATGTTGGCGTTACATTGGAAATATTTCCAATGAAACCCCAATATTTTACAAATGTTGGCTTTACATTAAAAATATTTCCAATGAATCCTTAATATTGTACAAATGTTGGCGTTACATTGGCGATATTTCCAATGTAAAGCCAACAAACCTACAATACTGGAGTATCATTGGAAATATTTCCAATGAAACCCCAATATTATACTATTGTTTGCGTTACATGGGAAATATTTCCAATGAAACCTCAATATTGTACAAATGTTGGCGTTACACTGGAAATATTTCTGATGAATCCCCAATATTGTACAAATGCTGGCGCTACATTGCAAATATTTCCAATGAATCCGCAATATTGTAGAAATGTTGTGATTACATTAAAAATATTTCCAGTTTATCCATAATATTGTACAAATGTTGAGATTACATTGGAAATATTTCCCAAGAATCTCCAATATTGTACATATATTGGGGATAGATTGGAAATATTTGCAATGAATCCCCAATATTGTGCAAATGTTGGCGTTACGTTGGAACTATTTACAATGAATCTCCAACATTGTAGAACTGTTGGCTTTACATTGGTAATATTTCCAATGAATCTCCAATATTGTGCAAACGTTGACGTTACATTGAAAATATTTCCAGTAAAACCCAAATATTGTACAAATGTTGGCGATACATTGGATATATTTGCAACGAATCTCCAATATTGTACAAATGTTGGCGTTACATTGGAAATTGAGAATAAATCTCCAATTTTGTACAAATAGTGCAGATTGGGACCATTGGGAATATTTCCAATGTAAAGCCAACATTTCTACAATATTGGGGTTTCATTCGAAATATTTCCTGTGAAACCGCAATATTGTACAAATGTTTGCATTACATTGAAAATATATTTCAATGAATCCCCAATATTTTAAAATTTGGCCGTACATTGGAAATATTTTCAATGAATTTCGAATATTTTACAAATATTGGCGTTACATTGGAAATATTTTCCACGAAACGCCACTATTGCACAGATTTTGGCCTTGCATTTGAAATATTTCCAATGGCACCCCAATATAGTACGAGTATCGTCGTTATAGTGGAAATATTTTCTAAGAAACCCCAATATAGTACAAATATAGGCTTTACATTGGAAATATTTTCAATGTATAGAATGTGTTTCTGTTGGTAAAATAGGGTACTGATTAAAGCAGGGGTAGCTGGCCCGGACCACCCGATTTGAGGAGACCACCCCCCTACTCTCCCCCCCCCCCCAAGTGCAGATATAAATTTTTGTTTAAATGGTAAATGATAAAAAATTGTCAAAAGTGACCCAAAATTTCTATTTTTCAGATTCAAGAGGGCTCTCTTCTCCGCGCCCATACTTTTCTATGCTCCATGCCCTCCTGAATGTTCTAGTTACACCACAGATGTATTCTCATTTTAAAGGCTCCCTTTTTTTCATATATCTATATTATAAAGGCCAAACGTATTTGTGCGTAACGCATACGTAATTTTGCGAATGGCAATACTTTCTTCTGGAATTTCGGTTTTGCAATTTTCGCTACTGCAAATTTTACACTTTTGAACATCGCACATTCTCAATTTTTACATCGGCGTATGCAGATGCAATTTGTTTGGTAGCTGTATCACAATTTAATTTTGAGATATTAATTTTTTTAAAGTTTTTGTGCGAATTTTGTATTTTTGGCAACAAAAATGCGCCCCTATCTCTTAAATTTGAAAAAAAAAATTAATTAAAATTTCGTACGTAAATTTTAAGAAGATGAAAATCATGAAAATGATGACGGGTTTAGATTTCACGTGAAATTTTATGATCGTGTCAATTTGATTTTTTTTTTTTCTTTTTTCATTTTTTCCAGTCGTAAGAGCCTAAATTGGTAACTTCATCATAATTACTTATCTTTATCATGTTTTACTTATTACACTTGCGATTCAAGTTTAATCTTAATAATTTGGACAACTGACTTTTATAGAAATGGTATTTTGTTGATTTTATCTAAAAATAATATTTCTTTTAGAGTTAAACTGACCAATATAAAATGCATTTTTCACTGTAGCTATTTATGTACGTTGTTATAAATCAATGAAATAGTTCCTTTTAAAACATTTTCTTACGTCGAAGTTCGATGAGTTCCACCTCGTTCCTATAATTGTAAAAAAAATATATATATATTCTAGTTTCTTAAAGTTATCTTTCTTATGTTGATCTGTACGTAGATATTAGTAGCACATGGTACGAAATATATGTATACAGACAAACGGTAGTTTAGTCACTTCAGTATATTAAAAAAGGGGGTAAAACCCCATTCCCTTCCCCCCCCCCCACGCCAGTCTAAGGCTCATTTCAGACTGCATTTCTATTCCGTTAAACTGAATTCTTGGAAAAGGTGGGGAAGTCTTTAATACAGGATTATTTGAGGTTTATTCGTAAAAGAACGGGGGGGGGGGAGATTTTCCTTTCACCGGACAACCGTCCCTTTCCTACAAAACTCAATAAGATCAAAAACATCGCGTCGACACAATAAACGAGCCGACACGGAAATTCAAGAAGTGGTCAAATGTGTTTGGGCCTTAATCTGGACTCTGGAAAAAGTTAAATTTCCTGCCTGGGACAGGGTGTGGCTCCGGGGACATCTCCCCGGTGGAATAACATGTCCCCTCTCACTGGAACTTTTTGGTGCCCCTCCATCTTGAAAAAAATCCCTAAAAAAGAGCTTTCATTTCAACAACAAAAAATTAAATACGATTAGAGATAAGCCCAATTTAATTACTTTATTTGGCCGCTTTTGAAAAAATTTTAATTTCATTTTTCTGTAAGATTTGCTTTTATTAAAATCATCTTATGTGAAATCATAGCCGGATTAAGGGGGAGGGAGGCTAAGGAGCTGCAGTCCTGGGCCCCAATCAGTCAGGGGCCCCCAGCAAAGGCTTAAGTTACAATTACAGGGTGTAAGAGCTGCGCGAAATCGCCGTTTTCTTTGCAACTTAACTTGAATTGTCATTTGACATCATTGCTGTCTGTATCTCCGAAAATTTTCAAATTTAACAAAAGTGGCAGTGTAAACGAAATGAAAAAGATCGCGTAAAAAAACGCGAAATTCATCAAGAAAAGAACGAATTTAATCAAGATCGCGTAAAAGCACAATTTTCTTCAAAAGGCCGTGGAAAAAGCGTTATTTTCGTCAAAAGGTCGCGGAAAAAGCGCGAATTTTTTAAAAAGGTTACGAAAAAAACACGAATTTTTTTGAATGGTCGTGGGAAAATGCGAATTTCGTCAAAGGATGGCCAAAAAACCACGATTTTGATGAAGAATCGTAAAAAAAACGCGAATTTCATCAAATGGAGGAAGGAGAAACGGGATTTTCTTTAAAAGATCACAGAAAAAGCGCAAATTTAGTCAAGAGTTCGCGGAAAAAGAGCAAAATTTGTCAAAGCATAGGGGGAAAAATGCGAATTTCGACAGAGGGTGGCGGAAAAACGTGAATTTCGTCAAAGGATCATGAAAAAGCGAGGATTTTGACCAAGAACAACAAATTTCGTCAAAGAGCCGGGAATTTCGTCAAAGAATGGCAGAAAAAGTGCGAATTGCTTGGTAAGTTCGCAGGAAAAGCGCAAATTTAGTCAACAGATCGCGGAAAAGGCGAATTTTGTCAAAGGATCGTGAAAAAACGTGAATTTTGACAAAGAACCTCGGAAAATAGCGAATTTAGTCAAAGGTTCGCCAAAAAAACCGCAAATTATGAGAAAGAATCGTGAAAAAAAACGCGAATTTTGTCAAAGTGCGGCAGAAAAAGTGAGGATTTCTTGAAAAGTTTGCGCGAAAAAGCGCAAATTTAGTCAAAAGATCGCGGGGAAAAGCGAATTTTGTCAAAGGATCGTGAAAAAACGTTAATTTTGACAAAGAACCCCGGAAAATAGCGAATTTCGTCAAAGGTCCGCCAAAAAAACGCAAACTTTGAGAAAGCAGGATTGCCACTCTAATCTTGAAAAAAAAAATTCCCTGTGTTTTCCCTGCACTGCAACTCATTTATTCGATGTTGAGAGCACAAAAATGTACGTGTGTATGTAGGCTAATTAGACACCTTATAATTTACCATTATCTAATTAATTGAACAAATATAATACATCATATGATATGAGCAAATGAAAAAACCCTTTAAAATTGTTATACTTATTTTTGAATCCTACATTTTACATTCATAATAATAAAAACAGTAAAGCAACATTCAAACATTCTGCTAAAAAATGCTTTGAAATATTTGTAAATGAATGTTAAAATATCTGAAATCTTTGTATCTAATAATTTAAAGAATATAAAATTTTAAAGAATCTTACCTAAAAATCAATTATCTTGAACATAATATCACAAAAATTACAGAAATAAAAAAGAAAATTAAAGAGAAAAAGATACTTTATGCATTCAAATTAATATTTATATTAAAATACAGGACACATAAAATATAGGATAACTTTGATACACAACACTGGTTCATTCTTTAATCTTAAAAAATCTAAGATAATATTCGGCTTTCAAAATGAAAGCTGAAAAAAGATAATTTATGTTTGAATATAGCAGGGAAAAAATTCCCTGTGTTTTCCAGATTTTTTAGGATTTTTTATAAATTCCCTGGATTTTCCCTGTTTTGGGAGGGGATTTTAAAATTCCCTGTGTTTTCCCGGTTTTCCAGGTTCTCCAGGTGTCGTGGCAACCCTGGAAAGAATCGCGAAAAAAACGTGAATTTTGTAAAAGTGGGGCAGAAAAAGTGAGAATTTCATGAAAAGGTCGCGGAAAAAAGCGCAAATTTGGTCAAAAGATCGTGGAAAAACAGTGAATTTTGACAAAGAAACGCTAAAAAACGCAAATTTCGACAAAGGATTGCCGAAAAAACGCGAATTTTGAGAAAGAACTGCGAAAAGAAAGCCCGAATTTTGACAAAAGGTGGTAGAAAAAAACGTGAATTTCATAAAAAGTTTGCGAGAAAAGCGTAAATTTAGTTAAAAGAGCCAATTTTGTTAAAGTGTCGCCGCCGAAGAAAGCGAATTTTGACAAAGAACCGCGAAAAAGCGCGAATTTCGTCAAAAAATTGTCGATAAAACGCGAATTTTGGCAGAAATCCGCAATAAAAAACACGAATTTCGTTAAAGGATGGCAAAAAATCGCAAATTTCTTGAAAAGATCACGGGAAAGCACAAATTTAGTCAAAACATTGTGGAAAAGAGCGAATTTTGTCAAAGAGACACGGAAAAAGTGTAAATTTCTACAGAGGATCGCTTGAAAAAACGCGAATTTCGTCAAAGAATCGCTGAAAAAAACAGGAATTTTGGCAGAGAATCGCAGAAAAAACGTGAATTTCGTTAAATGGTGGCAGGAAAACGCGAATTATGGAAAAAGATCACAGGAAAAGCGCAAATTTTGTCGAAAGGTCGCGGAAAAAGGCTTATTTAAGAACTCTATTTAAGATAACAAAAAAAAAATTATTAACATTATACATATTCAATATTTAAAATATGTATTTTAGGATTAAAAAACAAAACAAAGGTGTTTGTGTGTATTTGAGGAAAGGGTGATATTCAGTATCGTGGTAGGAGGTTCAAGATTTTCAATAGCGTAAGGGGGAGGGCCAAAATTCCCAGTAGCCCCAGGCCCCAGAAGTGCTTAATCCAGCTCTGAGTGAAATTGGTTCAAATACCCATTTTGACAACATATTTTGAAATATATTCTGACTTTATTAAAAAATCGACCAATGCGCACATTTTATACTTCCTAAATAACAAAAAACTGTCAGTTGAATACGTTTGAGAGCAAAATTGAATTTGAAAATGAGTCATAAAATAACCAATTTGTTATTTGAATACATCCTCAATTGTTTAATCATGATCGCTTTGGAAAATTTTGTGTCAAGTCCCCGCTTTGAAGGCCTATTTTGAAATATATTCTGCCTTTATCAAACAACTGGCCCATCCGTCACATTATATAGTTCCTAAATAAGAGGACCTGTAAACTGGAAGCGTTTGAAAACAAAAATAGATTTAAAAATGACTCAGAAAAAACGCAATTTTTTATACTTCCTCAAATTTTCAATCACAATCACTTAGGAAAATTCTGTTCAAAATACCCTTTTTGAAATATATTCTGCCTTTATCAAAAAACTGGCCAATGCATCGCATTATATAGTTTCTAAATAAGAGGATATACTATTTGGATGCGTTTAAAATCAAAAAAGAATTTACAAATGAGTCACAATACAAGCAATTTTTTTTCTCCAACTCCCATTTTTTGTTTAATTTATGTCTGCTATAAGAATTGGTCCTATGAAAAACTTGTTAATGTAAAAGTTGTAGATATTATTGAAACGATGTAAAATAAATTTAATTAGATTTGATTGCTTAAGTATTGAGTAAGTTATGGATTTTTTCGTTTTCCACCCCTCCCCCCTTTTTCGTTTCGTTTATAATTTTTTTTCATCAGTAAAAGTTGATCCTGTGAAAAACTTGTAAATACAAAAGTTTTAGGTAATATTGAGAAAATTTATACAAAGTTTAGTTGGATTTGATATCTTGAGAATTGACGAAGTTATGATTTTTTTTCTCCCACAAACACTGTTTTTTTCACCTCTTGAGACGGACCCGGCCCGTGCAGATCTCTAACTTACTCATGCGTTTCTGTTTAAAAACCTTTTAAAAGATGGATTTTATAATTTTTTTTCGATTTTATGTATTTATTAACAGCTAAAAAGTAAGATTTTCTAAAATTTTTTAGATTCTTTTTATATTCAATCTATTAGAAGGCCATATTTTCTTCCTTTGATGCGATATGACACATTCGACTCAACATTAAGCTGTTTGCTCTAGAGCTGCGTTTCATGCGAAGCGTATGGAGTATATCGACGGACACGCAAAAACATTTACTCAGGCACTTTGATTTTTTTTATTACTAACTTTTAGCTAGGTGATGGGCATTTTATGGGACGTTTAGAATAGAAACTAATATCAAGAGTTTTTTAACCATCAGTTTGGGGCCCTTCAGTCTTGGTGATCCCGGGGCAGTGCCCCGGCTGCCCAGGTGGTGGTTACGTGCCGGTATAACTAATCAGAGATACATCTTACCATAATGAACCTATGTCGAAAATTCCAAGCAAATCGGATAATTCTGCATAAAAAGCCATTAATTTAATTTAAGAGCGGTTATTTCCAGGGTTGGCAAAGTGGGCCCAGCCCAGAAAAACCCACCCGGGTTTTTCTGGACGGGTCCACCAACAAAAACCCACCTGGGTTTTTTTTTAAAGTGGGTTTTTGCTAAAAATCATTTCTGAATCAGCAAATTTCCCCCTACAGTTTCTTTTACCAAAATTACATTTAAAAAAATAAGTCATATTTGTGGTAATCAGATGGTAGTTTGGAATATTCATTTTTTAAATTTATTTATTTAATAAAAATATATTTCAAATAGTATACTCAATGTATTATATTTAAAATAATTATAATTGATCATTTTTATAGTTTATCAATCTAAATCAGGTTCACTTTGATTTTTAAGGTGATGCATATTTATAAATCTTTACTAGTTTTTCACATTGCTTTGAGCGTAGTCTGTTCTGTAATTTAGACTATATGAATCCAAATATAGAGAAAATCATCTCGAAGGAAGCAGAACTAGATGAAACAGAATGCAGAAATTGGAAAAAACTACGAAAATCAGAATCTAACTAGTTTTCCTTTTCTGTACTTTTAAGAATTTTTCACCATTTTGAAGCAGAAAATTAGAACACAATACTTTCTGAGAAAAGTGATTTAGGAAAATAGTCTATCTTTAATTTTAAATGCCAATATTGCAGGTAACCACTATGAATGATACTGAATTATCCATGCATCAGTTTCTTCCTCTTCTGTTAAATCAAGCCTTTCCCCTCTAAATTTTGCATCCATTATATTAGATAAAAAATGCACAGACCCGATAATCTGTTAATACTATTTTAGCATAATTTTCTTGTGTTATTTTAATTCTTCTAATTCCATCAAATTTCACCAAATCTTAACAGAACAAGACAGTGTGGTTGTATCATTTTGCAGTTCATCAAGCGCTGAAGATGTAACTATATTATCTGCTTGTTTGATTCAAACATTCCTTCTCTCAAATACTACTATATTTTATTATTATTTTTTGTAAAAATCTTAATTTCTTGCTTGATCTGTTTCAAACTTTAAGATAGCTTAGCTTATAACATATGATAAAAATTTACAAAAAAGAATGCTACGTCAAATGCTGCTATTTTCAAATAGTAATTTCTGCAAAAATCTTAATTTCTTGACTTAAAACCCGACTACCTTGACTGACCTATATATCTAAGATAGATTGTTTAACGTAGTTTTATTCAAATACATTTTTATTAAGAATATAGTACTCTACCTAGTACTGTATGCGCAGCATGTCTTCTATACAGTGAAATAGGCAGCGGGAACCCGTTTCGAGGTACATTCGGCACAACATTTGCATATAAATTACAGATTCGTTTGAAAGAAAGGACCCCCGTGCGTGCGCAACACACCTGCTATAAGGTGCCATAGGCAGCGGAAATACAGTTTGAGATGTGCATCTAAATTAGAGATCTGTTTAAAAAGCAGGGGCCCAGTAGTGAGTCTTTTGGCCTGGTATGCGGTGCCATAGGCAGCGGGGATCCGGCTAAAGATTTGTTTGCTTTGAGATTTACATATAATTTTTTTTAATCTGTTTTCGAGATTTTCGTATAAAAGAATCAGGCTCCCTAGCAACTGAAGACAGTTAATTTAATTATTATAGTTACTAATTATTATAGCAACTTTAATAATTATATTTTGTTCAAAAATAAAATTAATTATTCATTGTAACAATTAAAATGTATTTAAAAATGATAAGTACTCACTTTTATCATTTAAAATAGTATTAAGTTCATTATAATAGTACTGTTATTAATAGTATTTATAATAATCAATAGTAATATTAATAATAATTAATAACAATTGTATTAATAATAATTAACATTAATTATTATAAATATTATTAATTTGTAATAAATAGATCAGATGCAATTAAAAAATGTAAAATAATATATTTTTAAATGAATACACACATATATTATAGAAATATACAAATATACGGGAAAATAACTAAAACTCACAAAAACCCAGAAAAACCCACAAAAACCCGGGTTTTTGCCAACCCTGGTTATTTCCCGTTTCCCCCCTCTATACTTAACCATTAAACTCCCAAAAATCTTCAGGCATTATATAAGCATGATGAGAAAGAACCTGTATACAAAATTTGACACAGTTGGGTAATTCTGCATAAAAACCCATTTATCTGATTTAAGGTGGATGGCGGGGGGGGGGAGGTAATTCATCCGTTCGCAAAACATCTTTTCAGTATGAACGTATATCGAAAAATTGAACCAAAACAGTTAATTCTGCTTGAAAAACACGTTTACCTAAATTAAGAGCCTCCTCCCGATCCCCCTTTTATACTAAACCAATGAATCCCCAGAATCAATTCCTTGTCACCTTTCTTCCGGTAACTTTTTCCCTAGTCACTTTCTTTCGGTGTCACTTTTTTCCGTTTTCGTAGTTTATGTCACTTTTTTCCGATAACTTTTTCCCATTTACTGCAAAAGTCGGTATTCGATAAAAATGACTTTCGGTGTGCATCTCTAGATTGCTTATTATCGATAATCTTAACGATAGATGAAATAAATCTGTTTAAGGCTGTTTTTCCCAAATACTCTGTTTAACAAGTACAAAACGTGTTGACACATTCACAAATTCATTTTTTAAAGAAAAGATGAAATTAAAGGCCTGACTAAGGAAGTGATATGAATTTTGTGATCTATAAATTAACCATTGGGATATAAGCTATTTTGATTGGGTGACAAGCACGTTTCTTATTTCTGTTTGAGTGATTATTCTACTTTCGCATAGAAATTAGGTTCAAGAGGCCCCTTTTTAACACTTTATTTTTCATATTAAATTTAATATAGCGATATGAATTTTCCATTTTGTGATCAATAAATTAACTATTAGGATATAAGCGATTTTGATTGGGTGACAAACATGTTTTTTATTTCATTTTATTTTTTATTTGAAATTTGATATTGCGAAGAAAAAAAAATTCTTAATATATTGTAAACCACGATTTCTCGTTATACTATCCTTAAACTAGAATAACCTAACTACAAAATCAGCCAACAGAGCATTTTGTCTCCTCTCTTCGGAGATGATTCAACCCTTCTTATTCAACTTGTCTCCTTCTCCTTTGGCCAACTATTTTCGTCTTTCACAGTTTTACGATAATTTATATTGAACTCTGCCGAGTTAGGTAATCCACTGACCACTGGGTGTTCTTAAATAAAAAAAAGGCAACTTTGTGACACATGCTTTAATTTTTTTTTGTTCGGAAATGCATGAAAATAGCAGGTATTGTTATTCAGACACTAACTAATTGGACTCAATTTTCGGTTTCTTTAAGAACACAAAAGATTTTTTATAACAAGCCTTGAAATTTGATGTTTTTGAGCACATTTTCCGACGAAAGCAGAAAAACTGGTCTAAAAGTAGGAGAAAAACGGGTGATCACGTGATCGAAATAGCTTAGAACAGGATAGGTAATTTAATTATCATAAAATGGAAAATTAAGTTCGTTTCGAAATCGCTTCCATAGTCAGACATTCTAATTTTATATTTTTCTGTTAAAAAATGAATTTGTAAATATGTAAAACGTTTTGCGCTTGTTGAGCGATTCAAGCAACCGATACTGGCACCGGAACAGATCCTTTGACATAGAACGTCTTTTTGATAATTGTACAAATCATTTATTCCAATTCTTCTATATTAAGCGATAATATTTTAACAGTTATACTATTAAAATTGCGGAAAATAAATAAAAAAGTGTGAAATTATGCAAGCAGGGGGCAAAAAAAGAAAGGATAATGAAAAATTTGCTCTTTTTTCTTTTAAGTCTATTTTTAGCATCTTCTAGTAAGGATGCGAACGTCGAGAAAGGCTTTTATTGATAACTGAAAGAAAAATTAAAAGAGGCAAAAGTTTCTCCAACTAAAAGTACCTGTCTAAATTTATCATTTAGGTTTTAAATTATGGAGCTCTAATTTAATTTCAATGAGTTATGTATGAGTTTAGATAGAAGTCTACAGCTAGCTCGGACACATTTTTCTTTTAAGTTTTGAAACCAGACTTTATTCTTTCCAAGCAGCCCGGAGCGACCTAGTCTAATGAAAGAAAATTGGGATAATTCTAAGATGGGGGCAACTTTTATCTTGCTTTCTTTTTCTTTTCTTTTTCTTTTTCTTTTCTTTTTTCTTTTCTTTTTTTCTTTTCTTTTTTCTTTTCTATTTTTTCCTTTTCTTTTTTCTTTTCTTTTTTTTCTTTTCTTTTTTTTTCTTTTTTTTTTCTTTTTTTATAGTAATATTGTACATGTGTAAAAATTTATTTATTTTTTTCATATGGTGATATAATGGGAGCGATGCGCTTTTCTTTCAATGATCGTCACAATTGAAGTTGGTAGCCTCAGCCTGACGCTATAAACTCAATGCACAAAAAAAAAAAAAAAAAAAAAAAAAAAAAAAAAAAAAAACAGCGTTATAAGACTTTAGATGTGAATGATATTCCGTCATTCCGATTAAAATTGAAGTCATTGGGGTGTTATAGATGGCACATTAATTCGAGCCCTGGAATTAAAAGTCAGAAAAAGATAAGTACGTATATACGTAATACGTAACACCAAATATTCAGAATTAGCACCGTTTAATACCGACTTTACATATGGACTGGAAAATGCGGAATTATGGAACTGAATTCATTTTTGCTTTAATATTTCAGGTAAATTTTAAATCCGCATTTATAGGCAATAATTTATTTTTTTAATTATTAAATATTTTAAATTCTGTTTCAAACAAACTTTGATTATATAAAACTGTTTTCTTTTTCTTTTGGACTTTCCTTTCTAACATTCATGTACAGTGAGGGGGAGGGGAGGGAGAAGCAAATACCTATCTTAAAACTTGTTATCATCTCAATGATAAAAGATTGTAAGATACAAATAATCAGAACATAACCACTAAGTACACCTGACTGTTTTTTGAAATTCAATCCCCTTTTATATCTAGGGGGGGGGGGGCGAAACGTGCGGCTTGAAAAACATATTACAGAACAATAAAATGCTGATTTTTAAAAAATTATCCATCCTTTCATTTAAGTGAGGGGATGGGGCAGAAACGTATTTTATGATACGCTCTTGCGACACTTTAGAAGATGACATTTTTGGCAAGATTCTTAATAAGAACATAAATATCTGATCGGTTGTTTCTTTATTCTTTATTTTTTTTCCTTTTCCCATCCCCTTTTTTTGGAAGCAACATACAATTTACCGAAGCCTCTCTGATATATTTTCCGAAATTAAGATTCTCTATGTGTAACACCAGAAAAGAATGATTAAAAAAAAAAGATATTTTTTTAAGTCAGCAGCAGTGGGCGGGAGGGGGTGAAGGGGGAGCAAAAGCATATATAAAAAATTGTCAAAACCTCAATGATAAAATTTTGTTAGATGAAAATTCAACAGATTATCAATATATAAACTCCTAAGGGGAGGGGGACGGAAGCTACAAAAATTTTACTCGGAATCTATGGTAGGCTTTGAAGATAAAATTTTGGTAAGACATTTTCTCAGAATATAAACACCAGAACGAGCAATTAAAAAAAATTTCCCCCATTACAACAAAGACGAGGGTATATAGAATCCATCTAGGCTTTCCGGATAAAAGTTGTGTATTTTTTTGTCTTGAAGTTTGTGTAATTTGGGCTCTTGTCCGCGTTCCCAGAATAATATGTGGCTTTCACTCTAAAATCTTAATATTACATAGTCAGCTGATATTTATTTTATAATTCAAATTTTTATTTTTGTACATTTTGTAATTTAATAAATACTAAGTAAAGAAATAAGATTGAATAGGGATGCCTTTAGAAATATTTGAGCCTATTTAAATAATATCTCAAATAATTTGTAAAAGTAACGAATGTATAAAAAGTTAGGAATAACCAAAAAATACTTCTTTTTTTTTTGATGAAGAAGACGCGCAAACTGATTGCTCGCACGAATCCCAAAATACCCTTGGGATACATCCAGATTTCCATATTCAACAAACATTTGCAGAAAAAATTATATATAAGCAGCATGAATATTAACATTTAAATCAAAATTATTGGATAACTCTTGCATGAATAAATTCATTCACGCGCGAAAACGTTTAATCGAGAGTTGGTTACACCATAAAATATTAATATTTCGGTTTGCGAAAACATACGTAGGCTATAAAAAGTACTCGGAAACGTTTCCGAAAATCAGTAGCAGCTAAAGAAAATTTTATACATATTTCATTTGATATCAAAATTATATTGATTTCTGAGTTTTCTGCAAATGGAGAAACAACGCTGTACAATGCTTTTTGCAAAATGCGATTTCAATAGGAGAAAATATACAGTTAATTCTTTCTCTAATCTATCTATAATGTATATTCTTTTGTCTCAGCGTAACATGTTTAAAAAAATATTTATTTGATTAATAAATAGTAAACATGCTTATATTTCGAATTTTATAAGAGAATTTATAAAAGAAGGGAAAAAAATGTAGAACTAAAACAATGTTAAAAAAAAATAATAAAAAAAAATTACGATATTTTAAGCAATTATTAATAAATAATAATGCTCATTTACAATTTTAGAAAACATTACATTAGTCTAGTCCCGGGAAGTACGAAGGATTTCAATTCCTTAAATTCCTGTAGGTGCACCGATGTGTGTCTGTGTATACTTATCCGTTTTTTAATAATTATTATTATTTAAACTGTATTTGTGTTTTATATTTTATCAGCCTACGATTCAGTCAGGTTTTTCTACAAAATAAATTTATAGACATTAATTACAGAAAATGAATTCGTTTGGAAAGTTTTTTTTTTTTTTTTTAAATTGGCAATTGTAAATTGCAAGATTCTTATTTACTAAAAATTTCAGTTCTCTTCTCGTCATCACGAAAGAAGGATAAATCTCGCTTTTAGGCTACACAGAGATTGAAATACTCTCCCCGTCAATTGAATTCTTGGAAGAAGGTTTGTGTTGGACCCAGTTTCGGTTTCTATATAATAGAACGGCGAGGGTTGATGTTGAACAAAGAATCGGGAGATAAGCAAAACCACCCTACTTGACTGAAAGATTTTTCTTTTGCCGGACAACCGTCCCTTTTCTGCAAAACTAATTAAAGATCAAAAACACCGTGTCTCCACAATAAACGAGTCGACACCGAACAGCAAGAAGTGGTCAGGTTTGTTTGGACCTTAACTCCCTTTCTGGAGAGATAACAGCAGAAGTCCAGGAGGGTGTATTGTTCGATGTTTTCTAGGAATCCAGGGGACTGAATTGGACATTTTCTCTGTCAAGGTCAAGGTTACTTTCTCTCTAAAGAAAAGCTAACATCTCTCTGGCGTGAAGAGCAAATATAAATGTGTTTTTAAAAATACATGTAAAGAATTGTGAACAAATTCAAGAATATTTCTTTTCTCAAAATGCATTTTTAAAATGTTTAACAGCTGATTATTTCAGTTTACCGTTGCATATTTTTAATTTTATAATTATTAAACACAATTACAATTATTTATTGCTGCGTTGCGCATAATTTGATGTATTTCTTTCTTTATTTTTCACATCTTTATACAGGTTGCGTATCTATAACTTTTTATAATTTTTGCCACTGTTATAACATGCGATCTACCAGATTTAAATTTAGTTTAGTTTTGTTTTTGTAGCATACTTATAGTCTTCATACATTTTAAAATACAGTTTATCAGTTCTTTCTACTGAATTTTAAATTTTGGTAAATATCTGTATTTCAATGGATATATTTATAAAAATGTTTATCTATATACATACATATATATCAAGAATTTTGTAGTAATAAACTGTTAAAATATGCAGCGTGTTTTAAAGATATAGATGCAAATTTTGATTTTAGACAAAGTATACTAAAATTTATATATATTTATACTCTCAGTTCTCACTAAACAACATTCAGATTTTTTTTTTCTTAGCCATAAACACAATGAAGATAACTTAACAAAATTTTCACAGACATATATTCTTTCTGCGAAACTACAATATTACAAATAGTTATAATTGAGAAATTTAAAGATATAGTTATGAATCACTTTGTTTCAAATTTATTTTTCTGTACGGGCTCATTGAGTTCTAATACTGTGAAATATTTTCAGTTGCTATTTACATCAAGTTTTGTAGAACCTTTATAATCCGATCTTATTATGAATAAAATGACATATTCCTAATTATATGACAACATTTTTTTCACTTTTAAAATAGGTTCCAAAAATGAAAATGTCTCCATGAAAAATACTTGTAAACAGATTGAAAAATTAAAAAAACAGTATTATACAGATTCATTTCAGCGAGTCAATGAAAAAAACTTCATCTAAAAATATTGAAATGCGTCCGAAATATCGTTATAATGATTTTCCGTAAAATAAGCACTGGAGAATGGGTCTTTTCGCTTGACTGAAGCAGTTCTTTAACATCATTTAACATTCAGAATTAAAAATGAATAATAATTTATACAAATACGTTCTTTATTCAAAAAAGGAGGGGGGGGGGGATAAAATGATGCGTTAATTATAAGTTACAAACTTTGCATACTATTAGAATGGCGCTATGCATCTTTAGGAGTATATTAAGCAAAATGATACTTTAGTAAAACTAGTCAGAAAATATACATTAATTAACTACTGCCAAGTAATAATAAGTAAATAAATAAATTATATTTTAATTTCATAAATTGGTTAAAATAGCAATTTGATTTAATTGTGAAATTAATTATGATCATCTGTTGACAATCTTCGAAATTACAGGAGAATTCACCTAAAAATCTGAAATAATATGATTTTAAAAGTAAATATCATAATTCGGTGGTATGCCTTTTATGCATAACTGAAAAATAAATTTACATTTTGCATATTGCAAAAATTTTGTATGTATGATAAATATCAGAATGCATTAAGCAAATTTTCATAGTTAAGAATGAGTATTAACTTCAATTTAAATCAATTAAAAAATTAAAATTAAAAAATTAAAAATTAAAAAAATCTCCTCTTTACATTTATGTAAAATGACTTAAAATTACATAAATCATGATTTTACATAAAATAATAGAATTATAAGAAATTAGCATCCAAATGCTTTGGAGTCGAACAGTATTTTAAATATTCCTACCTATCTATTTATATGCGTCGCATAGTTTTGTATTCCCTGCATTTTTGTTTAATCTGTTTATTTATCCATTTATTTATTGCTATCCTATATTATTTTTGTGTTTGTGTTTTCAACTTTATTATATATACTATATTATTATATATATCATTATTGATTACTCCTTTACGGCGAGTTTTCCTTAAATATAGCAATTTCAAAATCGACATAAATTTACAAATTTTACACCATTTTCTGAATAAAATTATTTGTTTTTGTGGAAGATGGACAATGTTGATGCATTTTTCATTTTCAAAATAAGTGGGAAGATTGGATGGCTCGAAAAACATCTTTGTTAAAACTTCAAAGAGCATATGAATGATAATTTTGTATATAGATATTTTCAGTTATAATATTTAAACATGTTATTTTTAAACTCGAAGGCAGATATAAAATGATTTTTTGTAATTATATATAATATATCATTTTTAATTAATTTATTTTTTCGATTTGGTGCACCTTTCTAGTCATGTATGTCATCTTTATACATAAAAAAAGTAATGGTCTGTCTATTCACTGGTAATAGAAATGTTATAATTTTTAATGGATTAAGATGTTTGATATCAAATTTGTAAATATGTCAAACTGTACATGGTTACAAGTTAGCTCAAAGCTGAAACATACATATTTAATCAATGCCAATTCAGTGTATTTTGTAACTCTCGAATTTTAACACTGAAGGAACTCTTCCAAGATTACTATAATAGCCTAAATAGAAATATTTTGAAAGAAGAAGGTATGGTTTTCGTTGATAATAAAGTAGAAATTTCACAAAGAAATATCTGTTTTTTCCCCCTTTTACTTTAAAAATCTCATTATTGGAATTCAAATACAAGGCTCGCAGCGTTCCTAGATTTTTTTTTTTTTATACTTTGCTAAAAGCATTTTAAATCCAGAATCTTCGTGGCAGATTCCTTTACCATCTATAATAGAATTCTACAATAAATACTACCATTTTAAAATTTAGATAGGAAAATGTGAATTATTTAGGAACGCTGCAAGCATTGCGAATATTTTTTTTATTTTTTTATTAATTAATTTATTTATTTTTATATGCTAGAAAGACAAATTAGGTCATCATATAGACATTTTATGAGAATGCGAAATAATATAAGTGGGGAAGGAGAAACAGAAAAGTTTTGCTTATTTTTATCCCCATCTTCAATATGTTATTGCATACTGATATAGATTTATTTATGATACTATATTGATTTAACTGTGCACTTTTATAACTTTTTTATTACGTTAAATTAACTAAGATAAACATAATCATATTAATAAATGAATAAAGTCATGAAATAAATTGAGCCACTTAACAAGAAAGAAAAATCATGCATCAAGTAGCGATTATAAAACGCTTTCCAACCAATTAACAAAGTGTAACAATACTTTACCTTTTATTAAAGAATAGCGAATAATGTCAATGAAAACAATTGTGAAAATACATATCACATTTAAAAAGCCAAGTTTAACAATTATTATCGGTAGACAGACAATTAGCAGAATTCGTTTGTAAATACCTGTATATGATACAGAAATTTCGATATATATATATTACCCAATGTGTCAAAATTTACTTCTGTTTGAAAATACATAATGCAAACGAAAATTTCTTTTCAGTTAATAAAAAGGAAAAAACTTGAATTCATTTGCAGAACTCTGAATATGATCTATAAATTTTAAACACGATTTAAAACACAACAAAACACAACTGTAACACAATTATGAAATAAGCTATTTATTTAATTTAAGTGAGGTTATTCCCCGTTCTCCCCTGTATACTTACCCATTTAACCCTTAAAACTATTCAGGTATTCACTTTATGAGAAAGAACCTGTATCCAAAATTTGAAATACATCGAGTAATTGTTCATAAAGAACAATTTGTCTAATTTAGGGGGGGGGGGAATAAAGATCCGCTCCCTCTTTTTAATTAGTAAAATAACTCCATAACTATAATCAGGGATATATCATATCATAATGAACCTACATCCATAAATTGAAGCAAATCGGATAATTCTGTGTAAAAAGCTATTTATTTAGTTTAAGAGGGGTTATCCTTTTTCTCTTCGTTTATACTTAGCCATTAAACCCTTAAAACTATTCAGGGATTCACCTGATCAGAAAGAACCTTTATTTAAAATTTGAAATACATCAGATAATTCTGCGTAAAAACCGATTTATCTAACTTGAGGGGAAGATCCCCTCCTTTTATAATGAGCAAAAGAACCCCATAACCTAACCAGAGATACGTCTTATCATTATGAACCTATGTCCAAAATTCCAAGCAAATCAATAATAATAATAATAATAATAATAATAATAATAATAATAATAATAATAATAGTAATAATAATAAACTTGGGTAAAAAGCTATTTATTTAATTTAAGACATTTTATCTATACATACCCTCTCTATACATAACCATTAAACTTCCAAAATTCTTCAGGCATTATAAACTATAAATAAGCCTTATCAAAAAGAACATATATCCAAAATTTGACACACTTTTGATAATTCTGCATAAAAACCTATTTATCTAATTTAGAGCAGATGGGGGAGGGGGTTAGTCGCCCGTTCCCAAAACTAATCAGTCAAGCGTCTTTTCAGTATGAACGTATATCAAAAAATTGAACCAAAACGGTTAATTAAGCATGAAAAACCTCATTTACCTAAATTAAGAGCCTCTCCCCGATCAATGAATCCCAATGAATCCCCAAAATCAATTCCTTGTCACTTTTTTTCCGGTAACTTTTTTTCCGTGTCCCTTTTTTCCGGTAACTTTTATCCCGTATCACTTTTTTAGTTTATGTCACTTTTCCCGATAGCTTTTTTTCCGGTCACTTTTTTCCCGTTTACCCTCACATTAATATGCATAATAATCTAATAGCGTTCTTTTTATGCCATAAATTCTGTACACCTTCAGTTAAGGATGTATTCAAATCCAAACTGCTTTTTTTTTTAATTCTTTTTTTGTTAGTTTTTGTTCTGAAACACCCCCAAATTAACATATTCTCTCATTCAGAAACTATTATTGTGCCGTGTTTGTCGCTTTTATGATAAATATAGAATATATTTCAAAAAATGCTGTCAGAGTTGGAATTTTCAACTGAATTTTCTGAAGCGAGTCAGCTGAGAAAGAAAAAAATGGACATGCTAAAAAAAATGTTTATAAACCATTTTTAAATTAATTCAGCGGAAAATTAAAAAAACACGGCCTCTTATATATCTCTTCAATTATCACGTCAGCAAGTTTCATGTCTTATATTTTAAAAATGTTGATGAAAATGTAATGAAATTATCTCAGAAAATTTCAAGCTATGAGATAGAAAAAATTTATTTTTGAATGCACCTTTAACTGTTATCAGATGACTACCATTTCGTTTTCATGTCATAAAAATCAGCCTAAAGTGTTTCTACAGCATTTTCTGTATTTCTGTTGAATGGACTCTTATAGTAAAACGTAAAGTACTATTCAGTACCTTGCAACCTAATTACCTACACATTTTATACTTTTATTAATAAATATTTTTCTCGAATATGTCAGAAAGTAGCTGGTTTAGATTTGAAAACAGCTTTATAAAGTATAAAACTCAGTTGATGTAAAACACGTGTATTTACTTCAGCCTGAATAACCATAACTGCAAATTATGTACCTTTACCAATAACACAATTTTTTTATAAAGCAACATACAGTCGAGTCTCTCTATAACGAAACTCCATGCATCGAATTTCTCTATGTAGCGAATTTTTAGTAGGAACAGTCCCCTTTTCGTATGATTACATTAAAAACAGTCTCTATATAACGAAATATCTATCTCCATATAACGAATTTTTTCATAAATCGGTCTTAATTTATTCAGTTTTAAAAAGCTTCGAAATGATATGGAATCAATTCTCCATCTCTTATTTTTGATTTATCGTCAATGCTGAGTTTTTTTTCTTTTTTTTTTTTTTTTAAATATTACTTCTTTCCTTGTTCTTTAAATCCAACGAATTCATCCCACCTCCCACACACCTTTCCACATCCTTCTCAAAACAGTGTCAATTGGATTGATACACATGTAAGAGAGGAATCAATGAGAGGCACATAAGAGAGGCCTTCAAATGGAGGGAAATGTTAACTACAATTTTTCATTCCTTGCTAAAATTTGAGCATTTTTTTTTTTTTTTTTGAGAGCGTAACAACTTTAAAATCAAAACAACAAAAAATTACAGATTTCTTCGTCTGAAATTAATGCAAGCCTTCCTTATTTGATTTTCATTAAGCTTTCAAATAAATGTCTGTTCTTTTTTGAAACAGCTTAGTAATTAAGAAATAAAATGTTAGGTTAATATTTACTTTTAAACATTTCAAATTCTTAATTCAAAAGATCAAAAGTAATATTTGTTCAAATTTCACACATTAAAAACGATTTTTAACATCATTCTCTATACATCGAATTTCTCTATATAACGAATTTTTTACTGAAACAGTGGATTTCGTTATATAGAGACTCGACTGTATTTAAACTTCAATGCAGTATCCACTGTTTAAGTGAAGATATATTTGTCATAAACCTTATGAACATTGCGTTAATCGTACTTTTCGCTTAATGTTTAATTATTATAGAGCAATAAAAAAAAAGGTCATGAAAAAAGGAAAAGAAAAATATTTAAAATTTCAAATATCAAATATTAAACGCACCTTCCACTCCCTAATTCTAATACATCCCTCACGACACCCATGGAACAGTTAATAGAGTTCATGCAATAATTTCCTTATGAAATTTGTATAAATTCATGATCTTATAACTTCGAAATTTATTTCTATAAACACTATTTTCATATTTTACTATTCACTGAAGTATCATGGCGTGTTCTCCAGATTTTGAGTAGATAGCGCTTCACTAATTACCGGTTTCAGTAACACATGGGAATTTCCGTTGACCCAGATGTGATCATTACGTTTGTATAACTTACAAAATTCAAAAGGCTACTTACTATGTGCCAAAACATGTGTTGCTGGTTTAACAAGTAATGATCTGGTATCTTTTTTCTCTCTCTCTTTTTAGGAGAAGGAAATGTTGCTACTCAGCTTGTGCATTTAGAGAATTTTACCGCAAGATAATCCAACAAAACTAATGTGCTTCTAAATTAAAAAAAAAAAAAAAAAAAAAAAAAAAAAAGGTTTGGCACATTCGGTTTGAAGCACTCGTAAAAGGGATTTTTTTTTCTTTCTAGTGAAATGGTTAGAGGGGGCTCTAGATTAAGCTGGGGGGGGGGGGGCTCAGTCCTCCTCGCCCACATCTGATTACAGGCCTGAAACGAACTATTACATACTTATTTTTTTAATACGGAACCTGCTATAGTAAACTTCAATATTATATATCAGGTCACCGTAATTTATGGCACGGACAGGTGAATCTAGGAAAAAAGTGACCGAAAAAAATGTCAGAAAAACAAGAGTGGAAAAAAAGGTGAGAAGTAAAAAAATGGAAAAAATAGGTAACCGGGGAAAAAAAGCGACAAAAAATCGATAAATATTGAACTTTTCAATTATTAAATTATAAAAACTAAAGTGGTAACAAATGTCTGATTTATATCTTTCTGGTAGGCAAGTGGCTCCCAGCCAAGGGTACGCAGACCCTTGGAGATACGTAGCTGGGGGTAAATGACAGTAATGTCAATAATGGCGGAAATCACAAAATGTTAGAAATGGCATTGTGATTTTTATTGATTCATTATATAGTTGAGAAAAGATAATTAGTATGATGTTATAATATTTTATTATTATATTATTATATATTATATTATATACAGTCCCTCAAATTAATGTCCAAACATTCTGACCGATCCCAAATACTTTCCATTTCAAAATTTGTCAGTTTGGACATTAACATGTTTGTTATGTAGCTTAATAATAACTTTGCTAAGGAAGTAATTTGTTTTTGAATAAGAAAGTGATCTGTCTAATTCTTAAATAAATAACTTGTTTCATTGTCTATGAAACAAGTCAAACATTTTCAACCACGTGTGAAGAATAATAATTTTGTTTTCTAAAGGTCACCCTTGAGTTGAAACAACAAAAGTAGAATAAACTGAAGGAAGAATAAATTATTCTTATCACGTATACTCTTTTGAAAGAGAAACATGCGTTTATCAGTCCCTCCTCAAATTATAAAATAATAACTTTGCTAGCTTGCAAAGATATAATTTCGAATTTAAATCTTTATTCTATATATCTTTGCAAGCTAGCAAAGTTATTATTAAGCTTAATAATAACAAACATGTTAATGTCCAAACTGACAAATTTTGAAATGGAAAGTATTTGGGATCGGTCAGAATGTTTGGACATTAATTTGAGGGACTGTACGTTATACAATGATGTATATTTTTTAATATATTAATATTATAATATTGGTATATTAATAATAATAACAATATAAGAATATTTACATTATTATAAAAATTATTATTCATTATATAGTATTATATATGTTTATATAACTTAATACATATAATAATATAATATAATATAATATAATATAATATAAATTAAAATAAATAAATAGATATACTGAAATATTAACATGCAATTTAATATGTATTTTTCCGCATAATTTAATGTATATTCAATAATAATATATATTTTTAATAATATATAAATTATTATATATTATAATAGTAATTATTATTATTATTTATAATTACTATATGTTATATTATTATATTTATTATTATTTATTTATGCATTTATTTTTATTGATTCATTATGCAATAATTAAATATTATCATTTTTTAAAATAAATTTTTGTTAATGAGTATAATTTTTAATATTTAATTTTGTTTTTATATATGCATTTTGTTTATTGATTTACTATAAGGTAACAAAATATTATCATTTCACACAATTCTTGCCAATGGAGCTAATTTTTAATATTTAATATTACTTAAAGGTTATACTTTAATAATTAAAATAAAATATGTATCATTAATGAATCACAATATCAGTAAGAACATTTTGGTTTTTGACATTCTCATTATTTATTGACAAGTTCAATATTTACCAATTCCTTGTCCCTTTTTGACGTGTTTGATTTAAGAAAAAAAAAAAAATAAAGATAGAAATTTCAAAATAAGTTAATGTAAAATGTATTAAGTAAACAGTGTCTTTGTCTCTCTGTATTATTTAACAGCGCTATAAGAATGTCCTTTTAAATACGATATTTGAAATGTATCGTTATAAATCTAACGGAATTTTCATCAAAGTTTTTTTCTCATTTTAATATTCACGTGAATTTTTTATTTATTTATTTATTTATTTATTTATTTATTGAAGGAAGGAAGGAAGGAAGGAAACATTATTTGCACTGTCTTAGAATTCACTACAACAGTTGAAAAAAATATCTCAAAATATAAAATAATTATCTCACGCAAATATATTTTCAAATTTAAGTTGTTTTGCCTACTATTAATTATTTGCGCCATTTTAAATATGACGTACTTTCCTCCATTTATGACTTTTAACACATAATAATGAATTTATTAATTATTTTTTTCTCTTTTAAAAATTTACATGCAAATATATTTTTTATGGTATGATTTTCAATATTTTTCTGTTTTTAACACGAAAAAATTTTATTCTAATTTGAAATTTATTTTCTGTTTATAATAGTAACGTGTAAATAAATTTTTAATTTGTAGGAAATATTATTTTTACTGTTTTTAAAATTGACAACATTTTAAATTAATACTCTCTTTTAAAATATGTAGAAAAATGCCTCCCGAAATGCTGAAAATTTGAATTTAAAATAGGAATAACGCTTTTGAAAAATGGGCAAAAATATAAATGCAGTCTGCACACTTGTAATGTATAAAATGATTAATATCTATGTATTTTTTTTTTTACTCGTATTTTTTTTTATGGAATAATTTTGACCAAATTTATCATTAAATCTCTCTTAAAATAATTATTTGACTTAAAAATTTTCTTCAACAGCATGTTTATGAACATTTCGCGATAATACTACCAATTTTCATGTTTTTGTATGCAACAGTTTTCTTAATATTAATAAAGTATAACCACTGTCATATATATATATATATATATATATATATATAATATCATTGTTAGCATTTTTTTTAGAATAGAGCGATACGACGGCAAAAAAATCGAAAATGTACGATGGTTAGAAGATTTAAAAATTGTAATAGTGAAAATTGCAAAGCTATAATTTCATCGGGAAATGCTGCCATTCGCAAAATGACGTCATTGTTAAACACAGATACGTTTGTCCTTTATAATACTGAAATTGATAGATAGGATAGATATCGAATATTTTAGTAAAACTAACAATATTTATTAAAATGAAAGAAGATAACTTGATCAAATAAAATCCTACAATGAAAATTAATGAAATTTGTATAAAGCATCACTCTGGAATCTAAAGTAAAATAATTTTCAATTCATTGAATACAAAAGTTAATGATTCCGTTTAAGAAATATGCAATAGCAAATACTTTTTATTGCTTAAAAAAGAAAAATAATTACTTGACGTGACCAAAAAAATCTGAACAATTCTCTAGTACAGCACTTCCCTATCTTTTTTCTTCCACGTACTCCTTTCTTAGTCTTTTCATTTCGGAGCACCCCCATTTCTTAGAAACACGCAACCCCCCCCCACCCCCCACCCTCTCTCTAACTAAACTCAAATAGATAATGCAAACATGCCTTTTTACATTGGAAATTTTCTCATTTCAGTCATTTGATAAATCAATACAAATTACATTGCCATTTCTAACATTTTTGTGACTGCACCATTACCGATATTGTTTCCCGGTAGTCTCTGTCAGCAGACCCGATACGTAGACGTATATGTACTAGTTTGAAAACCGCTGCTCTAAGATTTTTGGCGAAAGAAATTGCGATTCTAAAAATCTCCACCCTTCTACTTTATAAGACTGCGGGACATATGCAGAGAATCTAAAATGAATGTGACCTTCAACTTGCTATTTCTCTTATTCGGAAAATGAGCGTGAAAATGAGCGTGAATGAAACGTTACTTCATTCCGAAAACATCCATTCGCTAAAGTTAATCCCATTGAAACAATTTTAAGATATCTCGTTTGCATTTCAGTGTTTTTAAACATTTATTTTTCTTTTTGCACTGGCTACGAAGCTTGTTTTTGATTTTTTGCATTTTGTGTACTAATTTCTTTTTATCAAGGTACTTATATTTTCGAAGCCAGGGTCAAAATAAAAGTATCTTTATTAAACACAAACAAGAAAGAAACTGTACAGAGTGGGATAACTTATGACATACATGTTATAGAGTTCAAATCTTGATAGTTTGAACGAGGGAACGGGGTGGATGTTTTCTTCACGAATTCAAATTACTAATTTTTCAAGCAAATTCGAGAATAAAAATATCGATTTATTAAAGTAAAAACTTTTGCCTCTTTAAACTTAAAATAGTATATAAATTGCCATTGCTTCCAATGGTTTTGACGCCACTATCAAGCTCATTTTACTTCTTTCTAAGAAATTTGAAAAGCAATAGTTTCATCAAATGATTGAGATGACGTGGATGCAATACACTGGGAGAGAATCGTTTGTTTATAAGGTACCCTGGGGTAATAACGCCACGTTAAGGTTCTACCAATTTTCACGGCTTAGTTTTAGATTGTATTTTTCAAACAAATGTATGATTTGATACAGCAACTCATTGACTATCTATATAAAAAAAATAATTTAATAGATATGTATTCATAAAAAGTAATGGCGTGATTTCTTGACCAATGCTATTTGGCGTTATTACCCACCTATATGGGCAATAACGCCATGCAAACAAAACTATGAAATAAGATGGAATAATTGCATGTAGATTGCTCAATTCTAAAAATACAAACTCTACAAACTTAGAAATTGACAAATTGCATTCTAAGCTATTGAAAATGTTCAATTTTTTTGTGAAAGTGTAAGAAAAATAAAGGTGTGGTGTGTGTGTGTGGGGGGGGGAGAGGCAAAAGAATACAGACCGTGAGCTTCTTTTTGCTTAAAAAGGACCGCTTAAGTAGAACTATTAGAAACATTGCAGAGTTTTAACTGTGTTTATTTGAATCAGTATTTAGGATGAAGCTCGGCCACTGTAGGGAATCAACCCGGGTATTAATGCCAAGGATTGGCGTTATTACCCCGTTATAGTTATTGCGCTGTACATTTTAAATTACAAATTATCTCGAGAAGATAGCCAAAATCTTCAACAACATTCTGAAAGTCCATGAAATGTACTACAAATTTATATAATCAACGAAGTGTTTCCGGATAAAAAAAATAGTCTTCACATTACAAAACGTATCTCGAAAATTTTAGATCAAGCGTTAATTTTAGTGTCTTTGATAAACAATAAGACCTAAAAATGAAACAAATTAACTTCAAGCTGTTTTTTGCGGTTTATATGACTCAAAACCCTTCTGCGCAGAGCACATGGGTGTCATTTACTTGATTATTTCATAATTATGCAAAATATAAGCACTTGGCGTTATTACCTCGCCTGGCGTTATTACCCCAGGGTACCTTACAATAAAAAAAAAACAGCAAAATTTCATGTAACCGAGGAAGGTTACATGAGTTTTTGCTGTTATCGTTACAAAGTAGAGCCCGTCGAATTTCGACGAAAGAAAATATTTAAGAAGGAACTGTTTCATTGATTTATAATAAACATAAAAAAATTAGTTACAAGAAAGAATTCACTTTATATTGGTAAGTATAACTCTTAAACAAATTATATTTAACCAAAAGTTAACAAAATACTACTTCTATAAAATTCAGTTGTAGAAATTATAAAAATTAAACAGAGTGCAAATAAAGGGTCTGTTGTTATGAAAAAAATATCAAATAAGGCTCTTATGCTAGGTATTCGAAAATGAAAAACAGCAAAAATTTATTTCTCTTTCACTCAGTCGTAGATTCCCCCCCACCCCCATCATGAAATCTAAATCCGACATCATTTTCACCATATCAAAATTTACATATGTTCCTTTCATGTTTCTATTCATCTTTTTTTTTTTTTAAAGGTATTTTAATTTGATTATTTTGAAATCATTTTAATTCAAAATTTGAAATCTGTATGCCATTAGCTGAAGCAGATACTAAACTATTCATATTCCTTTAAGTGTAAATGAAACCAAAATTCAAGGAGTTTTATAACAGACGTATTCTTAACACAACACATTATTTTAATTTAACAAATTTTCACTTTCAGTGGGAAAATAGCAAGGTAAAGATACAGTAATCTGCTTTTTTTCAGCCTTTAACCCCTTGCTTTTAATAGGTATGGAGTGATTCTGTTGCCACAATTAGAAAAACGGTATTAAAAACTATAAAACAATTAATATTTTAAAAACAAATTAAAATACAGATTTCAAACAAATTGCATTTAAAAGCATATTTTTTTCTCTATACGCTGGTGTAAAAATTGAAAATGTGGGATGTTTAGAAATAAAAAAAAATTGCAAAACCGAAATTTTTCAGTGCTGCCATTCGCAAAACGACGTATGCGTTACGCACAGATACGTTTTGCTTTTATAATATAGACATGAGCAGTTCTTGGAATTTAAGTTTGCGAGAAAAATCTTGGTAACTTTGCAGTTCTCTTTTACAGTGCAAAAGCGATTACTTCTTAGGTGCGTTCGTAATTATGTACACTCTACAAAAAATTTGGAAAATTACAAAAAATTTTCTAGTAGAATTATATTCTAAGAAAGTTTTATGTAATGGCAACAACAAAATTCATAAAACTGATGCATATTTGCAGTTTGAAAAAAAAGATTAAGGTTACTAAAATTTTTTTGAAAAATCGTATGCCCAGAAATTTTTGAGTAAGGATAACGAGGATTATAGATAAAATTGTAGTAAAATTACCAAAATTTTAGTAGATTCTTTTGTAAAGTTACATATGTCTCTAGTTTAGCTTACAAGTTTTGTAGATTGACATCATTTTTTTGTACAGTGTTCAGATAAAATTTTAGTAAGCATAAGAGATTTCGGTAAATTTAGATTACTAAGGTTACAGATTTTCTTTTTTTTTTTTCTTTTTTTTTTTTTTTTACATTGTAAATTTGTAACACCTATAGTCGTCGTTCAATCCATCAGTCTGTCTGTCCGCATCTAACAGAGCAAAAACTTCCGAACCGAATCATTTAAAACTTACTTAATACTAACATTTTTCTAGTAATTTTGTATTCCAAGAACTTTTCATATAACGATAATTGCAAAATTTCATGTAACCGAGGAAGAATACATGAGTTTTCGCTGTTCTGTTACTGTTATATGAAAACTTCTTGGAATACAAGTCTTCTAGAAAAATAATTCTTCACAGTTTTTTTGTTTTTTCAGTATATGAAAATCGAATGCATTGTTTAATTACGAGCAAAATCAAAAGTATTCCGTTACATTACGGCTAAAGGGAAAAAATAGTTTCAAGTGCATTTCAATGATGTTGCACTCTTTAGAAAAAAATTAAACTGATGTGCATTTCAATGGTGTTACACTCTTTAGAAAAAAAAATTAAATTGATATGGATCTATGAAGTATATACTAAAATAAACATTCTGGACAATCTGTGGTGCAAAGAATATTTGTTATTAATTTACAGGATTGCACAACAGTAGTCCATTTCATAATGGTATAGAGAGAAATATTGCTTGGGGCGCTTTTTAAGGCCCCTGTCCTCGCTCGAGGAAACGCTCGAGAGCTAATGCTATTCCTATGGGGAAGCATTTTTCTAATAACTCTTTTGCATTTTGACATTTTTGAATATATATATATTTTTTTTGCATTGGATATATGAGGTGCATGCCGAAAGCGCACTTTTTTTACTTTTTCGACTTTGGTTGCAGATATATTTTTAAAAAAATATGTTCGGTTTCGAAACCGGTTTTGAAAGTGAAACTAACTTTGTAAAAAATATCTGCGACCAAAATAGAAAAAGTAAAAAAGGTGCGCTGTTGGCATGCACCTCAGCTATCCAATGCAAAAAAAAATTATTCAAAAATGTCAAAATGCGAAAGAGTTATTAGAAAAATGCTTCCCCATAGGAATAGCATTAGCTCGCGAGCGTTTTCTCGAGCGAGGACAGAGGCCTTAATAATATTAAATTATGTCACATTTTGAAATTGATATATGTTGCTGGGGTTTACTAAAATTATTTCCTGTATAACTGAAAGCAGATTGTATTTACAGGAATACACAAACTATTTTGGATATTCTACTGTATCCGAAGTACAATATACTATTATCGCAAAATCTGAATATTTTAAAACATCCTTAGAGTATTAACGCACCCCATTCGCTACGCTTGACGTGCAATTTCTAACTTTCTTATTCTATTTCGCACTTTAGTTTGAAAACAAAAATCTTTTGGATAAGCTTTGACAACATTTGCAAGATAAATGTACTACAAAATATAGTTTTTTTAAATAGTGATGCGAATAGAATATGAAATTAGTCTCCTGTGGCTGCTCTGCAATTAATGGTTATGCATTAATAATAAATATACATTAGATGTTTATTATTAATGCATTTATACATTATACATACAATTTATTATAATACATTGACATATGACTTCAAGAATGTGAATACAGCCTTCAAATTCACATTTCTCGTAAATTTTGAATCTCATAAAAAAACAACAGTGAGTATCACTGCTTAGCAGATAACAATCGATAAATCTTCGGGAGATACTCATTCTGCCATATATTATTTTTAGAATACTTTATTGCTCGAAAGCCTTTATTATTAAATCTCATTTATAAAAGAAAATGCTGCATTTTACCATACATATGGAAATTTATAATAATTTTGTTCACCATTCCAAAAAAGCTCCTTTTAGAACAGGAAATCTCATGAATAAATCGTTTATTTACATAATTCCATTAAAAAAAAAAAAAAAAAAAAAAAAAAAACTTTTTAAATTTGTGCAATTTGATGATCTATTGTTATTTGCTAAATAGATTATTATTTAATTTTATGCTTTCGCTATGTAGCCCTTTTTTTAATGCCAAATTCAGCATTTTAAAATTATTTTTTATTTATTCGTTTGAAATATTTTACATTTCAAGTTCTTGCAGCCAAAGAAGCTACACTTTTAATTTTGGCATTTAAATCTTCCTTCTTGTTTGTTTATGCGAAAGAAGAGAGAGAGAGAGAGAGGAAAAAAAAAAAAAAAAAAAGAAAAAAAAAGAAATAAAACAGCATTTTAATACTATAATTTGTAATATTATTAGTCATTATTTAAATTATTAAATAAATAGTTAAATTAAATTTATATTCAAAAATGTTATTCATAAATTAGTGATAATGATTTGATATTCCCAAATATTTAATGAATGGATGCTCTTTTGTCCATCGTCATAAGCATTTTAAAATTTTACTTCATCCTACACCTGAGATATTTTTTACTTTGTAATTTATTGTTATTGTATTCTGTACATTGAAACATAAAACCCTTAGGAAAACATGATTCTAAAATTTATTTCAGAATTGATTAATCCTAGAATCTTGCCTGTTTAAAAATATAAACGTATTAAGTAAGTACTAAAAAATTTTTCATACTAATTTTGTGACTAATTGGAAGATTTTCTTTTTCTTTTTACTATTTGGAAATAAATAAGTAAAATTATAACATTATTCTCTTATTCTCATCTATCTCATATCGGAAAAGAAGGGGACAATTCTGTTTTCCCAAACCAAAATGAATACTGTCTGCGCTATCTAACCTTGAACAGAATGACCCCGACCATTATGCCCAACTACCCCCAACAGAGGACCCCCCCCCCCCCCCAACTCACCGGACCTCAGCTGCAATTGGCGATTTTATCTTCAGGCGATTTTTGTGTGTAGAGTAAAGCTGACTCTGCATTTTTTAAGATGTGGAAAGACAGATGTAAACAACCGATTCTTTGACGGAGCCGGAGCTAAGGTAAGAAAGCATGATTGTTTTCATTACAATAATATTTTTTAAAGAAATAATATCTTTATGTATTGTGATTTAAATAAGGTCAGTGGCGTCAACTTTTGTAAAATATTAGGTAGACTCAAACTCAAAACCATTTTTGGGAGAAAATTTTTAGGTGATTCTACAATTTCGCTCGCTTTGAAAGGCTGGGGAAAAACGAATATTTAAGTTATAATAAGTTAGACTTTTTTAGAGTAGAATATAAAGTTGAGAATTTATTTCATTATATTCCCATGGAGTCTTTATTTTACGGAATCTAATATTTATTATTTGTGTCAAGAATTTAACTATAAATCTGGCGATATATATATATATATATATATATATATATATATATATATATATATATATATAATACATATTAAATCAGTTTAAGGTTATTAATACTTCTATGGAAAAAGCTAATAATTTTCGTATAACAGATTTTTAATAAAATTTAAAATGGGAGTAAAAAAAATCTTAATTGATTCAGATAAAACCAGCTCTTATAGAAAAATAAAATTAAAGATTCCTCAAAAGCGGCCACATAAAGTTATTAAACTGGGTTTATCTCTAAGCTTTATTTAGTTTTTGTTGGCGAAATTATTACTTACAAATCTACCTCTGCCTGTAAGCTGTGTTAGCAAGGATTTTTTAAATTCATTTTTATTTAGGATATGAATTGATTGGCGGGGAGATGCAAATATACATATATACATACGTATTGTTTATTGCCGAAACGTCAGTGAAGGCTTACTTTGGAGACACGAAATTTTTTGGTTTCCGTCTGTCAGCCAGTCTGTCAGTCAGTCAGTCTGTCAGTCAGTCTATCAGTCAGTCTGTCTGTTCCGCGATAAATAACGCAAAAAACATCCAATTGGCTTGAAATTAAGTGGGTATGTTAGTGAGGCACTGGGATTAAGCTGTATAGTTTTTTGTTAGATTTGATTTATTCGTTCGAAAAATATAGAATATTTTATTTTACGCAATAATTCTTTTCTATGGCAAATCCAACGATTTTCAATTTTTTTTTTACTTGCGAGTAAATGACACATTTCATTAATGGAATTATGATAAATGGACGTTGAAATTTACCGGTTAACTTGTTCATATTGTTTTGAAATTTTGTCTACTCATTTGTCAGATTTTTAAAGTTGTGTGTTCCAATTAAAAAGTAAAGTGGTGTAAAGTTTATGTGTTCCAATAATATAAACTAATTTGTTTCAGAGATTTAATTATTTAAAATGTATTTATTTCATTTTCTTTATTTTCTCTTAATGGTTACTAAGCAACCATTCATCTTAATCCTTATTATATTTTAATGCTATAAATTTGAAAGCATGTACGAAAATTTCAATGAAGTCCGCGTCAAAATACAAGATGAATTAATTAATGTCTTTGTATCTTTGCGGATAAATATAACATGAATCACGGTAAAAAGCGTCCCCGGAAAAAAGCGCCCGGAAAAAAGCGTCCCGGAAAAAAGCGTCCTGGAAAAAAGCGTCCCCGGAAAAAAACGCACCGGAAAAAAGCGTCCCTTTTTACAAATCACTTATTTAAATAAGTCTGATAATAGTACACATGGTTAATCTTAGAATATAAACACTAGAATGAGACGGTTTTATGAAATTTAAGTCTTTGCTCTATCGGGATTCAGCTGAGCGGGGGGCTTTAAAAGTTATCTCAAAACCTGTCATTGCTTTAATGAAAAAAAATTGTAAGGTACGAAGAACTAGATAATAAACTTTAGGTACTTAAATGATTTTTTTTTATTCAGTCTCCCTTGTTCTCCTGTGGAGTGGGGCGGGGGGAGGGGAGAGGGTATCTATAAACTTTGAAATATATCTCTTATATTTATTTTTTAAATATTATTTATAATTTGATTATTTTTATTATAAAATTACATATTAATATTTTATTATATTTTATATTACATTTATATATTTATATTTATAGAATATATAACATAATATATAATAATAAATATATTAATATAATATAATAATAATACAGAATAAAAAATTTATAATAAATAAGTAAAAAATTAATAATACATAAATATAAATTAAATATAAAATTAAAAATAAAAGTAATTAAATATTAAAAATTATACTTATTAACAAAAGTTTATTTAAAAATGATAATATTTTATTAACTCATAGTAAATCAATAAAAATAAATGTATTAATAAATAAAATTAAATATTAAAAATCTAGTTTCATCAACAAGAATTAATTTTAAAAATGATAATATTTTATTAACTTATAGGACATAATAAAAATAAGTGTATAAATATATAAAATTAAATATTAACAAATCTACACATTAACAAGAATTTATTTAAAAAATGATATTTTATCACCCGCCATTACTGATACTATCGTCATATACCTCCAGCAATATCGTTACGTATCCCCAAGGGTACGCGTATTAAAGGTTGGGAACCGCTGTCCTACGAGAATGATATAAATGAGACATTTGTTGCCACTTTAGTTTTTATCATTTATTTATCCACAAGTTCAATATTTATCAATTCCTTGTCACTTTTTTCTGATCACTTTTTGCGCTCTTGTTTTTCCAGTCACTTTTTTCCTTAAATTCTAAAAAACATTCTGAAAAAATGTTATCGTCTAAAGCAATGATAGATTTGGAGTTTGTAGGCTCCCCCCCCCCCCCTCGCCTCCACAGAAGAACAAGGGTGGCTGAATGAAAAATATATATATGAGTTGATATTACTATGAGTTAATAAAATATTATCATTTTTAAATAAATTTTTGTTAATGAGTATAATATTTAATATTTAATAATATTTATTTGTAATTTTTTTTATTTTTTTTATTTAATTTATAATTATGTATTATTTATTTATTATAAATTATTTATTATTAATTATTATTATTATTATTATTATTATTAATCTATTAATTATATTATTAATTATTTACCATTAATATATTATATTAATATATTAATAATTAATATGTATTATATAAGTATAAATATATAATATAAAATGTAATAAAATATTAATATGTAATTTGATAATAATAATAAAAATAATAATTATATAATATATAAATTAATTATGTATAATTTAAATTATACTCCTCCCCCTAAATATATCCCCCCTCCCCCCCCCAACCACCACCACAGAAGAACAAGGGAGACTGAATTTAAAGAAATCATTTAAGTACCTAGTGTTTATTATCTTATTTTTCGTATCCTACAATTTTTTTTTCATTGAGGCAATAACAGGTTTGAGATAACTTTTAAAGCCCCCCCCCCCCCCACCTTCGCCCATCTCAGTCCCGAGAGAGCAAGGATGCTCAAATTTCATAAAACCGTCTCACTCTAGTGTTTATATTCTAAGATTAACCATGTGTACTATTATCAGACTTATTTAAATATGTGATTTGTAAAAAGGGACGCTTTTTTCCGGTGCGCTTTTTTCCAGGAACGCTTTTTTCCGAGGACGCTTTTTTCCGGGGCGTTTTTTTCCGTGCGCTTTTTTCCGGTGCGCTTTTTTCCGCCTACCATATAGCCCAGAAAAGAATATAGGCTACGTTTTAGTAATTTTATTCAAATATTTTCCTTAATAATTCAAAATTTCCTTCTTTTTCATACAGAATCAAGAGCGATTTTTTAGATAAAATTTAACCAATTTCCTTTGTCGTTGCCAAAAAAAAAAAAAAAAAAAAAAAAAAATCTGGAATAATTTTTTAACGGCAATAAGTTTCAATTGAGCAATTTCCATCCGAAAAATTAAACTAAGAAAAAATAAATATGACGTCAGTATTAAAATAAAAATAAAAATAGTACTTTGTTAAATATTAAACATGGAAATTTGTTTAAGAATAAGAATTTTTCTGACAGAGATGGGGGCATAATTAGAAGTAAAAGAAATAAAAAATAATTATATTTTTAACAAATATTTCAATTGGTAAAATTTGACGTCATAATTGAAATAAAACAGGTATTTTATAGTTGTCGTTAAAAATACTAGAAACATGGACAGCAATAACTCATGAATAATGACGTCATTGCCGAAACTTCAGTGAAGGCTTATTTTGGCGACACAAAATTTATTGTTTTCCATCTCGCAGTCTGTTCTTCTGTCTATCTGTCAGTCACCGATAACTGCCACAAAATGCAATCAAAACTTCTTTTTTTCTTAAACAAAATTGAAAAAACCCTAGATTACTGAGTTTACACTTTCAACAGTTCCTGATACATCAGATTTAGGTGTTTTTGGTGGGCAGGTATCTAGAAGTATGAGGATAATAAAAAATGCTTATTAAGACTGTCACTTATCCTTATAAATCAAAATGTAGAAAGAAATACAAGATATACAATAATCATTAGCAGATTGATAGAAGGTTAGAAATTTAAAGTTAATGAGACTACGGGGGGTTGAAGCCCCCCTGAAGAAATCTACTGTGGTATAATAAAAAAACAAAAATAATAAATCATGAATTTTTCAGTATATCCTAACATAACTAAATCTTTAATTTAACGGCTTTTGATGGCTTCAAATTTCTTATTCTTATTTTACTCTTATAAATAATTACGTAATTCGAAAATTTTAAATTAGAGTTTCCAGGAAGTTGAATATTATGCTAAGTGTGTTTAAAAAAAAAAAAAGATGTGAAAAGCTTACGTTGAGGCTCTTGATCTGCAGATTTACTAGTTTAAAGTACATTTCTTTATCATTTTTTATTTGATATTTATTTTTATTTCTTTCTTTTCATATATGCCTAATGACAAGCTTCAGAAACACGGGATACCTGGCAAATTGTTTCACAGTTGTTTCTCCAAATTTTAGGTATGTAAAATTTAAGTATTAGATCTTATATAATTCTTATATAATCAGGCATGAGATTCTTCAGACTTTAGTCTGAATTTCAGACTTTTCTTCAATTTTTAAAGAAATTTCACCAATTAAATTTTTGGGAATTTTTTTTATTTTTTCTTTATTTTTTTACTTTTGTTTTTGTACTTTGATATAATAGTCCATTTTTTCTGAATTTCTTTTAATATTCTGAATTTTTAATATTTTCCCATAGTATTACTAATTTATCTTTTAAATAACACTTTAAAAATTTTTATTTATTATTATTCCTTAAATCATTATTCTTAGTGGTTGGCTTGTTGCACCTTTAACAATCAATTATGATCAATTTAATTCCTTAAAAACTTATATTTGTTAAAAAAAAATCTGTTTTATTATATATTTAATGTGGTTGCAATTATTTTGTTTCAAGAAAAGTATCTACTATTTGTAAAATTACTATTAAAAAATATTCATGTCAGTGGTTTTATTAATGTTCTGTATCTTGGTAAAATAGACTTTTCACTGCAGTAAGTAAATATTTCTGCCTAATTCTTTCTAACAGTTTCTTTTTAATTTGCTTAAAGCTAAATTGTATGTAATATATAAATTTTAATAGCAATTATAATATTTATTCTGCTTGAAATTCATAAGTATTATTGCTCAAATGTCGTTCGCACAGTTTTCAGATTTTTTACTTTTTTGTCAATCTCATCCCTGTATATAATAGATCTTATAAGTATCAAATCTTAGAATCTCCTCTTTTTTATCGCCTTTTCAATTTGTCAGTTTTTGTAAACACAGTTAGATGTGCTAGTAATGGACACCTTTAAAGGTTTTTGGTTCATAAAAAAAAATAAGCACTGAAAATTTTTCTTTAATTTTTTAGGTGCATTCGTAATTATGTAAATACGTAGCACCTATTGTTGTCGCTCAGTCCGTCCGTCCGTCTGTCCGCATATAACAACGCAAAAACTACCCAACCGAATCGTTTGAAATTTAAAATACATAATTACAACATAATTTTGTCGAGTCATTTCAAATTTTATGAAAATCGGATAGATAGATCAATTACAGGGACATTCAAAAGGATTCCGTTACATTACGGTCAATAGGGAAAAAAGTTCAAAATGCATTTTAATCGTTTGAAATTTAAAACATATAATTATTGCGTAATTTTGTCGAGTCATTTCAAATGTTATGAAAATCGGATGCATAGATCAATTACAGGGACAATTCAATTTATAATAGTAATGATAAGGTACCCTGGGGTAATAACGCCACGTTAAGGTTCTACCAATTTTCACGGTTTAGTTTTAGATTGTATTTTTCAAACAAATATAGGATCTGATACAGCAACTCATTGACTATCTATATAAAATAAAATAATTTAACAGATATGTATTCATAAAATGTAATGGCGTTTTTTCTTGACCAATGCTATTTGGCGTTAATACCCACCTATATGGGTAATAACGCCATGCAAACAAAACTATAAAATAAGATGGAATAATGGCATGTATATTGCCCAATTCTAAAAATACAAACTCTACAGCTCTAAAAATTGACAAATTGCAATCTAAGCTATTGAAAATGTACAATTTTTTTTGTGACTCTGAAAGAAAAAGAAAGCTGTGGTGGTGGCGGGGGGAGGAGGCAAAAGAATAACAGATTCTAAGCTACGTTTTGCTTAAAAATGACCATTTAAATAGAATTATTAGAAACATTGCACGGATAATTTGAATCAGTATTTATATTCCCATGTATGCATTCTATGCGATAGAAAATATTGATTTTTTTGTGAAAGTGAAAGAAAAAGGAGTGAGGGGGAGCTTCAACATAATATAACACCCTGTGTCTCTCTTTGCTTAAAAAGTCCCGCTTAAATATGATTATAACAAACATTGCATGGTTTTAACCATTCATAATGTAATATTTTAATCATGTGAAGTTTTATAATAACTAGAGTTATATGTAATATATATTTTTGTTAAACCTTAACTGCTGTTAGCGTCTCACATACCGCTGAGTTTTTCAAGTTTCAGAGTTTAACTTGCAATTTTTAGTTTAACTATAGATACCGGGAAAATTTTGTTTCATTTGGAGTCCTATTACTATCTCCAGAAACTTTTGAATAGCTGAATTTTATTTATAATAGTCCTGTATATAAGGTTCAATAACAAAATAATATTGTAAAAGTTAATTTAACATTTTATTCATCGTTAGATTAAGCGGTCTGACAGGCCGCTCACAGTAAATTATGCGACAATTTTTGTCACAGCAGTTAAGGGTTAATACTATTATAGTAATCTAGTAAATAGTTTTTAACCCATAACTCCACACTAATGCGGATTCTCCAAACCTACAGTTAAATTGTCGACGTTTTAAAGAGCATGCTTTAATAAATTTTTAATAAATTGAATAAAATTTTTGATTAAAAAATATTATCCCAAAGAGATCTCTTATTCAAATTTATACATAATTCATATGGTTATATATCATTAACTCTATATTAGCAACAAAATTAACCTTTAACTGCTGTTAGCAATCTGACTGAACACTGTACCCCCTCCCTCCCCCCAAAAAAATAGCGTTTAACTTGTATTTTCCAGTTTAACAATAGTTACAACTGAAATTCTCTTTCGAGTGGAGTTCTCGTAATATTGTTGGAGTTCTCATAATATTGTTAGAAATATTTTAATAGATTAAATTTAATTAGAATTAATTCTGTACAAAAAGTTTAGCGCAGGAACAGTATTCTATGATTTTTAATCATGGATCGCATTTTAACCTTTAACTAATGATACCGGTCTCGTAGACCACTATTTTTCTTTTAATTTTTTAGTTTAACTTGTAATTTTCAGTTTAACTGTAAACACTACCGAAATTTTGTTTAATTTGGAATTTTAGTACTATCACCAGAGACTAAATAGGTGAATATTAAGTATAATACTCTTGTAAAAAGTTTAGTACAAAAACACAATCCTATGAGTTATTCCCGCCTTTTATTCATCTTTCAATTTTGTGGTCTCACAAACCGCATCACATTCATACGTTACAATTTCTGTCACATCAGTTAAAGGTTAAATTTATAAAGTTTTGAAAAACCGAACGCTGAGAAAGCGGACAGTTAAAATTTCGAACTCAATTGAACAATCCAGTGGAAATTTAATAGAAACCTGATTTTGAAGATGTTCGAATTTGAATCTCGAAAACATTTTGATATAGTTTTATTTACAAGAGTTAAAAATTATTTTTTACATCAGTAAAAAAAGAAAAATAATAATAATATAATAAAAAATAAAATAGAGAGATTATTTTTAAGTATTGGGCACCGCCCCCCCCCCTTAATCTTACCATTTCAATAATGATGATAATGCTGTCCCATATTAATATATAAACCCCCTTCGGATATAGTTCGGCCACTGTTGGGAATCAACCGGGGTAATAACGCCAATCCCTGGCGTTATTACCCCGGGATACTTATTGCGCAGTAAATCCTAAACTACAAATTAGCTCGAGAAGATATCCAAAATCTTTTACAACAATTTGAAAGTACATGAAATACACTACAAATTTATATAATAAACAAAGTATTTCTGGATAAAAAATATAGTCTTCAGATCAAAAACCTTATCTCGCAAATTTTAGATCAAGCGTTAATTTTAGTTGCTGGTAAAAACAATAAGACCTAAAAATGAAACAAATTAACTTGAAGCTGTTTTTTGCGATTTATATGATTCAAAACCCTTCTGCGCAGAGCACATGGGTGTCATTTACCTGATTATTTCATAATTATGCAAAATATAAGCACTTGGCGTTATTACCCCGCCTGGCGTTATTACCCCAGGGTACCTTACTAGCAAATCTGCATATCAGATTCTGTGTTCTCGTCAGTTATGCCGTTTTATTTAGAAATTACTTTAAATATTCAACCCGTAGTATCATTTCTTACATATTTGTAATACAAATTACTACAAGTTTTAGGGAGTTTAATTGTTAAAAATACAAAATAATAGGGAATATAAATCTAGGAAATAAGTGATAGAGAAAACAAAAAACGGAAATAGTGACACAGGAAAAAAATGACAAGGAGGAGGCAAGCGGTTGTCAGCAGGGGTGCGCATTCCTTTGGGGATATGTAGCGGGTCTGCTGGGGACAAATGACAATAATATCAATAATGGTGGTAATCTCAAAAATGTTAGAAATGACAATGCAATTTTTATTGTTTTATTATATCGTCGAGAAAAGATAATTACTGATGAAAAAAATGATATATTTAGGGATGAGATTTCCGCGTTTTTGAATACCAGTATTATTTTAGAGAAAATCTTGTTCTCTTAAATCGCAAAACTGTTCGATTAAACGAAACAACGTTTTCTCTAACAAAATACTGGTGTGCAAAAACGCGGAAATCTCATCCCTAGATATATTATTAATATTATGCATTGTATTATTACATTATATTATATTAATATATTAATTATTGTATACTATGTATATTTCAACATATAAATATATAATAAATAATATTAAATTATACATTATATATATATATATATATATATATATTATACATCGAGTTATTTATATTTATATAAATTAATACATATAATATATAATATATATAACATAAATATAATACAAATAATAAAAAATAAATAAATTTAGAAATAAATAATATTTAAAAATAAATTAAAATAATAAATAATATAAAATTATATAAATATAATAAAAAATTGATATATAATTTAATGTATAACTAATGTATCAATTGATAATTTAATATATAAATTTAATAATATATAGTCTTGTTATTTTTTCCAATAAAATATATAAATTATTATGCATAGTTATTGTTATTCTTATTTATAATTATTATTTATTTATGATCATTTATTTATACATTTAATTTTATTGCTTTATTATGCGTTAATAAATTATTATCATTTATTAAATCAATTCTTGCCCATGAAACTGATTTTTAATATTTTATTTTATTTATTTATGCAATTATTTTATCAATTTACTTAAGCTATAAAGTATATTTTTAAAATCAATTCTTGTTAATGAAACTAATTTTTAATGTTTAATTTAATTCATTTATACATTTAATTTTATTCACTTACTATGAGTTAATAAAATATTTTTTTCTAAATCAATTCTTTTCTTTTTAATAAAACTAATTTTTAATGTTTAATTTTATTCACTTATACATTTATTTTTATTAATTTAATATATTAATAAAATATTATAATTTTTTAAATCAATTCTTGTTAATGAAACTAATTTTTAATGTTTAATTTTATTCATTTATACATTTATTTTCATTCACTTACACTGAGTTAATAAAATATTTTTCTAAATCAATTCTTTTCTTTTTAATAAAATTTTTAATGTTTAATTTTATTCACTTATACATTTATTTTTATTAATTTAGTATGTGTTAATAAAATATTATAATTTTTTAAATCAATTCTTGTTAATGAAACTATAATTTTATTCATTTATACATTTATTTTTATTCACTTACACTGAGTTAATAAAATATTTTTCTAAATTAATTCTTTTCTTTTTAATAAAACTAATTTTTAATGTTTAATTTTATTCACTTATACATTTATTTTATTAATTTAATATGTGTTAATAAAATATTATCATTTTTTAAATCAATTCTTGTCAATAAAACTTATTTTGAATGTTTATTTTATTTATTTTTACATTTATTTTTATTGATTTACTATGAGTTAATAAAGCATTATCATTTTTAAATCTGTTCTTGCCAGTGAAACAAATTTTTAATGTTTAATTTTATTTACTTATACATTTATTTTTATTGATTTACTATAAGTTAATGAAATATTATACTTTTTTAAATTAATTCTTCTCAATAGAACTAATTTTTAATGTTTATTTATTTATGCATTTATTTTTATTGATTACTATGAGTTAAAAATATATTATTTTTTAAAATCGATTCTTGTCATTGAAACTTTTTTTTTATATTAAATTTAGTATTTAATATCTCCTAAGGGTTATAATTTAATAATTAAAATGAAATATTTATTTTAATAACATCAATAAATCACTGATTTTTGATATTCGATTATTTATTCAGAAGTTTAATATTTATCAATCCCTTGTCACTTTTTTCCCTGTCACGTTTTTTTCCAGTAACTTTCTCCCGTTTACCAGGAAATATACGAATCTATGCTCTAATGTTCCTAAACTTTTTTTTTTTCTTGCCTTTCTAAACTCTACTGTCTCAATAATTTCATAGCTCTAATTCGCTGACATTTGGAATTTTAAATCATCTATCTATAATGAAAATAATTATATTAAAATATTGATAATCTTATAATCACAGTAATTAATTTAAAAAGGGAATTATTTCTGTGAAGTATTTGGTTAATTATTGATATCGTAATTGTTATATTTATTTGAAATAACATTTTCATTAGTTTTTTCTCATTAAATTTTGGTTCTAAATACTCATTAAATTTTGGGTCTAAATACTCATTAAAACATTTATATATTACTTTTTGTAGAGTGTCCATTACTGGGACAGAGAGTGCCCATTAAAGGGTTTGAGGATACCTATTACTGTTATATATGTCATTACATAAACAGAGCTCCCAACTTCGACGCCTATTTAAATCACATAAACATGTTTTGAACCACAAAAAAGTTTTAGTAAAATGTATGTCAAATATATTCAATATTATGTATTATTGTTAATTACCTCCTTAGTGTTAATTATCTACAAAAATTTCTGTTTCTAATATGTTTATTCGTTTTTAAATTCGCGTTGTAGTTGGCATCCATGAATAAACAGTTAATCCTGTAAAAATGTAATGTATTTTGCATTAGATTCATGTCTATAAGAAATTTTTAGAGCACCAGTGGAAGGATTATCATATATTTATATGTTTTGAAATGTTTTTCCCCCGTTTAATTCCTATCTAACTATCTAATAAGAAATTAAATTAAGAGCGTAGTATTTACCATGCGCATTATTATATTTATGTACATTAATTTGATTTTTTGGAGTCGGTGCCAGCCAAGCCTAGTTACATGTAATTTTCCAATAGACACACATACAAGTATTTACGAGTTTTTTACGATTTAATATTTTGTTAAAAATGTAACTTTATTAGTTTACGATTTGCATTGGATATTTAATTTTAATTTTGAAATATGCTTGGCTGGCGCCGACTCCAAAAAATCAAATTAATATACATAAATATAATAATGCGCATGGTAAATACTACGCTCTTAATTTAATTTCTTATTATGTACAAAATTTATTTTTTACTTTGCAGTAGTTTTTGAAGTCGGTTCAATTTTTGGTAGAAAAGTTTATTTTTCTCTTTTTAGTTAAAAATGAACGATTTTTTGAAGTCGTTTAATAAAAGCTATAATACGGAAAAAAAAATATTGTAAATTATACATGGATATAAATTTTGTCATGAGTGGGACTTGAACGCACGTTCTCTTTCCAGAACCAGAGCTTAACCCATGAGTAGTAGCGGCTTTTTTTTCAAACATGATTAGTCGCACTCGGTCTATTTGCCGCCATTCCTTTTTGGCCGAAGAAACAGAGGAAAATCGCTGGTGTTACCAGAAGCTCGAAAACGGAGAAATGATGGGGGAAGTATTGCTTGAATGCGCGGAAAAGAAATAAATTACAGAGATAATTACGCATTTACGTTAAGTTTGTAAATGTTAATATGTTTAACATTTAAATAAATGTTTTAAGAACTTTTTTTTTGAAAATTTGTAAAAAGGATAAAAATTACTATATAATCTGATTGACTTTGTAGAGATACAATTAATAATGACTTAAAAGATATTATACGTTACAAATTTGAAATCGTGATGCATATTTTTTTAAATGACAGCAACGTAGTCAGCTTAGTTTTGACGTGGTCTGGTACTTGGAAACATTGAAGTTGGAAAAATGCATCTCATTTTTTTCTTACTATCTCTATATAGATATAAAAAGGGAGATAAAATAACTCTTTCTTTCGAAATTATTAACATAAAAGCAGTAGCTACTTTTCATATATACATATATTTTTCTTTTTCGTTGACTCATTTTTGCATGTCCAGCTTTAGAGATTTGATAATTCGGTATTTTTTCTCAAATGAAAAAACATATATTCACTAAATGAAAAATATATATACATACATATGTATAATAAATTTTTTAATAAATTTTCATCTCCTTCTTTTTTTACAAAGTTTGTAAAAAAGATAAATATTATTGTATAATCTGACTGAAATTATAAAAATACATTCAATAACAAATTAAAAGATGCCTTCAGTTATAAATTTGAAATCGTAATACATATTTTTTGAAAGGACAGCAACGCTCTTAAGTAGGTTATGATGGTGGTCCGGTACTAGGATGCAATTAAAGTTAAAAAAAAAATAAATCTTAAATAATTTTTATTATCATATCTATATAGTTATAAAAAAGGAGATAAAATAATCCTTTCTAGTAACATAAAAGCAGTCGCTACTTTTCAGTTCTTTCTTTCTTTTTTTTTCTTTCTTTTCGTTGATTCGTTTTTGCATGTGAAACTTTAGAGATTTGATAATTTAAGACTTTTACTTAACTTTTTTCTTTTCGATTATTCTTTTAAAACTTTTTTCTAAAATTACGTAACAAAATAGAAAAAAAAAACATAAAAATAGGAATATGGGAACATAGCAAGATTCTCTAAAATTATAAACGTTCATCAATCTCTTAACAAAATAATTTCTCACAAGCATGTTTTACGTTTTGTTATAGATAATTTATTTTGTAGAAAAAAAAAATCCGTGACAATTATTTTAGATTATGTTATATCACTAACCAACCGTCTCCCAAAGTTAAAAAAAAAAAAAAAAAAAAAAAAAAAAAAAAAAAAAAAAGTAAAAAAGAAAGAAAAAAAGCATTTAATAAAAACGTTTTTCATTGTTCTAGAAAACGATAGCTTTCACATTTTGGAAACTAAACAACTTCTAACAACTAGTTTCTAGTTCCCCACAATTTCTCTTATTTTTCTTCATTAAGAGTTTGTCAGTGTTATTGTCCTTTTTTTTTTACATATGTATGTCACATTCATAAATCTAAAGCATGTTCTTTCAAAATATAAGACGAATTTCATTTTTTTTCAATATTTTTTTTTAATAATTTGATAATTTATTTCCACAATGTTTATCATTAAAAAAATATAAGAGGCCACTGTGAGTTTTTAGTGGAAATCCATCGCTAATAAAAATTTTGTAAGTTTTCAAAATTATTAAACCTTCCAAAGCAGCTAAAAAACTCGCGAAGTTTTCTAAACATAAAAAAAAAAAAAAAATACTTGAAAGAATATAGCAGCAGAAAGAGAGAAAGAAAAACAAAACAAAGAAGAAGAAAAAAAGTTAGTGAAACGGCGAATCCACCGCACACTTCCCGGAATTTTACCCCCACAGAATTCGGGGATATGGTAAAGAGGGGGAAAAAATCATGGTCGCATCGCGGTGCATTAGACCAATTTAAACTCCAGAATGCTGTAAAATGCGTAGAAAGGGAAGGAATGACTTGAAGTTTTAGTATACAAAGGTGCGGATACTCAAGGTCAGTTACGTGGAATTTCGTTATCGTAACTTTAAGGGGAAGTGTGTTACAGGAAGAAAAAAAATTCCGGCTGCGAAAAGACCAACTTGCGACTACTCACGGATTAAATCTGGCTCCTTAGACTGATCGGTCATCCTGACTGCACGCCAGTCGGTGAGTTAATTCAAAGCCCATGTTACTTTCAATTTGCGAAAAATCACCAATTTTATTAGTTTTTGCCTTATCACTAAAAATGTACTAAATCAGTTTCAATGAAATGGAAGTGGTACCAATTACAGACTAGACACTTTTATTTAACACAAAAATCAAATTAATCGATTGCATAGTTTCGGAGTAATCGGTGTACATACATAGAAAGAAAATACATATGAGTCGAACTGATAACTTCCTCTTCCTTTTTCTGAAACGGGTTAATAATAAAAATTGTAATACGGAGAAAATTATTGTAATTTACACATTACAGTAAATTATGGCAGGAGTGGGGTTCGAACCTACGCTATCTTCTTCGAGAACCAGCGCTCCAATCCGGCGCCTTAGACCGGTCGGCCATTCTGTTTCACACTGTTTAGCCAACTTATTCAACACGTTTAACTAGCGAAACATCACTAATTTCATTAGTTTTTGCCTAATTACCAAAAAAGTACTGAACCAATTTAGATCAAACGGAAGTGGTACCAATTCGAGAGCATTGTCTTTCATTTATTAAAACAAAAATAACAGAAATCGGTTGCATGGTTCGGTAAACATACATAAAAAAAAAAAAAAAAAAAAAAAAAAAAAAAAAATACGCTTTGAATTGATAACCTCCTCTTCTTTTTGGAAGTCGGTTAAGAAATAGCTTTTTTTTTCAGTTTTCAAACAAAAGCGTTTTTATAAAATATTTTGAAAAAACATGCAACTTTTTCATTCGTCTAACATATTCTTGGTAAAATACAAATAAAACACTAATTAATTAGTGAAAATAGAATTCTAAAAATTATAATCTAAATCTTTCTAAAAAAATGTATGAATATATGTTTTAATATGCTTTTATAATCAAGACCTTTTTCATCTTTTAATTACAACCTGATAGTTTAATTTTTTAAATCATATTTTAGGTGAGTTTAATAATACCAACCTACACATTGATTGATATATTGCCACAGACCTGTAAATCTATTTCAAATTATCTGTTTAGATTAGTTTAATTGAGTTTTGATTTCTTTTATTTAAATCAAAATATTATCGATATCTTAATTTTCCTTTTTTGAATTTCTAAATTATGGTCAACGTAGTAATTTTTAATATTTTTATTATATTGATTTAAATATGAAAATTTACAGTTTTAATCCTTAAAAAAGAGCTTTTAATATTACAAAAAAAACTTCGTAATAGTGCTATCAATTTGAACTTTTAGTTAGCTTTCATTAGAAAAAGTAAAAAGCTACCTATTGCAGCCGTCCGGAGGAAAGCACTTCCAGAAAATTTTGGCATCTTTTCACCGATCATGGACATATATATATATATATATATATATATTTGTCATGCTGTAACTAACGTATTTATGAACTGATTTGAATGAAACTTGGTATGTACATAGTACATACAAATGTCTCGACCGAGTTCGTTGGCCAACATTATCTGCCATTTTGTTTCAAAATGGCGGCCATTTAAAAAAATTAAAAAATTTAAATTTTAAATTAAATGTGAAAAAAATTAAAAGTTAAAAAATATTTTTCTTTTATGTGTTAGAACTTAAAAGAACGATTCCAGAACATTTTTTTTCTCTGTCTATATCGCAAAAAATGATTGAGTTATAACATTTTGAATTTTTCTTGTGGCTGACATTTAAAACGATTTGATATTTGTCATGTGATAACACGCGTATTTATGAATCGATTTGGATGTAACTTGGTCTGTACATAGTACATAATAAAGCCTGGACCGGGTTCGTCAGCCAGTTCCATCCGCCATCTTGTTTCAAAATGGCGGCCATTTTAAATTTTTTTTTTAATTTAAAATTTAAAATTAGGCACAAGAAAGTGAGAAATTGAAAAAGATTTTTCTTTTATGCATTTTACCTTGATGCAAAGATTCCAGAGCATTTTTTGTTTTGTTTGCATCTCAAAAAATGCTTGAGTTATAGTACTTTTAATTTCTAGTGTTGCTCACATTTTGAAATGACCTGATTTTCGTCACGTGATAACAGGCGTATTTATAAACCGATTTGGATGAAACTTGGTGCGTACATAGTACATACCGATGTCTGGACCGAGTTCGGTGGCCAGTTCCATCCGCCATCTTGTTTCAAAATAGCGGAATATTAAATTAAAAAAAATATATTTTAAAATTAGGTGCAAAAAAGTAAGAAATTAAAAAAGATTTTTCTTTTGTGTGTTTGACCTTGATACAAAGATTCCAGAGTATTTTTTGTTTCATCTATATCTTGAAAAATGGCTGAGTTATAGCACTTTCAATTTCTAGTGTTCAATTTCTAGTTTTTTGAAACGGTCTGAAATTTGTCACGCAATGATACGCATATTTATAAACTGATTTGGATATAACTCCGTGTGTACATAGTACATAACAATGTCTTGACCGAGTTCACATGCCAACTTCATCCGCCCTCTTGTTTCAAAATGGCGGCCATTTAAGTTTGTCAAAAATCTTTTAAATGTATAATGATGTACATACAAAAAATTAGAAATTGAAAAAAAATTCTTTCTAAAGTATTTATCTTAATAATGAATTCCGGAGTATCTTTTGCTTTGTCTTTACCTTAAAAAACGCCTGAGATATATAGCAGTTTGGATTTCTAATGTGGGTGACATTAAAAAAAAAATCAATTTGCCCGCGGCAGCACCCATGTATATTAATCGATTTCAACATGAGTGTGCACGTGCACATGAATTAAGATTTCGACCAAGCTCATTGGTTTTGCTTTATTCATCACGTTGCTTTAAAATGACATACACTTCCTGATATCGTGGAACTTTGAGACTTTCTAAATCGCTAAAAATAAAACCAGGTTGAATAAAGGATGAGTAATTTCTAAAAATTCCTATTAATATTCAGTATTGACAAAAACTAGTATTCAATTTTATAAAATCGGGTTCCACTAATTTGAGCTTCGTATGTTTGAATAACATAACTTAATTTAAAATAAATAAATAAATAAATAAATAAGTTTATGAAAGCTACCTCTTCCTCCCGGCACTGCCGGAAGGACTTTATAACTTTAGACTCGTTTTCTACTGAGTACAGACATGGAGAAAAATAAAGGCGACTCTGTAACTTCAACGCTAAATTACTTAATACAGATCGGAATTCTCCTGTAATTTTAAAATTATAAAAAAATAGAGCTGAACACATTGCCTGCACAATACAGAAATATGCATAAAAACATAATAAAGAAAAAAGAAGAAAAAGAAAGAAAGAAAATACGGATAGGAAAAATAATTCTTACTTTGACAATTCACAAGATATGCAATCTGCTTAAATTTATTGTACATGTGCCTAGTATTATATGGAATTTTTATACTGACAAGTTTATGATCGGAGCAACTATCACTGCAAAAGCAAATTTAAAAAATAGGGATTCAAGAAAAAAAAATCCTATTAAAATTATACTGATAAAAGCAGCTCTTATAGGAAATGAAATTAAAAACTCTTCAAATGCGACCAAATAAATAGTTAAACTGGGTTTTTCTAATTTTCATTTAGTTTTTTGACGAAATTTATATTTAACTTTAAAACCTGCCTCTGTTTATAGGCCGAGTTGGCCTATTTGTATAGATTTTTCTTGTTTATTTTTTCCTTTCTTTTTTTTCCTTTCTTTTTTATAAAACAAGAGTGAAATCTTAATCAATTAAACCATTCAAAATAATATTTATTTTGAAAAATTAATCTCTTTGCTTTACAAAAGTCATCAGATATTATTTAGATTTATACTTTCAGTAAATTGTCAAACTTTTCTTTTTTTTGATGATTTAATGAATCTATACATTTATTGTTAGTTTTTTTTTTTTTCAAATATTTTCCAAGTTGCAAAAATAAGAAAAAAAACCAATCATATTTAAAATTTTATTTTATTTTAGTGTATATCTATTAAAATATATCTGAATTATATGAGTTTAGCCTTTATTTTATAGATAGACAGAAAATACATTTTTCCTACTCCGCGCTTCATGCCTGTTACTGCTGTATTTTTATGTTTGTTTCCTTGTTTCAGCTGTATTAATAAATGTTTTCTTTGATGCTTACTTCAATATTATTATGAAATATTGCCCACTAGAGAAATGCTTGCCAACACCTGTCTACATCTCATTTTGCAGGCTCTAAAAACCGAAAACGGCTAAATGCTCCTACGTCGCGTCCGTCGTTCTTTGCCTCCCCCTGTATAAAATGCGCTCGGCGTCACAGGAGCCAGTTATTATTGTCACTCCACTCTCTTGTCCGTATGAACATAAAGTGACAAGTTTTTTTTTTTTAACTTTTTCCGGTTGGAATTAATTTGCAAAATTAGGCGCTTTCTCGATAATTTCGGCTAACAATAATTTTTTTTGTTAAATTAACAAAAATTTTATTCACATATACTTTATGTATATACTATGTTTTTTTGTTAATAATAACTATTAATATATATATATATTCAGAAAAATATTTTTTAAACATTTGACATAGAATAACTATGTATGCAAACAAATATTTTCGTCAGGTTTAAACTAATTTCTCATTAACTGTTTTCCCAGATGTTTCATTCTAAAATTCTCAAAGAACCTTAAACATATGCAATATTAACATTTATATACAGATATTTCTTATTTCAATTAATATGCTAGAAATAATTTTCACCTTAAAATTGCTCTCTGTAATATTTTGAAAGAAAGCTACTGTTGGAAAAAAAAACATCATTCTAAATACAAGATTATTCTTGATGCTGAAAAAAATTATGAATGCTAATTAGTACTTCTTTTATTCCTCTTAATATTATTGTTATTATTAGTATTAGTATTAACTTGTTTGGAAGTATGGTATATAAAAATTGACTTATTATTTTCTTTTTAAAAACTTAAGTTTTTCCAAATTCTATAGTAAATTTTAAAATTCCAAAACGGTTGCACGATGTTTTACAACTGAAACTTAAATGTGAATTTCTTGATAAAATTTAATTTTTATTGAATAAATATACGCAATTCTTATAATCACTCACGATTCTCTTATGCACATACTTATACATTTGTAATAATAAGAACAAGAACATTAAATTCTCATGAATCCAAAACTGAGAATTGTGTTATTTGAAAAATATGCATCCAAAAGTGAGTGAAGAAACTCAGTTTCTTCAGTTGTCCTTTTAAAATGCGTAATAAATTCTCAACTCGCAACGCAACATTTTATGGCAAATTGTCTGATTCATTTTTATACTTAAAGGAATAAAATTAAAGAGCCTATTGAAACGATTTTTAATTGAATATAGCGTTTTCTATTTTCAGATAAATAAATTACTTATTGAGTTACAAGTCATTCTTGTTACGTGGCGACAAGTTTTTCTTCTTTCTGCTACTGCTGCATCAAGATTTCGGTACAAAACGCCAACTTTTGCAGTATTTTCTCTAAAATTGTGTGCTTTTACCATAAAATGGAAAAGTCATTCGATTACACATTTCTCAATAAGAATACCTTTTAATTTAATATGTTTTTGAACAAAAATGAATTCAGTAATGTGTCTCAAAATTGCTTTTTATAATTTGAGAGCAGCCTTAAGACAGTTTTCAAATTAAAATTGATTATTTTCTAAAATTCGTATTTGTTAGAACTCATCCATTTTTTTCTTTCCAATTTTCATTAAAGGCAATTTTTTACAAAATGCTGCTTAGCATTTAGCATTTAAACAGGATTTCCACAATGCGTTCTAAACTGAATTTTCAGATGTGACGGCCCGATAAAGTTTACACCGAGCAACAGTCACTTAAAATTCAACATGTAATTCAGTTATCTAAAAGTGAAAAATTATTAGGTTTCAAATCAGTTCAATAATCGTGTCTGCAAGTGACATGCTTTTATGCTTAAAAATGAGTCTCTAATTGAAAAATTTTCGGGTAAACTCTTACAAAATCCTTAAATTTTTATAGATTATAACTTTAAACCTTATTATTATATTAATTATATTGAAACTGTAACCTTACATCTGCATAAAACTATGATTTTCTATTATTTTTTAATTAAAACAACACAGCTTCTCCAAACATAATTTTAAGGTATTATTTATCTATAAAAATAAGATATCATTTTAATAACAAATGACTTCCTATAAAATAAAAATGTACTGTATATAATAGATTAAGATTATAGTTGACTTTATGATTTTGATCCTCAAAATATTTTTAAATTAAAATTTTGCTGAGTTATGAAAGCCAAATTTTTAAGTAGAACTGATGGATCAGTTATTTGATATCTGAAAGAGAATACAAATACATGAATGGATGAAAAGAATGCTGCGATAGAAAATTTAACATATTAATGATTTTTAAAATAATGCTGAACTAAAACCCTCTCTATACTGTAAAATTCTGCTTCATTTAAAAAATAATACTACTAAAACAGCAATACTACAACTTATGGCTATAGTTATTTTGTTAATTTAAACATACTAAACATACATAAGTTTCATTTTTGTACGAATAAAACTTACTGAGTTATAATAACATGAATTTTATGAATTTTCAGCATTCTTTTCATTAAAAACGGAAAAATGCATTTTATACAAATGTCATAAGCAAGAAAAAAAAAACTTTTAAATAGGGTAAATTCGGTATAGTTGCCCCACCTAAGACCCCCCCCCCTATTATATTATTATTATTATTATCTATTTATTTATTTTTTACTGTAAAGAGTTTTACAATGCACATGTAACCAATCTGCTCCAAATTTTATATATCTCGCATCTTAAATTCTATGTACAAACTCCAAAAACTAATTCGTTAAACATCCTTCTGCAATAAGTCGATATACAAGATTTTAAGCCAATCGGACAATTCTAACGAAGGGTAAACTTTTTTAATCTAAACTAAGAGTGGTTATTACCTCTTGCTTCTTTATTCGATACGCAAACTTTAAAAACTATTCCGAGAAACGAAATTAAGTTTCACAAATTACACACATTAGATTTATACGTTCCAGAATGGATGAGTTCAAAATATTTCTTTCATTCCGTTGAAGGTTAAACATGTAATTAGTGTGGTGGAAATTTTACATTTTAATACAATGGTGGGGAGGGAACAGGAAAATTGCGTATACAAGAAGTATTATTGAAATAAACATCATTTTAATAAAATTCTAGATTTGTTATGGAATTGCGCCTGGGAATGCCATAATCAACCTAAAAAGAAAAAATAAAAAGACAGTTTTTTTTTTTTGGGGGGGGGGGATTAAAATTCTGAATATTTATATTTAAAAATATATTCTCAGGCATCAAAGTTATTCGATAAAAACAAATGGAACGTCATATTACGAATTACAAATGAGGCATATATCCCGAATTCAAAGTGGGACAAAAATGCCTTTAACCATACATAGATACTCCAGCCAATAATTGTGGAACTAGCAAAAAATATGGCTACAACTGACACTACCACATAGCTTGATATATCTTTCAACAATATTCACTTCATATTCGAGGAAAAATCTTTAGTAACTACATTTTATTTTAATTTCTAGATCTCTGTTTCATAACAGAATATCACAAAAACCAAACTTAATTGTCTTTGATGAATATAATTTTTATTTGAATAACTAAGTTGTAACTTCTTGTATTACACTATTTTATAACATCCGTCATACGTCAGATAGTTGATATATAGTGACTTAGTCAACTAACCTGAGGGGGCATCTAACATGAATCTACCCTACTTCCGCATGTAATTCCTAAAATATTTTAAAGTTTTCTTTCTTATTTAAAATTCATGTTTAAATATATTTCTGGTTTGAAAAGTGTTTCTAAATATTATTTAGGCATTTTATAACGGTATCAGTGAGTAAAAAATCTATATCACATTATAATTAAAATCATATTCCAAAAAGGAAATTTCAAATATAAAATTCGAAAAAAAAAAAAAAAAAAAAAAAAACAGACATTTAAAAATTGATTGCACACAACACATTTCAAACAAGTAAAGTATGTGCCTGCAAAAGATGATGAAATCGTTATACTTTGTTTTTGATACTATAAAATTGATTTAGCAGATTCTTTTTTTTTTTTTTTTTTCTTATTTCTATGTTAAAACCACTTAAAATAATTCTTCGATTTAAAAACTGTTTGTTTAAGCTTGTTCAACATGATTTTTCCCCCCTAAAATTACCAGTTTTCCTGTGCTATAGTTGTTTGCATCACAATAAATTCAATTATGGCAACGATAAGAACAGCATTAATTTTATATATATATATGTATAACAAAGATATTATTGGAAAGTGTATGTTATGTACGATATGTTAGGAATTTTTAAAGGAATATTAACCTTGAAAACAACAATGTATCTACCTTAACTCTGATAAAGTTTTTAACTGTCGAAAACCACGACAAGTTGTTATGGATATTTTTACTTTTAAGGAATACATTTTAGATTATGAAAAGCTCTTTGTGTTTACTTTTGCAGGCATACTTTTTGCTTTTCAAAATTACTTTTAATATTTAAAAGTTAGGAAAGTATTTTTAAGAATCAACGAGCCATTTTTTTAATTATGGAACCAAAATTTTTAATATAAATTGGAGTAAAAACACATTTTTCTTAATACAACATAATTTTATTAGTATTTTGTTTCATTTGTTACAATGATTACATATTTTTTGGTCAATTTCGTATGCTTAAAGGGTTTAATTATACAGAAAGTATATATATATATGCACACACACACACATACATATACATACATATTTTTGCAATATTAATATGAAACATTAAATATCAGTACCATTGTTTGCTTTAATTATTGGAAATTATTCATAGAATTAGGTTTCCATTTTTGCAGACAAATCAAAACAACTAGTGGTTCTTTCTCCCTCTTGCAAAATAGCATTGCCTTAGCCCTTTCCTAAATAGTGAATTAAATTACGTTTCACTTAATTTTAATCTTCAAATGCAACAACAGCACCAGGAAATATTTTGAAAATATTTTTTGCCTTTTAAATTATACCCGAAGAAAAGATTTTACTTATTTTCAAATAAACTTGTTTTTAAGCCCTACTGTTATTTAATAATAATAATAATAATAAAAAAGTAACATTAGTGTTTTGAACCGGAGAGGATTAAAAGGTTGTACAATATCATGTAACCATACAACAAATTTAAAGAGAGGATTACTCATTTCCTAGTAAATTTATTCAAATTTGGTTTCACCCAGTGAAAATTTGTAAATTCACAGAAATCTCAAAATTTAATGTGTTTTGAAAAATATGTAAAGTATTAGCAGACAGGTTAGAAAAATGTAATACTTATGTTTTGAATATCTGCATTTTCAGATGAGAATCTAATTTTGATATTTATATTAGAAAAGGTGTATTAGTTTAAGATTTACAATACGTTAACATTTGTATTTTCAGTAACAATTTTAAAAATTATAATTATTATATTTTATAGATGCTGTAATCAAGAGCGTGCAGAAAATATCTCAAGTGGGAAGTGAAGAAAATGAAATGGTACATTAGCCCCCAGAGCGTGTAGCAGGAAAAAATAATAATAATAATTTATATACAAAAAGAATTGTATAATTCTCTTAAAAATAAAAATAATAATATTTTTATTTCCATTATATTTCTATCATTTTTTATATTTCTATGTGTAATTTTAGCATTTATATATTATTGCAGTTAACACGAATGAGTGTATGTCACAAAAGTTAAAATATTTGGACATTTGTCTGATGATAATTTTGGCCAGGGTTGTTGTTTTTCAATTATATTTAATACTAACAATAGTCTCGTTCTTTTTGTACTTAAATTTCCTTCTTAAATACCCTTAATTAGAGAAGACAATTCAAGGAACTTCTATATTAAAAAGACAAGCAGGAAATATAAATGAAAAAAGAAGGAGCATATTGCTGATATTAAATATAATAGAAAAACACAGATAGAAAAAGAACAGGCCTAACAAAATTACTCCAAGGAGAAAATATCATATAAGATTCAGCGGGAGTAAAATAATTTTTCTCTACGAACAATATGATCTATCAATATTATATAATTAGATCTAATTAGCAATTCTAACACAAAAAATTGTAACAATGTAAAATGTAACAGTGCAAAATCCATTCAACCTACCAAAACTAGTAAAAACTAGAAAAAAAGTACATTGCAGTGATGGGATTTTTAGTTCAATGCACCACAGACCGTGCAACTTTAAAATTTCAATTTTATTTGTTTTGAAAATGCCTCGGAAATGAATTTAAATAAGACAACAGTGAAATAAAACTGTTTATTACTTTTAAAATCACCTTTTAAGCAATTAGAAATAATGTTTAATCACGGTTACATTCACTGTTAGAGGGAAAAGCGAAAACTAAGAAACTAAGAAATAATCTATCATTACAGATGCCATTTCCGCATTACAATTAATAATGACTTTTTAAACGTCACGATTTAAAGTAACTAATTTTTACTTATAAAACTGCTACATTTCAGTAATTTTTTTTTCTTTTTTCATTCTTTTAATATTGAAATTTTGATGCTCATTTCAGAGGGTTTCAGTGGGTGAAAATGATGCCATAGTAAAAAAGAATTGTGTATTGCATGCAAAATTGTAAGTGTCAAACATGGCACCAAGCTTGGGAATATATTAATTAATAACATATTCCACTTTGAAATATTTTTTAAATAGATTATATATAAAGTGTGCATTTAAATGTGTCGAATGTGAAAAAGAGGATGTTTTCAGACTTCCTTGCAAACGAAACTTATGATTGTGTCCTAGTGGCGTACTTTTCGGTGTTTTTTCATTGCACAACATAACACAACCTCAACTGATAACTTCATGATTTTTTATCTGAATTACATGTTACTGACTACTTATATGTTTCTTACATTGTTTGATTTTTCAATAATTTGAAAAGTTTGAATATTTATTGTAAATATTTTTTCTATCATCAATCTAAAAAAAACTTTCCAACATCTTCATTCGTCGAATTCGAAGATTTCCAATTCATAGAATCTAAAAAATTTTAAAAATATAAATGCATTCAAATAAATTTAGAATAGAAAATCTAAGAAAAATTTAGAGTAAAATTTAGTTAAATATTTTTTAAATGTTTGCAAATAAAATGTAATGGACTAATAGCAAAAATATGGGACCAATATTTCAAACAGTGACGAAATATTGAGAAAATATAAATACCCAGTATAAAATAATTTTTATGCCAATATTTACAGAATATTGAATACAAAAAACGGCTAAATATCAACAAAGTGCAACAATTCATCCTAATACTGGACGTTGCATAAATACTGGGGTGCTTATATTATGGTGATTTTTAGTCAATAATTATGAACAATATTGGCTGGAAATATAGCACAAATATTGAGTAGCTTACATTTTTCCGATAATTAATCAATATTGTTAACCAATATAGCATTAATATTGGTATAGAATATTGCACAAAGATTGGAGTGTTTACAATTTGCCAATATTTGTAACAAAAATTGGTATGAAAAACTTGAACAATATTGTGGTGTTTACATTATGTTAATAATATTGGTAAATAATGGCTAACCAATACTGGCAGGAAACATTGGGGTTTACATTTGGCAAAATGTAAACACCCCAATATTGTTGCAATATTTCATGCCAATATTGACGCAACATTGTTTACCAATATCGGTTAAATATTGGCAAAATGTAAACAGCAATACTGGTGCAATATTTCATGCCAATATTGGAACAATATTCGTTAATATTATTGGTTAAATATTGACAAAATATAAAAAACGCAATATTGGTGCAATATCTCACGCTAATATTGGCGCAATATTTGTTACCAATATTGGTTAAATATTGGCATAATGTAAGCAACCAAATATTGGTGCAATATTTCACGCTGATATTGGTGCAAAAATCGTTACCAATATTGGTTAAATATTGGCAAAATGTAAAAACCCAATATTGTTGCAATATTTCATACCGATATTGGCGCAATATTCGTTACCTATATTTGTTTAATATTAGCAAACAATGTCGCGCCAATATTGGAATAAATTATTGCAGCAATATTGGGTTGTTTACATTTTGTCAATATTTAACCAACATTGGTAACGAATATTGCGCTAATATTGGCATGAAATATTGCACCAACATTGGGTTGTTTACATTTTGCCAATATTTAACCAATATTGGTAACGAATATTGCGCCAATATTGGCATAAAATATTGCACCAATATTGGGTTGTTTACATTTTGCAATATTTAAGCAATATCGGTAACGAATTTTGCGCCAATATTGCACTGTTTACATTTTGCCAATATTTAATCAATATTGGTAATGGATATTGCGCCAATATTGGTATGAAATATTCAATAATATTGGCGTGTTTACATTTTGCCAATATTTTTAAACAATGTTGCGCTAATATTGGGGCAATATACGTTACCAATATTGGTTAAATATGGGCAAAATGTAAACACCCCAATATTATTGCGATATTTCATGCCAATATTGGCGCAAGATTCATTGCAAATGAATAGGTTAAATATTGGCAAATATAAACAACCCAATATTGGTGTAACATTTTATTCCAATATTGGCGCAATATTTGTTACCAATATTTGTTAAATATTGGCAAAATATAAACAACCCAATATTTTTGCAATATTTTATGCCAATAATGGCGCAATATTCGTTACCAATATTGGTTAAATATTGGCAAAATATAAACAACCCAATATTGGTGTAATATTTTATTCCAATATTGGCGCAATATTCGTTACCCATATTGGTTAAATATTGGCAAAATATAAACAACCCAATATTGTTGCAATATTTTATGCCAATATTGGTGCAACATTGTTTAAAAATATTGGCAGCATGTAAACACGCCAATATTGGTGCAATATTTTATGCCAATATTGGCACAATATTCGTTACCAATATTGGTTAAATATTGGCAAAATGTAAACAACCCAATGTTGGTGCAATATTTTATGCCAATATTGGCGCAATATTCGATACCAATATTGGTTAAATATTGGCAAAATGTAAACAACCCAATATTGGTGCAATATTTTATGCCAATATTGATGCAATATTCGTTACCAATATTGGTTAAATATTGGCAAAATGTAAACAACCCAATGTTGGTGCAATATTTTATGCCAATATTGACACAATATTCGTTACCAATATTGGTTAAATATTGGCAAAATGTAAACAACCCATTATTGGTGTAACATTTTATTCCAATATTGGCGCAATATTTGTTACCAATATTTGTTAAATATTGGCAAAATATAAACAACCCAATATTTTTGCAATATTTTATGCCAATATTGGCGCAATATTCGTTACCAATATTGGTTAAATATTGGCAAAATATAAACAACCCAATCTTGGTGTAATATTTTATTCCAATATTGGTTAAATATTGGCAAAATAGTAACAACCCAATATTGGTGCAACATTTTATTCCAATATTGGCGCAATATTCGTTACCAATATTGATTAAATATTGGCAAAATATGAACTACCCAATATTGTTGCAATATTTTATGCCAATATTGGCGCAACATTGTTTAAAAATATTGGCAACATGTAAAAACGCCAATATTGGTGCAATATTTTATGCCAATATTGGTGCAACATTGTTTAAAAATATTGGCAACATGTAAACACGCCAATATTGGTGTAATATTTTATGCCAATATTGGCACAATATTCGTTACCAATATTGGTTAAATATTAGCAAAATGTAAACAACCCAATGTTGGTGCAATATTTTATGCCAATATTGGCGCAATATTCGATACCAATATTGGTTAAATATTGGCAAAATGTAAACAACCCAATATTGGTGCAATATTTTATGCCAATATTGATGCAATATTCGTTACCAATATTGGTTAAATATTGGCAAAATGTAAACAACCCAATATTGGTGCAATATTTTATGCCAATATCAGCGCAATATTCGTTACCAATATTGGTTAAATATTGGCAAAATAGTAACAACCCAATATTGGTGCAACATTTTATTCCAATATTGGCGCAATATTCGTTACCAATATTGATTAAATATTGGCAAAATATGAACTACCCAATATTGTTGCAATATTTTATGCCAATATTGGCGCAACATTGTTTAAAAATATTGGCAACATGTAAAAACGCCAATATTGGTGCAATATTTTATGCCAATATTGGCGCAATATTCGTTACCAATATTGGTTAAATTTTGGCAAAATGTAAACAACCCAATATTGGTGCAATATTTTATGCCAATATATGCGCAATATTCGTTACCAATATTGGTTAAATATTGGCAAAATACAAACCACCCAATATTGGTGCAACATTTTATTCCAATATTGGCGCAATACTCGTTACCAATATTGGTTAAATATTGGCAAAATATAAACTACCCAATATTGTTGCAATATTTTATGCCAATATTGGAGCAACATTGTTTAAAAATATTGGCAACATGTAAAAACGCCAATATTGGTGCAATATTTTACGCCAATATTGGCGCAATATTCGTTACCAATATTGGTTAAATATTGTCAAAATGTAAACAACCCAATGTTGGTGCAATATTTTATGCCAATATTGGTTAAATATTGGCAAAATGTAAACAACCCAACGTTTTTGCAGTATTTTATGCCAATATTGGCGCAACATTGTTTGCCAATATTTAACCAATATTTGTAACGAATATTGCGCCAATATCGGTATGAAATATTGCGCCAATATTGGCTTGTTTACATTTTGCCAATATTTAACCAATATTGGTAATGAATATTATGCCAATATTAGTATGAAATATTGCAATGATATTGGCGTGTTTACATTTTGCCAATATTTTAAAACAATGTTACGCCAATATTGGCGTAAAATATTGCAACAATATTGTTTTATTTAAATTTGGCCAATGTTTAACCAATATTGGTAACGTATATTGCACCAATATTGGCGTGAAATATTGTATCAGTATTGGGCTGTTTACATTTTGCCAATATTTAACGAATATTGGCAACGAATATTGCGCCAATATTGGCATGAAATATTGCAACAATATTGGGGTGTTTACATTTTGCGAATATTTAACAAACATTGGTAACGTATATTGCGCCAATATTGGCGTGAAATATTGCACCAATATTGGGGTGTTTACATTTTGCCAATATTTAACCAATATTGGCAACGTATATTGCGCCAATATTGGTATGAAATAATGCTATGAAATTATGCACCGATATTGGCATAAAATATAAATGCAATATTTCATGAAATTTTGTCTAAATATCGGCAAAATGTAAACATCCCAATATTTGGGCAATATTTTATGCCAATATTGGGGCAATATTTTATGCCAATATTGGCGCGCTGCAAATATTGGCTAAATAAGGGCAAAATGTAAACACCCCAATATTGGAGCAATATTTCATGCCAATATTTCGCCAAGATGCCAATATTGCTCCAAGATATAGCCAATATTGGCCCAATATTGTTTAGCTACTAGGGTAACTTAGCCCAATATATTTTATACTGGGGCAATGCAATTTGACATATTGTTACTGATTCTAGTGACCGCGTGATGTCAACTCCGTGCAAAGTAGTACTGACAACAACCCTGTATAATATATTTCGACGATGGGTGGTAGGATATTGTTCTCTTATCTTGTCATTTCAATTTATTGACAATTACAAAATATGTTCCACGTTGCAAATATATATTTTTTAATAATAAGAGTTTTTAAAAATTTTCGATAATTATATATAAAAATTAAAAGGAGTTAGAAAATATTTTTCTTATTGTTCGCATTAGTTAAAAAAAAAACTGTGAAAGAATACGAGCTTTAAAAATAGTTCAGTAGTTATACTTAATATATCTCGTTAAAAATAGTCATGTTATATTATAAGTTTGTGTTATGTAAAAATTCCACGTTATGTTATATTTTTATTCAAATAATAAATTTGTTTAAAAAAAGGAAATTTTATTTAATTTTGGTTAATGGTTAATAGCAAGCTACAACTAATTGAATTTCAATTTATTTCAGTTCCACTTAAGTTGAACAGTACGACATATAATTTAGTTGTGAAGAGGAGACTGGAGAATTGAGGATCCCTTTTTCATTGTTAACTTTTTTCACGTTAACAGAGAAACAATTATGCTGAAATAATTTTTGCATATTGCTCAAACATTTGATAAGCCTCAAAATCATTTCATGTAACAGTTTTGATTACTTTTCTTTTAAAAATAAAATTATTTTTATACTTTAATAAAATTGATCATTTATCTCGAATGTGGGGCAGAGTGAACCGCTGTTAGGTATTATCTGAAGTACAATAGCTATCAATGTTTTATCAGGTTAATTCCTCTTTATCTCTTTTTACCTACAAAAAGCGTAATAAAAATTTGCAAGTAACGTTTTGAAATGTCAGATAAACACACATGAAAAAGAAAAGAAAAATGCATGTAAACAAGCTAGACATAATTAAGCTGACAGAACTCAGATAATTCTACTAATCTATCTAATTGAGAGAATTACATCAAATTTTGTAAGAAGATTCAACAAGAAGAAGAACTAAGAATTTAGTGAAAAAGAAAATTAGTTCCAAAAGTCGCCGCTAAGGGAATGTGTGGCGTTGTGTAGAAGAGTGATTTCAAAATGTAGATTCAATTCTAAAATAAAGTTGCCGTTTATTAAGAATATAGATATTAGTGTGGACCTCCTTTTGTTAAAACTAACTTTTTTTACACAGTTCCACATATTCACGTAGTGGTGTGTTTTGGAACTAACTAGGGAACTGCAAGAAGTGTAAGTCACCGATTTTAAAGAAATCGTTGTATCGTTGGAAGATCTCATTATGAGGAGTAAAAAACTGAATTTAACTACCGGTCGGAAACTAGTCGTTTTTGAGATATCCGACAATTTGAGTAACGTAACTAGTGCATACTTACTGGGGAATCGCAAAAAAATTACTTTATATCTTGACGAAAGTGGTATTGTTGGAAAGATCTTATCGTGAGAAGTAAAAAATTCAAAAGAACTACCCATCGGAATTTGCATAAAAACGATTTTGTGCTTAAACTTTTGACACGGCCATTTTTCTTCTATTCTTAAACCCCATGGTTTGAAATAAAATTTAAAAGTTAATTTAAATTAATATTGTGTAAAAATAGATATTATTAACATATACAAGACGGATATTGAAATTAAAGGTAATATTTAAAGTTTTATTTTAAAATTGCTATTGTGCTTAAACTTTCGACACGCACTGTACAAATCACGTTATTTTTTCCTGTGTTAAAAAATTGTCATTTTTCTTTGTATATTTTATTTTACAGTTAAATATTTTACTTTTTTATTTCAATGTAGAGAAAACAGAGCGTTTGCCCAGAAGCTTTTAATTATTTTTAATGCATAGTTTATGCTTACTATTTTTATTTTCATAAGCGTATTTTTTTTATAAAAACAAAAGATGTTTCATATTTTACACAAAACAGCAGCTGAATTTATTTAATATATTAATTTATTCACAAATTAAAAATAATATTTTTCTTTTTTGTTTATAAACATGTATTTTTCATCTTTATAAATAACAAATGGTAAAATGTAAGTTTCATTGTTTGTACGAACATTGCATTCTAAATTTTATTTTTAAGTTTTAGTAGCTAGAGATATTAATTAAAATAATTATTTATTTTACAAGCTTCTTTAAGTGTCAGAAAAAAACAACTCGACAAGAATTTAAAATTCTTATTTTTTATTGATTTTATGGCTTTACATGTAAGTTTCATTTAAAAAAATCATTTTTTTTCTTTTTTGCTTGTACTTTATTTTTTTGTCTATTAAATATTTATTATTGTAATTATAAGATTCAAATTCCGTTTCATTTCTAGTATTCTTTTTTGCCTTTTTAAAGCATTGTAATAATAAAGAAAAGCTCATTTAATTAAAAAAAAATAATTATATTATTTTATATCATTCTTTCGCGAAGAGTTAAAATACATTAAAAATTTAAATTTCTACAAGGAATTTTTGTCTTTGTCTTTTTACATTATATACGTACATACAAACGTCCGATTTGAAGCCTATATTTATATATTTATATTAATTTTTGAAAAGTGTTTCTATTATCTATGTTTACATTTAATTTAAAATGAATTAATGAGTATGACCAACGAATGAGTTTTTGTAATAAATGCAAAAATAAATGTTTTTTTTTTCGAAATATTACTTTCTCAAAACAAGACATTTTAAGAATCATTGGAGCTGCTCAGATAGTCACTGTTCGGTGGTTTATTTTTATAGAAGAAAATGAAAAACAATTCACTTTGTCATTTTCGTGATTAAGGATCTCTGTATGTTGCAATGATTCACTCAAAAATTAGTCGGATCATAATATCACAAAGTATGCTTAGCAAAATCTGCAAAACAACATTAAATGACTTTTGGGGGTCCTTTTGTATCGAAAAATGATGGAATAATAATTTTAAAAAATCCACGGTGTTTGTTTTAGATGTTTGATATGTATTGCTATAAGTTGTCATAACTTACATCGTTAACATTGTTAAGACTTGTAAATACAATCTCTACAAGTACACTTTGGTAAGCATTCATGCAATATTCTATAGATTTTAGCATGCGGGTTTATTTATCTGAGAGGTTCACTTAAATATATTGTTGCGGATTTATTTGTAATAACGGAGTTTTTTGTAAATAGTTAGTATTTGTACTAAAAAAAAAAACGTAAATAATCCTATTAAGCTCTATTTGTAAGCTAATATTAGTTTTTGTTCCATTAGAATATCTTAATTTGTTGATTTGTAGCAAGAAAGCAAACCTATTGGTTTTCATTAATTGTCTAATGTAACTTGGCGAAATATTACAGTTATCGCCAAATTGGCGACATCTGGTAACAGAACAGGACCTCACTTCTGGCGGTATCTATACAGACTTCCATTGGTCCATCGGTTCTCTACGCAGATTTTCATTGGTCCATTTCCAAACTGTTGCCTTATATATATATATATTTACACTTCTTTGTAAAAACGAATATATAAACAATTAGACAGTATTAATTACTGTCATTATTGAAATAACTTTTTCCAATCGCTAAACAGATATCTACTACGTTATTTTTTTTATTTTTTTTTATCAATAATTTTTTAACCTTTTACCTTTTTAAAAATGTAAAATTACTATAATTAGCAATAGTCAGAATGATTGAAGACAATTTTACCTATTGTAAAAAGAATTGTCCCTGAAATCTTCGAAATTCATCGCAAAAGTATGTTATATAAAAATAAAAATAATGTATCGATTCGTCATCTTTCAAATATGAAGTATTCACTTATAGCTTTTTTAACCCTAGAATGCTACCCTTTGAAAAACTTACCGGAATGGTAACTATTCGTCTCCCACACGAACTATGAGTGAGCATGCTAAAAATTACTTTTGATATCTAAATAAAATAAAACTATACTACCTGCAGATGACTTCATCACTTTTGATCTGAAGAAAACACGATTTATTTATTTTCAAAACAGTCTTCACACATGTTAGCGTGATATTCACCACACATTGCGCTATAACATGTTAGACAAAAGTTGCGCGTCATTCTAAGCAAATTATATAGGCAAAATGCACAAATTTTCCTTTTTTTACATTGAGATTGTTCTGGTTGTTGAATGTTCATATCCAATTTCAAAAGTTCATTTATAATTGTCCTTGTTGGTCGGGGCAAAGTTGATGTATTGAGACGATTCTTCATCCATGAAGCAAGAAGTTCCTCACTTAGCTTTACCGCAAACTTTTTTCTGGATAATGCTTTTTTCTTTTTTTGTGCCATATTATGAACATAACATCTACATTCACTAAACTGATATTTATCATATCATAAAACACGCAAAGAGGCCATCTGCATGTTTTCCTGTTACATGACATGTTATTACATATCTGATCCAAAGTGTCGACGACTCCTTTTGTAGAATTATAAAATTTTATTTTTTTTCCGGTTTCTTACTTTCTTTATTAACGCTTGGGTTTTCGTGAAGAGTAGACAGTAGAATAATACATTTATTTGGTTTAGTTTTATACGACACAAGAGTTTTGGCTTCGTCAAAGCCAAAGCCATTGAAGTTCCAATCCTTCGAGAACGCAACTGTAAGAGTTCAGGAGGAATTTCTTTTTTATTTTTCCGAACAGTCCCCACAACCGTTAATTTCATTGAACTCGTTAGTAGTTTTTCAGCTGAGGGTATCGATGTAAACCAATTGCCCATTGTAATATTTCTATTTGTCCCTTGAATATTTCTTGTTAGCTCTTCGACGAAATAAGATGCTAGAGGAATACCTTTAGTTTGTGTATTCGAACCCAAATAAGGTATTGCATTGATCATATAGTTCGTTCCAACATCGCACATCATTACTATTTTAATGCCATATTTTCCAGGCTTATTCGTTATGTACATTCTAAATGGACACCTTCCTCGAAAATCTACTAATTGTTCATCAATAGTAACATAAGATCCTGGTTTATAAGAATCCATACAACGCTTAATAAATTCATCCCAAATCTCTCTGATACGTGCAAATTTATCTTTTTCTTTTCTTTCAGCTCTTGTTTCTTTTGCATCAAATCGTAGGCAGTTCACCAAAAAACGAAATCTCGTATCACTCATTCCTGCTTTGTACCGCTGACCACATAATGTTGTCTCAAATAACTCATGTGTTGCTAAATGATTATTTTTCATAGCTGCTGATAGAACAAGTAATCCTAGTAAGGCTTTAATTTCTTCAACACAAGTTTCCGATATTGTATTTCATTCTCAGCATAACGATCTTTTTTTCTTCTAATTTCAGAATTAGTATGAAAAACAATTATTTCCAGCATTTGAGGGGTAAAATATTGACTAAATGTTTCAATAGTTGTGTAAAGCCCTTTTGCTGAGTCCTTTGGACCTTGAATGAAATGAATAATATTTCGAGCTGCTGTCCTTGTCTTACTTGATTTAGGCACAGATGACCATTTTGATTTATCTTTACCAGTGAGCTGAATTTTACCAGGATAAATAATAGATGTATCACATGACTCGAAAAATTTCGGAAGATTTTCAACCCATTCACTTTTCTTTGATAAAACGCGATTTTCAATTTTAGCTTTATAATTTGTCATACATTCATCTTCCTGGACTTGTTTTTCATGTATCGTTTTTCCTTCATCTTTATTGTCAAAAAAAATTTCATGATTTTCATCTCTATCGCTGTCTGTAATTTCCTCATTTTGAACTTCTATAAAATCTTCATTTTCTGATTCTTCCTCCGAGGTAGAATTTTCTTTATCACTTAATTCTTTTAATAGTTCCCGGATAGCCTCAGGTATACCCCTAAAAATTTCTCCAGCAAAACGTTTCGACATGACAAAGCAGCAAATGGAAGAAAAAAACTAAGTCAGATTCTGGAAAGCAAAAGTTAGCGCTAACCATTCGTCTGCGAGACGAACATTTTTCTAAAAACATCACAAGCAGAAATATTTCCGGAAGAAGGAATAGCCTTGTGTGCAGGTACCAAGGTCAAATGAAGGTACTGTATGGAGCGTTCACTTTCCTGTTTAAGGGGAGGCAGGTCAAGGGCGTTTCTTATAGGCTTCGTCCAGGAGACGAATGGGTAGCATTCTAGGGTTAATAATGCTTCGAAAATTAATTTTGGATCTTAAACTACTTTTTGACCTTACGAAAAAAATGCATTATCACTTTCCTTTCCATAATAAGATTACTGCATCATCGTAATGAACGATATAATTTTAAACTTGCTATTTTCTCTTATCTCTTTAGAAAAAAGTAAAATGCACGAAGAAGAAGAAAAAAAACGAATTAAAAGGAATATTTAAATCAGGAGATCATCCATTGAAAGGAATTTCGTAAATCTAGATGCTCATATTCTTAAAAATCATCTGCTTCATTATTAACTTAATAATTCGTTATCATTTTCGATTGAAAGAAATCCATACTTTAAACTTTAATAAAGAATCAATTTCATGTTTTAGTCTTTAAAAGAAAATAATGCTTTAGAAAAAAAAATATTTATATTATTTGTTTTAGAAATCAAACAACACAAGAAATCTCAGTATAATAATTATAAATAACATTATAAGTCATTTTTTAACTTTCCAAAAAAGTTAAAAGTGCTTATGCATTCGGATTGTCCACGCTCTAACTCCCGTAAATTTAGCACTTTCATGTGATTGCTGCAGATTATGTAGGGTCTTAAAAGCCTTTTTGGTATTCCGTATGAAGTATATACGATTAATGGTCCATTTAAAGGAACACTCAATAGAATTTTATTACCTCATCGTACATAGGTTTATATGGTTTGGAGAGTATTTTATGTCATTACGCTATTTCAATTGTATTGAAAATGATATAAATCACAGAATTTCACTACGATTACCTTAGAACCAGACATTCATAGCATTTTTATTAAACTACAGTGTCACACAAAATAAATGGGTTACATTACTGTCTTTGCATAATAATTGCTGGATAGTACGTTTTAATATTTGGTATGCGCTTTTAAATTTAACTAGTTTTTTGCATATACACTTTTTATATATTTTCCATGCCTCATATACCGGGCTTCACAAAAGTATTCACATATCATTCTCATTACTAGAGGAAATTGCTGTAGGGCAATTCTCAACTGAAATATATGTATATCTTAAATTAAACAAATTTTGTAATACATATTGGTAACAGATACAAATTTCTATATCATGTACAGGGTTGCTAAAAACTTCGGGTAATTTTTCCGTTTGCAGACGGGAACAGCTGAAATTCGGTTTTAATTTGTGTTATACATTTCCAGATGGTGAAATAAGATGTAATGTTTTAATTTTTTAAATGGTACAGTTTTGTTACATTATTCTGAATGTGTTAGAAAGTGGTTCATAATCTATGCTTACTGCATAATTAATGCTACATAGAAATCTAATCAAATTTCTGGTAGTATGTTCAAAAATGATTCGTAGCCTTTATGAAAAAAGCAATAATTTTTCATTAAATTAATAAACTTTATTCTACTTTTCTAATCAGACATTTTCTCAACGTCAACATTTTAAAACTGTATAATTATGCTAAAACAAGGAATCTTAAACTATTTTGAAACCTACTCACATCATTTTATCATACTTAATGTACATGTATATATATATATATATATATATATATATATATATGTTTCAAAAATCTATTCTAGCTTTATTTACAACATTAAACATTTGTTATACTGCGAAAATATTGTATCTCTTTGAATTGCAGGACCTTTAGAAGCGATGTTTAGAAGTATGTTCATAATGAAGTTTTTAAAACATGGAGATTAAAATTATGTTCATAATGAAGTTTTTAAAACATGGAGATTAAAATTATAAAAAAACTGTCCACAGTATTGAAAGGAATTCTAGCTCAAGAGGAAATAAATGCAAAACAATTACAAAAAGTTTTTTTTTTGTTTTTTGTTTTTTTGTTTTGTTTTTTTGTTTGTTTTTTTATGAAACACAAGAAAATATCGACTGTCCCCATTTATCTCATTCTTAAAAATTCAGAATCTGATATACTACTTAAAAAAAGATTGCTTAAAAAACTTACTCATTGACCCATTACCTGCAATATTATTATTATTACTATCACATTATTATTTTTACTTGTTTTTTAATTCGTGTATAAGTCGAACTCTAATTTGCAACTCCCAAACTTTGTCTAAAATTGTTCGACTTATACACGAGAATATACAGTTTTTGTTTCATTTAATTAATTTAATTTCATTAAATTTTAATTTTATTTGTTATATCTGAAAATTTATATTTAACAATGCTGTAAATAAATTTATTTTTTAAACGATATTAGTCACTTTGAGGAAAATTATCTGAAGATAAATTTATAAAATAAAACCATCGCTTAACACAATATTATAATAAAAATACCTTAAAATATTGCGCTTTAAAATTTCGTTCACTATTTTAAGCTGATCACACATGCATTTATAGAAATGTAGTTTACATTGTAAAACATTGTAAATCATTGCTATATCATGCTGAGTATTTAAAATAAGACTCTTTTAATTCCTTAAATATATGACTTATATAATTTCGAAATATATTATTATTTTATTATTCCGCAAAACTTTGTACATAATAATAATAATGAATTAAATACGAGAAACTTGCTTTTTTAATTCTTTAAATCAGTAATATATATAATTTTAAAGCTTATGGCATTTTTTCTTAAAAACACTCCCATTCTAAGATTATTATTTAACATAAGACTCTTTTAGTTCCTTAAATACATGGCATAAATGATTTTGAAATAAATTAACATTTTTGAATTCAAAGAAACACTGCTACACAATGAGAATGATTTAAGTGCAACATACATGTTTTTTTATTTCTCTAAGTACATGATATAAATATTTTTAAAGGTAATGGATTTTTTCCTTTTGTTACAAACATTACTATGCCATGATTATTATTTAATACAAGAGCTTTTAATTCTCTAAATATTATTCATTCTTAAGGATATCGTATGCATAAAAATGTAGTTTACAATAAAGACTTTGCAAAACATCACTATACCATGTTGAGGATTTAAAATAACTCTCTTTTAATTTCTTAAATATATGACTTAATCAATTCCGAATTTTTTTTTTTTTCTTCGCAAAAACATTGATACACAGACGAGAAACTTGCGTTTTTATTTCTCTAAATACATAATATAGATAATTTTAAAGCTTACAAAATTTTTCTTTTCTTAAAAACTTTGCATACGATGCTAATGACATAAGATTTTTATAATTCCCCAAATATATGACATAAATAATTTTGAAATATATTAGCATTTTTTATTTCTTAAAAATACTGCTACAGAATAAGAATTATTTAAAGACAAGACAGTTGCTTTTTTATTTTTCTAAATAGATAATATACATAATTTTAAAGCTTATGGAATGTTTCTTTTGTTACAAACATTGCCATACCATGGTAATTATTTAACACAAGAGTCTTTTAATTCTCTAAATATATGACATATATAATTTCGAAATATATTAGCATTTATTTATTTCGCAAAAACACTGCTTTCCAACAAGAAGGCCCCACCAGTGGCCGAGAGGTTCTAACCTATCAACTGGTAGACTGCAGGTGCTGGGTTCGAAACCAATCGCGGCCGTCGGCCTAACCGTTCGGAGTTTTCCGTGGTTTTCTTCGAACCTTGGGTTTCCTTGGTTAAATACGGGTTAGATTCCCTTAGAAAAACCCAACGGAGGGCATTCCACCCCTTTAGGTCCTATATCCCACGTGTAGATAATCGGCCGACATAAAATAAACGAAACCAAACCAACCCTACAAGAAGAATTTAAAGACAAAAAAAAAAAAAAAAAAAAAAAAAAAAAAAAAAAACCTTTTTATTTTTCTGAAATAAATAACATAGTCAAATTTAAAGCTTGTGGCAATTTCTTTTCTATAAACATTGCTGTACTATAGTTATTTTTTGACATAAGGCTCCTTTAATACCCGAAATATATTACATACGTAATTTCGGAATATATTGAAATTTTTCATTTCGCAAAAACACAGCTACCCAATAAAAATAGTTTAAAGAAAAGAGACCTGTCTTTTTAATTCTCAAAATAAAGACCAGAAATAATTTTAAATTTTATGACGTTTTTCATCATAAATTATTGAAAATCGATGATTCTAAAATTTTGGTGACACTTTTTAGCAATCATCGCAAAATTAATATTGCAAGATTTATTTTGTTCTACATTGTTAACATTTTAGTTACTGTATTATGTAAAAGATAATTTTTTTTATTTTAATTATTTTTTAATATGTTTTTCTTTTGTATGAGAAATAAATAAATAAATATATGCAAAAAGAACTAATTCTTTGATTAACCTTTTCAAAGAGTTACTTTGATCACTAAACTGATTTACCTATGCGTCATACAGACAAGAAGAGTTCGCTTGATCCAATTTTTAAAGGCTTTTCATACCACTAATTTTTCATTTATAGTTTCATAGTACTTAACGGAAAATGGGGATTTGTAACGGAAAATGTTTACAGGATGAGAGTGTCGAACATTCATGACTTAAAAGCAAGATAGAAAAAAAAACAGCAATAAAAACCATAACCAAAAAACCCATAAAAACCGCAAAAGCCTCTGTGGATGCCGACATGCTTGCAGCTACCTAGCGTGAAATTGACTATCGACTTGATATCCTCCTTGCGACGAAGGAGGCACACGTGGAAGTTCATTGACAAGGGTCATGAAACGTTTTGAGTCTATCTAACCATTTATGTTATTAGTTTTAATCTATCTTTAATATTTTATGAGTTATTGAATATCAAAATTGTTCCGGGACATTATAAACACCCTGTATATTTGTCAGCCAAACATGATCTTATTAATTTGGGTTAAACACGAAGACTTTTTATTTTCACAAAAAATCTTCATGTCTTAAAGGACTGTGCTTAGCATTTGAAAGAACTCTAAAGAAGTGGAAATTCGTCGGTGCCAAATTTTGAGAAACGGTTGATGCGGCAGGAAATGTGTTAATGGCTTCCTTGGTCATATTGGCGATTACAGGCGAGCGTTGTTATGCAGTAAAATAACTCTATGCTTACAATTAGGTATTTCCTCTTGATTAGCCTTGGTGAGTCATTCCAATTCTTGAACATACAGGTCCGCGTTGACCATTTTGTTCTGCTCAAGCTTTACGGATAATCCCTTCCCAGTCCCATCATGCATACAACATTGTTCTTCGTAGATAAACATTTTGTTTCATGCGCGGATGGCTAATTTACCGGAACTAAATCATTCCTTGCGTTGTTATTATTAATTTACAGGTACCATTGTTTGGCGGCAGAAAGGATTCAGTAAATAATTGAGAAATCGTTGCTTGTGTCCATGAGTTGAGCGATGACGTACAAACAAAACATCCGAGATTATGGCTGGTTGATTTTTATTGTTGTTATTTCAGCATGCAGAACAGATGCTCCACACTTTAGTTTAGAGTGACCTTTAGTTTAGAGTAAAGACCAGGGGTCGTACATTTCTGTCAATTTTTCAGGACAAATATCAGTATTTATTTATAGAAACATACATATAGATTTAACGTACGAACTGACACTTTATTTTAAGAAGATATTTTCTATGAGAAAATACTGGTGCTGAAGATTTTCTTGGTTTTAAAATTTCAGGACATGTACGACCCCTGGTAAAGACTCTTCTCTATAGCTGTGTGCAACATTTAATTTTCTCTGAAAGTTCTTTTGTCGTATGACGTTAATTGATGTGAAGTTGGTTTAATCGCTTTTCTCGAACTCAACTGGACGTCCGGAACAAGGTGAACTTTTAGGTCAAAATTTCCATTTTTGAACTTGCCATACCAGTTATGAGCAAGATTTTAAAATAAATAATTCAACGTAATGATATTAAATTTATTTTTCAGTTTTATACACGTGTTTTTACTATATTAATATGATATATTATGATATTTTTGTAGTTGTTCTTTGAAAGATCATTATTGCTTATAAAAAGATTTAATATATATTTCATTTATTTTTTCCTTCCAAAAAATAATCATTAAAGAACTGTACATTTAAATACGAAGAATTTATCTTTTGAAAGAAAAAGATGTATGTATGTCTGGTACTTAAAACTAAATTTTGGAATGAAGGCGTTTGCATCCATAAAATAATGAATCCTTGTTTTAAAAATTTATGACTTCCATAATAAATTTCTGCAATTTGATAAAACATATTTCGTAACTATTTAGACGCAGCTAAGAATAAGTTCTAAGGTTTCTAAAAATTTATATCATCCTGAAAGATTTTTACTGCGAAACAAATCGAAGAACTTTAAGATGAAAAGTAATATGTCGACAAAAACGAATTTGAAAAACAGTGCATAAAATTTTTGAAAAGAAACATACGTAAAAAATATATGCCTGCAGTTAGTTAGTACGGGAATGAAATTTTACATTTTTTGTTTAAAAATATTAATATTAAATGATAGTTTTAAATCAATATCAATGTTTAAAACACATGAAATGAAATTTCCCAAAAAAAGAGATTTACATTTCTGCAATTCCAGAGAGTCATTTTAATAAAAATGTTACATTTTAATTAGAATTAAATTTTGTAAATTTAAGGGGACAGTGGACCTTTTATTTGAGTAAAATCGTCCATAGCAAAATCTTCGCAAAAATGTCTATTTCTGTGATATAATAATGCCAAAACAATTTTTTCTTATAAAGATATCATTTATGAAGGTTTTAAGATGAAAATAATAAAGGTAAGTGTATTTATATACTTTAAATCTGTTTTTCTCAAAACTAATTTTTCAGCGTTTTTAGATTTTTGAAATGCTTCTTGCGACATAACTTAGAGCAATATTTAAGAAATTGATAAGGAAGTTTTCTGACATTGTTTAGAAAGAAATTGTGTAAGCTTTTTAAAATTCGTCTTCATTAAGATAGTCAAATTTTATTTTTTACTTATTAAAAGGCAAAATTTTGAGAAAAATCGATATGGTATTTAGAAAAAAATCTGTAAAATATTAACTATTCAAGATATTAAAAAAACCATACACAAATTTGTTTATAATGGAGTTTTAAATAATAAAAACGCAAAAGCAAGAAAATATCTCAAAAATTAAGACACGAGGAGCATTTTAAAATTTCGTTTAAAAATTTAAATTTTTTTTAGAAAAATTAAAAATTTTAATAAGATTGGAAATTTTTTTGAAGGTGTTCTATGTACTTTTGGTGACACGTATGCATACACAAAATTTCACATTGTTATGATGAAAATTAAAAAAGAAAAATTTTAAAGTCCACCGTCCCCTTAAATAACTGCAATTTACTTGTGTCTTGAATGTAATGTGGATAATTTCCGGCAGTTTCTGATTTCGCAATGCGTGATAATGCTCATTCCGATAATTCATATTATGTATTTTTTTTAGATTTGTTTGTGAGACTTTTTACTCTGACACTGTTTTAATTAATGCTGTGTATTTTTCAAAAGTTTTCTTAAAATATAGTATGTCATATAGATTTTTTAACATAATGTATATACCGGGTGTCCCAAAAATGACTGATGTATTTTAAAATTCAATTGCCTTATACAATATAATCATTTTTACAGCTCTGCCGAAAAATAATGTTAACTGATGCGCTCAATAAAACTATTGTCTTATCAAACTGTTTTTTGATTATGTCTGAGCTACTTAACTATTTGCATTGTGTATAATACGTTAAAAACACCAAACTTTACCCTCATTTATAGATATGAAGATTGTGATCAGTCATGTTGTTTTGGTCGAAAATTAAAACATGAAAATGTTCATTTAAAAATAAGTTTTCTTTTTAAACTAAATTTAAATGTTATTATTTACTCAATTTTTAAGCATATCATCATTTTTATTTATATATGTATAAGTGTATATACCGGGTGTCCCAAAAATGACTGATGGATTTTAAAATTCAATAACTTGCAAACGGTGACGGCTATTTAAAAATTTTTTGCATTAGAATTATGTATAATGTCAGGAGTTTTTTTACCTTGATTTTTTATTTTATTTCGCATCTCAAACAATAGGTGGCGCTGACGGCGATTGAAGGCCATGTCGACGCTTCACTCAGCACTGATCACCTGGCCTTCAATCGCTTTAGCGCCACCTATTGTTTGAGATGAGAACTAAAATAAAAAATTACTGTAAAAAAACTCCTGACATCATACATAACTCTCCTGCAAAAAAATTTTAAATTGCTATCACCATTTGCAAGTTATTGAATTTTAAAATCCATCAGTCATTTTTGGGACACTCGGTAAATGCATAAGATATTTTATATATTTTTCTATTTTAACTGTAGTCGGTATTATGTAACGTATAATGAATCGAATCACGGCATTCAATTTTAAGCTAAGTCATCTTTCTGTGAATTTACATTATAAGGAATCTACTTATAGCACACATTTTGGAATATTGTAGTATATGTCGTATACAAAAATTTTACGAAACCTTAATCTTATAATCAACATTTGAGTCAATGTACATCTGGTTTATCATTAAAATATTTTTAGAAGTGGTGCTCTCTCTATTTCTCTAATTAGCACTCTATCTCTGTCTCTGCAAATTATCTGCAATATGATTTCATTCTCGAGGAATAAAATGGGAAAAGCTTAATTCCATGGATATAAGTGTCCTCATTTGTTGAAATGTAACTACATATCTTGAATATAACACAATTTTAGTATTAAAGTGTTAAAAATTTAAAAAATGTATATAAATATACAAAATGATTAAAAAGAATTGTTTTTTACACCGTGATTACACTTACACTTGAAACATAAATTAGTTATATTTTTTCTATTTTATTTTTTTTTTCTATTTTTATTATTAAATATTATATCTTGAAATTTTTAAATTAATTTATAGAATATTTCTACGAGCGTGCGATGTGTATTTTAACGAATATATGTAGTTGGCGGGAAGCCTTCCAAATAATATATATTCAATTTTGAACATTTCAAAAGAAATTATACACTATAAAAGTTTTTATGCCCTTCAAGCTTTTGTAGTGTAATTCTTTATTTAACGATTTAAAGTTTATACTTTCATACACTGGTGTGCAAAATTTAAGGACTAGTCCCAAAATGCCAATTTTCAAGGGATTTTCAAGTGATAATTTTCTCACGAATATGCAAAAGGAAGTGATATAATTCGAATAATTTTTTTCCCTGCATAACTGATAGTCCATGTAACATTTCATTCAAGTCACACATTGTCACAAGATTCACAGTCACTACGGCGAAACAAAAAATGGGAAATTCCATACGTCTCTTTTACGACTCTCAAATGACTACTATATGTGACTCCACTGATAGGTCATTGCGACTGCTGCTTTGGTTTAGTCACCAGGTAGCTTTACAATGTCGTTTTATTGAGACTCTCATGTGACTGTCATTTGGAGACTCAATTTCAAAGTCATTGTGAATGTTGCATTATGGTAAATCACCAAATAATGTCACATTAAAGTCCCATTGTGACTTTTTGTCACAAGACTTTGTGAAATGATGACACAGACCCTACTGTGAAGTAAACACTGTGAATACTGGTGAAAAATCACCATATGACTTTAATGGGACATTATTGGGTAATTTATCATAATGGATCGTTGACAATGACTTCGAAATTGAATCTCCAGATGAAAGGTCACACGAGAGTCTCAATGAAACGACATTGTAAAGTCATCTGGTGACTCGCTTCAAAGCAGCAGTCATAGTGACCTGTCAGTGGAGTCACACACATTAGTCATTTGAGACTCATATAAGAGACTGGAATTTCCTATTTTTTGTTTTGTCGAAGTGATTGTGACTTTTGCCATAGTGGCTGTGACCACGTGTGACCCGAATGATATGTTATAGGGACTAGCTGTTACGCAGGGATAGTAATTATTCGAATTATATTACTTCCATTTGAATATTCACGTGAAAATTATCGCTTTAAAATTGACATTTAGGTACTCTTCCATAAATTTTGCACACCAGTGTACAATATTCAAAAATTTACATCGTCAGAAGTACATTTTAAACTTTAAGAGTTTCAAAAGAAGTAATAAATTATAATCATTTTTTATGTCCTAGAAGCTTCTGTAGAATAAATCTCTGATTAACAATTTAAGGTTTACACTTTTATACAATATTAAAAATTAAGTCGTAATGAGAAATACAATTTAAATTTTAAAAGTTTCGAAAGAAATAATACATTATAATTTTTTTTATCTCCTAGAAGCTTCTGTAGTGTAAATCTTTGATTAATAATTTAAAGTTTACATTTTACACTTTATTCGAAAAATCACATCATGTGAAATAAATTTTAAATTTTAAAAATTTCGAGACAAATGATGAATTGTTCAAGTTTTTATGTCCTTCATATTTTTGTAGATAATTATTTGCTTAACGATTGAAAATTTATATTTTTATACAATATTTGACAAATAAAGTCATGAAAAATGTGTTTTAAATTTTAATCAATGAATAAATTCATTTTTAGAATAAAAGTGATATAAAATAAAATAAAATTCTTCGTGGATGTTCTATAAGATAATTGAACATAAATTTTAGCATTTTTGTTATACTAATCTCAAGGTCTTTTCTGTTTATAAACTACAAAATACACAAATTTCTCTGCAGTCTGAATATTATGCATTCATAATCAAATTTTTACATCCTTGAAAAAATAACAATGATTTAATTCTTTTTAGTTTCTCCTACATAAAATACTAAAAACATTATTTAAATAAGAAACAGAAAAATATATTATAATGAGGAATTTATGAAATATTCTTTGGCATGTTGTTATATGAATTTCCGAAAGCATTTCCGTTTGCATTGCCAACTTTACGATTTTGATTTGTGATGAAAAAAGCTCGTCTGATGTTATATCCTACGCATAAATTAAGTGTTTTATACAAAAAGAAAATAAATATAGAAAAATTAAAATATGCTATAAAAAATTAAAATATACTATAAAAAATTAAATACAAAAAAATAATAACCAGCATTATAATAATTCATAATTGTTTCTCATTTATTTTACTAAACCACCTGATAATTATTTCTACAGAATAATATGCATTTATTATTTATTAGGTATGTTCTTGAAAATAAAACACTTCTTTTAATAAAAAAATCAAAATTAATTTTTTTCCTTATATAAAATCTACATAAGAAAAAAAAATAAGAATCACCTTTAAGAAATAAAGGAAAAAGTGTACTTAAATTATTATTGCAATATTCTCCATAACTAGGTGAGAATACTACATTTTGACAAAATGCCTCTGAATACTTACCTTAAAATAATTCTTAATTTTTAAATGAAATAAAAAAAAATCTATGAAAATTTCTTAATACATATCCTTGAAAATTGAATCCTAAAAGAGTCAAAATGCTTGAGGAAGAATTTATTGCTTTTGGTACTAAAGATTCAAGAGTATAATATTTTTTTCACCTTTTCAGAAGCCTTTTCTTCTTTCAATCTATATAATGTCAAAGGAGGAATCTGAATATTTTATTAAGACACAGCACATTGTTTGATAAAACGTATTGCTTTATATAAACAAAAATATTTACGTACTTTGAAATTATTAAAGGTTGCATTTGAATTAAATATAATTTCTATTTCGTTCAAATTTAATAAATGATGACATTTTATAAATTTAATTAATAATAAGTGATAATTTAAATGCGTTCAATTCTGAATATCAATGTATTAATATATTATATTTATATAGATTCAATTCTATACGTATGCAGTTATAATACTACTCATTTAAGGTTTCCACATTCTTTGTATTTTTTGAAATCATATACATATATACATGTATTAAGTAGCATAATTAAACATTTACCTAATTTTCCTTTAAATTTTAAAAGAATAAATCTGTAGAAGAAAACAGTACTGTCGAAAAAATATACGGAAAAATCATTTTTTTAAGAGTTTATCTCTTTTACAGAAAATCAAAATCTTTATACATTTTTACGCCAATGAAATATAGTTTATTTTTCATTGGCTTATGAAATAAAGCAACTTTGCCTATATACTTCCATTTCCCTTCCTTCCTACGATTTTCCGTATATTTTTTTGATTAAGTATATATATATATATATATATATATATATATATATATATATATATATATATATATATATATATATATAATTCTAGATTAAGCATTTCCAAATTCTTATAATATTTGACTTTTTCCCTTACTTTTAATGATATTTTAATATATTTATTTAAATTCCATACTTTTAATCAACTCTTTCTTTACTTTAATTTATTCTAAAAACATTAATTTGTCAAAACAAATCCTTTCTTAAAACCCCATTACTTAAATATATTCTTTTATCTGTTTCATGATAGCTTTTGTATTTATGTTCTACAAAATCCTTCGATTACCCACAGTTCCTTTCTAAGCAACGTTAGAAAACGGATTAAATCAAATAAATTTTAGACGGTCTGAGAAAACTCTTTTTCTTTTTTGAGGAGCAAAATTTCATTTTGGTTAAAGTCACTATGTCTAAATAATTTATTGGCAAATTAGAACTTAGCCATAAAATATTGTATTCTAGTGCAGTCTGATAAAACTTTGTTACATTGCCTTCGGAGCTATATTTCTAGGTTTTTACTTGTGCTAATAAAATTACCGTCAGCTGGCGAGAAGAATTTATCTGGTGAATTTCTGTGATAAATAAAATCTTTTACTTATAATGGCTGCATTTTACGACGTGAGTGGAATTGTTTTTCTGTGAAACGGAATCTGAATAAATGTGATTAAAGTATTCAATGCTTCTATTTATTTTAAGTGAGAAATAAGTCAAATGATATTTACTTGTTATCTTACGACGCGGTGCCACATGACTACTAAATCTATGGAAGTTCTTGTTGGAATTTTCTTGCTAAGGGATGTCATTTACAGAATAATTTTACATTATATCGATAGTATAACTACGTTCAGATTTTTACATATAAATGCATTTATATAATATTTAAGAATTCAAGGGATGTGGAACTTGTTAATGAGTAATATTCCAAATATGTAGATTGTTAAAACTAAGTGGTATTAAATTATACAATTTTTTATTTGTCATTGTAAATGTGAATACAAATTCTGAATATCTGGATAAATTCATATTAGATAAAATGCGGTAATTAAAATAAATACTGTAACGACAATTGCAAAAAAAGTTTCTTAATTTGCATAAAATTAATAAATATATATTTGTTGTTTCCATGCATGAAAAAAGAAAATGTGTATATTTTGAATAAACTGCAACGTTCATTTTATATAAAGCACAAATTACGCTCTATTTACACAACTCAAAAGTTTGATTATAAGCAAATCGTAAAAAATAAAGCAAAAATAAATTTTTCGATCGCAAATTTTTAAAGTTAGAGGCGTAAGTATTTGCAATATTAATATAAATGGATTACAGAAATACTATAATTTATCTAAATAAATGCTTAGCAGCTTTTGTTTTAAATAAATAAAGACATTAAAAAACAGATTCTGATTGAAGCAAAAGAAGAATAAATAACTCGATACATTATAAGTAAATTTCGAGTAAAGAATGGCAAAAACCTAAAAAAAAAAAAAAGAATTCTGAATAATCTAAAATAAATATGTGTTAGTACACATTGCTAAAGATATATTCAATTTTAAATATATCCATGAAAATACTTCTATATTCCTGAAATAAATTCAATGCATTTTGAAATTATCTTTTCGTTCCCCTTAAAACTAATCCCCTGCGGCATATGCGGTTTTCGTAACAAATTGCACTCATTTTTGACAAAGTATCATTTAACAAATGGTCATATTACTATACTTTGAAAATTCGTGTCAAAATTCAACGAATAGCTGATACTTAAAAAGTTTTTAGCTTAAGTTTTATTTTATCTACTTGCAGTTAATATTTCATTTTTAACTGTTTTTTAACTTTATTCTGGATAGTTTAAACATGTTTATTTTACAATAAGCTCTACATTTTTTTACATTTGCAGTTTAAAGCTAAAAATTGAATAAATAAATAAATGTTTAACCCTCTGAGCGTCTTGCAAATAGGTAAAAGTGTAATGTTGTTTTCTCTGCATTATGCTCAGAAAACATAATAACTTTCATCATTATAAGCAAGTTGGAAATTGCACGTGAAGAGTAGCAAATGAGGTGCATACGTACGATAACGAAGTTTTAAAAATATCACTCTCATATATCAATCTCATAAAACTGTAAATAATTACAATTAAAATGCGCACCAATGTTTTCCCTATACCATTATGCAAAGGAATACTTTTGTGTGGCCTTGTAAATCAATAACAAATATTCTTTGCACCACACATTATGCAAAATGTACATTATAATATGTACTTTATAGATGCATATCAATTTTATTACGTTCGAATGAGTGTAAAACCATTAAAATGCATTTGAAACATTTTTCCTTATTGACCGTAATGTAACGGAACATTTTTGATTGTCCCTGTTGTTGAACTATGCATACGATTTTGATAAAATTTGAAATAACTCGAAAAAATTATGTAATAATTATGTATTAAAAATTTCAAACGATTAAAATGCATTTGAAACTTTTTCCCCCATTGACCGTAATGTAACGGAATCCTTTTGATTGTCCCTGTAATTGATCTATGCATCCGATTTTCATAAAATTTGAAAGGACTCGACAAAATTATGTAATAATGATATATTTTAAATTTCAAACGATTCGGTTGGTAATTTTTGCGTTGTTATATGCGGACGGACAGACAGACGGACGGACAGACAGACGGACGGACAGACAGACGGACAGACGGACGGACTGAACGACAACAATAGGTGCTACGTATTTACATAATTACGAACGCACCTAAAAAAATACTTTATTCGAAATATTAATGTAATACTTTAGAGTATTAATTATTCTAAAATGAATTGAAAATTTCTTAAATCTATAAAATTATATTATCTTAAATATTGCTTATATTGCAGTGAAACCTTGAGCTTAGTGAACGGATTTTTTCGTGTCAAACACGTAGAGGGTTAATAGGAAATAAGATATAATTTCATAGTCGGATGACAGACGGACATCATTGTTTGATGTAAATTGAGCTGACCCTATCTCCTACTTCTAATAATAATATTAACCATAAAGAATAAGCAACCATTTTGGTGTATCTACATACTTGTATTTGTGTAGCCTTCGTGTTAAAAAAATACTTTTTAATTTTTCTTTAACGTTTACAAACAACATTTTCAGCGAATTCAAAAAGAATATTCTTGGTGCGATCGTAATCCGAGAAAAGAAATTTTCGGTTCAAAATACGTCAGGAGAAAGCATGTTTGTCTGGTGAAATAAAACTGAGTTCCAGCTGCAAAACAGAAAAAAATTATCCGTGCTGCGGGAAACCAATTGAATAATTGATGCATCGTTTGTTTTGTTACGTAATGACTTTATGGCCATTCTTTGTCATTAACTTGTAATTAAATGCTAACAGTTGCAGGCACATTGCTACGATAAATGAACTTTTAAAAGGTACTTTTCTGAACGAAAAAAAAAAAAAACATTCACAGTAATTAGCAATCGTTATAAACAGCTGGAAGAAACAGATATTTATTAAATGCAATAACACTGAATAAGAATCTCAGGAAAATAAAATGCCGTATTATTTTATTGAAAAGTTGTACTTATTATTTATAAAATCAATAAAATTTTTACTACTTAAAAATAGTTATGATATCAGGCTTATATATTACTGGCAAAAATATTCAAATATAATTGCAATTGTTTAATTTTTATAGCTACTTGTTAATACCATTTTAAGTTTATTTGTCCTTGATTAACACTCTGATTTCTCAATAATTTAGTCAAAATTGGTTAGATAATTGTGTAATGCATACTTCATTTCTCCACGCATTCCATACATCTTCACATAATATGAAAAGTTAGCGGATAAATGACCCATATTTTGGTAAATGGCTTTAAAGACTGAATATTGCAGACAATATATTGATTTTTAAAATAAAGATGCTTCTGTTGCACTCATACCTTTTCCTGGCTGTATATATTTAAAAAAATATATATAATAGTGCAAATTAAAAATATAGCTATTTCTCTACTTGTTTGAATTTATCTAATAATATGTAATCCTATTTTGGCGTCGCGAAAAACTTTTTTTTTTTTTTTTACTTTTTTACTTAAATTGCTTTTAAAGCAAATTTTATATGCATCATTTAAAAGTAGATTTTATTTATAATCACTTGGTACCTGTAACTTTCTTTTACAACATATTTTTTGCATAATTAGTAGGGGGTGTTTTTTTTCTGTACAATAACCTATTTCGAGTTATTGTAAATTTTAAAAAAAGTAATTTCGAACATTTGAATCTCATAAATTAATTTGTTTTCGCGATAAAAAGAAGTTAAGAAAATCTTTCTTTTGTTGCTACTGATTTTCTGAACACATTAAAATTAGATTTTATGTTATATTGTTCAATTTGAGAAACAGGAATATAGTTTTTTTCGGGGGGAGGTTCTACAATTTTTCAGTTAATTAGTTTTAGCTGCATAATTAAATTCATTGAAGCAATATCTTTTACAATCAGTCAAATGCCTATAAGAGTTCTATTTAAAAAAATATAGAATCCTACAGAATTATGGCCCATTTTCTCATAAGCTAGTTTAAAAGCTATAGAAATATCTATAAAATTTTTGTATAAATGTCTGTAAAGCAGAAACTTCCATTAAATTTCTATTAAACAATTTTTCTCTACAGAAATTTCTATAAAATTTCATTGGCATAAATTTCAATCTAGCTTATAAAAATTGTCCATAATTCTATAGGGTTCTATAAAACTTTTTTTATAGATTTCTAAAATTCATTTTCGTGAGAGATTATAAACAAAATTAATTATAATGCTAATTATAAATGGTTTTAATGTGCCATATTTGTCTATAAATTATATGTACTAACGGGAAAGCCTTTTTCTTGTTAACATACGAAAAACTATAACGGATTAAGTACAAAATTTTAATATACTATAAAAACTACTTGAAATTGGTTACAAAAATCAATGCTAAAAACAAGCTTTTTTATGTATATGTGCCTTTGAATCTCAAAGGAATAAGAAGTAAAATTTTAGAAACCAATAAGTTAATTAGATTTATATCGATAAAAAATAAGATTCTTAATCATTAGGAACCCGGAAGAGGTTGTTGTATTATTTTATTAATGGTTACATTATATTTGCCTTAATTAAAAGAATCTGTCTTTTCTGCAGTGTACAACATCATTAACATGTAACCAGCTAGTTAACCTTTCGCTATGTCCTTGTTAAATTGGTTATTTTACATCTTTTTAGAAGGAAAAAAATCAGATAGGATGGTACTAATTGGCATTATTTTTCACTAGTTAATGTTGTTATTTCATGTAAAATAATAACGAGATAGCGGAAGATGTATAAATAAATTGTCTTTCATTGTAAATGGAATATTTATCTCCAACATTTTACAAAAATAACTGATAATATATACTGTGTATCTTCTAAATTTAGTCTGAGACACAAACATGTTCATTTTTATTTATTTATTTATTTATTTTTATGGACCGTGAAAATTTATTTGTATATCTGCACTTTAATTTAAATTTCATTGTTTTCGCCTTTTTTGATAAATTCAATGCTAATTGAATGACAATGTTAAGAAATGCTTTTTATAAATGATAAAATTTTTAGCATATAATTATTAAAATGTTTCTTGAAAATTTAAATGATAAATTCCGGATATTCTTTATATAATAATTCGATACTGAAAAGGTCTGAATATATAAAATTTGAGGTAAATATACAATGTTATTTAAGATAAAGCTGACAAACAATCAATTCATAACACATACGTTTTTAATTTCGCGCGCTAATGTGCTAGAAATTGAAGATATTGCATAATATAAAAATTATTGTACTTGAAAAACATATTTAATTAAATAAATATAACTATGGCTAGAATAAGAAAATATTTTTTTTTTTAATTTCTTTTATTCCAACCACTTATTTTCACTTACAATTTCTGACCATTAACTTCATTTTCAGTCTTTCTCATCATGTTTAAATATATCACAAATGGATATACAAAATGTAATATTTTACGTCGTGAAATAAATTAAGTCCAGAAATTAAAGTCATAAATCCAGTTTGATTATAATTGAATAAATTTTAATGTTTTTCTTGGTTAAAGAATGGAATGTGCATTTCCATTGAAATAGCAGTACCATTAATTAAAACTGTATACAGTTGGCCGTCTGCCGATCTTAAATCAAGAAGTTCGAAATTTCACGTCAAGCATAGAAAATGAGATGCATTCGTTCTATAACGATGTTTTAAAAATACTCAAACCTTGGTGTGATATTATACAGTACATTGAATAAAGTGTATTGCAGAAATATTTTGTATGTCCCTGTAAATACTATCTGCTTTCTATTATACACGAAATAACTTCTAGTAAACCTCAACAACGTATCTCTATTTCACAAAATGTAAAACAGTTTGATATATAATTAAAATGCTCCCAAACAATGTTTCCTCGCATACCATTATGTATTGGAATATTTTTGTGTGGAACTGTAAATTAATAACAAATATTCTTTGCATCACGGATTATACAGAATGTATATTTAAGTATATACTTCAGAGATTTATATCAATTTTATTATGTTCAGAATGCGACATCAATGAAATGCACTTGAAACTATTTTCTTTTCTGTTGGACGTAATGTAATGGAATAATTTTTATTGTTCCTGTAATTGAACTGTAATTCCGATTTTCTTAAAATTTGAAATGGCTGGAAAATATCATGCAGCAATTATACGTTTTAAATTTCAAACAATTCAGTTGTGTATTTTCTGCTCTGTTTTATGCGTTTAGATGGACGGACGGACTGAAAAACGATATAAGTGCTACGTACTTACATAATTACGAACGCACCTAAAAACACAAATCTTCTGCTTATTTCCACAACCAAATTATTTCCGAGATTTTCAGACAAAAAAATCAAGCCTCAACAGTTAGTACAGCGTCGCATTTTTATTCGTAGCTTCACGAGCATCTGCATTCGTTGCATCACAAGTGCACGAACGCACCTAAAAACAACATCAACACAAATCTTCTGCTTATTTCCACAATCAAATTATTTCCGAGATTTTCAGACAAAAAACTCAAGCCTCAACAGTTAGAAAGTACAGCGTCGCATTTTTATTCGTAGCTTCACCAGCATCTGCATTGGTAGCATCACGAGTGCACGAACGCACCTAAAAAACAGCATCAACACAAATCTTCTGCTTATTTCCACAGTTACCAAATTATTTCCAAAATTTTCAGGCAAAAAACTCAAGCCTCAACAGTTAGAAAGTACAGCGTCGCATTTTTATTCATAGCTTCACGAGCATCTGCATTCGTAGCATCACGAGTGCACGAACGCACCTAAAAAACAGCATCAACACAAATCTTCTGCTTATTTCCACAGTTACCAAATTATTTCCAAAATTTTCAGACAAAAAACTCAAGCCTCAACAGTTAGAAAGTACAGCGTCGCATTTTTATTCATAGCTTCACGAGCATCTGCATTCGTAGCATCACGAGTGCACGAACGCACCTAAAAAACAGCATCAACACAAATCTTCTGCTTATTTCCACAGTTACCAAATTATTTCCAAAATTTTCAGACAAAAAACTCAAGCCTCAACAGTTAGAAAGTACAGCGTCGCATTTTTATTCATAGCTTCACCAGCATCTGCATTAGTAGCATCACGAGTGCACGAACGCGCACCTAAAAACAAATCAACGCAAATCTTCTGCTTATTTCCACAGTTATCAAATTATTTCCGAGATTTTCAGACAAAAAACTCAAGCCTCAACAGTTAGAAAGTACAACGTCGCATTTTTATTCGTAGCTTCACGAGCATCTGCATTCGTAGCATCACGAGTAGGGTGGAGCGAAAAATTTTTTTTTTGAAAATCAAAAACGGGTAGGTGCCAAAAGTAGTTGCCTTTATACTAGTACATCAACTGCGTGAAATTTTACCGCTGAAAAAAAATGGCTTGAGTCTGCGCTTTTGCTCCAAAAATCCAAATTTTGGGTAAAATTTGTCATTTTTTGACATTTTTTCAAAAAAATTTAAAAATTTCTACAGAGCTGGTTAGTATTTAAAAGTGTTGCTTAGACCTTTATATTTATCTGCTTAACATATTTAAACTATAAAACAATATGTTTATTCCCTATAGCTGGAGCAAAACAGACAACTTTTAGTAAGAAAACAGCATTACCACTCTATTGGGTCATATGACGAATTGTTGTTTTTAATACAGCTCTTGTTTTCAAAACTACCTTGGACATGCGTCGTGGAGGTGGCTATATTTCCTATACCATCCGGCCCAACTATTCGATCATCTTAGTACAGTGTTTTATTTATACATTGATTTGTGATTTTCTTTATAAAAATTTGGCATGTTTTCGATGCTTCCACCTTGTTCATCATTTCTTTACATCCACATGCTGCTGTAACTATCTTAATGTATATTTTTACAGTTTATACAAAAAAATGACAAGCAGAGTAATGAACGGGAATATTATTAAAGGGATCTATTCGGCCATCTATTATATTTATCAAATTTACATTAAGTTGATGAATAATGATGGGAAGTTCTGTTACCACAACATTTTTTCAGTCAATTGTATTTTTTTTGCGTAATGATTTGCTTCAAAGATGATTTCAGATATTTCAATTATAATTATGCCATCATTTATTCTACTTTTGCATTTTTTATATGTTGAGAAGTGAGCTGTTTAATGTGATGGTGATTGTCAGCGAGAATTGCAATGAAAATTTGTTCTCCATGTGTAAAGCAACCGCTGTTGTAAATAACTTTTTTTTTCATTAGTTTTATGCCGTTTTCTAAGTGTTTTCGTATCCAGTTAATTTCCTATTAACTTTTAGATCCCCTTTTTATGAGTGAACAACATTTGATGGTGAAATGTCCTGGGCATTAACTTATAATGCATTGTGCTTTATGAGGAAATGGACGGATATCGACTATAAGTGCTCATTTTAAATTAGGAGAATTTTATTTGTCACTGTGAACCATTTTGCATGGGGTAAGCTTAGAATTGTCTATATGATATTGAATCATTCGCTACTTCAACTCCAGTAATTTCCTCTGCTTCAATTATTAGAGAAGTCGATATAAAACGTTCTAAGCTACATGGATTCACTGGATCAATAAGAAAAATCTTTGTCTACATAATATTCACTTCCTATTGCAATTTTCTTTTATAAAATAGAGAAATTATTTTCTCAAATTGAGAAAAAGATACTCAGAACAGACTAGAAATTTCTGTCGGAGATTGCTAAGTTAATTCACAAGGAAAGCTATTTCTCAAAGAATGGGGAGTAGAAATTTAGAAAACATCTCACAGAAAAGACAGCTCATAAAGTTAATAAAATTTTCCGCTTTATATAAGCACAGATTGGCAGTCAGCGTCCATATGTTTACTCACCAAATCTATAATCCAAGTTTATACCGCGGGATGTTTTATACCAAATGTACTACACACCTAAATAATAGATCTAAAATCTTATTAGAAATTACTAGACTACGGAACAACACAGGAAACGACATAAAACATACTAAAACTTCTTTAGAAATATTGTTGTTTTACACGCAAATTTTGTTTGCAATCCTCTGTGACGATCGTCATAATATTAAACAGCTAACTTCTCAGCATATATTCAATGTAATAGGTTCAATAAATGATGGCATACTAGAAACTGTATTCATACAATCAATTTTTAGGCAAATCATTGCATATAAAATGTAATTGATTGAAAGAATGCTGTGATAACAGAACTTCCAATCATAATGTACTAATTGCATGAAATTTTAATGAAGATAATAGACTGCTGACTAGGTTCAATTAAGAACATACCCAATGCATTACTCAGCTTCTCTTCTGTTATACATGGTATAAAAATATACGTGCAGCAGGTCATACCAGCATGATTCAAATCATCCAAAGTCTATGAATACAAAGAAGAGATAAATTACTTTGATATATAGAAAACTTATACTCGTCTTCGGGAAAAAATAACAATTCAATACATAAATAAAACACTGGGCCTAGATGATTGGGTGGTTGAGACGGGTGGGATAATGCAACCACCTCTATGAGTTATATACACAGTAGTTTTGAAAGCAGCTAGGTAAGAAAGGAATTCAAAAGAATATTTCGTTGTATGCTCCAATAGAGAGGTTAACGCTGATTTTTCACAAAAAGTTGTCAGAATTGCTCCAATTATACAGACTACAGATATTGTTTTATAGTTTAAATATGTTAAGCAGATAAATATAAAGGTCTAAGCAACACTTTTAAATACTAACCAGCTCTGTAGGAATTTTTTAATTTTTGTGAAAAAATGTCAAAAAATGACAAATTTTACCCAAAATTTCGATTTTTGGAGCGAAAGCGCAGACTCAAGCCATTTTTTTCCCGTAAAATTTCACGCAGTTGATGTACTAATATAAAGGCAACTTTTGGCACCTACCCGTTTTTGATTTTCAAAAAAAAATTTTTTTCGCTCCACCCTAATCACGAGTGCACGAACGCGCACCTAAAAACAAATCAACACAAATCTTCTGCTTACTTCCACAGTTACCAAATTATTTCCGAGATTTTCAGACAAAAAACTCAAGCCTCAACAGTTAGAAAATACAGCGTCACATTTTTATTTGTAGCTTCATGAGCATCTGCTTCAAGAATGTGTAAACTCTTAAAAGTGAGGTCTTTTTTTATGTAAATTTATGTAAATTTTTGACATACAGACCACAAAAAATATCATTTTTCATTATTTTTTAACTATCATAAGGTTAATGCTACAATCAAAATACTCAAATTTTTCTGTATCTGAGATACATTTCTAGTATTTTTACTTGAAGCCATGACAAAAATCTTTACAAAAATAAAATACTTTATGTGAAGCAGCAATAAACGATTAGATGGTAGAGCGGGTAGATTTAACCGTCATCAACATTTTTGTAAAATATTCCAATATATATATATATATTGTGTGTTTCACAGGTTTTTAATCTTTTATCACCGATTTTTCAAAACAGAAATTTTGCGTAATTTAATCAGAAAAATGCTCGGAATAAATAATCCAAACTTACAATAAAAATTTGCTAGTGAGAATAATAAATCACAATTTTTGGAATATGGATGCCCTTACGTGATACGGGCATCATAATTGACAAAACACGTTGCCCCTATGACGTACGGACAAATCAAGTAAGCGGTAAAACGAAAAAGAACAACTCATGATCAAAGATTGAGAGGGGAGATATTTTTTAGTGAGTGAAAAGTTTTTGGACCCAAACAAATTATTTAAAATTAAAAAATATGTAATTATTACATAATTTTTCTGGTGTATTCAAATTTAATGAAAATTGGATGCATAGTTTAGTTACAAGGACAATTAAATGCATTCCATTATATTACGGCCAATGGGAAAAATAGTATCAAAAGCATTTTAATGGTGTTACACACTTTCGAACATAATAAAACTGATATCCATGTGTGAAGTATATAACAAAATATACCTTCTGTACATTCTGTTGCTCAAACAATATTTGTTATACATTTACAATGATACACAAAAGTATTCCATTATGAATGGTTTAGAGAGAAACATTGTGTGGGGCGCGTTTTAATAAAATTAAACAATTTCATATTTTATGAAATCAGTGTATGTTGCTGAAGTTTACTTCAAGTTATTACTTGTATAAAAGAAATCAGGTAGTACTTACAGGGAAATGCGAAAGATTTCGGATACTATAATACATATGATGTAATGTATACTATTACACCTAGATCTGGATATTTTAAAACTTAATTATAGAAAGAACGCATCTTATTTGCTGCGCTTCACGTTCAATTTCCAATTTGTTTAAAATATCTGTGTCCAAGCAGATTAAAAAATTAAAGGAAAGTGAAATCATTGAATAAAGTCAAATATTGAAAAAAAAAGTTTCAACATGTTTGGAGGAAAATATCAAAATTGAATAAGAAATGAATGAAGCTTTAAATAGTACAGTTTAATTAATATAGAGTATTTTTTACAACAGGATATGAATATAATAGTCTAATTTATGCATAAACATACAACTTTTATTAAAAATATACATATTTTTTATAAATATATTTTTGAAATTGTTCACTGAAAATTTTAGACTAAATCAAAATAGCATGATAAGGCGATACACAACAATGAATGTTCTGATTTCACCAGGGTTCGTTTTAACCAGAGTTATGTGTCAATTAAATCAGATTTTGTTTCGTTTTAACTGGTATGTGTCTTGAATATATGTTTACTCAACCGGGATGAAACATCGAATACCTTACATATGTTTGTTCGTAGTAGATTTAAAAAGTTTGAGATAAATTGTTCAACTGATATTGAAATTTATTTGAATTTTTCAAAATGCATTTCTTATATTAAAGTTTGCATGTAATGATTTTGCTATTGTGACGATTACATTAGAAGCACTGTTTCTTACACTACAATTTTGTATAATGTTTCTTATATCAAAGTTAACAATGTGAAAAAAACATATATCTATATGGGTGTATGTGTGTATGTGTGTGGATAAACCGGGAGTAAAGTACCAAAAAGTATTCTGAAATTTCTAATGTGTGGTGTATTAGGTGAAATATAACAGCATTTATTAAAAAGTGAATTCTCATTTCTAGTATAAATATATAAATAAAAATTAATGTATGAAAATTGCACTAAATTATTTCTCCAACGGCGAATGTTGTATTACGGAAGTAATATTTGTAAGAAATCAATTTTTAAACAGCAAATAAAATACTTGAAACACAAATTTTCATTACTATAACAATTATACAACGGCACAATGCATATCTTCACAGACAGTACTAAGTCTGACCTACGGACATTGTCCGGCTTCTGTGCATTTGAGGGGAATTCCTTAATACATGCTCTGAATACACGTCTTTCAGTTGAAAATTCCGTTTTCCAAGCTGAAATTTTTGTCATTGAAAACGCTGTGAGTTATTTGGAATTAACTGATTACAAATTATTCCTAATATCTTCAGATTGCCTCTCAGGTTTAAAGTCTGCAAATTACAGATGCAGTTGACTATACGATTTCCGAGATTCTTAAATTAATATACAAATCCAGCAAAACTCTCCACTTTAATTCGTTTAAACGGCATTCAGGAGTCACATGGAATGCATGTTACCTGATACCATGGCAAAAAAGACAAATGAGGACACTAGTATAACATCATTTTACCTTCCATGTCCGGCTACATATTAAAATATATATTAAAACAGAAAATTAGAAATTACTGCCAACAAGGATGGACCAATGAAGACAGGGGCTGATACAAAAATAACTTACTAACAAAAATCCTAATTCAATTTACTGTAAATAATCGTTACATTTTTCTTTTCTTCACGAATCAGGGATGTTTCCAGAAATATCTTTACGACATAGGTAAACGTGATCCTGCTTTTTTTGTATGTGATCTCCATTCCACCTTGTTACACTACGTACTGGATTGCCCCTTGACAATATATTACTACATTAAAAAGCACAGAAACATGACAATTTCGAGTTAAATTAATTATATTTTTGAAATTCCCGTTCTCATGAACAGAATAACAGCACTAATGAGATTTATAGAGTAAAATCAAGTCATATTTTCAGAAATATCATCCACACTTCTCAGATATTTTTTCAGACTATGACTGATGATTGTCTATCATCTTCTTTGCTCCCATTGTAAATAATTTTTATCTGCATTCATTAATTACTATTATTATTATTATTTGTTTTACATAATAGTTATTACTCTAATTATACATTTGTTACTACTAATTAGTACTTGTTAAAAATTTCGTGATTTGCACGAAGCAGCTATGTTAAGAATCTTACACTTTTATTTTATTTTATAGTATTTTATTTTATTTTATTTTTTTTTTTTTTGTATGTGTGTGACTAAAGTAAAAATTAAAACAATGTGTAATCAAGAAAAAAAAGTAATATATTTATATTTTATTGTATAACTGCTGTCAAAAGGATATACTATCAAATGATTTTTGGCTGTCCGTAGGAAAACACACCTTCAGGCTAGGAGCCACAGTTCGGATATCCGTTTTCCCCTACCCCTACTGTATAAAAATAAACTTTATTTTTAATAGGAAAAAATTTTTCCGTGTATTTTTTGATGATTTATTTTAACAACTACGCGCAAAGTTTTCCGCTGGTACTGAAAATTTGAATTCGCTTACATTTGACACATGTACTTTATCTTGATATAACGCAACTTAAAACCTACGTTTCTTACTGTATAATTAAAATGAAATATAACAATATGGAAACTATGAGTTCCATATTATTAACCCTCTAAGCGTTTGGCCCGTAATATTACGTACACTAAGCTCCAGGTTTCACTGCAATATAAGCAATGTTTAAGGTATTATAATTCTATAAATTTAATGAATTTTCAAATCATTGAAGAATGATTAAGACTCTCAAGGATTACATTTATATTCCTATATAAGATTTTTTATGTAATATTGAAAGAATCATATTTTATTAGCATTTAAAACAAATGCAGAGAAAACAAAATTACAATTTCACCCATTTGTAAAACGCTTGGAGGGTTAATGTATCCTGCACCATAAAAGATTATATATAGATATGTGATAATCTATGAGGAATTAAAAATAAAAAAATAATGAGCGTAAAGTGCAATATCTCAGTGTATAATTCAGTAAGCATTTATGTTCAACAAAAAATATTTTAGTAATGATACTTTTACACAAAGGCATATATCCATTTTGTAAAATATTTTACTAAAATTGAAGAGAAATGTTTATCTCCCTACTTTATAAATTTAATGTTATAAATACAATAATTACTCTTGAACTATTTAAGTTAATCGTTATTTTTTTTAATTATGCTTCTTTTTCTAGAAAATACTGTTTCGATTACTAGTTTTATCGCAGAATGGTTTTAGATTTTATTTTATTTTTCTGAATATAATGGTATTTGATAAGTTGATTTTTTTTCTCATTTATAGATAAAATTAATAAAAAAGTTAATTGTGTCTGGATAAAAGAAGGAAGCTAATTACCTCCATAAAACCCTCTTAACGTTATCATAAGTTTTCTTAATATTACACAGTTACTTTAGATTTATTGAAGTAATAACGGTTTGTTTTTATTTTTTGAGATAAACAACAACAGTAGTTTTTAATCTTTTTAAAATATGTGTATTTTAAAGTTTTCGTATACAAAACATTTTAAATTAAAGAGCTTATATGAAAGATAATAATATCTATAAAATAAATTTGTGAAGCAGTTAAAGATAAAAACAGTAATTTCGTGTAAGTTGTAGGTTTTGAAGCATTTCCTTTTGTATGTTTAATGACTGCTATAGTGCAAGAACAAAAGTAATTATGAAGGTATTATATCTGTATTGAGATGCGTATATTTTATTATAAATATAATACAGCATTTTTTTTAAATTGAATAGATAATATTACATTTCTTACAATACTGAATGCATTAAAAGTATGGAAACTTTTGTTAATATCACATATGGTTAATACAGTCATAAGCGATTATATATATATATATATATTAATAATGTTTTTAAAATAAATTAATATATTAAGCCTTAGTTTTTTGTTTAGATAACTATATATGAAGATAAAAGTATTGAATATAGATATAAAATAAATGAAGATATAATGATACCGTATAAACAATTATGTTTATTAATACGAAGTAATAAGCGAGAAGAAAATGGAAACGTTTTCTGTTTTTGTAAATGTGAAAAAAGTACTTTTTACTAAACAGTTATTTTAGTTTTACCTTCTAATTTTTAGATTATATTTTTACATGCTTAAAAATCCTTATTCTAACATCTGGGTCAATATTTTTTCAATCAGAGTTGGCGGGTCATAAAAAAACCTGAAAATTAATTTATATAACTTTAGCAATAATTATTAGAATGGAAAGCTCACTGGTTCGTCTACGAAGTTATTTGAATGTTCTTCTTTTTGTAAACAATGCCCGTCATTGTCGTTTTACTTATGTTGAAACTTACAAGCTAATGGTTGCTGTCAAATTCTCGTAATTGAAACAAAATAATGGAATGGAGAATAAAAATTTTATTTTGTTTCAAATAGGGAAGAGTTACTTCAAAACACGCACAAATGTTGAAGAAAGTGTATGGCAATGACGCATTGTCATTATCTCGCGATTCTTCTAATGATGACAATAAATGGTCCGCAAAGCACTGAAAATGATACGCTGACTGAACGACCGATGTACACCGAAGAGCCATACATTATAACGATAGACTATATAAATAGTCCATGTTTTGTATTTCAAAAGTTAGCGTGATTATTGGCATAATGTAAAAAGCAACAGATTTATCAGACTTTCATAAAGGTCAAATAGTTACGGCTCTGGAAATGGAAACATAGATAATGGAAACGGCGCGCATTTGGTTGGTTGTTGACGAACACGGTTGTTGACAGTTATAAGCTACGCATACATTGTATATGCGTTATGAGCACGTATCGGATGTGATGTATGGATGGTGAAACGACACGTTTCCGGCCAACGTGCAGCCGTTTGAAAGAAACGTTAGATAAAGTTGTTGATATCAGCAAATCAGTTTGTTGGGAAATATAACGATTTTCTTTAAAGAGATAAAAATAAGAAGAAACTTTTCAAAATAAAATCCTTGTAAAATCCATCTTAAATATATATATATATATATATATAAGATGGATTTTACAAGGATTTTATTTTGAAAAGTTTCTTCTTATTTTTTTCACTGTACGAGATCAAAATTTATTTGGATACATAAATATTCCACAAAGATTTATTTGATTTCAAACTGTACTCAGAAAATGCATATCAAAATATGAAAACGCAAACTCTTATAATAATGAAAAATCTAAAAAGTGAATGTATTTCAAAGCTAAAGTGTATAATATATACATATATATATATATATATATATACATTTCCTCATAGCATGCATGTTCACAGTGACGTCACAATGACGTCACTTTGAGTCACTTTGGTCACATCACATCTGTGACGAAAATGCCACCACTCAGTGACGTCACAATGTGACTAAGATGTTACTTTCTAAAAAAAATTTCACAGTCCGTCACAATGTTAATGTCAAAGTAGTCACAAATGACACACTTTTCACAAATTGGTCACATTGTGACGTCACAAAGTGGTCACAATATGACGTCACAAAAAAACTCTAAAACGGCCATAACGACTTCACATTTTAGTCACTGTGACTTCACATCGACGTCACGTGACGTCACATCGACAATCGATGGTCACAAAGTCACAATGTGACTTCACAACGACGTTGCAGGGACGTCACCATGCTTTACGGGTATATATATTATACACTTTAGCTTTGAAATACATTCACTTTTTAGATTTTTCATTATTATAAGAGTTTGCGTTTTCATATTTTGATATGCATTTCCTGACTACAGTTTGAAATCAAATAAATCATTGTGGAAAATGGATCCAAATAAATTTTGATCTCGTACAGCAACAGTGAATTTGTTATACAATTTTGTTTTTATTTTTACAGTAAGAGAAAAAAATGCCATACACATTACAAAATAATCTGTCAATGAATAATAAACATTATTTGCACCGCATGCTAAATGGAATAAATATTTTGGTTCACTTCATAAGTGCATATCAATTTAACCATATTAAAAATGGTTTAAAATCATTAAAATTCACCAGAAACAACTTTTTGGCATTGTTTGTAATGTAAAGGAATAATTTCGACTATAGTCCTATAGTAAATGGTCATATAATTAATGTCAGAAACATTCGAAAATTTCACGGCAACTTGAGTACTTTTAAGTCAAGCGAATAGACAAAAAGCAATTCATAAAATATTTTCATTTATGCTGAGAAGTGTTGAAAGTAATAGTGTAAAGAATAAATGACTTTTATATGACCAAGAATAATATTTGAAATATGTTTGTATCTGGAACTATATAACTAAAAACAAGATTTGTGAGTTAACTATTGCATACTGATAAAAAAGTATATGTATATAATGTACAAATATGAATATATACCGTATTTACTTTTGTATACCGCGCACGCGTGTATAACGCACACCTCCTACTATTCAAGAAAAATAGCGATTTTTTATAATATCGTACATAAAGCGCACCATAAATTTCATATGCAAATGAATGAATGGCTAATTGAATGTCAGTAAAGAATGTTGAAACAAACATTACATCAGGCCAAAAGCAAGATGAAAATACATTTTGAGACTTCAGGTAGGGTGTGAACGATGGGGGGTTTGAGTGAGTGACGGTAGTACGAATTGCTAGTAGCAATTATATAATATTAACATATAAAAAAGGTGCAAGCAGTGAAATAAAGGTGCAGTAAACTTTCATTAAATAAGATTTTCCGAGTAATTATGTCTTTTTTACATAAATTTCTTGATTCATATGTATATCGTGTGTTTACATACAGCAGTAACAAAATATATTCCGTGGGACATCCGCACATCTAGGAATTTTGCCTAGTTTTATTTTGAAATAATGTGCACGTTATACACAAATGAATACAGTACATAAATATATGTGACATTTTGAAATTTGGAGCCTGTAGTATTAGAGACAAATTTCCCCATTTTATAAAACAGGAGTCGTGGTGAAATAAAAAATTAAGTAAATAAATAAATGTAGAGAGTTCATGAAACTAAACATTGGGAGTTCCAAAAAATTTTATTATTTAAATGCAATCATATACAGAGGGAAAATGATCTCCCCTTCCGGAGCAGCATTGCAAAATAATAATAAAAGCATTTGTCCTTGTTTTCAAATCGTTCAAACACAAAACATTGAATACATCCATCCATCTCTAGGCCACTCTAGCTTCAGTCAAAAACAAACAAGCTTCTAGAACTTTCCATAATCTCTAAACATGATTCTTTTATTTAAAAAGAAATGTCAAGCGTAGAGATTAAAACGACAGAATCGTTCTTTTGCAAACGATACTTTCATTTAAATGATTATTATTTAACTAATTTAAAATTGAAAGTAATCAAAATTCGAATAAATTATATAGACGATAATTTAACACAAATAAAGAAAAGAAATTAATGTATTGATACGTAATAATTATAAAACGCGAAGAAGAAAAAAATATAAAATAATGATATTTTTTAATAAGTACGTTTTTAGAATAAACTTAAAAATACTTTCTTAAAAAAGGGTTGCTAAAAACAAGGAAAAAATGAGTTTTATTAGAAAATTTAAGAAATAAAGTTTATTTAAGAATATTTTTAATCTAGAGCCTTTTTTTTATTTACGCATATTGGAATAAATGTTTTTTAAAGCGAATTAAGAATTTATATCGTTTCTATGAAGATTAATAGATTATATCTAATAACAGGATTTTATTTTAATAAGTTGCAATAAATATGGAAGATTGTTAAGAAGAAATTAGAAAAGGTTAAATTTGGCGAAAAAATTTAAATTTTGTAATAATATATATATGATTTTATGCGATAAACATTATCGTCAATGTAGTATAATAAATTATTTCAGATTTATAGTATTCCGAAATCCATAGATCAAAGAAAATCCGTAGATCAAACAGTCTAATAGCTTGCAATTTGCCTGTCTATCTATGAAAAAGCTTTCTATACATAAAATTTAAGCTTTAGCTACTAAAAGCCATTCGAAGGATACATTATTTCAAGTTCTCAATTTCCGTAAATTTGCCACCTTGAAAGCCTGCCAATTTTTTAGATAGGAAACGAAGAATTGAATAATATTTTCAAAATAACTCCTTGTAAATTTCGTCTCATACCTTTTTTTTACAAGAAAAATATAGAACTCTTAGACGTAACATTATTATATAAAATTACATTTTCCTCTTTATTTCAGATGTATTTCCTAAATGCCCTTTTGATTTAACTTTTTAAGGGAATGGAAATATTATAGATATAATTGGGGATTAACTTTAATCTCCAACTGTTACAAAAACATCAGTAATTTCAAATAAAATTTGATGTTAAAACGTAGGTGTCAAGAAAAGTTTGCCTATAAATTTTTGTTTTTACAATGTATGTGAAACAACTTTATTTGTTTTAAAATATTTTTTTTAATCATCCTGCCTGTCAATCATATCAAGTTTTTCTTAACAGGCGAACTTTTTCGCTTAAAGGGTTGAAGTGATTTAACAGACATTGAACATTAAAAAACAGATTATAATCAATTATCTTGCTAGAAATGTGCAGTTATTTCCTGAAGAAAAAGGACACAAATCTGTTATTAAATAGAAATTTTCCAAAATATTAAAACTTTAATATTCCACGTCCAGCTCTGTCCATCACAAACGTGATGATTTTTTTAAGGCAATAAATGCACTTATTTAAAATAATACTAATTTTAAATTGGATTAATCAAATGTTAATGTTATATTCGACTTCTATATGTTACCGGCCAGATCCAATTTTAGGCAAAAACTGTCAAGGAAGCTGAACTAGCTTACCCTAAGGAACGTAGGATAAATTAGATTTCACTTGCCCAAACTAGTTTATGCTAGCGCAGTTAAGATAATCTAGTTTTTCCTAACACAAACTAGTTTTGCATAACTCCGATAGAATAGACACATTTGGCCTGTTATTCATTGGTTTGTTGCAGACGCCTGGACACTTGATTGGCGAGTTGACGGAAAAGAGAAAGCCCTCTGAATTCTGTTGCAAATCGTCATAGATCAGTCTTGTCGTCTGTGAGAAATTATTTAACAGTAGGTTTAAACAATAGATTTTTTTCTTCCAAAATAACATGAAGAATTAAGGAAAATAAATGCACAATATTTTTTTTTAAAGGAAGAAAGGGAAAAAAAGGAGTGAAGGATGCTTCCGACAATTGGTCTTTTATTTATTGTAACATCAAGGTAATAAATATTGCAGATTTGTCTTTCATTTTAATGGAAGTACAACATTTTATACTTTCTTCTGAGGACGAAATAATGGGATGAGGGGTTGTTACAAAATTTATGCGAGGAAGAATTAAGAATATTGATTAATTATGTATAATTATTTCAAAGTACTGATTGAAAAAAATCAGGACATAAAAAAGCAGAATTAAAAAGTAGAATTTTTTTTAATTGTGTGTCTGCTGTGCGAGGCTTCTGTGTGGGGCAAATTTTTATTGGATAGAATTTAAAATTGTTATGCTGTTAAAATTGTTAATTAATATTTAAAATTATTATGTTATGTTGTTATAAACATTTTATACTTTCTTCTGAGGACGAAATAATGGGATGAGGGGTTGTTACAAAATTTATGGGAGGAAGAATTAAGAATACTGATTAATTATGTATAATTATTTCAAAGTACTGATTGAAAAAATCAGGACATAAAAAAGCAGAATTAAAAAGTAGAATTTTTTTTAATTGTGTGTCTGCTGTGCGAGGCTTCTGGGTGGGGCAAATTTTTATTGGATAGAATTTAAAATTGTTATGCTGTTAAAATTGTTAATTAATATTTAAAATTGTTATGTTATGTTGTTATAAACATTTTATACTTTCTTCTGAGGGCGAAATAATGGGATGAGGGGTTGTTACAAAATTTATGCGAGGAAGAATTAAGAATATTGATTAATTATGTATAATTATTTCAAAGTACTGATTGAAAAAATCAGGACATAAAAAAGCAGAATTAAAAAGTAGAATTTTTTTTTAATTGTGTGTCTGCTGTGCGAGGCTTCTGGGTGGGGCAAATTTTTATTCGATAGAATTTAAAATTGTTATGATACGTGTGTATCATCATTAAAATATTATTGCAATTCTTTTAAACTGTCGCTACCTTTACCACCTATTAAAATTTTTTAAATTGCGATTGATTCAACTCGGTAAATATTTTTTTTTTTCTGGATCTAAAACTTTATTCTTTTTTATTGTAGGTCATTTTGAAAACACATAAAAATATTGCTTTATTTCAGTCATTCAAATAGTAAAAATCATGCGCACAGTGCATGCAATAATAATTCTTTTTGCAGAAAAATATATTTAAAAACTTTATATATGGGTTAAATTTTTTAAACAACTTTAATTGTTAAAGTAAACTTTTCTTAACATTTGTTTTCAGTTCTATAATAAAAAGTCAATTAGATATTGAGCGACTACAATTCTTATAGAGGTCACATTTTCATGCATTATATTACTTCAAAGGGTTACTAAAAGTTACTAAAAGATTAATCCATGCATTGTAATTTTTATAAAATTTCTTTTTAATTAATCGTTCACCAAAAAAAAAAAAGGTTTTATTTCAAGTATGGTATTTTCCCCCACATTATTCTCTTTAAAGAAAGTATAAAACAATATTAACTGTAAGAAAATTTCAGATTGATTTTTATTAAATAGATCAGTCACCTAAATCTAGTTAACTTCTTAAATTATCTCGTTTATTGATTCTTTTTTGGTTTCAATAAAATAGTTTTCTCCTTTCCGCCTAGTCCACGCATCATATTTTATGTTATATAACTCGTTTATTTATTTATTTTTATGGAAATTCTTAAATATAGGTGTATGCATCTATGATAAATTTGATTGTAAATGTTAGATACACATGCAAATACATTATACCTGCATTTATATAGTCTTAGTCTTAAAATAAATCAATATTTCAAGTTTTCTTAGACGGTTTTATATGTCGATTCGCTTTACTATAATATTTTTTAAAGTATAGTGTATTATATTTTTACATGTTATTTTCACTTGCAATTTTGATTCACATCGTTGCATTAACTTGTAAAATAATTTTTAATTTCTTGTAAAATCAATTTTAATATTATATAATGCTATATATTTAATTTTTATAATCCTATACATCTGAAATGTATGTTTATATTTTTAGCTGTCCATCATTATAAACCTATGCTATTAATATACTAATAAAATATTTTTTATAATTTTAACTAAAAAAAACCCCATCCAAATCCTAAAGTTTATTTTTAGTTATAAATGAATCAAAAAGCAGTGAATATAGGCGTTTTTAAGACAATATTTTAAATATCGATTAAATAGTACACAAACTACAAAAACTTCATTAATACAAAAATTTAATCAATTGGACATTGTAGCAAATGCCATTCGTAAGCATAATTCTGTTTTGTTTTTCACCAATAAATCATTTCTAGAGCTACCGTATTACTTTTTTATTGCAATTCTTCAAATTTACATTTGATAATAAGATATCGTTTTCTCTTATTTCGGAAAATCTCTGGAAAACTCTATAATAACCTAATTTTATATATCTTGAGGAAATTTATTTTATAACTGGTTTCAATGAGTACAATATATATGAAGCGAATAAAACGCTATAAACTGCTAGTAAAGAGATATATGTTTCTTAAATAAGAACGAACTTTAGAATGTTATTAAGAAAAATACTTAAGTTAGAGCTGGAGAATTAAAGTAATGTACTTTTTCGGATAACAGAATTTCTATAATACGATAAATTTATACTGTCACATGTTTCACCAGTTCACAGCACCACGGATTTTTCCTTGTTTTGTATTTATGTATATGATTTACATTAAAATTTTATTTTAGTGCAGAAATATTAATTTCTTTTTTTTTTAACAGTAATGTAAGTAATGACAACATAGGTATAAATAAATTTTTAATGAAACTACAAGTACAACTGCATTACATTCCTTCTTTGTAATCACCAGGAAAGCTGATAACCCTTTTCCAAATGTAGGGAGGCCGTTGTAGACCAGTGGAAAGGTGTTGATTTATGATATGAGCGACCGAGCGCCTTACTGCGTGGCGTACTGATAAAACGTCATGGAATCGGGGAACTTGGAGGATTTCCTTCAATCGGAAACAGATCGAAGTCCACAAGGACTCATGTCGGGTGAGTAGGGAGGGTGTTGAGGAATGGAGGGGCGATATGTGTGTTGCAAAGCCGCAGTCTCATTCTTAGCCGAACGGAATGATTAATCCCATCGTGCCACTCTCCTAAACGGTAAAGGATTTGTGTCACAGGCTTCCATTAATCCTCGATAGCATTCTGTTGCACTTTTTCCACGAGCAACCTCTAAGCCAAGAACGATGATCCCCTTTAGAGCAATGGAGACGAAACTCTTCACTTTAACGCCTTCCAACTACCCTTCTAGGCAGATCGACTGTTTTTTTTTCACTCTACACATCTAAAACAGCGCCATCTCATCGCTCCCATATACTTTTTGCGCTTGCCTGCCCTTCTGTGAGTTTCAAGGTTAAGTTGCCAGTATTTAATTTACAACCCTCGTATATCCAGTTTTATGTAATCGAAAAGTAACATTTATTCTCTTATAGTATGTATTCCAATTTCACGTACACCATTATATTTATAATAATTTTGAATTAGAAGCAAAGAGCTTCTATCTAAATATCTCTTTACAATATTTTAAATAGTTACCGACATTTACTTACATTTATTATTTTAATACTGTCGTATCAGTATGGAACAGTATTTTAAAATGCCTAAATTCTTAGTTATTGCACAGTTTAAATATTGTAGAAAATCTATTATATCAGTAATCGTAATTTCGTGTATATAAAGAAATCTCTTATTAAATGCGTAGGTTTGAGATACATATTTAAATAGCCTTTCGTATCATGATATCGTTTTATTTGTTTTAGATATATTAATTTCAAGAAATATTGCGTAAAATGTCTAACATTTTCTCTGAAGTATACAATAAAAACGCTAATATACTGATATTTTTCGAACGATTTGGAATATAATCTTACTCGTCCGATAGGAAATTACTTCATACCTATTTTCGAGAAATAAATCATATTTATACCAAACGGGACACTTACACTGGTCATAAAGACGTATAATATTCTGTATAACTTAAGTAGAGAAAGAAATAAAATACAACTATATGTCGATTATCATTATCACTGTACATAGATCGATACTTCTTGCCCCATACATCTTTTGTTAGAAGCACAATGTACTTCCTCTTGTTTGGTATTGATACATTATGTTTTAGAGAACTGATGATTACTTCTGGATATATATATCTAATTTTATGCTATATAATATAGCTTTAATGCTCTTGTTTATGAATTTTTTAAGAGCCTTATCATTAAGATAAATTTTAAACAACATCTGAAAAATCGAACATTTCTAAAATAGTAGCTTTTTATTTAATGCCAATTCTGTATATATATATATATTTAGCATTCTAATTTAAGAAAAAAACAGGATAAATGATTTTTGTATAAGCAAAATTCGTTTCAGCCTAAAACCCGACTCAGGTTCGACAAATAACTTTCTTTATCATGATAAAATTTTATTTGTCATGATCTGCAAAAATGGAGCACGGAATTCTTTCAATTTTCTATTTTTAATTTTCTTTCCGTTTCTTTGAAATCATCGTTGAATTTTCTTTGGTTGACTTCTTTCACTTTTCTGTTGAAAATATAGCCCGTAAAAAATATCGATGGATAAAAGCTTTTTTTTTAAAAAAAAAGAAAATGTAAAATTATCTAAAAATAATATTTCTTCTCAAATATGACGAAATATTTGGTCCTATGCTGGATAATTTTGGTCACACGATCACCCACAGTAAGATATGGACACTTTGGGACACCTCGGTCAATACACCGTTCGGCATTGTCCACGTCCAAAACGTGGTCCTTTCATTAGCTGCTAAGAAATACTCCATATTAAAGTACTTTTATTACCATATGCTGATAACGATAAGCCATCAATCTGTGTTACAGCGATCTGTGGATTGTTATTAATTACACTGTAAAATATCTGACTCTTTTGTTGTATCATCACTCCACCGCTTTTATAAAAAACGATTACTTCATCCTATTGTGGAGCATTCTCATGGGTCAAAAGAGGGGTATACTGTAATAGCAGGGGAGTTACGATGCAGCAAAAAGGGTAAAGTTTTTTTATAGTGTAGGAGAAAAGTGATGAGTTTTAAAATGAGATATTGTTGATTTTAATCATTTAAGAGGTTAAATTAATGTATTCATGAGGTTATTAGTTACTCTTCATATCCGGTTAAATTTTATTTTAAAATATTTTATGCTATTTGAACAAAATCTAAAACTTCGTCGACAACATCGAAAATTTTTTTAGTTTAATGTTTTATTATAGTACAGTTATGTACCTTTAAAAGAAAGCTATTTACTCTCAATTTCCTTGAGGTAGTAAATGGGCAACAACTTATGAAAAGTCTTACAGAAATCTGTTAACAAAATGTGTTATGAATTTGCCTCCAAGTATATCACTTTTAGTAAGTTTCATGGCTTTCTAGATTCGGTTTAATAGCGCCGATAAATATATCCGACGATATATACATCCTACGTCTTCAAAGGTACATGGAACATCTCGATAAATAAAATGAAACAGATTTTGAGTAATCATCGTGCATTTTACTAAAAAATACGGATAGAAAGGATTTTTTTTACAGTAAATGTACACATTATTGCCTATATATAAATCAAAATAAATCAATTTCATCCATAAATTAGTTTTTACGAATGAATTTGCTTAGACGTTGATGGAAATTATTGTTGAAGAACAATATTTTTGGCTCTAAAACATAATAGCTTAGTATGGAAATGTATTTTCAGATTGTATAAAATTGTGTTGTGTCATCCGACAAATCTATGTTTGGGATTGAAAAATCAGATTAATACACAATAAAAAAAATTTAAAACATTATCAAAAATAAGTAATGTCAAAATACATTGATTGAAATGATTTTATAAATGTTCCATTACTTACCGAAAATATAATTTTTTCGGTATTTTTTAAAGATAAGGAATTTTATTAGGAATCGGGAATAAGTCGTAATAACTTCTTGTATATTTTCATTTATGGCAATTTTAAATTTTTGTTGATTTGGAACCATTATTTTTGTTGTTTAATTGAAAAACATATATCTAACTTGTGTGCTCGACATAGAGCCTACTTATAAGTCATCGTCAATATACAGGGAAGATATAGCACAAGGAAATTTTACAACAAAAGATATATACAACCAGGAGCTCCACGCAAAGAGTGCGCGCAATGGAGCCAGTGGGATTCGAATCCACAACCTACTACTCTCGAACACGTTTAGCGGCATGGTGCTTTGACCACTCAACCACGGAGGCCCTAAAAGGGAGCCATCTATGTTTAATTTAAATGCAAGTAAAAGAAATATTAATCGATAGGAAACACCATAAAACTGCATGAAAAAGAAAAATATTAATACTACAATGCATCGCAATTGTATACACGGTGTTAATCTTTGAATACATAAATCTTAATGAAATTCCTCCTGTTTTTTATTGTTCTCCCAAGGGTAGTCAGAAGAGAATGGATTTGCCTTATTGCGCATTACTTTTATTAAGATTCACTGCTGTCTAGATTTGGTCTAATGGCGATGAATAAATATATGTTATTGAGGTCACAAGGAACATCTCGATAAATAAAATGAAACAGATTTTGAGTAATCATCGTGTATTTCACTGGAAAACAGAGATAGAAATATTTTTTTTTGCAGTAAATATAGGGGAAGATGGGGATACTTGAGCCATTTTTAATTTAAATTTTTAATTTTTTTTATAATTTCCCTATGATTTCCCTAATTTAATATATTTTCCTTTGAGAAAGGCCGAGTAGTTCAGTTGAAACCGTCGGGATAATTTTATAATTTTTTCTAATATTTAAGGGTCTTACAAAATGGTATGTAGATTTTAAACTGTTATATTTTATGCCATTGTACACTAGGGTGGGCCGAAAAAAACTTTTTTTCGATTTTCGATTATGGCGGGTGCGGAAAATTGGTCACTGGTGGCACTCAGTTCATACAAAAAATTTGAGATTTTTTGGACATTTCCTTACCTTGCCGCAAACAGCTTGAATTTTTGCAAAAATGTTCATTTTTGAACTTTTTTCGAAAAAAATTAAAAATGTTAAATTAAATTTATTTTGGTTATATTTACTTGAAAAGGCGTATTTAATGTACCAATTGTTCAAATAAGATCTGATCATGCATTATTTAATATCTATGTGTATTATAACTTAGGCTATTTTTATAGCTTTTTCGCGTATAACAGGCAAAAGTTGTATTTGTTTGAATCGATCGTTAGTTTCTATATTATTTATGTCCCTTGGTCTTCTTTATATTTTTTCTACGTGTCAAACGTCATATATTTGGGGAAAAGACAGCAGGTTACTTCAAAAACAAATCTGGAAGGTGAGAAAGTGGTGAGGCAGCACTCTAAGCGAGCGCAATTACTCGGCGTAATACTCAGGGAGTGAAGGACAAAATAGTTGAGAGCCAAAATGCGATAAAGGATTCTTATTATTTATCCTTGCTCAGTTACCTGCGACATTTGTTCAGTGTTAACGTGAAACCCTTTTGTAGTGATTATACTGTGCTTTTTGGGTCGTTTAATGTGCTATTATAATGTTTTGTGCATTTTATTACAACGAGCTTAGAAATGGTTAGTATAAAAGGCCATGACAATGCAAAGAACACGCGATAGCGTGAAAAGTAACTCTTTGGGGGCATCATGCATATTGAAAGAATTGCAATTGCCAACTTATGCTGATAATCATGCGCCACTATTACTGGTTGCTTCACCATGTAGAAGTTGTGACAGCAGAGGATGCGAATCTCGTCATCGATAAAAACAAAGTCAGAAGAGAGAAATAGAAATTTGGAAAGAAGATACAGGCAGAAGAAGCTATTGAAAGAAGGAAAATTAAAAGCATATTTTTTGATGGTAGAAAGGATAAAAGTATATTCAGAGGAAAAAAAATAACAAGCAACACCGTCGAGAAAAAGGCGAGGAACACATCACCGTGTTGTTTGAACCTAGTTAGGAATACTTGTGTCACTTGATACCTCATCAGTTCATAAAAGTCTAACTTGTGGTGACTTGGAAGATTGTATAATGATTTTGCTATTTCTTTTCCGTGACCAGAACAAGGTATCAAATGACCCGAGTATTCCTAACCAGGTTCAAACAACATGGTGATGTGTTCCTCCCCTTTCCTTTGACAGTGCCGCTTGTTCTTTTTTTCCTCTGAATATACTTTTATCCTTTCTACCATCAAAAAATATGCGTTTAATTTTCCTTCTATCAATAACTTCTTCTGCCTGTATCTTCTTTCCAAGTATCTATTTCTCTCTTCTGACCTTGTTTTTATCGATGACGAGATTCGTATTCTCTGCTGTCCAACTTCTACATGGTGAAGCAACCAGTATTAGTGGCGCATGATTATCAGCATAAGTTGGCAATTGCAATTCTTTCAATATGCATGAAGCCTCCAAAGAGTTACTTTTCACGCTATCGCGTGTCTTTGCATTGTCATGGCCCTTTATACTAGCCATTTCTAAGCTCGTTGTAATAAAACGCACAAAACACTATAGTGGCACATTAAACGACCCAAAAAGCACTGTATATCACCACAAAAGGATTTCACGTAAACATTGAACAAATGTCGCACGTAATTTAGCAAGGATAAATAATAAGAATCCTTTATCGCATTTTGGCTCTCAACTATTTTGTCCTTCACTCCCTGAGTATTACGACGAATCATTGCGCGCGCTTAGAGTCCTACTACACCACTTTCTCACCTTCCAGAGTTGTTTTTGAAGTATACTGCTGTCTTTTCCTCAAATATATGACGTTTGACACATAGAAAATATATAAAGAAGACCAAGGGACATAAATAATACAGAAACTAACGATCGATTCAAACAAATACAACTTTTGCCTATTATACGCGAAAAAGCTATAAAAATAGCCTAAGTTATAATACACATAGATATTAAATAATGCATGATCAGATCATTTTTAAACATTTGGTACATTAAATATGCCTTTTCAAGTAAATACAACCAAAATAAATTTAATTTAACATTTTTTAATTTTTTTCGAAAAAAGTTCAAAAATGAACATTTTTGCAAAACTTCAAGCCGTTTGCGGCAGGGTAAGGAAATGTCCAAAAAATCTCAAATTTTTTGTATGAACTGAGTGCCACCAGTGGCCACTTTTCCGCACCCGCCATAATCGAAAATCGAAAAAAAGTTTTTTTCGGCCCACCCTATTGTACACTGTCTAGCTAATTTATAAGTAAAAATTCTGAGCTTGTCTCAAGACTCATATAGTAAACCACAGTGTGATGTCCACACTTAACTATTGAAAAATAATAATACAATGTATCGCAATTGTATGCAAGGTATTAATATTTGGATACATAAACCTTACTGAAATTCAACCTGTTCCTTAATGTTCTCCCATGGGTAGTCAGAAGAGAATGAATTTGCCTTACTGCACATTACTTTTATTAAGCTACGCTGCTGTCTAGATTTGGTCTAGTAACCATGAATAAATATCCTGCGATATTGAGGTCACAAGTAACATCTCGATAAATAAAATGTAGCAGATTTTGCGCAATCATCGTGTATATCGCTGGAAAATAGAGATAGAAATTATTTTTTCACAGTAAATATACACATCATTGCCTATATAAAAATCAAAATTAGTTAGTTTCATGCATATATTAGTTTTCATGAATGAAGTGGATGAAAATATTACTAGCGAAATTTCATTTCTCGTTCTGAAATGTAATAGCTTAGTACGGAAATATTTTTTGCAGATTATATTAAATTGTATTGTAGCATCCAATAAATTTATATTTCTGATTGAAATATCAGATTGTTACACTATATAAAAAAGACTTTAAAACATTACCAAAAAGTAAGGCATTTCAAAATACATTTATTATAAACGATTTTATAAATGTTCCATTAAATCTTGAAAATGTAATGTTTTTCAAGATTTTTAAAAATAAGGAATTCTATTCGAGATCGTAAATAAGTCGTCGGAAATTCTTGTATATTTTCATTTATTTTAAATTTAAATTATTCTTACTTTGGTACCATTAGTCTCTGTTTAATTTAAATGTACAGTCGTCTCTCGTTAATTCGAACTCGTCGGGACCACAAGAAATGTTCGAATTATCCGAAGTTCGAATTATGGAAAGTATGAAATGAGAACATGCTTAATATGGTACCATTACAAAGGAATTAATGATGAAGTGTTTTTTTAAATTTATTATGTCTGTTATCATTAGAATATGACTTAATATTAATTTAGAATGTACAAATACATAAACTAATTAAAAGATTAGAAACAAGCACGATGGAAGAAAAATTTGAAGCGTCACTGATGGACAGACAGAGCACTTAGAAAGTGGATATCAAATGCATGGGATTATATGTATAATCGTTCGGAACGATTTTCACAAAAATCAAAGAAAGAAAGTTATTCAAATGATTTGAAATCCGTGAGAAAGAACGGAAGAATGAAAAATCGGAATTCTTGTTTATTCGAATTAAACGATGTCAAGAGAAAATGAGTTCAAATTAATGAAAAAGTTTAACGTTATTCTGCCATCGAGAATTTCGGGACTTTATGTTTAGTTCGAATTAAGCGAAGATTCGAATTATTCGATTTCGAATTAACGAGAGTCAAATGTACATAAAAAAATAATAATCATTAGAAAACACCATAAAAACTGCATGAAAAAATAATTAATACAATGTATCGCAATTGTATGCAAGGTGTTAATCTTTTGATATATAAACCTTAATGAAATTCCTCCTGTTCTTTATTGTTCTCCCATGGGTAGTCAAAAGAGAATGGATTTGCCTTATTGCACATTACTTTTATTAAGATTCACTGCTGTCTAGATTTGGTCTAATAGCGATGAATAAATATCATATGTTATTGAGGTCACAAAAGAACATCTCGATAAATAAAATGAAACAGATTTTACGTAATCATAATGTATTTAACTGAAAAATAGAGATAGAGATGATTTTTTAGTATTGTTATGTACTAAAAAAATGTATTGTATTTTTTATATGTACACATTATTTCCTACATTAAAATCAAAACAAATTAATTTCATGCATAAATTAGTTTTCATGAGCAAATTTGCTTCTAAGTAGATTGAAATGTTTCTTGTGAAAATTTATTTTTCGCTTTAAAACATAATAGCTTAGTATGGAAATATATTTGGCAGATTGTATTAAATTGCGTTGTATCATCCGATAAATCTTTGTTTTGGACTGAAAAAGCAGATTGATACACAATAAAAAGACTTGAAAACATTACCAAAAATAAGGGATATCAAAATACATTAATTGAAAACGATTTTATAAATGTTCCATTAAATCTGGGAAATATAACGTTTTCCGTGGTTTTTAAAGCTAAGGAACTCTTCTCGAAATCGTAAATAAGCCGTAAGAAATTCTTGTATATTTTTATTTATGGAAAATTTATTTTTTTATTTTTTTGGTTTGGAACCTTTGGTCTCTGTTTAATGTAAATGTAAATAAAAGAAATATCGATCAATAGGAAGCACCATAAAACTGCATGAAAAAGAATAAAAATATTACAATGTGTCGGAATTGTATGCAAGGTATTTATCTTTGAATACATAAATTATAATTAAATTCACGGTTCTTTATTGTTCTCCCCGGGGTAGTCAGAATAAAATGGATTTGCCTTATTGCGCTATACTTCTATGAAGATTCACTGTTGTCTAGATTTGGTCTAATAGCGACGAATAAATACCCTACGCTATTGAGGTCACAAACAACATCTCGATAATCAAAATGAAAAGGATTTTCCGTAATCATCGTGTATCTCACTGAAAAATAGAGATATAAATGAATTTCTTTTACAGTAAATATACACTTTATTGCCTATATAAGAAACAAAATAAATTAATTTCATGCATAAATTAGTTTTCATGAACGAAGTAGATGATGTACTTGCGAAATTTCATTTTTGGTTCTAAAACATAATAGCTTAGTATAGATTATTTTTTTTTTTCAGATTACATTAAATTGTGTTGTAGTATCCAATAAAATTATATTTCGGATTGAAAATACAAACTGTTACACAGAAACACACCAAAATAAAAAGAATATTGCCCAGTTAAATTGATGGCATTGAGCTCACAGGCTACACATACTAATTGTACATTACAGCCTTGTATTTTTGTTAATTCCGTTCGAAAAAAAAATTAGGAAGGGGAAACAGCTTTCCCCTTTCTCCTTTTTTATACTTAATCATTGAACCTCCTAAACTATCAAGGACATGCTTTGTCATATGAAAAATCTATATCCAAAATTCAGAGCAAATCAGATAATTCTTAAGAAAAACCCATTTAGCATTTATAAATTTAAGAGGAGTTATTCCCCTCTTTTATACTTAACCATTAAACTTCCAAAACTATTCAGAAATTTGAACGAAATCTGACAATTCTGCTTGAAAAATCCATTTATACAAGTTAAGGGGAGGGGCATTAGAACCCCCATTCCCCCTGTTTATACTTATTCAATGAACACCTAATAACAGTCACGGAATCGCCTCATCAGAATGATTCTATATCTAAATTTTGAACGAAAGCTGTTAATTCTGCATGAAAATCCCGTTTATATCAATTAAGGGGAGGGGCATGACCCCCCGTCCCCCTCTTATACATATCGAATGAACTCCAAAAACTAATCAGGGAAGCGCCTTATCATGATATACCTATATACAAAATTTCAAGTGGATCCGATATTTTTATCATGAGTTATCGCGTTACGCACGTACGAACGTACATACAGATCGGACGGGCACATAAGCTCTCAGGCTATGATAGCCTGTGAGCTAAAAAAAGTAGACATTACCAAAAATAGGTGATGAAAAAATAAACTTCGATTTTATAAATGTCCCATTAAATTTCAAAAATATATTGTTTTCCATGGTTTCTAAACAAAGGAAATCTTTTCGGAATCGTAAATAAGCCGCCAGAACTTCTGGTATATTTTCATTTATGGCAATTCTAAATTTAGTTTCGTTTGGAGCCATTAGTGTCCGTTTAATTTAAATATAAATGAAAGAAAAAAACTTCCGGAAACGACCTAAAATCACTCGAAAACTGAAAATAATGATGCAGTGTCCCGTAATTGTCAGCAAGGCTTTGATATTTGGATGTATAATCCTTACTGAAATTCATCCTGTTCTTCATTGTTCTCCAAGGGTTAGTGAGAAGAGAATAAATTTGCCTCCTAGTATATCACTTTTATTGAGATTCACTGCTATCTTGATTTGGTGTAATAGCGTCGAATAAATATCCTACATTATTGAGGTCACAAGGAACATCTCGACAAATAAAATGAAACATATTTTGCGTAATAAACGTGCATTCAACTAAAAAATAGAGATAGAACTGATTTTTTACGGTAAATATACACATTATTGCCTATATATAAATCAAAATTAATTCATTTCATGGACGAATTAACTTACGTGAACAAAGTAGATGGAAATGTTACTTGAGAAATTTCATTTTTCGTTCTAAAACATAATAGCTTAGTATGAACATGTGTTTGGCAGATTATAATACAATTGTGTTAAATCATCCTATAAAATTACATTTCGGGTTGAAAAATCAGATTGTTACACTAAAAAAATAATAATAATAAATAATAATTCCTATACATTATCAAAATTAAGGGGTGTCAAAATAAACTTCGATTTTTTTTGTGTCTCAATAAGACTCGATAATATATTTTGTTTTCCATGATTTCCATACACAAGGAAATCTTCCCGGAATCGTAAAAAAGCCGCAAGAACTTCTGGTGTATTTTCATTTACGGCAATTTTAAATTTTGTTTCGTTTGGAGCCATTAGTCTCCGTTTAATTTCAATATAAATAAGATAAAAAGAAACATTCGGAAACGGCATAAAACTGCATGAAAAAGAAAAATAATAATACAATGCATCGCAAATGTATGCAAGGTGTTAATCTTTGGATCCATAAACCTTAATGAAATTCACCCTGTTCTTTATTGTTCACTTACGGGTAGTCAGAAGTGAACGGATTTGCCTTATAGCACATTACTTTTATTAAGATCCACTGCTGTCTAGATCCGGTCTAATAGCGAAAAATAAATATCCTATGTCATTAAAGTGACGGAAGACATACAGAATCACAAAATTTGACAAAGAAACAGATATCTTTCTTTTCGAGAATTATGAAACTCAAGAAATGCTAGAATCTACCTGATGAAAAACATTTTTTCATTTCAGGATCAAGAAATATGAGAAACAAATAGATATTTTTCTTTTCCAGAATTGTGAAACTCAAAAGATTTTCAAATCTATCTGATGAAAAATAATTTTTCTTTTCAGAATCACGAAATTTGACAAAGAAATAAATATTTTTCTTTTCGAGAATTATGAAACTCGAAAGATGTTCGAATCTATCTGATGAAAAAAAAATTTCATTTCTGAATTACGAAATTTCACAAAGAAATAGATATTTTTCTTTTCGAGAATCATGAAACTCAAGAGATGTTCTAATCTATCTGATGAATAATAAATTTTCATTTATGAAGCTTCTTCGTAGACGTTTAAACTATTATATAAGTAAAAAATGTGTACATACACATGCAGTTTGTTTTACACAAGATGCTATTTTCTCAAAATTGAAAATTTTGCACATTACTAACCTTTGAAAAGATACTCATGCGCATTCTTAATTATCAGATTCTTTTAAGATTTATATTTTATATTTCCTGTACAATAATAAATAAATATTAGCATGGAAATTTGCATTTCAAGAATATTTTAATGTTGAAATGTATGTGAATAAATAAATATCTAGCTACTCTTTTTTAGAAAATTGAAGTATAAGTATCAAAATATTTTTTTGTTCTTATATATTCAGTGAAATTTTACAATTCATGCCACTCTCCATTGTAATATATAATAAATATTTCATAAATAAATATTGTCGAAATTTATGCAAAAGAAATGCGCATGAGTTATTTAAAAAAAATGACAACTTTTCGTTACTTTAAAAATTGAATAATTTAAAAACTTTTTGTTATTTTATCACCAAATTAACTGTTTCAGCTTGTCATAAATATTTCTGCTAATTTTCAAATGAATCTATTGAAGATAGAAGGATAATATACACTGAAGGATTAATATGTACTCTTTAATATACACTGTTCCCTCAAAGGTATATGGAACAACACGATAAATAAAATAAAACAGATTTTGCGAAATATTTATCATCATATATTTAACTAGAAATTACAGATAGAAATGAAATTTTTAACTAATAAGAATGTATTTATGAAATTTTTATTTTACAGTAAATGTACCTTTTGTAGCCTATATATAAATGAAAAGAACTTAATTTCATGCATAAATTAGTTTTCAAGTACTAAGTAGATTGATTTTTACATATTTTTTGTACAATATATCTGTTTGATAAGCTTATCAAATCTAATTTTGAATAAATCACAATTAAAATTTTTGTGGAATCATAAAACATACTATTTAAGAATAATAAAAGTAATATTTATTTACGCTAAAAATAAAAATAAAAATTAACTTTAAATAAATGATTATAATAATTATTTACAAATTAATGGTTTGTTTAATAATGTAACTTGTTGCATCACTGGATTGGTCGCTTTTCGTAGTTTTTATACATATACGTTGGGCTTTTTTATTACGCGATTTCTTAAATGAAACATTTCCAGATTGGTAGATAGGAAGGGATGTACCAAGAATCTGGTCTCCGTGTTTGGTAGACATTGCTCCTCTAAAGATTTTTTTCTTTTTTATTTTTCGGAGGGAGGTATATTAAGGATAGAGTTATGCGAAACAAGTTACTGACGACGAAGAACTGACGACAAGGATGCGATTTGATATAATACTGCAACGCAAGATCCGTTAAAGAAAACTTGGCGGGATCTAGAATATTGCTTAGACATTCTCCGAGGTATAAAAGGGGTACATCTTTTGTCTTTCGAAATTTAAAATACATATTTTAACAATAAACAATTATGGATTGACCAAAACATCGTTAAGTTATATTGAAATCTTAAAAATGCAGTACCAACAATTATATTTAAATATAAACAGATGACAGGGGAATATAGAGGTATTTACTTTGAAATTTACTGATTTAATCGGTTTTATAAAAAATTTTATTACAAAACTTAAGATGTGTTTGATAAAAATATGTTTAATTATAAAAATTTGAGCACAAGAAATATTTATAATAAGGACACGACTTTTTTTTCACCTTGTATAATAACATAGAAAAAGAAAATAGTAGCATAATGCATCGTAGCTTCCCGTAAAGTGATTAATCCTTGGATATAAACTATACTGAAATTCATTGTGCTTTTTTGGTCATCTCTCAGGCATAGTAAAAATTAAATGATTTTTTTTTTCTTGTACATTACCTTTATTAAAATTCACTGTTCACTAAATTTGGTTTGAAAAATTTTGTACATAAAATTTTATAATTATCTAAACAACACAAATAACTTCCATATGTCAAAAACTTCTCACAAAGTGCATAGTCATAACAATTTCAAACTTTACGATGTATATAACAGACGTCACCTAGCATCAACATTGGTGCATTTTCCAATATATAAATCCTCACATTTTTTAAATAGAAATATAAAAGTAAGTTGTGTTTTGTTTTCATTTCTTTCTTGTCATCAAAAGATTAGTTGCACTTCATGTTTTTCATCATTTCAATGCATTTCAAGCATTATACATGCATTACAGATAGGCATCTATATAACTATATATATTTTAATTTGTTCCTCGTCTTTAATACATTTAATAAGTATCATTACTAGTTGTTTTATAAATATAGATTTAATTCATAAACATTTTTACAGTCCATTAATTAATTTTTAACAATGTTTTAAAATTCAATGAAAATTTAGTTGTTTCATCGCTATTTTAAATCATATCTTAATTTTTTTTATAGACGTATAAAGTAGTCATTCGTGTAACAACTTATTTTTTAAGTAATATTTCCTAACATAATTTATTAATTCATTTAATATGCATGTAATTCAAAAATCAAAATAATAAACAGAAAATGGTTTCGGCTAAAATCCAATTAGTTTTTATCAGCGAATAATAAATTTTTAATTATGTTGTTTTAAAATTAGCAAATTAGCAAGAATTAACTTTTGCTTGAAAGCTTATAAATAAGCTTAAGAAAGTCAGTTTTTAAGAGAATTATCTTGGAATTAATGAAGTTTGTAATTACTATGTGTTTTATTATTAGCTTAAGATAAAAGTTAACGTAAAAGTATTTAGTGTTTTCTGGTACGGCTTATACGTTTACATTATTTTAAATTAATTAGCTGTAAAATTTATTAAGCGTTCAACTGCGTATTTTCATTTTACACCAAAAATTATAAAATTTGTGAAGTATTTTGTGTGTAAAATAATTTTTTTTTAAATATTTATATTTGAAATATTTGTTGTTTTGTTTATTTATTGTGTATGTTTGTAGTTTTAGCATGTTGGGTTGCATATATGTATATTAGCTTTAAAAATAATTAAAACAAGATATTTATATTGTGAGATAATTAGGAAAGTTCGTAATATTTAAAAGAAAAAACTAAACTGCATGAGTTTTTTACTAACATTCTCATATTCCATATATAATTTTTCAACCTGTTTTGAAAATTCAGTTAAAAATATTATAAACAAAATTCTGATAAATAACAGTAAACAGTTTTTCCTCTAAAAAAATTATTCTGCGTATTGACTAATTATTCAAAAGATTTGTTAAGATAATTATTGCTAAATATATAAAAAAGTATATTTTTTTTAATTTTTATTTTTCAGGTAATCACTGATTTTTAAAGTAACATTTTCGTTAAGAAGAGTATCCTTAATGAAATATGGAAGTATACAAAAATGGTTCAACAGTCAACTGAAAATTATTAGAAATAAAATTGAATTAGTTTTTATTAGAAGGGAGTATATTTTAAACTAAATTGTTTTAATTTATGAAAATAGCGAATTTTTTTTACTCCGGTTGTTGATTCGACGATGTTGCTGAAGAAAGTAACAGACGAAATACATTTGTTCACTTTAAATACATTCAATGTACTTTATACAATTGTCGAAAAGCGTAAAACATTACAGAAACACAGAATAACATTTAACGCAATTCTCAATTACCGTATATACTCGTTTTTATGTAATCTCCCCCCCAATTTTTAGACAAAATTCTTAAACAAAATTAAATTTTCGTGTTTAAGACGAACCACATTTCTGGCAGTATGTTAAAAAAATTGTAATCGAGGATTAAAAAACTAAACTTTTTGCTATTTTTCTTTTTTTTTCTTTCTTTTTACGTTTTTAATCAGGCATTTTTTAAAAATTCAACGTTTTAAGACTGTATAATTATGTAAATCTGTAAAAGCTGAAGCGATTTCGAAATCAATTCATACCAATTTAACCCTTTAAGCGTTCTGCAGAATTTTGCATGCAAGTTTAACGATTCATAAAATAAAAGCTACGGAATATATTGATATGGAAATTTGTATTTTATAACCTTTAAGTACTTATTTATCTGATGCAATTCAAAAAATTAACATTAATATCAATTTTGAGTTAAATAATCCATTGAATCCAAAAACTATGAGGCGGAAAAACCCGGTTACTCCGCTTAAAGGGATTTAATGATACATGACAAATAAATAAGTAAATAAATAAATAAATAAACCTTATAGACAAAAGTAAACAACTTCATAGACTGCTAAAATATAGTACTTCTATGTATTGTAAGATTTTTAGAATAGATATTTAGAAGCATGCTGGAGTTGAATTCTTTTTAAAAAGGTGATTAAATTGTTGAAAGGAATATCCTAATATCCTAAAGATCATTCTTTCCCAAGAGAAAATGAGTGCAGAACTTATTATTATTCACAGGAAATTACCATTATCGCTTTTATCTATCTCTACAACAGTTTGCCCATATGCACTACTTAAAATACTTTCCCATTCGCCAATTATCTGCAAAAAATATTTATATTTTTACTAACTCGTGCATAAGTTGGCCTTTAATTTTAAACTCCCAAAATTTGTCTAAAATTCTTCGACTAATGCATGATTAAATACGATATATGAGGACCCCAGTATAAGTGACAAAATTGAAAAAAATTGAGTTAAGTTCACAGGGTATCTGGAAACATGCTTTTTTCATTTCAGTTAAAGAAATATAGGTCATTTTCTTATTATTTGCTGAGTTATAGAGATAAACCACTTTTTTTGAAAAAAAAAAATCAATATTGATTAATTATACATTTAAAGAAAATTGTACTCTATTTTTTTAACAGTTATTGAAATGAGAGTTCAAAGATTAGAATGCAACAAGCAGATGTTTCCTATTTCAATTTAGTCAATTGTTATTGATGTTCCAATTTAACATCAATTATCTTTAAACTCAATTTACTCCAAATCGACATTTTGTCACTTGGCTTCTGGGATCCTCATATATTCCCTAAGGAATATTCCACAGTGTGTCATAGTACGTTTTTCGCAAACACACACAGAGTAGCCTCGCAGGTCGTTCCCATTCGGCGTTTTCTAGAAAAATTCTTCCACCATTATGCAGAGGTGACCTTCATTTCTTTTACTGTGTATTATACTTTTTTAAGTGATATTACATTAATATCATATAATATATGTATATATATATATATAATATCAAATAATATATAATTTTAGATTTTTCATTGATACGCTTTAAATTTAATATTGTTATATGTAATATTATGATATAGTGTGCATAGAATTTATTTGTTATTTACAAAGACACACAAAAGGTCATTTCATATCGCGTGAGCAGTGTCCAAAATTTTGTCCTAGTTTGAACCAAATTTTGGTGCTCAATAGCTGCCACTGTAATATGGTGAAATATTGAACCAATATTTGGAACTCCTTTTGAAGCATACTTTCAATAGTTGGAACGAGGTTGAAATAGGAAGGTCCAAGTGTTGGATTGATATTTCACCATCTTATTGTGGCAGGTACTCAGCACCAAAGTTTGGTTCAAACTAGAGCAAAATTTTTAACAGTGTGGGGCAACTTTATTACATATTTCTAGTGTTTCAAAAATGTAATTATCCGTTGAAAAGAAAACAATTATAATACATAAAAAACTGTATTTTTTTGCAATTTTTATTGTACAGTGTATTTTTAACAACTTATAAGACAATAAAGATAGGTATTTTTGTAAGTGTCGCGCACAGGTCATTTGGTCCCTTTTTCATGTAATGTCCCTGAAAGGAATATATTACTTAGGTCACGAATTTAAAATGTAGAGATTTTTATTATCTATTATATTTATTATTTATTTATTATCAACTAGCTGAGTCACTCGGCGTTGCCCGGGCCCGTAATAATATTCTAAAGTAGACCTTAAATTCGCACGACAAAATTTTATAAAAACGAACATAATCCCCGCTGCCTACTGTACAGTTTAGCAGAAATGCTGCGCACACACGATAAAAAAAAAGTTTGGGGGGGGGGGGGTGTAGTGTCTGGAATCTTTTAGTTTCACATTCCACCACTAGGAGACCAACTCTTTTTTTTTAACAAAACCGTTTTTGGACTTAAGCAAGGTATTTGATGAAATTATTATTTGAAACACCCTATACACCTATCACATGACTTACACACTTATTATTTAGAAAGGTAACACTTGATCATTACACGGTATATAATAACTAAGTAAATAATTTAGATGCAAATAGATCGCAAATTCGCGTTATGTTAGTGTAAAATATTTAATAAAGATATAAACGGCGGATTAACACGACGGACACGGATTAACATTTAAATGATTTACCCCGATTTATCAAGAATTTGTGGTTTAAGAGCATCTAATTTATTTATATAGCGGTTAGACTTTAGATAAAAGAACGGCTTGATATTCTTTTAAATTAGTAACTTTTAAAAAATTTGATTAACCAAAAAAAAAAAATAATAATAAATATGTTGTCATATACCATAATAATCCCCCATATTCTTCTCTTTAAAATACTTGTTTAAAAGAAATAAAATATATTTCAATTAGTTTTATATAAAATACATAAAATAAATCAAAGAAATTTTCGAATTAGTTTTATTAAATGTATTCGTAAAAAATAACACTAATTAATGTGATCTAAGACTCTTTTTTGAAACTTTTTTCGATTTATCTTCCTTATAACAAAATCACTTTTAGTGCATTATTTGCCAAATGAATTTTTTGTCACATTCAATGTATCAATTCAGAAAATTTAAAGGAAGTGTTGAACAAGGTTAAAAAAATACCCTATAAATATCAATTTATTTATGAGATTCGTTAATGAATTTTTTTTATTTATAAAGATAGTGTAAATTAACTTTCCTGAAGATTTGAATAATTATAAGCAAACATTGTTAAAAAATATTATATTTGGTGAGATGAAAAATCTTATTAAAAAACATAATCTTCATTATGAGTGTTGATAAATTCTCAGGTTAATTTTTTATGGTCTAATTTCAGTTTATTATTTTCCTAGTACAGTAAACGCCGCCGGTTAGCAGGAAATCTTGAGGCCCAACTATTATCGCTTACGGGGTTTCCTAGGAATTTTCGGATAACTGGGGCTCCATTGGAATTTTCGAATAACCGGAAGGCTTATGGTGAAAACTTGTTTGATGATGAGCTTTCATCATAATTTAGAACACCTTTCTAATAAAAAAAAGTTATGATAGACCGTATTCAAGGCACTCTGAATGACAAACCGAAATTGCAAGTCGGTCCAAAGGCAATGCGATAACTTATTGGGTAAATTTGAAGGTCAGCGCCGATAGTGAAGTAGCAGGAGTTCATTTTTTAAACAGGATAAACGAAAGATTTATTTCCCGAGGAGAGAAATGCGCGCACAACACAGAGCCATGGAAATCAAATACAAATTGTAAATTGTATAAGTAATGAATGAAAAGATTCATGCACTGATGAAAGAAAATCTACATCGCAAACTAAAATGAAATAATACTGATCGTAAAGTTATAATAAAGTGCCCAAAATTACGCAATGGGCCGAATAAGTAAGTTGACTCTGTTTATTTTTTAACATGCTTTTAAATACTATTTCTACCAGTGTCCAATATCATCTTTCAAAGTTTTGATTTTTACTTATTTTGCTTCTGACATTGAAAACTAATAATTATTAAAACTACTCTTCATTGTATTAAAAGTTATTCGGAATTGTTTTGATCTCAGACTTACTTATAAAACATTAATTATAAATTAAAATGTTTTGAAAGGTGTCATTTCACATCAGTAAAAATAGTTTTGACAATAAAATTTTTCAAATTTGAAAAGGTTTTTTAAGGAAATTTAAAGTCTTTCGGTTAAGCTCTATTTCGGATAATCGGAATTAGGATAACCGGAGTTCTACTGTATGTCATTTTTCTCAGGACATTAAGATGGTCATATACACATTTATACTTATTGCGAATGTCATTAACAGCAAAATAATTTCATAATTTATTAAAACTATGGTTAATATAGAAGGAAACCTGTTTATGATATGCCCGTTTAAGGTATTTTCCCGCTTAAGATGGGAATCATCTGCGGCCCTGTGAAAAATAAACGTGTGTAAAAACCCCGGATGAGATATGAACATGCTTATAGATACGAAAATTGCTTGGTCCATCGATTAGTATCTTAAACAAGTTTCACTGTATATGGAAAAAATCTGTTAAGTTCGTGTTTTATTTCTACCTAAAGGATTCCATACAATATATTTATAAACTACTAACTGCTATTATAACAATACATAGACACTAAAAGAATAATAAAATTTTATAAGAACGTAATTATTGTAATAATAATAATTTGTAATTATTCTATGAATTATTTTTCAATAGCTGCCTTCAATAAATTAAATCGAATTCCATTGAAAACATCGACTATTTATTCTGTTTATTTGTTTTAAATAACACGAAATTCTTATACAAATAGTATAGCATATTGGCTAGTACTCTTTGAAAGACATTTTTTGACAATATGTTTAAGTAATACCTCGACTAATTATGAAAAATTTTTTTAATCAAAAACCCTATGATGATTCCGCGTCGATAGGTATCTCGTGAGAACGCAAAGAAAAGCTTGTTTGTAACAAAAAAAAAAAAAAAAAAAAATTGTTTTTCAAAAAATTATGTGGATTCGAATAATTGCTCATGTTTGCCATTAAAACTTAAATAAACCACTTTTATTTCTAAATTCTTTTACAACTTTAGTTTCAGTAGATTCGTAAATAAGGGTACATTTTTTCTATACCTCTGAAAATATATTATACATAATTAAAAGATATATATTTCGAAATTTGGTGTTTCTAGATCATTCAAGAGATTTCCGCACAATAATAATAATAATAATAATAATAATAATATTATTATTATTATTATTATAATTAATTACCCACCTATATTTGTTCTAAAAAGTTTTGTCAATGCGGAATAACCTAAAAAGTATGTCAGTCAATAGTTTCTGTAACTTTGCATTTTCCATAGTTTCGGATAAACAAATTAAGGAGACAGTGGACCTCTATTTGAGCAAAATCGTCACAAAAAAGGTCTATTTCTGTGATATAATGTTACCTAAACAGTTTTTGTCTATTAAAATATAATTTATGATGGTTTTAAGAAGTAAATAATAAAGGTAAGTCTATTTATATACTTTCAATCTGTTTTTTTTTTCAAAACTAATTTTTCAGCGTTTGTAGATTTTTGAAATATTCCTTGTGACGTAATATTTGATCAATATTTATTTGTTTATTTATTTTTATTGTTGAATTTCAATATTTTACTTCCTTGATATTTAATTGTTCAAAACTTTTTAAGATACAGATTCAATTTTACTCTAAAAGTCAATGATTAAAAGGTAAAATTGATATGTTTATAATATAATTAAAATATGGATATCTTATAGATATAAAAAAAACATTTTTGGTTCTGAAATTTAAGCATTACCAAGACTGCCTCCATAATTGATTTGTATAAGTCCAACTTTAGGATCTGCTTTGTGCAGTCAAAGCTCTACATATAGCGGCTTATTAGCTTATTGATTTATTAAGATGCCAATCTACATTCTAAAGAGATTTTTTTTTTTATATTTGAAAAAAATTCTCAGTTATGTGCATTACTTGGTAGAATATAGCTACAAGTTATAAATGACATGCGAAAATATGTAAATTAAAAAATATATAAATGATTTTTAGACTCAAAACATACAAGAAATTGCTTTTAAAATGACACTTGTGCAAAACAAAAAATTCAAATTTAAATTAAAATATTTTTATCCTGGAAATTTTTTTATCGTTAATGAAAATTTCTTGAGGTATTGAAGCATTTTTACAACTAGAAGTTCTTAATAAAAATACTGAAGTTGGCATTTTTACACATAGAAAAATCAATAACGTATATGGCTATTCATAACTTGTATGAAATAATATATGAAAAAAATAAAAACTGTAATCATCAGTGAGGCACATTACCTAGTAAATTTATAAGTCAATGGTAAATTGAAAATAATTCCATATTTATAGTTTAATGAAAATCTGGGTAATTTATAAATATAGAAAAAAAACTTTTATTTGAATTTAAAAAAAAAAAAAATGTACCAAAATTTGTATATTTCTTTTTCCCAATTGCTGTTTTTCACTATCTGTAGTGTAGATCTGTATTTTAAAGTATTGCGACCAGGTTCTTTTCAAAAAAGTGCATTCGCTAGAGTTGTAGGCTGTGATCAATAAAATAAATGCCTTTTGAGAACTTTGTTTATTTAAAGTAGAGTTATAAAAATTAAATCATTTCTTACTGAAATAATTAGGGATGGTGCCTGTAACCATTTTTCAAGAGACCTTTGTTACATGACTGAGTGCATGAAGCGAGAGAGAGGCAATTGAATTTCTCATTCAGAATTCACACATTGGCATCTTGGAATTGGCGAAAAGGAGCATATGAAAAGTGAATGGTATCATAACCATGAAATTTTCTGTTACGCTTCAACAATTAAGATGATTTTGAATTTAATGCAGGGCAACCAGAAATGGGCAGTCCTAAAAAAATACGCCAAAAAGAATTCGCGCCAAAATCGTACGTTATATGTCTGTTTTGGGAGAATTTTATCAAAAGACACAACACAGAGCATTTACATGAAAAGTTTTTATGTAATAAAGAAGTTAGGCTCAACATTACGCAGAGAGAAACGATTTTTCGCTAACCGCAAGCAACGGGGTTCTTTATTCTTTCTTTTATTATTTTTACTGAAGGAGAAATTTCATCTAAAGGAAATCTCTTTATCTGAGAACCGTTTTTTAATGATACAGCAGTTGTTACATGTTTTCTTTCTTTACTTTTTAACGGAAAGATATTGTGCGATCGAAATAAAATGTTAAGATAAAATAGATATTTAATTAAAGATTAGCTTTAACTGTAATTTAGAAAAATGTAAAATTTAAGAAAACTATATGTGATTCTACATCACACTATCTGTTAGTAGAAAATTGTAATTTTTTTTGTTGTACTTAATTATTTTTGCAAACAATACCATTTTACTAGTTTTTATTAAATATGTATTAAAAATACCAACGCAAACTGTTACATTTTAACTGCAAACGTTTAATAATGTATTTTTTCTTTTTTATCATTGTGCTTTGAAAATAACAGTCCAAACTAATTAAGTACCTTATAAACTTTTCTGAAAATATTAATATAAATTAATTTTCAAAGAATTCTAAATTATTTTGCATTTAAAATTTACAAGTGATAATTGTATAATTTTGTATAGTTCATTCGTATATAACATTAATTAATGGAAACTAAAAAGTACTCTAAATTACGTTACTCGAACAGTATTTTAATTGCTTTTACCTTTTTACCTGGAACATATAATGCATTAATTTTATATATTTTTTTATTCACTTCTAAAGCAATTATTTTAAAAGCAATTTATTTGTATTTTAAACGATTTGCAGTAACAAAATGAAAGACTGTTAAGTGTAATTAGTAATGTCTCTTTATAATTTCTTTTTATTCTTCCTTATTATTAAAATTTCTTCCAGGAAATAATTACATCTAATTTGAAAACTATAATTATGCAGCACAACAACATTTACTGCATTATTATAAAAAATGTAAGAGTATTAACTCAAAATATTAAGACGCATGTTTAGTTAAATTAGATTGATCTAATTTCTTCATTATTTTGCTTCTTTTTTTTTTACATATTTTATTTGTAACGGCAAACAATGCTATAAAAAATCTACTGTGACTTGTCAAAAGAAATTTGTTTCGTGTTAAATGATAATTGTTGTGTGTTAAAGTAAAAGTTATGTATTACACTGTTAAAAAAATTTAAAAAAATAAAAAAATATAATAAAATAAAATCTGTAATCCTGCAAATGTAAAGTTGCCGAAATCTGTATGTTTACTGACATTTTATCTATACACTGTAAAAGAAATTACGTAAATCTCCAAAACTAATTTACGTAAAGGTACAGAAATCTGTCAATTTACAATGAAATCTACTAAATTATGTTTAACTTACTAAAATTTTGTCTTTAATCTGGGTTACAATTATATAATATATCCCAAGTTTCATAAAAAATTCTTAATAACCTTTAAAAATTTTCTGATTTTCAGAGCAAATTTGTATCTGTTACATGAATTCTTGCTGTTGTTGTTAGATAAAAAGCTTTAAAATTCTCAGTTTCTAAGAAAAATTAACATTTGTTTTGCTTTTTTACAGTGTACATATCCGGAACGCTATATTTATTATACGATATCTAGTATACGATAACTATTTAAACAGTATTTCGTATTAAGCATTTTCCAGTTAAATATATTTAGCTCTATATTGTTGTTATATAAGTACTATAAAATATGAAACCGTATGCTATTTTTTTTAACATACCTTACCTGGTTTTCGGAAAGAAAGGCATCTGAGAAGTAGGAAAAAAAATTAAACGCCAAAAATTAATGACGGATATGAAAATATGTATATATAAGTCCATCTTTCCATATTGTTGTAAGTTATGCCCTTTCAGCATGTGACCAATATTATACGTATATATTATATTTAAAAAAAGAAAAAGAAATAAAAAGAAAAGAAAAGTTGGATTTTGATAATCAAGCTTTTTTTAAAATTAGTTTTTATTTATTTTGCGCTGTAAAGTAAAGGTTCCGTTGTATTACACAAAATTATTAATACATGGCTCTTCTATTGGTACTTGAGAAGTGAAAAATGTCGGGTTTCTCTGCATCCTGGTGCAATTGACTGTTTGAATAAAACTTTGCATAAAAAAGAATGTCTTTTAACAAATCTAGTCCCACCAGAGGTTCTGCCTTGAAACTGACAGATGGTGGGCTCTGGGTTCGAACCCAATCAGGCCCGTCATCATAATCGTTCGGAGTTTTCGAGATTTTCTTCGAACCTTGGATTTCCTTGCATAATTACGGGTTATATCTCTTTAGAAAGACCTCCACGGCGGCACTCCTTTTAGGGCGTTTATCTTTCGTGTTGAAAATTGGCCGTCATACACACAATCAACCAACCTCAACAAGTCTCACTATACAAAATAAATAATATTTGTTCCAAAAATTTTTTTTTCACTTTTGATTTAAAAATGTATACACTTAACACGCTCCATAAAGTGATGTGTATAGCAAAGCCCTTTCGAATCAGCATGTATTGGTCCAGACATTTAGATTAAACTGGATTATATAAACAAATAATAAACATCAAACAGATAATATTTCGATAAAAAATACACATTTTCACGATTAAAATTTCACGAATTATTCCACTGTTATTTATAAAAAAAAGAACATACTTAAATATTTTCAATTTATATTTAAATCTACAAAAATACAGCCGTTAATATACGAGCTTGAGTTCCCCTAATTAGAAAACTGAAAAAAAAATTGAAATTAATGTGAATTCCTTTTAATTCAAAAACACATATATTAAAACCACATATTTCAAAAACACATATTAAAGTAACAATTTCTTAATAAACTCTTTTCTTATATAAAATCACTCTTACAATTAGTCCCTGAAGTGTTGAAAAAGATATTATTTAATGAGAATGCAAATGACTTTTAATTCCCAAATAAACTACTTTTAAATTTCAGAGATATATTCAATAAAAATTTAAAGTAAAGTAATAATTTCTTAATAAACTAACTCTTTCTTAAAAAAAAAAATCACATTTAAAATTATTCCCTAGACGAATATTGAGGAAAATATATTGAAATGTTTTTTTTACAAACTTCTGGTGAGTCATTTAAGAGCTGAAACATCAACTTTCACTTAATACAGATGTTAGAATACTGGATATGTAAATAAATAATACGCGGGTTTTCCATTTTTTTAGCCTTTTTTTTTTTTTTTTTTTTTTTCAAATTTTCATGCTTTTTTAACCGTACATTTGTTAATGAAATGAATTTTGTTAATTATTTTTTTTTTCTAAAACTACTGTTTGACATATTTTTTATAATCTATGCATTTGAATGATATAGATCAAAGTAAATATATATATATATATATATATTAATAAGAAATTTTTAAACCTAAAAATGCAGAAAAGGACAGTGAAGTTCTGTGTATAATGTACATTTTTTTCCTAACGGTTATAACAATAAAATGAAAATTTAAAATATAAGTATAGATAAAATAAATAAATAAATTAATAAAAATTATAAAAAAATATCAGCAACTTCTGCGCGTTTTTGTTATAGATATTAAAAGGAAATAATGGCTTATTTATCCGTACATTTATTGAATGAATTAAGAATTTTTTACAAAGTGTGTAGGTAGAGAACATTTTCCATAACCTCCTACACTGTAAAAAAAAGGTCGATCTACTAAAAAAATTTTAGTAATCCTTGTAATTACTAAAAAATTTTTAGTAATCTTACTCGGTTACAAGGAATCTGTAAGAATTACTAGAAAAAAGCTAGCAACGAATACAGTTAATAGTTTTACATTTTTAATAGCTATTACTAAAACTCACTTGGTGTAGCCGTAATAGCCTAGTGGTCATAGAACCGAACTCCACTCTGAAAGTACCTGGGTTCGATGCTGGCCGCCGCCAAATATGCACCGAATGTAAATAAAGGGATTATGAAAATCCTGTCGTAGCAGTTACCATGGGTAATGATCTCTAAACATTCCCTTCCCTTTAGAAACATGTCAAAATAGAGTTGGGAATAATGCTTGGTGCTGCTATCTATTGCGGCTTTACCGAAAATCTTCCGTTTCAGAAATTTGTCTTTTTACCTACTGAATTCAGCTCGAATGAAGCTCCTGCCCTTTGGGCACACGTAATGGTTACTAAAAATAATTTTGGAGCTATTACTAAAATTTGCTTGGGGGCTCATACTAAAAAGTTTTAAGTTGGTTATACAAAAATTCTTTTGTTCAGTTTACAAAAGAAATGTTTGTTTCACTTGCAAAAAAGAGTTTGTAATGGTTACTAAAAAATTCTTTGGAATACAAATTTACTAAGAAATATTTAGTAACCTCTTGAATTTTTTTTACAGTGTAGTTTATCTATTGCAGAGTAAAACGTTATTTATTTGTATTCGAAGATTTTATAAACTTTACACATTACGTATCGTATTTTGCTACATGCATAATCCACAAGAAAATTTGCCAGTGTTGAAATAAATTCTAATTATGTGTTTCAAATGATTTTAAATCCACTAGCATTTAATTGTATAATTTTAGATGTTCTGCATTTGTTTTATAAAAAAAGTAATGCCGGGATAAATTTCATAAATACTTATTTCTTATCATATTCATGATTAATCATGAGTCCGATGAAGGTTATCAGTTCATATAGACACAAATTGTATCTTTTTATATAAAATGTATTTTTAAAATGAGAAAACATTTTCTGAATAATTGATTTCTACTGTATAAAAAAGTAAAAGACAAGTAAACTGTATCCAGAAAATCAATAGAAACACGTTTGCAAAATCGCTACAAATTAGATAAACATCTCTTTCATTAAATGAAGGAGTCAGCTGCTTTATGAATGAATATGAAAACATATTGGCTTTTTTTCTTCAGTGTGATAAGTGCATTCAACTTCAGTATACAAATAAAAAAATGTTGCTGACTATTTTTTCTTGAAAACTTGTGTTTTAATACTTTTTTATACTTGTTTTAAAGATACATATAATATTATGCAGACATACATACAATATATCCAATTGTTGTCAATAATTAGCCAGAGCCAGCGATCGAAACAGGGTAACCAGCGTACTAGGTTGTTGCTCCAACAACTGAGCCACTCTATCCAATACCTGGTTCTGCAGTTTTTTTTTTACAAATAAACACAATTTGGCGGAACGTCATCAGCCGTCTATTAGAGAGCAATGATTGCAGTGGCACCAACTGATATGGGCCCGTGGGGCCGGATCCCAGCCAATAATTTGGAATCATAATGTATCCAATTTTCATTGTTCTAGTTATTTATTTCATTATCATTTTTATTATTATTCATTTTTCTGATTAGAATAACATTTATATTGCCAGTGGCCATGTTTTTAATTCGCCGACTTACACCAATAAATCGCAAATGACTCAAATGTTTTGTTCCATATTTAACTTTCTGTAAATTTAATTTGTAGTCGTGTTTATGATATCATTACATTATAATAAATATAATTGTCTTTATAAAGAAAAACGCATGAGAATATAATTTAATAAAATTGCAAATTTATTAAACCATGACAGCTTGACTTAAAATTCTTTCTTTCGCCATTTGTCAACCCTTCAAAGAAAAACAAACTGGCCACACTATTTCGCAAAAATGTTTTTGATCCCAACCAATATTTTTTGTGCCACACCAATATTTTTGCTCCACCCCAATATTTTTGAAAAGTTGGCGCCACTGAATGGATGGAATTGCAACGATGATAAAATTTACAAATCCTTCGATGACGGGTCAGCGATGAAAAATCTTTGCTATCCCATCTATCTAATTGTAAATATTATTTATATGTAAATACTGTACATCGATGCGAGTCTGAAGGGTATCTAGAAAAGGGGGTGAACCATTCTTTTTAGCTTCACAGTTGAACATTGCTGTCGATAGTGTAAGAATCGAGGAACTTGGCGGACAACTTTACTGCCCTGAACTGACTTTGTCATGAACATGCCCGGCTGTGGACAAACCCTATTGCCTAGGCCGATTATTTTTCGTGAACGGTCGCGGACAGAATTCGTGCTAAATTTAAGCTTTTTTGGAGTTCGTAGAAGTGGCAACGGCAGAACTGAAGAATTGATTCTTGAACTTTCGACGACATTAAGGGCGTGTTCAGCACAACTTACCGGTTACTTACCGGTATCTTATCGATTGTAGACAAGTACGAAATGAAAATCAAGGCGAAGTGTGACGTCAGCTACAATTCAACAATATAGTTTTCATTGGTGCCACAAATTGCTTTTGTACTGCCCAACAGTCGGTCGGTAACATTGGTTGCATTGGTAAGTTGCGCTGAACAGGCCCTAAGTGTGGACAGTAAGCTGGAATGGGTAGAATGTAGATATGCAAAAGTGATGTTTCTTTTTTTAGTGAAAATATGCGATTATTTTATGATTTGTGTCGTGATAAAATAAATGTGAAAAATGTATAGTGGTTCGTTCAGGTCAGGACTTTATGTGTGTTTACTTGTGTGATTTGGGCGAACTAATTTATGAACTTACGAAGTGGGAAGTTTATTGATAGGGTTCGTTTAATTTATTTTCGAATCTGTTTCTCAATTTACTGGCGCTATTTCTTAACCTTCCGTCTACCAGACAAAACACCCATTTATCTATGGCAACACCTAATTTTAATTTCAAACTTGCAAACGGCACCAGTAATATTTTAATATAATTTTGCTTTTACAATGAAAGCTTAAATTAAGGAATTCGTAATATCTAGACAAGTCCTTTATAAATTCCGGTGTCAATCGACAATTTCTCCTTTTACCATTGACACCAGAAATATTGCTGTCGGGTCCAATGGACCCGTCTGGTAGACGGAAGGTTAAATGCATCAATGTATTAATGGAATAAATGTATCAATACTATTGGGACATTTAATTGCATTATCAATCCTTTAATCAAATAGGTAATACAAAAAATATGCATACATTACTAAGGCTTCACTTAACCATTGCATTTACATTTTTACCTCATCCGTTTCATTACTTTACCTCTTTATAAATTTGTATTAAATGAACATTTTTTTAACTTTTTTCTGTTTGAAAGCAAATCATCTGAAATCATCTTTCTTTTTCTGACAAATGTTAGTTTTTTATTTAATTTGAATGCATTCCTTATCTTCAATAATATTATTATTAATCTTTTGTTATTATTCTAAAATAGAAATGAGTGTGAAAATGTAACAATAATGTTACAAATTGCAGAAAGTTTTTGAAAATAATTGTTACTTTACTATACATTCATTTAATTTTCAGACTATTTATAAACAGGGAAAAATGTTTTAACGAAAATTTATAAAACAATGAATATTTTATTTGTTAATAATGCCTGGTCTATTGATTTCGCTATTTTTTAATAGGTAAAGCGATTAAATATTTCTAAAATTAGTTACAAAAGGAAAGGTTATTTAAGTGTAAATGCTAAAATTTTAAATGAAAATGAATGCGCCATAAATTGTTAAAAGCTGTTAAATAAAAATTATAAAAAAATTCACTTTATTGGAAATTTTCCCATTTGTGTGTTCCCACGTATCTGTACAAGCCAACCCTATAAGAGAAATCATTGAACTTGAAATAACATAATAATAAATATGTGTCGATACAACATTAATTAACTTTATTAATTAATAGATTTAGTTGTTTTAGATTTATGAGTCTGGAAATAGACATTGAAGAAAAGGTAAAGTAACGTGCGCAATCTGAGAGAGAACGTGAATTGGACGTCGTTTTAAATATTGCATTATAGAAAATTTCCATTTATGTAAAAAGATTCTTCAGTGAATCTTAAACATGTAGATTGTCTATATACAAAACTATTTTATTGTTGTAAAACTATTTTCTGGGTTTCTTTAACACCTTTTAGAAAAATAATGAAGTATATTATCTAACAGAGTTTTTATTATGTATATACGTATGTGTGTGTATTTAAAACAACAAAACATGTCAAAAAGTGGTGGTGCAAAACGAAAGGAGTATTTAGCGTTAAGGTCTCAGTAAATATTAAATTAAATGACACAATTAGCTTTAATTTACTTAAATATTAAAATTTAATTTATTTTTTGAAGGATACGAAAAAATATAAATTGAATAATTATAAAAAACTTTCTACAGGATCTTCTAAAAATCTAAAATATTTTTCAATTGTGTGAAAAAAAATAAAATTTTATTCTATATAATAAACCTGACGTACTTTAATCCCCTTCCCATAGAAGGCGTTATTTATCGACATTTTTATGTTTAATCTAGTAACGCAGTATAATATTTGTTCAAGAAGTGTGATATTAAACAATTAAAGCTTTTGAGTCAAAAATTCTGATGTTAAGAAACATAATGAAAATACTATATAGAAAGTAGACACCTGACACCCACTCTGAATATTTAATTACTTACGAATATATACGTGCATTTCTGAAATTACTTTCTTTATTCAGATATTCTGAGTTCATACCAGAAACTTGGAATATAATTCTTGATTACATAAAATAAAAATTATACTTGCGGAATTACATTTGTGGAATCCAAATTTATCAATAAAAGATTTCTTTAAGTATTAGTTCGAGAGCCGATCGCACAAAACCCTAAGTCATCGAGCACAAGAAAAAATCCTTTATTTTATGGAAGAGCAGTAATAGAGGAATCTAATGATCCATGTCTGCCGGAAGCGAAGTGGTGCATAAGCCAAAAATGAATACCACTAATGGTTGACTCGTATGATTATCATTGTATTTTCCTGCAGACAGTTGTCCATGTTTCATACATTTTACTGTACGGTAAATACAATGCTAATCCTAAAAGTCAACCACTAGTGGTATTCATTTTTAGCTTATGCACCACTTCGCTTCCGGCAGACATGGATCAACTGATTCCTCTATTGCCACTTTTCCATAAAATAAAGGATTTTTTCTTGTGCTCGATGACTTAGGGTTTTGTGCGGTCGGCTCTTGAACTATACGTACATGCATAGTCAGATGATTAAAATGTGTTAAAAGAGCGATAATGGGAATAAAAACAAGTTATTTTTAACGAAAAGAAAAAGACATGAGTTATTGAGACTGACTGAAATTCGAGAATTTGTCAGTGTTTTCGAATTTCAAACAAATTATCGAATAAAAGAAAGTAAAATTTATTATTTTTCTTAGTTTTATAATTATTTCTTAGTATTAATTAAATATCACAAAAAGAAGTGCTGAAAAGGTACTGCAGTCATTGTTATTCTACACTGTTAAAGCCCGCAGCAGAAAACGGTTGCTTCATTATATCACCGAGTATTTTCATTGGTCAGAACAGAAATATTCTTTGAAATGGGGAAAATGATTATTCAGTATAAACTGCAGATTTTTATCAATGTATGTACCGTTATCTGCATTATGAAGAATAGATGTTCTAGAACAGAGTTTTTATATTTGGAAATAGATTTTTTCTAAATTTTCGCATGATCCTCTACATGACTTCCTTCGCTTCACCTCTTCTTTCGCTTGATCCTCAAAAATCCTCTTCATTTATAAGTAGATGTGATGGAAATTAATTATTATATTTACATTATTTTTAAGCTTTATGAATTTAAAATTAATTTGTAGCTATAAATAAATAAATGCTGCTGGCTTCTATATTTTTCTTAGTATTTTTATTTTTCACGATAACATTCCAAAGTAATAATAAAGTAATTTCAAAGCAAATTATTTTTAGGGCATTATTAACTTATTATAATAAGAAGCCTTTAGACTGATTCAGATTGTTTGGATCCGGATGTTTATTTTTCGAAAACGTTGCTTGACATATCGTTCTTTCCAAGTAGCTCTGATGAAAATTTTGTTACAATTTTTAAATTACTTTTATGCTATTTTAATTTAGGATTAATTTCTTAGTTGTACATGCTAAGATAAATGTAAGCAAATCCTCTTATAAGGATTACCGAAATAAAAAGTAGTCGTCGGGGGGGGGGAGGGTTAGAGGGGGAAACACCGTAATACTTACACATCATGAATATGCATAATATATCCATAGCTCCGGATAACTAAAGTTATAGAAATTTAACAGGGTTGTATGCATTATTATATTCTAAATTTAAATGAAATTTCAAGCATCTATCTTAATTTGTTCGACTGAGTGTTTAAGCGTTTGTAACGTCATTAACTTTAAATGCGAAAATTAAAAAACAAGTAAAAGAAACATCCTTATAATTCCAAAACGGATAATAGCATTAACCAATACTCTAACCCTTATTTGCAATTAACATATATCATTGAATTTGAATGAAGTACGATGTCATGAAAAAACGAAAAGTGTGGAAAGTATGATTACAGTTATCTCGGTAACTAATTACTCGATTGACTTTATTCTTTAGGCAAAGTTTCTGATTTTTATTGTATATCATATACATCTCTTAAAATAAGAAATCTATCAGAATCTTTAATTAGAAGAAATATTTCGATAATCGAAAAAATAGTTCCGAAAATCACGTTACTCAAATTCATTAGACTTCTTTTTATTTTTACTTACTAAATACATGCCAAATTTGAAGTCTCTATCTCGTTTTGTTCGGGAGAGAGAGGAGTTACACACACGGACATTCACAGACACACACACACAGATAGACAGTAATGTGTAAAACTGTCATTTCTTTTCGATATTTAAAACGATGGCAGGACTTACCCTATACTATGTGTGATGTATAAGTAAAAAAAAAGCTATTTATTTTTAATACGTTTACATGATTTACCTGATACTATGTTTGATGCGTAAGTAACAGAAGATTTTGAAAGCTAATTCATATATTAAATAAATATTTCTAACTGAGAGAAAAATTGACCAGGCCGGGAATCGAACACAGATACCTCGCTTAAGGCTCCAAATACTGGGCCCATATCTCATATTTAAGCCCAGATACTGGACTTACTTTGTAAGCCAAGTATGTGTGTTTGATTTCCGGCCTGAGCAATTTTTCGCTCAGTTGGAAATATTTAATTCGTATAATAACTTTACCAATCAGTTAGATTGTCTTAAACTAGCAGTTTAGCTAATTAATAGCATTTATTTTATTGGCTTTTTATTTATATTTTTATTACAAAATTCCCGGTCTATAGTTTTTAGATTTGGATGATCCTTTTAAAAAGTTCCTATGACGTCGTACTGCTTTTAACATTATTTCTGTCGATGTGAGATGAAACCGTCTACAAGATTTTGATTTATAACTTTTAGAATAAAACAATTACAAATCACTTTTTTTCACACTTTTTAAACTGCTTAATTTAAAAATGAAACATTGTATTATCATTATTAACATAAAATTAAATACTCCGTTTCCCTTTCTTTTTCACATAAAATATATTTCGAAAAATAAGACTGAATTTAGTACTTGAAGGAAAAAACTTTAAAAGCATTCTTTGCATTATTATCACATAAAATAACAATTTTCTAAAAATCAATTAAGAAAATGTTGCATTGTCAAAGGGACGTTAAATGAAGCAAATATTTTCACTGAGCCTATACTTTCTCTAGAGAATTAAAAAAAGGGAATTGATTAGGGTTTTTTGGGCATAATATTAAATAAATAACTTAAAATAAGAAAAAATATGTAGAAATGAGAAAAAATATTAAACAAGAAAACAATGATGGTTTTGTACCTTTGATTTTGATTAAAATTTTTTGTAAAATATTTTTTTCTCTATGATGGTTTCGTAAATACAATTAGTGGATATTGCTCTTAAAATAATTAAGTTTGAAACTGTGTTATATTTATTTTTGCATCTTATAATAACTAAAGAAGCATGTTACATTTACTTTAAAGTAATTCTAAGTTAATTTTCATTTATGTATCTAAATTTTCAAAACACATTTATTTGTTAAAAAAAAACACATGAAAACAGTATGTTTAATAATGTTGATTTAATAATGACAATATCAATGATAATAGGAATAATAATAACAATAATTAGGCCTTTTAAATCTTTTTTTTTTGTCGATGTGAGATGAAACCGTCTACAGGATTTTCATTTATAATTTTTAGAATGAAACAAATACAAATCATTTTTTTCACATGATTTTTAAATTGCTTAGTTTAAAAATGAGTCATTGTATTATCATCATTAACATACAATGAAATACCACGTTTCCCTTTCTTTTTCACGCACACAAAAAAATATATTTGGAAAAATAAGATTGGTTTTAGTGCTTGGCAAAAAACTTTAAAAGCATTCTTTGCATTATTATCACATAAAAGAAAAATTTTCTAAAAAAAAATCAATTAAGAAAGTGTTGCTTTGTCAAAGGGAAGTTAAATGAAGCAAATATTTTCGTTCAGCCTATTCTTTCTCCAGCGAAATAAAAAAAAGGAGATTGATTAAGGTTTTTTGCACATAATATTAAATAAATAACTTAAAATAAGAAAAATATATATATAGAAATAAGAACAAGAAAACAATGATGGTTTTGTTTCTCCGTTTTTGGTTAAAGATTTTTGTAAAATATTTTTTCTCTATGAGGATTTCGTAATTACAATTAGTGGATATTGCTCTTAAAATAATTAGGTTTGAAACTGTGCTTTTATTTTTGTATCTTACAATAAATAATGAAGCCTGTTACATTTAGTTTAAAGTATTTCTAGGTTATTTTCATTAATATAATTCAATTTTCAAAACACATTTATTTGTTGCAACAAAAATGGAAATTGCATGTTTAATTTTAATTTAATAATAATAATAATAATAATAATAATAATAATAATAATAATAATAATAATAATAAAATTAATAATAATAATTAGCCCCTTCCCGTCTGATATTTTTAGTTCCATTTTTTTCTTAACATGAAAAAGTATTGTTCTAAAAGGCAAACATTAAATTTTATTAAAATATTTTAACTATTTAAAAATTTACATTATTTTCTATTAATAGTACAGCGGTCTTCGAGTTTTAAATTGTCATGTACAAATATTCTAGTATTAGTGCAATAGGCTCATAAAGATAACTGTAATACAATTTAAAATCAAAGTTTAAAAGATATATAAAAAATATAAAAATATATATTTAAAAATAAGCATTACGCATTATATAATTCGCAATAATGGGCACTCAATTGACATTTCTTATTAGAAAAAAAGACAAAAATTGCAGAAAAAATGAAATAAATAAATAAATAAAAAAATTATTAAATTAAAATTTTAATTTGTTGGCATATTCTTGTTACTTCTCTTATTTCTTATGAAACGTTTTGAAGAAATTCCTGTCAAAATGGAGGCATCCCGTAAAGCATGGCGGCGTCACTGCAACGTCGTTGTGAAGTCACATTGTGATTTTGTGACCATCGATTGTCGATGTGACGTCACGTGACGTCGATGTGAAGTCACAGTGACTAAAATGTGAAGTCGTTGTGGACGTTTCAGAGCTTTTTTGTGACGTTTCACAAAGTGGTCGCAATGTGACAAAATTGTGAAAAATGTGTCATTTGTGACTAATTTGACATTAACATTGTGACGAAACTGTGACAAAAACGACGATATTTAAACTGCCAGAAAACATGTTTTTAAATCAAATAACACGTTTTGAAGAGTATTTATAAATTTCTAAAGATTTTTAAGAAAGTCACATTTCAGTCACAATGTGACGTCACTGAGTGGTGGCATTTTGGTCACAGATGTGATGTGACCAATGTGACTCACAGTGACGTCACAGCGACGTCACTGTGACCATGCATGCTATTAGTTAGAAGTTGCATTTTTCACAAAATGATGCTGTTCTAAAATTACATCCTCCTAATTTACACATTTGTTGTACCTTGCTTCTCTCTGTCACATGGCCAGTATTATCATATCTTACATCTTCAACTGGGCGAAGTAAAGGCTTTCAAGTTTTTAAAAAAAATGGAATGATCATGGTGGATGAATTATTTGGGCTACCACGTTTCATGGAGTTTGTAGTTTGGTTTTTGAAAACCAGCGTTACAGCAACCGATAAAGTAAAGTCTAATAAAGCAAGTTCTTTTCGTGCAATACCTTAATTAGATGAATCATTTTTACAGGCCAACCATGAATTTATTACTACCATTGAAAAATAATGGAATAAAAGTGTAAGGTCCACTTACTGCAGCGAATACTAATCTAATTCTACAGAAAGATTCTAAATGATTATCGACAACTTCCATACATGAATTGTAGAGAGCTATTATTTATGGGCGACCACGGTCCACTGAGTTTGTAGTTTAGTTTTTGAAAGCCAGCGCAATTTCTTTATCAGAAACTGACAAAGTAAACTTTAATAAATCAAGTTTTTTTACAGCAATACCCTGATTAGATGAATCGTTTTTACATTCCAATCATGAATTTATTACCCCCATCAAAAAAAAAAAAATATTGAATAAAAGTTGAATGGTCTACTTTTTGCACCGAATAATAATTCTGTAGAAGGAAGCTAAAAAATCATGTTAATCGACAACTTCTACTGATGAATTCTAGAGAGCTATTATTTTAGGTCGCTCAAATTCGTTGAGTTTGCAATCCACTTTAACACAACATCAGTTTCTTTTTCTGCAATTAGATGCCATTTTAACAACTTTATTATCCAACCAATTCCCAATACCGATTTTTCCATCAACTGACAAGTGCAGATTCATTGTACCTTTGACCATTTTTAAAAAAAATTTCAGATTCTAAAACACATTCTTGAAGCCTGTTTTTCCTAATAGTACCTGCAGCAAATATTCTGTTATCTAAAACATAAGCTAACAACGGAATTGAAGAAAAAGTTGTCAAAAATAACTTTTCACCAACTTTATCTGGAATACGATTGCACAATTGTGTACAAAAATACATCCCAGCAGTGTCACATGTTTGACGATTTACACACAAATCTAATCAGCACCAACTCATGTTAAGGAGTAACTGAATCTGAAGCTTGATCAGAAGTTAATTCTGGAAATAGATCTACTGCAATACCCATAATAAAACTGGATGGTAGCATCACCTGGGCACCACATTTTGTTCAATTTCTACCATCAGCACCAAATTATATCCAGGACTAACGGAATGTGAAGTTTAATCTGTCTGTTAGTTCTTTAGATATAATCATTGCTGAAATCGTGAAAAATGCAGCATGGCAGCATCACGTGTTTAACGATGTACACAGAAAGGTTGTCAGTGCCATTAAATATTACGGACTAACTGGATATAAAGTTTTATTAAATTCAGTTTATTAATTCTTAAGATATAGCTTCCATAAAAATTGTGTAGCATAGTTATAGGCAGACTTACAGACAGAGTCTCAAGACTCAAAGACAGACATTTCCTAAAAACATGTTTTATGATCTTCTCTGACTTCTAAACGTATAAATGCATCGAAAACCGGAATACAAAAATTTTCACGAATTCAATGCAATTTTTTCTAATGAAAGAAGAAAATAAAAAGTATAGCTAGGTCCTTCCGTGGTAACTTACGTTACGTTTAAAAATATTTTCAGTAGTTTTAGTAATATAAAACACACAATAAAAAATATTCAAAAAGTAAATTTGATAGGATTTGCTAATTAAACTTATTCAAAGCATAATTTATATGAAAATTACCTAATTATAGTGTTATTTCTTAAATTTTGGCATTATATTTATTGTGGTAACTGACATTAATGAAATAGGAATGTAAGTTATTATATAAAGAGTAATTTTCATTATCATGTTTCAGCTAAATATCATCCAAATTGATATTTAGATAGGTTTCACTGACAAATCATGTTAATTTTACATTTAAATATTTTTTAGAGTTATTTTATTAAAATTACTGCATTAAATTGTTCTAAATGTAACGTAAGTTAGCATGGAATGACGCAGCTACAGTTCTAGAACTGCAATAAAAAATTAAATTAAATTGAAAAGAATATATTGCAAATTTCAGAGATATAATTGATTTAATAAATAATATGTTTTAATTCGTAGGAATGTTTTTAACTGAGTCAAAAAGTGTTTTTCAAAAAGATATTATTAATTGTCTCATACTCAGGTATCATGTATGCTAAGTATACATGTATTTAAAATATTTGAAAAGATTTTCCTAAAAAAACTATGACAAACTTTTTAAAAATATCAGTATCTTTCTGAATTTTACAAAGGCACGTTTTTTTTCATAGAATGCATTATTTATATGAATATGCATTAATTTTAATTGCATCTTTCTTCAATAAAAAAAAAATTTAAAACTTGCATGTTAAACGTAAATTTTTGATGTGAAAAATTACAGGAGAATTTTTTCATGTGTATCTTATCTTTTAATTTAGCTTTCTTACATTTTATCATCTTAATTATGATTTTCTCTCATAGCACTAGTTACCATTAAAGCATGCGTGAGTAGTTATGTGTGAAAAATCACATTCCTTATTCCTAATAGGAATACTTTCTAATAAATATGGATTTTAAAACACAGATAACAGATGATAAAAGCTTAAATATGCAATAATGTATGGTTAAATAGAGTTTTACTTTTGAAATATCATAAATTGTCTCAAGACGTTATGAATAATATGTCAATCATGCAGCATACTAAAATCTTATGAGAGGATCTACTTCCCCATACATGTATTACAATATTGTTTAATGTATTTTGCACTACAAACACTTTAAAATTTCACCATAAAGTAAATCCTTGATAATCCGTAAATATGTGTGTGAACAAAATTTTAATGAGAGTTAGTTTAAGAATTAGAAGATATGCCAAAGTAAAGCAGTTAAACAAAATTAATTTCATTATAATCTCTTTAAAATACTTTATGATTGAAACTTATCCTTTTGCTGATAATAATTTTGTATAATGTCTACCTTATCAGACAGAAGTAATAAGTTTTAACGATCAGTTAAATTATCCTTGTGCGTAATTTAGCTCCAGAAAAACATTAAGTTTTAGATTTTCTTTACATTTAATTTTGAAAAGAAAGTCTCATTGGTTGAAATTATTTGCGGGATGTATTATTTATTTTAATTACAGTTAAGGGCATTTATTGCTTTTTTGTAACCAGAATTTCTTCTCATTTCGCTTTCGTTCAGTACTTTTTTATAGCCTTGAAAATATTACTACTTTTTTCAGTAAAACAAATATATATAATGGGTTATATAGAAAAACAGCATTTAAAATAGTAATTATAATAATAATAATAATAATAATAATAATAATAATAATAATAATAATAATAATAATAATAATAATAATAATAATAATAAAATTTGCATTTTCCAGATTATTTTCTTTTCTTAATCACACTATTTTTTTTACCAAATATTTAATATCGAATAGTATTTCAATATGCTTAGTGTTCATTTGCCGTTATTATAGGAACTTTAATCAATCTTACTATAAAATATAGTATTTATTTGTTTATTTCGAGACCATGGAACATAAAATAAGAAAAAAATAATAAAAAGTATTTATGTTAAGCTTTCAAAAAAATGCATACATATTTATCTTACATTTACGTAGATATTCAAGTGGTAACTTTCAATAAGTAAATTTCACACTTCACAAATATATCTTTTTTAGTTAAAAGTTACAATCTCAATGTCTGAGCTTTACCGATATAATCGCCGACGACTGTTGCATATAATTTAATGCTTGATCTGCATTTTAAAGTATAGAATAAGTCCGGAATGCTTCAGTCTGAAGCTGTATTAAGAAGTAAAGCGAAGCAGAACACATATTACAATTAGATTAAGTTTTATAAAATCAGTTTTTGTGTCCTTTTATACAACATCTCTTAATGTTGAGAATTTTAAGATTTCATTCTACACATTAATTTTTAACACTTCAAATACTTCATTAATAAGTTTCAATTCAATCAATCATCTTTGTCATTTCTTTTTTAAACATTCCTTCTATCTCATTTGCAAAAACGATTTATGCCGTCTTACAATTATCTATTAATATGTTTTAAGCAATGAACATCAGTAAAATGACTGAAAGCAAACATAAACCTTAAAAAAAATTCAAACACTCGTTTATTCTTACTTCTTTAGAAAGGTAATAATGAAAATAAGTTATTAATATTTTACATAAGTAAGTAAAAATATCTTATTTTTTATACAGTGAGTAAAACCGTAAAAAATAATTCAAAAATCATTAATACTAAAAAAATAACAAACAGCGAAAATAGTAACAATAAATCCTGGCATAAAAGTAAAAAGAAAACACATGGAACTTTAATATAAATTGTTTATTCTTACGTGCTACAAAAATAACAAATCGAAAGACTCAACACCTTTTTGTTAAATTAAGATACGTGTTTGAAGAGTTTAGTGGCTTCTTTAAACTGTTTCCTGCCCACTTTAGTGTTTTATAAATAACATGTTTTCTTTATCGAGTGGATTGTTTTCGTGTCTTAAAGAGTTTTTTTTTCTTTCGTGGGGAGGAGGGATGTTATGGACATTTCATCGAAAAACAATTAATTTTTAACGACATGCTAAGATAAATACTGTAAAGGGTCATGTTGAGCAGATACATGAATTGTTTAGTTTTTTATTACAGTAAATAAAAGAAAAAATGATGGTCCATGTAATAAATATTTTTATGTATACCATGCTTATTGGTAAAAGACAATGGGGAAAAAGTCTAAAGGTAATTCCTAAAAGTGTAAAAATAGTTTAAATAGGCATATTCAGAATTAACTCATGCTAAAAATATAATTACAAAAGATGATACAAAAGGGAGATTACTAATAGATGTTCTTTATAAAAAAATAACAATATCTTCATATAATTTAACAATAATGTATGAAAATCATCTTCGTGTGTCATCTTCGGACCGCATACTTTTAAATCCTACATACCAGACTGGCACCTAAATTTTAAAATGATATATATATTTTTTTAAATACACGGAAGAAAGTATTTGGTTTTTTATAAATGTTGCTTTATTTGTCGATTCTTGTATGATGCAATCATTTCAGAATTTAACGAAAAGAAGCGCTTCGCCGCTTATAGGGAAAAAGCGAGTTTTTAAAACCTGTAATAACACACATTATTTTATTATTGCGTACAATGAAGAAATTGAATCTTCAAACGAGATGATAATAAATAAACAAGAACAATGATCAAATTTAAATACTTTTCATGCTTCGTGATAAATAATCAATAATAATGAAATCTGATAGATTAACAAAAAGCTTACATGTCGTGTTTTTGTATCAGTGTTTTACATAACAAACAATAATTTCCTCAATAACATTGAAATGAACACATTCATATACAGACTTATGCACTCACGATTACCTCCTTTTACTTATGTTTTTTTTTAAGTTATAAAATACAAGTTATCTTAAATTGTCTTTCGATTTCTTTTCTTTCAAATATGCGATTTTTTTATATAGTTTGCATCAGTTGTTGTTTAAAGTATCATTAAGAGGCTTGCAGTTTCATCACTGCCATTGTTATATGTATATTAAATAAATCTTATTTTTATACCTTACGTTATAATGATCAGCGTAAAGCAATGAATATTATACACTGTTAAAAAATTTGGTGCAGTTTGAATCAAATTTTGGTGCTTAATAGCTATCACAAGATAGTGAAATCTCAAACTAACATATGGAATTTCCTATTTCAACTTCGTTCCAACTATTGGAACTATGCTTCAACAGGATCTATAAATAATAGTTCAATATTTCACCATCTCACAGTGGCAGGTATTGAGCACAAAAATATGATTCAAACTAGGACAAGATTTTTAAAAGTGTAGTGGATGTTCTAAATAATGAAATATAACGTAAAACACGGAAAGATCAAAAGTATCTAAAATAGCTCTGCTGACTGACAAATAAAATTAGTAGGAGACAATAAGTATATTGGATATCTTAAAATGCAAGCGATTTTAACGTACATTTAACAATATTGTTATTATTTTAAAAATAAAATTAAGAAATTACGAATGAATGCCTTATTGTAAATGTTAAAGAAATAAATTCTGATAACATTAGATTCTCTTCTCTGCAAAAGACCACGAAATATAAGAGAATTTATTAAGGGAACATTTCAATCCTTTATATAATCATATTTATGGATAAACAGTGTATATTAAGAGTAAAAGATAATTCATGAATAATCCAGAAAATGACCATTTTTTTTAAAGATCATAGCAACACACATTGATTTTATGTTACTTACACTGTCATTTATCTTCCATTCTCTATAAATTACCAAGAATTATATTCTTTAATTTTCTTTAATGTTGTCATTCTTTCCCGTCTCTGTTTTACTAATGACTCTCATTTCCAAAACTTTCCGGATAAAGATATAAAGCTAGTAATGAGTAAATGGGTTTAATGGGAATTGAAATTAAGGATTTTGCCTGCTGATTTTTATCGCACATTTCCCCCATACGTTTGTTTAAATGCAATATACACTCATATTGCATTGTTCGCATCTTTTGTTTCATTATCCACAAAAGAAAATTCTTTCTGCGATAGAACGGTTGATATTGACACTTCAAAGCATCCCGCATATCATGTTTAATATTTTTTATAGGCCATATAATAGGATTTATACTGCAAATAACTGCAAGCAATTACCTCTTATTTCTTTAAAAAATCATATTAAATATAAAATTAAAAAAAAGTATGTTATTAATTTTTTTATTTAGGAGGACTTTAAATAACAACTGTGTAATATAAAAATGTTTTGTCTGCATTTAAAATACAGCTGTAGGCATTCCCCCACCCGTATAAAGAGAATATTTTATAATCTCAAAATTAATAAAATTGAAAGTATGAAAGTTATAGCTAAAGATATTTTATATGTTGCTTTGGATAACTTATAATTTGATTAGAAAATTTTAGAAATTTTTAATTCTAAGTTTTAATTTATTTAGAGGATCCCCTTTGTCCCTTTCTCTGTACTACTGTAGAACATAATTTCAAACCTTCATTTGATTGTACATGAAGAAACATTTTATATTAAAAGTAAAAATAAAATAAAAAATAAAAATAAATAAACGAGAATAATCCAGAAAACTGCCAATTATATATTAACTGATTTCAGATTATTTAAATTGCCATTTATCTTCTATTATCTCTAAATTACCAAGAAATTTGGTTCTTTAATTCTTCTTAAAGTTGTCATTCGTTCCCGTCTCTGTTTTACTAATGACTCCCCTTCCCAAAGTTTGCCTGATAATGATATAAAGCTAGTCGTGAGTAAATGGGTTTAAAGTAAGCTGAAATTAAGGATTTTGCCAAATGATTTTTATCGCACATTCTCCCCATACGTTTGTTTAAAAGCAGTATACCCCCATATTACATTTTTCGCATCTTTTGTTTCACTTTTCACAAAAGAAATTTCTTTCTGCGATAGAACGGTCGATATTGACACTTCAAAGTTTCCAGCATATAATGTTTAATATTTTTTATAGGACTTATAATTTGATTTGTACTGCAATTAATTGTAGGCAATTATTTCTTTCTTTTTTCATTTTCTGTATAGATTATGAAAGCTATCTGTTATTAATATTTATTTAGAAGGACTTTAAATAACATTTGAGCAATATAAATAAGTATTATCCACACTTAAACTACATTTCATGGCATTTTCTGCAAGACAGTTTTTTATAATCTCAAAAGTAAATAAAGTTGAAAGTATCAAAGTTATAGTTGAAGATATTTTACGTGTTATATGTGTTGCTTTGAAGAGTTTTATTCTATCTTGGTTGCGTGAATGTATCTATGAGGCTATATTTGGGTAATATTTGGAATTACTTTCTAGTTCATTTCAATAATTTTCACCCAATTAAATGCATATTAATTAACTGATTTCCAATTATCTACAAAAAAACTTTTGTACTACAGTTTTTATTCTTTAATATAATAGTACTGATAAAGTGCAATTAATAAAATGCAAGTGAAAAAAAGAAAATCTGGAGAAATTTCAGATAATCCCAAGTTTTAAAGCCTGCAATAACACACATTGATTATCTATTACATACAAGGCCGATTATCTTCTCAATTCTGTAAAATGTCGTGAATTCTAAGTTTTATTTAGAAGATCCCATTTGATCCTTTCTCTGTACTACTGTAGAATATAATTTCAAACCTTTATCTGATTATAAATAAAGAAACAATTTATATAAAAAATTAAAAAAGAAATTACACAAAAACTACAACAACAACAAACGTGTATAATCCAGAAAATTAACAAATTTTTAATTCATAGTAACACAAACTGATTTCGTATTGCTTAAAATGTCATTTATTTACCATTATCTCTAAATTACCGAGAAATTTGGTTCTTTAATTTACCTTAATGTTGTCATTCGTTCCCGTCTCTGTTTTACTAATGACACTCATTTCCAAAATTTGGCCGATAATGAAATAAATCTAGTCATGGAGTAAATGGGTTTAATGGGAGCTGAAATTAAGGATTTTGCCTGCTGATTTTTATCGAACATTTACCCCATACGTTTGTACACTATCTACCAAAAAGTATTTGTACACTTTCAGTTTTTGACATTTTGTCAAATATTTAAAAATATACTGGTCGGATTCTTCTGGAACTTCAGAAATATAAAGATTATGTTTCACTTTATATTTATTTACATTCATTTGTTAAGCGGGTAATTAGGGGGCCGGCAAAAAAACAAAGAATAATAGAAATATTTGGGATCGCCCTGTACATGAAAATGCACGAAACGACTTATCGCTTTAGAATACAAATATATGAATACAGTAGAATATGTACACTAATTTTTGTGAGAATAGCATGTATATTTATGGCGATAGAGCGATTTTTTTGAAAAATTCAAAAAATTCTGGTATGTTTTTTGTTTATATCATAGAGGGTTTTTGACCAAATTTAACGCAAATTTCAGAAAAATTGGCAAAATCTATTAAAAAAAATATAGCGCAATTGGAATATAAATATATTTAATAATTTATGAAATATGAGTAGTTTTATGAAATAATTTTTATCTGCGCATGCGCGAACGATAAAAATAATTCTTTTACATCATTTAATAGTCAATTCTATGGAGTAACTTATAAAAAAAATCCAATCAAATATCGTGAAAATTCAAAAAGATATCATTATTATAAGTAAGCTGTTTTTACATTGCTCTCTAAAAACGGCTCAATGATAAGGGATTCTCCACAAATTGACATTTTTTATTAACTGACTTTTAGGAAAAAATTAGTACTATTTAATGAATACAATATTGCTGCTAATAAGTATCTTGACACCTGTGATAGAAAAGGAAAAGGGCTTTTATTCTTTTCCATCACAGATGTCAAGATACTTATTAACAGAAATATTGTATTAGATATTGTATGCATTAAATACTAATTTTTTCCTAAAAGTCAGTCAATAAAAAATGTCAATTTGTGGAGAATCCCTTATCATTCAGCCGTTTTTAGAGAGCAATGTAAAAACAGCTTACTTATAATAATGATATCTTTTTGAATTTTCACGATATTTCATTGGATTTTTTTTATAAGTTACTCCATAGAATTGACTATTAAATGATGTAAAAGAATTGTTTTTATCGTTCGCGCATGCGCAGATAAAAATTATTTCATAAAACTACTCATATTTCATAAAATATTTAATATATTTATATTCCAATTGCGCTACATTTTTTCTACTGCATTTTGCCAGTTTTTCTGAAATTTACGTTAAATTTGGTCAGAAACCCAGCATGATATAAACAAAAAACATACCAGAATTTTTTGAATTTTTCAAAAAAAATCGCTCTATCGCCATAAATATACATGCTATTCTCACAAAAATTAGTGTACATATTCTACTGTATTCATATATTTGTATTCTAAAGCGATAAGTCGTTTCGTGCATTTTCATGTACAGGGCGATCCCAAATATTTATATTATTCTTTATTTTTTTGCCGGCCCCCTAATTACCCGCTTAACAAATGAATGTAAATAAATATAAAGTGAAACATAATCTTTATATTTCTGAAGTTCCAGAAGAATCCGACCAGTATATTTTTAAATATTTGACAAAATGTCAAAAACTGAAAGTGTACAAATACTTTTTGGTAGATAGTGTATAAATGCAATGTACCCCCACATTGCATTTTTCACACCTTTTGTTTCACTTTTATTAACAACAAACAAAAATTCTTTTTGAAATAGAGCGGTCGATATTGACACTTCAAACCATCCCGCATATCATGTTTACTGTTTTGTGTAGGACCATTTGTACTGCAAATAACTACAAGCAATCACCTTTTGTTTAAAAAAATCATTTTATATATAAAATTGAAAAGACATATTTTATTAATTTTTATTTAAAAGGACTTAAATATCAATTGTGTGATATAAAAATGTTCTGCCTGCATTTAAAATACAGTTGTAGGCATTTTCTGGCAGGCAATTGTTTATAATCTCAAAAGTAATAAAATTGAAAGTATCAAACTTATAGCTAAATATATTTTAAGTGTTACTTTGGATAGTTTATAATTAGAACAGAACATTTTAGAAAATTCCATTCTTTCTTGATAGCTTGAATGTATCTAAAAGGATAAAAAAAGTATCGGAAAATGTTTCTAGTTAATTAAAATAAAAACTCTAATTAAATGTATATTGTTCTACAGTTTTCCTATTATCTTCGTTTGTACTCGATTTTTTAAATTTTTTAAAGAAAGTATTTATAAAATGCAAGCATAAACTGCAATCGACATAACCTTGTATAGATTTCTCATTTTTGTATGTTTCCTAATCCTACACTCTTAAACGAAAGAGCTGATTTGGCTTCTCATGAAAGAGCTGTAATTTTTTCGATCATAAAAGAGTTGTTTTTCAAACGATTAAATCTTTTTGATCTAAATTGGTTATTTAAATAGCTCAACTTCATTTAAATTGGTTAAAACTCGAGTTATTTCAGCTCTTTTTTGAGAAGCTGCCTTTCAATATTGAGATGAGTGGATCAACTTGAGCTATTTTGTGGCTGACTTTTATAGAGAGTATATTGCTAAATACCCTGATTTGCAACGCATATACATATTTTATAAATGTATTTGTTCAAGCAGATTACAATTACAAATACGTACAAATTACTCATCGAACTTTTGCCTTGCTCAATGTATTTTTTGAGTTGATTATTCAAGCAATTGTACATGTTTAATCGCTCATTTATTCCTATCTCCTATTAAATTATAATAAAGAATAATGTATTTGTTGTATGATAGGTAACTTTAACAGAAATTAAAAATAGCATTTTATTTATCAAAACAAATTTTTAAACATATCAAAACAAACAGGAAAAGACTTGCATTTATATAAGATCATTTTACTCATGCTAATTATAATGGCAACCATTATAATAGCAAAATATTACAACATTTCTTTAAAAATATGGAATTTTTTAAACGTATTTGAAGAAGATTTAATGGAGAGTTTTTTAGTACAATTTTAAAATTTATTAAGGAAAAAATTATTTAAAAAATATTGGTTTAAATAAAGCACTTTCTTTTTTTTTCTTTTACAAAAACCACTCTTATTATCACGAAATTGAGGTTATTGATTGTGTGGTGGTTTAAAAACTTGACACGGAGCTAAAAAGAAGATATAATACGTGATAAATGAAAGCATGTCAGTTATTAACTTGCTAAGCTTTTAAAGTTATTAAGTGGATTTAATTGTGTAGCACCTGTCAGAGTGAAGTTAAATAAAATTAATGACACTTACACAATAAATGTTTTAAAGAAACTCGAACCATATTTAATTTTAAATTTAATTTTAAATGCTAAATTGTGTTTTCATTTCAATGTACTTGATTTTTTATCTCTTTGCGATATTCACTATAAATAACTGATATATAAATAACAATTAATATGAAAGTAGAAACATACTTTATTTTTTAAGATACACATTAATAGACATTTAATGTTCATATTCAAATCGCGTCTAATCGTTTTAATACAGCTCATTGTTTTTCAATAAAAAAAAAAGTCGTCATAATACAATAAATTTGAGATACATTGTGAAAAAAAAAGACTGATGTTCCTCAAACTTAAAAAAATAGCTACATTTACGAAAGAAAATATTTAATAACCACTTCGAAATCACCCAAATTTCAGAAAAATATTTTTTTATCTTGAATTATAAAATTTATGCTGTGAACTCGATGAGGTGTTTATTTGTGCTGCCGCCTGCCGGTCTATTCGTAATTAAGAACCGATGTAAACCTCCTTGTTTAATTGTAAACCGATGCGATGAAATGAGTTTTTTGAACTCAATGCATGTCTAAGAATTGGACGAGGGCAATTTTAAAGAGTCTTTCACGCCAGTGCCGATAAAAAGTTGTTGCTTTAATATTTTTTTTAATAAAAGTATATATATATATATATATATATATATATATATATATATATATATATATATATATATATATATATATATGTAATTCAAACATAAGAAGCTCAAATTAGTGAAACCCGTTTATAGAAGACTCAAAACTCGATTTACAATACTGAATATGAATAAGAATTTCGGAAAGGTTTTATTTAAAGCCATTCCAAAAGTAACCAATAGTTTTAATTGAAAGTGGGAAATATAATTTTAAAATAAAAAACTTTCATAATTGCAAAGAGAATCAAGCAAGCTATTCATAATATAATATCAATAAATATAAAAACATAAATAAAATCATGACTCGAAATGTATAAACATATACTGCAAATACTACATGTACAGTGTGTGTAAAAACTATAAGGGCAGCAAAAAATATCTTTTTTTCTTATAAATTTCAAGACAAATTAAATATTTTCCTTATAATATGTATCATCAAGCTAAAAAGCTTATAAACAAGTAAGAAAAATCATGCTTTAAGCATAGATTATGAAGCAATTTCCAACTCTTCATGAAATCTTTAATAAAACTTCGTTATATAGGTAAATTAGGATATAAATCCAAATATAGCTAAATATGTATTCCAGTATTTTGAACAGTACTGTATTTGATCTGACAGATAATATGCATACTATATAATGGGAAAATTTAGTTTAGCAAAAAAAAAAAATGCCTAGTAGCTTGAACTTTCTCTTTCAGCAATTTATACTAATAGATGGAAACATACTTGAATACTTTGTTCAGCCCTGTAGTTTGCCTGGTACCTTTATTATACATCAGTGATAAGATAAATTTATTTTAAAACACTCCTAAAACAATTTAAAACCCTTTCTGATAAATTATCATTCATAGGCTCCATGTACCCAATTCTTTGCGTGGCCCTGTATATCATTTTATCTATATTCTGAAAACATTTCTTAGTAAATTTGATGCAGTTCAGCGTAAAAATGCATAATTTATTTAGGAACCACCTTTAAGAAATTTACACTCATATAATCATAAGCAGTAACGTTGGCGAACTCTTTTGGGTAGCCCTGTATATCATCTATAGCATTTATACACATCATATAATGTGCATAGATTTAATGGAACTTAAATGCGCATATCATACTTAAAATACATTTTATCCATGATCGATTACATATACAGTACTTCGGAAAGAATGTACTATTTGAAGCCTTTTGTGTGTCCCTGTAAATGCTATGTACATTTTATTAGGTAAGGCAGTATGATATGATTTATACTAAGCCTCACTGACGTACATCAATTTTATTGTTCATGAAACAGTTTAATATATTTAAAATATGTCACATACAATTCCCCCTTTTACTATTATCTAATGGAATTTTTTTATGTGGCCCTGTAAATGAATAATAGCTACATTTTCACCTCGTATTGTATAGAATGCATATTTTAATGCACCTCGTAAAAGCATATAAGTTTTAATATGTTTGACAGGGTATAACATCTTTAAAATTCCTTGAAACGATTTTTCCCCATAGGTCGTAATGTAATGGAAAACTTTTGATTCTCCCTGTAGATAAATTAATCATGGTAGAAACTTCATTTTCAATAAGGTTCGTGCCAGAGTAAACGTCAATAACTTCCTAAAATTTCATGGCAATCCGAGTATATTTACGAGAGTTAGAGCGCGGCCAGACGGACAGACGCACAGACAAACCGAATTATTAAGCACCTTTCAACTTTGTTAGAAAGTGCTAAAAAAATGAACAAAATTTGACCGTAAGTATTTTATTATAGAAATAAAGTAATTGCCCAAGAAAAATCGTCTGAGTAAAAACTTTAAAGACAGCAAAAAAAAAAAAAAAAAAAAAAAAAGTATATATATATATATATATATATATATATATATATATATATATATATAGTACCCGAAGAAACAAATATTTAACGTATTTTGTATAAACCTGTGAGTTCAATGATTGCAAATATTCCATAATTCCTTGACATCATTAATTTTTGGCACAGTTTGGGATTGTTTTTTTGCACAATATATCTTCAATTGTAATTCTGAGTTCTGATGCTGAAGAAAATATCTTTAATTTATGTAAACTCGTATTCTATATCACCCCATAAGTTATCAATAGGATTAAAATGAGGATTTGTGAACGGTCATTGCACAACTTCAATATATTTTTTAAAGAACCAAAGCTTTATCTCACGACTTGTGTAGATATGTGCATTATCTCGCAGTTATATCCGTTTTGTTTCCTGTCAGAAGTTTTGCAACAAATGAAAGATTGTCAAAAAGAGTTTGTATATGTGTCTTTGAAATGAATTTTCCTGAAAGATATATAAGTGACGCAATATTGTTAAACGAAAAGCAGCCGCATGTTCCAATGAATCGATCACCTTAATTTAATTAATTTTCTCCGATAAAAAAAATGAAACTTAAATGGTCCTCATGATTGGGAATAATATTGGGACGATTTAAGAAAATAAAAAGCGATTTTATCGAAGCGTTAGTTAGGTGGCGGATTCGTTGCAATATACGGCTGCTTTTCATTGAACGACCTTGTGTCACTTGTATCTTCTTTCAGGAAAATTTAATTTAAAAACATATATACAAACTCTTTCTGACTATCTTTCATTTGTTGCCAAGCTTCTGGGAACAAAAAATAAAACATATATAACAGCGTGATAATCCACACAAGTCGCGATAAAAAACTTTAGTTCTATAAGAAAAATACTGGATCTTTGCAATGGCCTTATGAATTTCTTATCATTTCTTAAATCTTATCAATAACTTACGGGGAGATCTAGTAAGATGAGTTTACAAATATTGAAGGAATTGTTCTTCAGAATCGGTACTCAGATTTTCATTTAAAGATGAATAGTGCAAAAGAAATCACGAACTGCGCCAAAAATTAATGATTTCGAGCAATCTTGGAATATTTGAATTCATTAAACTCATAGATTGAGTGTATAATACATTAAATATTTGTTTCTTCGGTTACTTTATTGAATTTCTTTTAGTGTCCTTAAAGTTTTTACACAGGCAAAAATAGTATTTCTTTTTACAATTGCTTTATTTTCATCATAAAATACACACCGTTGAATTCTGTTCACTGTTTTATTAGCCTTTGAGTTTGATAATACATATTATAAGACAAAAAGTTTCATTTTTTTTTATTAGCCTCCGATGCTATTTCTTTCAGACAAGCTAAAAAATATCGTGTCATCATCCCTGAATTTTCTACTCAACCGATTTTGATAATTATTTTTTTTAATGAAGACTATTTATTTGTAGTTGTGCCCATATTAGTTATTTTTTAATTTATTTCCATTTTTATATTTTATTTTTAATTTTAAATGCTTTTTACGATATTTCTTCAAAATGGTGGCAACACAGTTTAGCTTTTCTCTCGATAATAAAAATTTACTTTCCAAAATGATTGCGTATAATTATGCTCTAATTGAGTAAAAATATATATACTTACAGAGAAATAATATTAATAATGTAAATAAAATAACAGAAAATAATTTTTGATAAAAATTAATGTCTAAACAAAATAAGAAAAATTTCAAATGAAGAAAATGATGTCATTCAGCAACCAGATAAATGGGAATTACAATATTATTACAGATGCCTCTTTCATATTACTAATAAAAGTAACTTTTAAAAAACATTTGAAGAGAAATAGACGTCACTATTTAAAACATCGCAATTTTATTCATAACAATATTAGGTACTACTCTGCTATCCCGTCGACCAATTTCACCTTATTATAGAAATCGCCAAACTAATAGCCAAATTATACATATTGACATAATTTTTATTTTAGATAACGAAAAAACAAATAATTATTAGAATATTAATAAAAATATTAATAAAAAGTCGAAATAAAAAACACTTAATGACATTTTAAACACATGAATCGTATTTAATGTCATTGAATGTGACATTCACGATCATCCATTATTGGCATTTAATCTTATAGTTTGGCGATAATTTTTTGGTCGGCGGGATAACCTGGTAGTCCCGATATTACATTTCAATATTTCTTTTCATTATGGACACTGAGATTAAGATTTTACTTTCAGATGACTTCAGTTATTGAAAATAATATCACAGTAAAAATAAAATTAGTTTTTTTAAATAAAACTATTCTTCTGTGAGTGCATATAAAAAAAAATTCTGGATTTCGCCGGCACTCAGATTACAAGTTTAACTGAACATGTGCGGATATTTGTATACAAAATTGTAACTGGCAAACTTGACATTTAGTTTGTAAATATATTTATTATATATTGATTCAATAATGTAGTTATTTTTCCTTTTTTTAAAACCACATCGATCGGGTTTTTTAAACATTTCATTCGTCGAATACGACGGGATTTCACTCGTTTTATGGTTAAATTGCATTTCCTTTTACTCAGTCTATAAAAAAGCGTTTAAACTAAAGAAAAAATCCATTTTTGATTAATCTAGTCAATGAAGAAGTAGCACGTCAAATTGCATCTCTTTATTATTCCGCAATTCCAATGTCTCAGAGGGAAATTGCTATTCAATTTCAATTCAATCACATCGTTCTGTTTGCTATTATATTGATAAACACCAGTAAAATGAAGTTAGTTCATTGCAATCTAAACGGGATCGCCCTTCTAAAAAACCTCAATCGATTTTTTTTCTAATCGGAGGCGAAACTGATTTCTGCAATGGCAGAATCTACATTCAACTTGTAGTTTCTTAATATTTTTTGCTGTCCTTATAGTTTTTACTTGCACTATAGATTGTAACAATAAATAATAAAATAAATAAAGAAAGAAGAAAATTTTTCACTCAAAAGACATGTACTATTAATAGTACGGCAAACAGGTTAAAAGTATGTGGAGGTATGTTATGTGTATATTTAGGAAATAAACTGTTATCGTCGTCAAATAGTTAAAAAACTATTACCAAAGTTATGGTAAAAAGGGCTGAACAATTTAAGAAAATTTCATTGTTTACCACTGTCGAGAGTTTTTTTAGAAGTGTGAATATTTACATATTTTAATATTATTACCAACACTATAAAAAATCTGTGTTGTTACTATTTGTTTCTTGGAAACTGGAATTCCTTGAACTTTTTATGTAACGTTAAGAGCAATATTTCATTTTACCGATTCAACCCACATGAAGTTTTGCTGTTACCGTTACATACAAAAGCTTTTTTTTTTCTTTTTTTTTTTTTTGTAAAGGGACAGTTGAATTTTTGAACAACTTTGAGTTTAGCTCAGATGAGTCCGATACAGTTAAGTTCTACTTACGACAACAAAGCTCAACTGAACTTTTAACATATAAATCAGCTAGGTGTTGCTAATTATTATGTTAGTTATTTTTCATCAAGGGTGCATTGATCTAATCAAAACTTCGAGAGCGCACACCATTAAAATGCAATTAAGTTGAGTGTTTTTAATGAACTATAAATAAATTAAGAATGACAGAAAAGTAATTAGTCACTTGCATTTACTATTCCTCTTCTAAGCTTCTGTTTTATACATTTTAGTTCACGATAATTACGTTAATTAGAATGTTATTAAGCTTCTAATTAGATTTTGGAAAATTACGATTTACTGCGTGATTTTATGAATGGATGTAGAATGCTTTTATAGACAAAACTGCGAAAAGAAATTTAAGGATTTGTAAGAGTATGAAAATGCATCAGATGCTAAAAGTACTAAATAAATAATTTCATGTTATCATTTATAAACAGCAATGATGTGGGAGGAAAAATATCCTCAACAATGCAACTTAACAATCTCAAGTGTTTATTTAATTGATACAGTAAAACCTCTAAATAACGGACACCTAGGGGACACAGAAATTGTCCGCTATTCGGAGGTGTCCGCTATTGGGCTCAGAGATTCAAAAATCGCTAAGAAATGCTTAATATTTCATTAATTGAAATTTATATGTTCTAAAACCTCTATTATATGATTAATAAAAAATTAAAATTATTTTTTATGCAATAAAACTTAAATAAAATTGAGCACACCTTTAAATGCTATTTATTACATTCTTATTTAACACTAGAACAGCCGGATTTTGGACATACCTAAAACCGCGCGCCGTTTAGTGTCATCTTGACCCCCGTGAGAAATTCAAGCCATATTAAAATAAGTATATTTTTTAAATGATAAATGAGGTTTAAATTGAAAAATATAAAAGTTTTTAACTTTTATAACTTTTATAACTTTTTCTTTTTTATTTATTTAGTTTTTAGAGATCGTTTATCCCAATTATTACATTCTTTTGAAATGGCAGTATATAAATGATAATGTATAATTCAAAATATTTTACTACACAATAGTACACAAATACAATAGATTTTATAATATATATATATATATAATATTACACAATAAAATTGATAAGAAAAGAAACAAAAAATACAAATACAAATAATAGAAATTAGCGCACAACATGTTTCAAAGAGAGAAAATAAAAAACATAATTCCTGAATAAGCATATAAATGTGTTCCAAAGTTATTTAGACATTAGCACAAGTAATACAATATGCGTGCTTGATGGTGACATCAACACACTTACCACAAATTGGTTTCTGATATCCCTCACAGCTTGCATAAGTTTTATTTCATCCCTTGCAATGTTGAAAAGCACATTTCTTTCGCTTCAGGGTCTGTGGTCGATCAATTGAGGGGCAGCTGTTGCGCAATGCGCTACTTCTCAATTCTTCCACAAGGGCAAGAATAAATCCCCGACGTGAAATTGAGGTTTTTGAGCATTCCTTGAAAATTATCCAAGCATTTAGTGCAGCAATATCAAGGACGTTATAAAAGATGTGAAGAGGCCATCTGCGAGTTCCACATCTTGTAGAATATTTTCGTAGCATCTGATCTGCTACATCTACACCACATTTAGTTTTATTGCAGTAAACAACAGTGTTCGGCTTCTTCTTTGCACTACTTTCTGCAAACACATTCGTGTGCATAGTGCTCAGAATCACGACATTCTTTCTGTTCTTGCACCTGTATATCGTGAGTATTTTATTTCCATTTTTCAGTGCAGAAAATGAGTATCGTGGAGAAGATATGTCGCGGGCAATAGGAGGTAATTCTTTCTTGTTTAGACGCATCGTCCCAACGATTGTGGTTTTCTTTGCCGAAAGTTCATCGGCAAGCTTTGCAGACGTGAAAAAATTGTAAGTAGTGACATTGAGATCGGAGTTTAGATATGGTTGTAGTAGTTTTAGCACTACACTTTCTCCAAGTTGTAAATCAGTTGGACGCTCTTCAACCTTACCTAAATAAGGATAGCCATTTAACACATATTTCCAATTTACATCAGTTGCTAGCCAGAACTTGATACCGAATTTGTCCGGTTTATTTGCCATGTATTGGATGAATCTGCACTTTGACTTACAAGGCAACAACTGTTCATCAACGGTTATTTCTTCACTAGGATTATAACATAAATAACAATTTTCAATCAGCTTCTTCTAAGTTTCTGAAGCGAGGGCAAATTTGTCCGTGGCCAGGCGTTCCGATCTGCTACTTTGCAGATCGAATCTGAGATATCGTATGATTTCACGGAAACGATTGCGCCGCATTGTCTCTTTGAACACAGGTTTTTCCCCAACTTTTATTCCATAAGTCATCTGCGCAAAGCTTTGAATGACCTAGTGCGCCACGGGCGTATAAGAGGGCGAAAAAAGCATCCAGTTCTACCAGAGTAACATACAAGTTGCTGTCATCTCCTAGCTGACGTCGTGCTTCAGGAACTGTGCACGTTTGGATGTGTTTCACCATTGTTTCAGTCACCATCAAACGCCAGGCTGAAGCTGGATTAGCCCCAATGTTGCTACCAGCATAAGGTGTTGGTCCACTAGCATTTTTTATAATATTTCGAGCTGGTGTGCGACCTGTAGTAGAAGTAGGGGTGCTAAGGTTCATCGGAGTCCGAAGAATACCGCTGGATGACGTGTACTTTTTGTTACTGCTGACAACAGAAAGATTAGATATCTTATTACCTCTTTTTAGCGCACATCCACGTCCACGTGAGGTTCCTGATCCTCGAGAAACAGGGGAAATCACATTGGTAATATATTCTACAGCATCACTGTCACTGCTTTCAGAAGACGACGCATTCTATAAATTCACATTATCTATGCAAAAATCTTCATCATTACTGTCATCACCACTCATATCTGAATCTAACTGCTCCAGGAGCGCAAGTCACTCCTGTGTACTCAATCCTCTCCACATTTTTTTATAAAGTAAAAAGACTACACTTTTGTCGCAATCAAAATCCTTGAGAAAAACACTGCTGTGGAAAATGGTTTCAAATTTCGTTTTCGGCCGTAGCTCTGGAAGAACGATTTTCCCTCCAAAAATTCTGTAGTACGGCAGCGTTGCTAGGATGCGTGCGCATTTCAGAGAAGAGTCAGTATGCTTAGAAGAACGCCTCCCCCCCACTAATTGAAGGCGCGCGCGCAATAGAGAGGAGACTACCCCCAACCCCCCCCCTTTCCGCGTCGCTATGCGTCATCGAAACAAAGTAAAACTGGAGTTTACTTTTTTTTTGTCATCGCGATAAGAAATGTGTGTTCCCCCATGCACAGTAATCAAAACCAAGATATAGCGAATACAAAAGTTTACTTTTGCTTGCGACTATGTGTAGTTGGTTTTTCAATGTGATGCTATTGGTCAATATAAAATTCCGAGGGGGGGGGATAGGAATTGCATTTTTTTATCATTAAAAACATAAAATCATAAAATCTTCCGAGGAGACATAGACATCTGAATGCTTTGTGGGATGTCTCTCCCAGGCCCCTGAATTCAACAATGAACGTGAAGGAGAAATTTCTTCAACCCAGCCTCTACATTTATTTGCAATCACAAAATTTGTGGCACATTGCCCTGATAAATGTAGAGACCTTTTTACTTTTTTTCCTTTTTTTCATTCTTTATCGCCGAAAATAGAGTCCGCTCTTTGGAATGTCCATCACTCAGAGGTTAAACATACAAAAAATTTAGGTTTTGGGAGTGGGGATTGGAAAACTGTCCGTGAAATAGAGGTGTCCGCTATTCGGGAGTGTCCGTTATGGAGATTTTACTGTGTACGGTATGATACGGAAAAAAATCATAACACGAGGGCCGTAAATAATTTGTAAGATATGAAGCGATCTTCGTGTATATAAAATATTTAAAATTACACATGATTTTAATTACAAAACTTTAAAATTACACAAGACATTAAATTTGAAAATATCAACACAGGTTGTTTTGTACGCTGTAAAAAAATCTGCAAAGGTACTAAACTTTATCTTGGAAACTGGGATTCCAAGAACTTTTCCTGTAACGGTAACAGCAACAATTGAAGTTTCAGAATCGATTACATGAATTTTTCCTGTTATCGTTACATGAAAAGTTCTTGGAATCCCAGTTTCCAAAAAAATGTTTAGTACCTTCACAGATTTTTTTTCAGTGTACTTATCTCAGCACAAAGGTTGTTTTTCTTTTGAATGCCATAGAATGTCGAGAAAGAATTCTTGATGAATTCCAATATTTATGTTTTCAAGTATATTACATAATATATAAGGCTTAATTGACGCGATCTACCAAACATATTACACTGTTAAAACTAATGGTGACACATTGCACCTTTTAAGGTTGAAAGGCTTGTCTCACTGTGACACCCCTAAAGAAGACAGAATGGCATCTTTTATTAGGATGAAAATATGGCACCCTTAATCCAGAGCGCCCAATATTAAAAAATATACAAACCAACTTTTGGCCCTCGAATAGTTCGTAACCACAAAGCCTTATTACAAGCTCAGCGTTTTAACCGTCGGCCATCGAGCTCAACTTCAAAGTTTCCCTGAAATGTTCAAATGTCCTGAAATTCAAAGGTTGCTTTAGATAAAAAAGCTCGCCAAAAATTAGCCATCCGAAGTTCTAAAAGAAATTGGGATATTGTATAGCGGTGATAGTCATTGTAGAAAAAAATTGTTGTGTTGATCCACAAGTGACGGCGAGTTGAAGGGCAAGGGTACACGTCACAGAGCATGCGCAAATGACTAAGGAGTGAAAATCTTCCAACGGTATGCATTGCGCGGCACCCTAATTAGCGTGAAACAATCAGTGAGAGATCACCCCAAACACATTTTCAAGCCCGCGGGTGTTAAATGGTAACACCTTTTCACCCCTGGGCGCCAAATACAACCGTTATGTCACCTTTATTTTTAACAGTGTATATATTAGAGTTAATAAAAAATGTTGTACAATTTTGAAAGTCTGATAGGTGAATTATTTTATATTTGTTAGCTAAGTAAAAGAGAAAAACCTGCAGTAATTTATTAAGTAAACAATGTACCAAAAGTATAATAATACATGACAGATATGGTATTTAGAGGTGAGATGCTGTATTGTAAAAGATGCCGTATCACGTAGTTTATGAATGCAGTTGTGCTATAAGGAAACGCCGTATTGCTCAGTTGTATCCAAGAGGGTTCCCTATTGATACTTTAATTTCCGTTTGCGTTCTTTAAAAAAAAAAAAAAAAAGTGGAAATTGTCAAAATTAAGAGAGATCTGTTTCATTGATTTATAATAAATCTACAAAATTAGTTACAGTAAAAAATACATCTTGACAGTCTAACTCTCAAAGAAATATTATTTTAAGCTAAAATTAACAAAATCAATAAAACTCGATTGTCCAAATTATTAAACGAAATAAAACCGAAATTCACCGGATTTTATAACAGACGATATTTTTTAAATACTATACGTATTTTAAGTAAATTTTTTTCTCTATGCGACGGTGTAAAAATTATAAATTTACGATGTTTAGAAGTGTAACATTTGCAGTACCGAAAATTGCGAAACCGAAATTGCAGGCGAAAAAATGACGCATGCGTTCGCAAAATGACGTATGCGTTACGCACAGGTACGTTTGGGATTTATAATATAGATTAAGTGGTGTTTTTAATTGCTATTTCAGTTTAAAAACGTCTGATAAGGGTGCAAAATTGTTTATGTTGATTCTCTATTTGCCTATTAAAATCTGATATCTACGTGTACCTACCTTTTCTGCAAAGCATAAATAACCGCCTGATCTAGCTTCTTTACGTTATTGGCGGAACCAAAATCTGCCACATTGTAAAAAAGAAAAAAAAAATTGTAATCTTACAGATGTAAAGTTTCCGAAATCTGTATGGTTACAAACAATTTTTTCTGTAAACTGTGCAGGAAAAAAATGTAAATCTACAAAACTAATTTTTGTAAAGTTGCAGAAATCTATAACTTTACAACCGAGTCTATTAAAATTACTGTTAACTTACTAAAATTTTATCTGTAACCAGGGTTGCAGTTACATGAAGAATCCTAGTTTCCTAAAAAAACTCTCAGTAACCTTACAATTTTTTTTTTTTTTTTCTACTTTCAGTGCAAATCTGTATCTGTTACATAGGTTTTTGCTGTTGCCGTTAAATAAAAAGTTCTAGGAATCCCAGTTTCCTAAAAAAATTTTAATAACTTTACAGATTTTTTTACAGTGCAGTTCGCCATCTTAACCATACCTTGGGGCAAGATGCTGGTCAAAAATTTTGATGGTTTCTATATTATCTGTAAAATGAAGAAAGTTTTTAAATCGTACATAAGTGTGAAAACTTTCACAAGAAATCAACGAATAACAATTAAAATCAGCAGGTGTTTTTTAAAACAATTAAATCTAAAATTACGGCACCTTCACACAATTCATCCTACAATATTAACAATTGAATGAACTAAAAATATTATAAAATGCAAAAAATGAATATTTGACAAATTCTTATCAGAATTTAAAGTACCTGCCACAATTAAATATATATATATATATACATATATATATATATATGTGTGTGTATATGTATCTAAAGATATATATATATATATATATATATATATGAGGATATATATATTTAAGAATAATATATTTTAGGCATATTCATATAAAAGTAAGAAGGACTTTTTTGGAGACGTTGGAAAAACATCGTAATATCAAGATTTTATCAGATACTAAATAATTCCATTTCTTAGGTTTTATTAGACATGCTTCGTGCAGAAATGTAACCTATATTTTTAATTTCAAGAGCGAAATATATGTTTAAAATAAAATAGTAACTAACGATGCAAGGAAAATTAATCAAACTTTTATTATTATTATTATTATTATTATTATTATTGTTGTAAACATTATCATTATTCTTAAAACCAAAACACAAGTGAAGTCAAAAAAAGAAACACGAAAGCTTTTACTACTATTATTACATACAGATACTAACAAAAGTAATTGTTACGGCAAAATAGTATGTAGTTGAAAAGCGTGTACTACACTGGAAAACAAAATTTGTAAAGTTACTAAACATTTTCTAGGAAACTGAGATTCTAAGAACCTTTTATGTAACGGTAATAATTAAAAATTCAAGTAAAAGAACCAGAAACATGTTTTTTCCTGTAACAGTTAGATGAAACGTTCTCGGAATCCCAATTTTCTAAATGAAGTACAGATTTTTTTGCAGTGTATTATAATACATCATACTTTAAATTCATTTCATCCGCTTGTATAAAGGTATTTAAAGATGTCAAAATAATCTTTCTACTATTTTTTTCATGTTAACGTATGTATACTAAAGCATTTTAACAAACAAATCTGCAATGTTCTAAAATGTTTCTAATAAAGTGAGATTCCTTGAAAATTAGCTGAGATTTAACAAAAATGTGCGGAAATATATCGCATAAAACCGATACAATTTATAAATATTAAAAATACATATAAAAAGAAGCAAGCCTTTTATTTTTCATTTGCATGATTAAAATAGAGACAAAAATAGTTTTTCACATACATTCTATGTTCGTAATAAAGTAAATAAGAATTGTTTATTTGATGAGATATTGATAAAATTGATTAAAGGAAAAGATCTCCAAGTATAAGAAATAAGTAGCTGAATATTTTAAGGCAAAAAAAGCAGTATAATGATAAATTAGCAATTTTTTCCTCATGCAATATGCATTTGGTTCATTATCACTAAAATATTCATTTTATATGATAAACTACTTTTAAGAAAATTTGGGATCATGTTTTCATAAAAAATACAGTAAACTATTAAATATAATGGATGAATAATATTACAAATCAAGACGTTAAACGTTGTATTTGATTTATGCATTATGCGTTACTGTATTTAAATGTGATGCACAAATATATATATTTGTATTTATACATATATTTGCTTGTTTTATTTTAATTTTGCAAAATAATTTTACATTTTATAATAATTATGTAAAAAGTATTATGTTTTTAATCGTAGCAAGTTACTTAAAATGTTAAGCACTAAGGAAAATTTGCATTCAGAGAATTTCGTCTTAAAATGTTCTAAAAATTTACATACAATCGAACAATAACGTTATTTTATTCTTTAAATATCATTGATGCTATAGCGAGAATTGAAACAAATGTTTTTAGATTTTTTTATGTATGATATATTTTTAAAATACTATCATACGTAACAATATCTGATACTAACCAACAATTTCTAATAATAACTAGTAATTTCTAAAAATTTCTGACAATTACACTGAACTGCATTAGGAGTTGAAATTTGAAAACACCTATCCCCCCCCCCTGAACACAGTCCAGTTTGCACTACTTCACCACTCCCAACGATTCAGATTTCGAGCACAAAATTTAAATTTAAGTCTAAGCTTTTTATAGCACTTTATGGGATACAAAAAATAACGGCAAAAATAGGTGTTCGTTGCTTACTGTCTAAAGCGCTCTCTTTCGGCAGTTTAAAAAAATTTTCTTCAGAATTTATTTAAAAAAGGTAATGCCATAAAAAAATATTTTTAGCGAAAACTATAAACGAATCGATCAATTTTACCTTTTTTTATAATCATTTGAAAATTTGGACCCTAAACTCCTACCTTCTTCAGAAACGCTTGGGACTCTTAGTTTCCTGTTTAATATTGTTTTTCTTAATGATTACTATCACTGCAAAAGCCAAGCGTTTTGATTCACCCTGCATATATTGTTACTAGAAAGCGTACATGTCTGTGAAACAAACGGTAAACTTTCTAATAGATCGTAATAGAAAAGCAAAAATAAAATGTAATTTAAAAGAAACTATTTTCTTACCGCCCTTTATACCACCAGACAATTAATTATACCATAAAAGACATTTACCATAATTGCAAGAACCATAATGCATGATTAATGCTTGGATGACTTTATTAAATTAAATAATGTTATACAAAATAAAATTAAATAATTATTAAAATTAAATACTTTAAAAATATAAATGTACACTTAACTACCTTGATATTTGCTTAAAATTTGCAGCCTTGAAAGCCTATTTTCTATGCCAGTAATTTGGTAATTTAGGTATTTATTTAATTAATATAAATTGCTTTCCATCATCTTGTATTTTAATTTAAAACGTAAATTTCCAAAATGCATAATTATTACGGTATGTAATGAAAGGCGCAGAGGGATTTGGAATAGCAATTTACTGGATAATAAATTTACAAAAACCTTCTTTATAATTAATTGCATGTTCGTGTTTTACAAAAATGCATAAACATATAAAAGGTAATAAACAATCTGAGTTTTCCAAGTTTAAGAAATAAATATTAAAAGTTTAGAGTTAGAGCCTATTTATCTAGAAAAATAATAAAGTCTGTATCAAAAACTTGGGTTAAACGGGAAAATGTATTTAAAGCAAATATAACCTATACACGAATAAATACGGTATTATACAAGAATTAACTGGAAGTAAACCTGAGCTACTTATGTCAATTTCATAAAATATGAAAAAGTTTATTGTTATTAAATCGCGACCCAAACCTCCTAGACCAACTGTACCATTGTGTAATGGAATACTTTTATGTGGCCCTGTAAATAAAGAAAAATTCTTTGCACCACAGCATGCACATAATATCAATTTCAGTATATATTTCATAGATGCGTATCAATTTTATTATGTTCGAGAGAGTGTAACAACATTAAAATGCACTTGAAACATTTTTTTCCTATTGACTTTAATGTAACGAAGTACTTTTGATTGTCCCTGTAATTGAACTATATGTCCGAATTTCATAAAATTTGAAATGAGTCGACAAAATTATGTACTAATTACATATTTTAAATTTCAAATGATTTTGTTGGGTAGTTTTTTCGTTGTTATTTACGGACCGACAGACGGACAGATTAAAAGACAACTATAGGTGTTATGTATTTACACAGTTACGAACGCACCTAAACTTACTACGTTGCCCGTACTACATACGGGCAACTTTATTTCGATCATAAATTGTTATTCTCACTACAAAGTTTTTATCGTAAATTTTGCATTATTTAATTAGAGCATTTTTTTTATTCAATTAGGCAAAAAGTTCTATTTTCAAAAACCGGTGATGAAGATTAAAAATTCTATAAATAAAATGAAAAAATTAGCCTTATTTTTTTCAAAAATATTTATCAGTTTTTTTTTTTGTAAGGATATTGAAAAACTATTTGTGAAAATGCGATTTGTGAACAAACCTACTTTGACTAAATTTAATACAAAGGAGACAAAATTCGGTTTTACTTAATTTTGTGTTACTCGACCTAGCAATAAATAAATATTTTGCAATTATTGTTGTGAAAATTGGTTTGTAATTGTTACAGCACTACCCACTTCTTCACAACCACTCGCATATTCATTCTAACTACACATTTTTTAAACCAAATCTCTTCAAAAACTATGAAATTTAGCTAATTTTAAGATATCTGGACAAATTGAGAGATACAAACTAAGAGAGATAAGCAATTTTTCAAATATTCAGTATCCACAATAGTTATGTGTTCAATTTTAGAAAACATATAAATCTTATTCTTTAAACCAAATACATTTCACCGCTTTCCATTTTTAACAAAATGGAAAATGCTTAACACATGAAAATAAATCATGTGTTAAGCATAGGTTATGAAGCATTTTCCAGCACATACAGAATGATGTAACAAAACTGTACTGTTTAAAAAGTTAAAATATTACGTCTCATTTCACCATATGGAAATGCTTTGCGCCTTTTAAAACCGAATCTCAGCTGTTCCCAACTACAATCGGAAAATTATACGAATTTTTTAATAGTCCTATGTGATATAGAGATTTTTATATATTAAGTACATACATCCCAAAAATTAGTTCATTTAAGAAATGAATATACTCCAGTTGAAAATTTTCCTTAAGCAAGTTTCTCTTATAAGGAGAATGGTAGATGAATAGTTTTTAGCAGCCCTGTATATGAGGTAGGAAATTTATATATAAAGTGTAACAGGCAAAATATTAGTTAAAATTAAAAGCACATGTCGTATTTTAAAACGAACATTCAGCACTTATTACTTAAAGACAGCACTGAAACCCATTTCTTTTCTGTGTCCTTGCAAATGAATAAAAAAAAGCCATGAATGCCCTGCTCGTAAGCCATTGTATGGAAATTAAGTAAGTTATACCTTCTTCAATTTATTTTAAATAGCATAATATCAATAAAATATTCCTTAAACTATTTCCCCATATAATGTAATGGAATCCTTTTGAATCCCTCTGTATGTGACCAATTAATCGTACATAAATATATACAGGACAGTTGCACCATAAAATTTAACTAATAAGAATGTATTTATTAAAATACAACACATTGCGCAGTGGTGCACAAAACAAGAATTTTAATGTACATTTGTACAATTAAAATAAAATAAAACTATCAAACGTTTCGCGCCGTCTTCTGCGGGCGTCTTCAGGAAAATATGATAACGAAAAGACTAAGTTTGCATCTTGATCGAGAGATAATATTTCTATAATAAGAAGAAGATAATAGAAAATAATAGAAGATAATAGATCGAGAGATAATAGAAATATTATCTCTTGATCGAGATGCCAACCTAGTCCTTCCGTTATCATATTTTCCTGAAGACGCCCGCAGAAGACGGCGCGAAACGTTGATAGTTTTTTTTTATTTTAATTGTACAAATGTATATTAAAATTCTTGTTTTGTGCACCACTGAGCAACTTGTTGTATTTTAATAAATACATTCTTATTAGTTAATCGTATATACTTCATATGCAATACAAAACATGCTTTGGTGATCCTAAATAAACTTCATTAATTTTATGAAAACCCGAGTATATTTACTGCAGATCGAGCGTAGACAGACGAAAGACTTTTTATACTTAGGTTTTGCAATTTTTATTAAATGTAATTTATAATAAAAGATGTGAAGAGAGAGATTATAAGTTTTTAGTGTAAAAAATTTAAAGACTAACATACAGAATTCATCAAATATTTAGCTTATACACTAATCACATGGTTAACTCGATTTTTTTTTTGCAAAGCTAATACTCTAAACGGCACAAATTATAACATTTTCATTTGAAAGAAAAAATATTTATTATCAATCTAAAAATTTTGCATTTTATACCTTACGTCATTATGGGTCGCTGTGTCCCTAAACTTTTCACACTTTTCTACCAGTATTTAAATCAAAAACCTTCGTCTATGATTCCTTTAACATCTACTTATGAAATTCTAGAATAAATATTGTCATTTGAAAATTGTAGTAAGAAAGTGAAAAAAATTTAGGAACGCTACGACCTCAGCTTCATTCGTAAAAATAAAATGCATCCATAGCACTTATAATTTTTTCGTGTCAAAACTTAAAGATACATATTAAACACACCCCGAATAAATGGATTTCACACTAAATACATTCTCACCTCACTTCAGGAAATTAGTAAAGTTCATTTTTTTTTCTTAAATGATAAAAATAAGGAAATGCGAAAAAGCTTTTTAGAAATTAAACATCTTTTCTTGCAAATATCTTATTACTTTTCACTTCCCTTATAGTTTAATATATTTGTTAGATTTTATTATTATTATTATTCGCTTAATTTTCTTGACATTTAAAATCTTCTATAGTAGAAAATTATTTTTTAAGACTATTTTTTTTCAAGATAAGAAAAAGAAAAAAAATACTTAAAGTCTGTTCATTTGAACACTGAAAATGGATTTTTCACAAGGAGATAAAATAAAAGGCTTTTATCGAAGATGATTTTATAAAGAACATATTGTTTTCTATCAAGATTTATGTAGATATCATTGCGTGATTTTACTTTAAAGTAACTTAAGAGTGAAAATGATGTTGAAAATCTGCAAAGTCATTATGAACCATACTGATTTTTGTTCTTTTTAAGTTTACATTATTAAATATTTATTTTATAATAGTTTTTAATAGTTATGTGTATTATTTTAAAAACACTTATTTTGCGGACAAATGTGATACAATAAAGTTTAAAGGAGGGGATTCTACAACTTTGGTAGAAAACTTTCAATTTATACTATTTTGCATTTTTTGCATTTCTAAAATGCATATATTATTGTAAAGTAATTAAGTAGTATTTGCATTTCTAAAGTAGTTTTGTGATGATTCAAATTCTCACAGTATTCTGAATCTGACATCGCTCGTTCAATCTAACGCTAGTGAAATTTAATATTTGTTTTTCGTGGAAATGTGTTTTATGCTGTGCAAGTAGAATTTTATTTAAAAAGAATAATGATTTTTTCTAGAAATCAATTTATCTATCTCTCGCCATAAAATATGGAACGATTGCTTTTATTCTGAATAAAAGTTTCGTTTAAGGTAATAATTCATACGCCTCCTACAATTCAGTGCTTTAGTTAAATCTTTTCCATGAGTAAAAAAATCTCTGTCGTCGTGGCCTATAGGCGGAGGTAGATTTCGAAGAGTACTCATTTCAACAATATATATATATATATTACTAGAGATAAACCCAGCTTTTGAAGAATTTTTAATTTCCTTTTTCTGTATGAACTGGTTTTATAAGAATCATTTTAAGCAAAATTCGGCTCAAATGCCCATTTTGATAGCATTTTTTGAAATATATTCTAACTTTATTAAAACATTGACCTATACGGCACATTATATAGTTCCTAAATAAGAAAAAACTGTCAATTGAATGCGTTTGAGAGCAAAATTGAATTTAAAAATGAGTCATAAAATAACTAATTAGTTATTTGAATACATCCTCAATTGTTTAATTATGATCGCTTCGGGAAATTTTGTGCCAGGTGCCCAATTTGACAGCTTTTTTTGAAATATATTCAGCCTTTATCAAAACACTAACCAATACGGCACATTATACAATTCCTAAATAAAAGAACCTGTTAATTGTATGTGTTTGAGAGCAAAAAGGGATTTAAAAATGAGTCAGAAAAAAACGTTTATTTTTAATTTGTTATTTGATTTGCTTTTTAATTTGTTTTCGAATACTTACTCAATTATTCAATCACGATCATTTCGATAAATTCAAAATAACCTTTTTGACAGCCTAATTTAAATATATTCTACTTTTATTAAAAAAAACCTGGCCATTACGTCACATTATATAGTTCCTAAATAAGCGGACCTATAAATGGGATGCGTTTGATAGCAAAAGTGTATTTAAAAATAAGTCAGAAAAAATACTATTTGTTATTTAAATACTTACTCAATTTTTGTATCACAATCGCTTCGAAAAACTCTGTTCAAAATAGCCTTTTTGCCAGCCTTTTTTGAAATATAATCGGCCTTTATCAAAAAAACTGTCTAATACGTCACATTATATAGTTTCTAAATAACAGGATCTGCCACTTGGATGCGTTTTATATCAAAAATGATTTTAAAAATGAGTCAGAATATAAGAAGTTTGGATTTGAGGATTTTTCACCAATTCCTACATTTGTTTAATTTATTTTTCAAAAAGAATTAGTCCTATAAAAATTTTGGCAGTATAAAAGTTGTATTTATTACTGAGAAGATGTAAAATAAATTTAATTAGATTTAACAGTTTAAGAATGGATGAACTTATGGATTTTTGCCTTTTTTTCACACCACTTTTTGTTTTCGTTTTTTATTTTTTTAATCGATAAAAAATAGTCCTTTCAAAAATTTGTAAATGCAAAAGTTTTAGATAATGTTGAGAACATTAATAAAATTTTTAGTTAGATTTGATATTTTATGAATTGACGAAGTTAAGAATTTTTTTCTCCCCAAAAGCCAGTTTTTTTCGTCCCTTAAGCCCATTTTAAAATTTATCAAAAAACTGCCATGCATAAACTTTTGACCCATTTTCTAGATGTAAGACAAACTTTAACTGATTCGATATCCATTCTAGTTAAGAAGTTATGGCGTTTCTTCGATTTTCACAAAACCCCTTCATATTTCCAATCCCTTAGTCCGATTTTGCCCACCGAGATTTTATACCCCTTGACTTTATGTATCAGTTTGGAGAAGACTGAGGCAGAATAATAGAACTTATCGTGTCCATAAAAAGGGATATATAGAGATATATAAACTATTTTACTGAAGGTAGTTTTGGGGCCTAGGCAGGGTTGGGTTTCTGGCGTCAGAAACTGGTTTTTGACATTACAATTGTCAAAAACTGGTTTAAACCGTCAAAAACTGGCTTAAACCGTCAAAAACGTGTAATGCGCTTTAAACGTTTTAAGAACAAGAGAGAAACATTGAGTAATTTTTTATTTAAAATTAATTATACTGTAATTTAATAATTACAAAGAAATTAAATTTCTTTAATTGCAATAAAACATTGTTTTTATAATGATGAAACAGAAGAAAATGATTTTCTACAGTTAATAATCTGGATCAATTTTACCCCACAGCATCCTATAGCACTTAACCAATTTAGCACATTTATTTACACCCAAACGGTTTATGTGTTTTGAGTGTATGAAGCCAAAGTTACAAAATACTCACTCATTTGGTGCTGAGCTAGCAGGGCTTGATAGCAGAAGCATTGCTAGTTGAACAAGTTTGGAAGAAGACCAAATTTTCAGATTTATGAGAATTTTTTTTCTTTTTTTTTCAGAAAATGATAATATACAATACAGTAATAATGAATTTTTAATATTACATCTAATATTGTATATTTGTGACAGATGTTTAATGTGAAATTTTACAGATCAGTGTAATATTTGAGGTTTCTGACGAGGTTTTTGACAAGAGGTTTTAGCAATGACGGTTTAAACCACGGTTTTAACAGGATAAATCCGCACACTGTCAAAAACGTGCGAACCCTGGGTCTAGGGGTCATGACCGGTGTAGATCTGCAAAAAATTTCAGAAATTCCAACATAGTAGCGACTGCAATAGGTAGTATTTCATACGAAATCTACCTAAAAAAAATTATATATCTTAAGACTTTGCTTTGTTAGCGAACGTAATTTATTTTTAAAAAATGCAACGATCAAATTTATAAGTTTTTTGTGTAAAAATTTGAAGACTAATTTTGGGGAAAGCCCGAGTCATTAACTTCCACTCTTATTGTATGTTCAATTCACTTCAGAAAATCTCCAAAGTTAATTTTTTTTTCTTAGATGGTAAAATAAGAAAATACAATAGATAAATAATAATAAAATAAAATAATCAACTGAGAAAATGAAAATCTTTTCTAGTAAATAGTTTATTATCTTTTCACTTCTCTTCTCCTTTAAAATATTTTTGTTCGATCCCCACTAAAAATAATCTTAAGATTATCTGAAGAAATCGCCGCTTTCTACAGAAATTCTATAGAAATTTGAAGAACATTTGTAGACATAGCTTTATCTTTAAAATATCTGCAGATTTTTTAAAAATATTTTTTAAAAAATCTGCATAATGGGCCAAATACCTTCGGATTTCCGATAGATTTTGGGCCAAAAAGCTATAGATTTTCTACAGATTTTTTTTAGTGGGGATATTTTCTTATTATTATCATTCGCTTATAATGCATGAAAATCAGCTACCGGAGAAAATTATTTTTTTAAAACAAATTACTTTTTTTAGGTAAGAAAAAGAAAAATAATCTATTGAAATTCTGTTTATTTGAAGACTCAATATTGATTGTTTACAACGAGATAAACACAATGCTTTTATCGAAAATGATCTTATTATTTTTTTATTTATTGTTTTAAGAACATTTTTTTATCAACTTTTATGTAGAATTTTTACGTGATTCTATTAAAAAAAAACTTTTAGAATGAAAATGATTTAAAAAATCTGCATTAGGGGGAACTGGGGGACATTGATACAGCTTTTTTCAAAAAAAATTTTTGGTGTCTAAAAAGCAGAAATTTCAAGTTATTTTTCTATGTGATGTCAGCAAAACTTGTGTAGTGTGTTATAAAAATGTACAATCGTTGTTTTATATATTATTTTGCATGCAATTAAAAAAAAAATCAAAAAAAGTAATTTGTATCAATGTGCCCCATCCCCGGGGCAGATTGATACACTTTGACACAACTGGGAAAAATGGAGACAAAATAACACTAATGCATATTTTTCATAGAAAAATAGTTAGCAAACCATTTTATATATATTTATAGACATTAAAATCGCACACAATTTATTTGTAATCGATATTTAAGCAATTAAAATGAAATGTATAATGACCTGATGTTCTGGCTGTCCCTTGTCTGTTTGTTGGCTGTAGTAACTTTGTCATATCTGGCACATTAACCCCAGAATTATCTTCTTTCTTAGGAAAGGTGAAAGAATTACCAGGTTTTTTGTTTATAAATCGGTTTACAAACAGAAAATAAAGGATAATTATATTAAAAATTATGTTTATAATATAATTATCCTGTACTGTTGTGCAGCTTGTTTCTCTTACTTAACATTTCCCATGTCGATAGTACTTTTTTCTCTTGAGAATCGATATAAATTTGAGATTTGCCAGCCTGCTGTCCACTTCTTTTGTTAATTCTATTAGCACTCGATAATGTATAAGTTTGTATGTCTTCTGTTTGCAAAAATACTATAAAATGTTCTAATATAAAGAAATTAGAGCTATTCCACTTCAATAAAACCTAATAGTAGAATTTTTTGACGAAAAATGGTTGAATTAAGGAATAAATGGTAAAAAAAAAAATAATGAAAGGTAATGAAAAAATGAACTAGAAAAGGATTTAGGTTGTATCAATGTGTCCCGACAAAGACTATATCAATGTGCCCCATACAGTCATTTTAAATAAAATGAGTCGCAAATCCAACACTTCATAATTTATCTAACAATAAAGAATGAGGAACTGATAAAGAGTATCTTTACTTGCCAGAGAGGGTATTCTTTTCGGTAGAAAATACTAGAACAGTTTTATAATACCATTTCAACTGTACAACTCAAATTTACTTTCGACCTACAAAAACAATTAATCACCCACCCCATTTCATCAAACTATTGAATCATTCCAAAACTTTCTGTATGTAGTTAATTTCACTAGTATCATATTTTGGAGCTGTTGTGAAACTTCCTGTAATGACCCTGTGTGCTGTATAGGGGGTGTATCAATGTGCCCCAAGTATCAATGTAACCCAGTTCCCTCTACATTACAAATTATATTGATTTTTACTCTGTTTGATGTTTTCTTTATTTACTATTTATTTTATGTGCAAATATAATACATAACTCTGTGCATAACTAAATGTATATTTTTTTTTATTTACCAAGTTTTATTATTTATTTTATTTATATGTTTATTTGTTGTATTGTAATGATTAAAAATCCCTTTTACATGATACTTTTAATAAAATTTACTTTTGCTAGCAAATATAATGTACTGGAGTTTAAAGGAGAGTGTTGATTAAATTGATTTTTACTCTATTTTATGTTTTCTTTATTTACTATTTATTTTATACGCAAATATAATACATAACTAAATATATGTAGTTTTTTATTTACTTATTATTATTATTTATATTGTTTATTTATTTGTTTATTTATTGTATTGTAATAGTTAAAAAAATCCTTTTACATGATGCTTTTAATAAAATTTACCTTTGAGGACAAATATAATATACTGACGTTTAAAGGTGAGTCCCTTACAGCTTTAGTAGAAAAATTTCAATTCATATCATTTGCATGTTTTGCAATTTAAAAACGCATACAATTTTGTATGATCATTGTATCATTGTTGTTTTTGTGATGTTTTAAATCCTTACAGTGTGACGTGATTTTGGGTGTCGCCGGTGACGTGTCGGTCAAATGGGGACATAGTCTAAATTAAGTTAAAATTCAATACTTTTATTTACTGTAGTTGGGAAAACGGGGAGTGGTGCCAAAGTTCAATATTTCTGACAGCTAAACACAATACTATGAGATTAAACTGTAACTCATACTCACATTTACGACTAAGTCCGGTTCAAGGCACTAACCCTGTAGTAAAACAACCCGTGGCTGCGCAAATAACTTTTATTCTCAAACAAACACAGCGCTAGCTAACTCTTACCCGACTTGATTGCTGAGGCTCCTCTATATCTTCACACGGCAGCTCTGCTATTCTTAGCTAGAGGCTATCCTGGTTCACCACGCCACATAACATCCACCACACACAACTTACAGCTTTTATACCCTGCAAACTGAAGGCGGAGCTAGGAATTTGCATAAAACTCATAACCTTAGTTAACTGTAGACTGAGGGTGCCACAGACACTCCGGAAAATCAGAGTTGCATAAAAGATACATGTCGCTTTTTCGCCACACATGTTAGAACCTTGACGTCACGATCTCACTCAAAACACCAGAGTGCCTTTATTACAAAGGGACACTCCCTCTAAACAGTATCCTAACGATAACTCCTCTAATTGACATAATATTATTTAGAACGTTTAACCACGTTTTTCGCGAAACACTATTTTCAAACTCGTTGACCCGTTTTCTCGAAAGCTAGTAAGTCGATCATTTTTTATGTAAATAAAAGCTAAACACGTTTTTTGCAACATTTAAAAACGAAAACTTTAATCTTCACTTGTTACTTTTAAGAGGTCCTAAAGAAAATGCGAAAAAGAGAATTTTTGTTCAAATGACTGCTATTTTCGATAAATCAATTTTTAAAACTAAATGATAGCATAAGCTACAACGAATTCAACTCCCCTTCTTACGAAATTGTTCCAAACGAAACTGTTTAGAGAAGATTCTGACCGACAGAATCTGCTAACAAATATGAAGTCCACAGTGTACATCTGCAGTGGCACAAGACATATATTCTTTCATTTTTTCCACACACACAAAAATAAAATAAAATACATAAAAGATATGTCAATAAATGTAAATCAAAAGGTCCAAAAGTGACATTTCTTTGTAACCTTATTATCACTTGCATTTTACGACGAAGAAGTAAAAGATAACCTAAAATGCAACTACATATACTGAAATGAGAGTTATTTATATATGCAACTCTTTGTATTATTCTGAACAATAGATGGGTTAATCTATATATTGCTTTTATTCTACAACATAAATATCTGATTAATTACACAATGTTTACTAAATACGTATAAGAATTACCTATTTTAAAATAGAATCTAATTATTCGGTTAAAAATTTATTGATAATGCTCGCTGTGAAATAACAGCGACATATGTCCAAACATCGCTCATTTCCCCTTTTTATACTGTTAAATAGTAAAAATGTATTTTTATACGTAATTTGTTTAAAAATTGTATCGCAATTTTCGGATTTTCATGAATTTTTAAGTAATTTTTAAGTATTGGCATTTTTAAATTTTCTTGTAACTCAAAAACAAAAGATAAACACTTTTCCTGCAACACCTGTTGATGTAATATAATAGTGAAAAGATATATCGATGAGTGATGCTGGCATAAAATTGATATTGAGAAAACCTAACCCGTAAATTTAGTTTTTGCAATAATTTGATTTACTTTTGAATTTCTCACAATTGAATGTGCTGTTGGATCTGGAGCTATAACTTTCTTTTATATTTATCTGGCATCTCTTCTAATCGCATCATTTTAATTTTTACGTCGTCTTACAAAAAAAAAAAAAAAAAAAAAAAAAAAGTTATTTGCACCATGTTTGTTTGAAAACTTTAGCTCCATTTATTGATTTTTTAAATTAATGTTAATGTTGTTTTTAATTAATTACTCTGTGACATAGACAGACATAGCTAGACTTTTATATTAATATTTTTACAGTTTGCTTTCGTTGATAAATATCTTGCTGATAAAACAGTAAAGTGGTCTCTTTAAAAATTGATCATTAAAATAAATATTTATTCATATCTTTACATCAATTTAATTCCGTTTACATGTCTTTTTATTCGTTTAATATTTATATCACTTAAATTCCTCATATACTAGTTAATTGCTGTCCATATAATACATTTGATAGCATAAGTGAAGCTTCGGGAAGCAGAATATCATATTTCCCTACCTCCTTGACTGCACTTATGTACCTCGTCAAAGAAATATAAAACAAATCGTTATTATATTTCCCTCTATTCTTTCTCTTAAGCTCCCACCAAACAGAGAAGACGGTAAAATAAAAATAACAAGATCGATAAATATTAATGTCTTTTATTGGAGAAAAAGTTAATAAATGGATTTCATTCTGCTGCCTAATATTAAAATTTTAATAAGAAAAGAACTTATCTAATTAAATGTTGTTTGTCATTGTGCACGAAGTAAAAGAGCAATTATTTGAAAAAGTATTTAATAAATTAACGTATAATGCGTAACACCTGAAAATTGGATGGAATGCATCGATTTTAGATCTTATTCCAGGTCGATTGTGGAATGAAGGTTGGGGCTCTTTACAGAACCCGGATGCCAGAATATCTACCCATTATTTAATTACACTATTCTTACAAACCTTAAAAAAGGAATAAATTAAGGGTAATATTTTACTGATACTATAGCAATATTTAAGTTATTAGTCTTTAACGTAATTATCTATTGAAAATTATTTTTATTATTTACATTTAACAGCATTGTGTTATAAAGTACTAAAACCTCTTCAAACAATTTTTGACATAATAGAAACCTATGGAATGAATTAATAATAATTCATATTTTGTTAAATTTCATTTTCTAAAATGGGACATTTTACAACTTTTAATAAAATCGAAAGATATTTGTTGTAAATATTATGTAAATTTCAAAATCATACTTACTCTAATTTTCAACAATTCTAATTAATCAACTTTTTTAAATACTAGCTATATTTTTGTATCTGCTTTATCATCCAAAGCTCATTTTAGAAATTCTTTGTAAAATACATATTTTAGATTTCACTTTAAAATTTATAAATTTAAAAATAAAAAAAAAATAAAAATTTTAGCAAATTTTAGCAAAATCTGTAATATGTGTAGAAAAATTAATAGCAGCCTGTAGAAGAAATTTAAATGCGTTTAAATTTAAAAACCTATGTAACTGGAAAATTTTATTTGCATAAATGAAATCATACTAAGTAATTACATTAAAGAGGGTAAAATATATCATGGGTTTCAGGAATAAAATCTCTACACTGTAGAAAAAAAAAATATATATTTACGGCATTTTACCGTGAATTATCCAATAAACTTATGGAACATGTCTCTTTTTTCACATAAACGGCCATCTCCCGTATTGTTTTGTGTTTTAAGGGCAAAAATCGTTTATGTAATGGCAAAGTCCGTTGCTATAGGTATAAATTCCGTTTTTTACGGACATTGTCTGGAATCTCTGCCGCAGTAAATCTGTGCTGCAGCATTTTTTCAGTGCAAATTTATATTTTCAACAGATTGAGGAATATAATTCTTTTTACTCTATTTAGATCTAGACTTCCATTCTAGAATGCATATATGTTTTATACTTCCAAAGCATTTCACGGTACAAATATAACAATCACAGGACACAAAAAATCACAATGCTTTTCTCCGCAAGAAAAGTTTTTTTCCAATCCACCAAACACTTCCAAATTTTGTTGGATTGTAAAAAAGCGACGGGGAGGCAGCAGCAAAGTTAATTAACTCATAGAGTTTAGTTCATCATGGCTGAAATTCTGGAATTTGTTAAAGAAAATACATAAAAAAACTCTAAAGTTGTCCCAAGTGATATCTAGACTGAAAATACCTGAAAACCCAAGTTGAGCAGTTGACTCGTAGGTTTAACATTCTACTTTCCTGCGCCCAAGGATATAAAACCATGTAGGACTGGAAGCAATGAAACATAACGATAAATCTACGAGTCAACCTCTAAATTCGCATTTGCAGGTCTTTCTCATCAAGACATGATTCACCAGACCGATTGCGTTTTAATATGCGAAAATAGTTTTAACTAACTGTTGAATTTTAGTCATGAACTCGATGAAGTGATTGTCCATTGTAACACGATAGGCAGACCAAAACATTTGAAGTGTTCTTTAAAATTGAAATTCAGTATTTCTATATAAAATCTTATTGACTGATAAAATAGAGCAGAAATACTTTTAGAAAATTCTGGAGTGCATATTCATTTAACCACTATAAGAAAGAAACTATTACAATATACTATTCACTGAAAGAAAAAAAAAGTCAAGAATTGAAATAATAATCTTTTCATTTTTTGAATACTTTTCTCTAAAATGTGGTAATTAGTAATCTTTTACTGTAGATATGTAAAGATAAAGATATTAAAAAATAATGATAATACAATTTATTGTTAGCTTGGATTAAAATATTTTAGCTATCGAACTACTTAACGATTTTTTGTGACTGCTTCTGTTTTTTCTGACAATGTTTCTGCTAATTCATTAGTGGATTGAATAAAAAAGTTCCTTAAACAGTCTTTAAATTACGTCAAATTGGATTTAGTGAGGACATTTTTTTTTATTATTCAAAGAGAACAAAATAGAGTTTTTCAAAGCTATAGTTGACAAAGGTGTTTCGTTAAAAAGAAATTTAAACTAAATGAATAACAATGATAATAATAACAAAAAAATTCTCATTCATGCAATACTTTTTTTCATAAGCACTTTTTTTCATAAGCACTTTTTTTTCATAAAATTTTAAAAATGATACAAATATTTTTTGTAAGTCTATTGTTGTATATTTGAAAAATTGTTCTTTATTAAAATGTTATGAATACAAAATAATAAGTATTTTCATTTTGCATAAAGATACATAAATCCTTGCAAAATTCGACTATAGTCCTTGATTTTATTCTAAAATGTAATTACAATTGCTGTAAATAGAAATGTTAAATTATTAATTGATTTCCTAAGTTTCATGCTATAAATAACGAACAGATAAACTACTACCAAACACAATGTTAATAATTATAATGTTTAAAAACGTCTTTAAAGCAGTTTTTGTTTCAGTAATTTTTGATTAATCTCTCTATTAAGGCAAAAATTTTACAATTATATATAAATATGTGTATATATATCCCTAGAAGCAAACCAATATTGGTCCAACGTTGCATCAATATTTCATCTATTGGAAATATTGTACAGATGTTGGCGTTTCATTGGAAATATTTCCAATGAAATTCCAATATTTAACCAATATTGGCCTTTTTAGGCAATATTTCCAATGAAACCCCAATGTTGTCAAAATATTGGCTGCAAATATTGGCCAAATAAGGGCAATATATAAACATCCCAATAATGGAGCAATATTTCATGCCAATGTGCCAATATTGCTCCAAGATGTAGCCAATATTGGGCCAATATTGTTTGGCTACTGGGGATATTATCAAGTTTTCAAATTACACATTTTTCAATGCTTTTTAAAGTATATTTTTACTGTGTTAGTACATTTTAATCTAGAAACAAATGGTTTGAATATATACTAATTCCACATGTTTCTTAAGACAGATTAACAAACACGTTATTATTATACTGCTTTTTTCAGTTTATTATTTCAATATCTAAGGTAATTTTGTTATATAGTTACAGATTCTACTGATTTTTATAATAATCTGGATCCCTGCATGTTTCTATTAGAAATGAAGTAGGTCTCTACTTCCTTATCGCTCCTGAATTTCTGAATTCATAAAAGTGTAAAAGTTTGAAAAAACTAAAAAATAAGACCATTGAATTCTATATATATATATATATATATATATATATATATATATAAATGGAATAATAATTCGACGAAATAACTATGTTCCATAAACTCTAGGAATCCGCAGCAGCACGAGCAGAGTAGTCGCTCCGACAGTTGGCGAGCAGTGGAAGAATTTCATTGGGGTTTTTCCCCATTATAAAAACAAACACCACCAGTCTTCAAGTTCTTTATTTATGAACTCATAAAATAGGTAAGCTCTTCCCCGCAATCACCTTAGCACACATCGACACTACAACCTTCGTTATCCAGTCCACATCATCAGATATTCTAATTCAGCGGGGAAATGAAGCGGGCGTCTTGATAGTTTAAAAGTCAATTGCATTCTGACGCTCCTAAAATACCAAATGAGAAAGGAAGATTTTCTCGACAAACTAGCCCCCTCCTACTCCACGTCAATCATTTTAAAAATCCAATTAGGATTAACTCGAGTCTCAACGTCAAAAAATGATCAGTTCTGATTGGTCTTAGCAGGCATGGCCTCGGGTAGGGTCTATATTTTGCCTCGCAAATAACAAGCCCTTTAACATACGCGCATTAATACAGATCACGCGATGTTAAATAAAAAATTAAATTAAAATCCCGAGAATATTCCAGAAAGTAAAAAGGTTCCCAGGTAAAAAAGTCAGCAAAAAATCTTTAAAAAAAACCTTCAGGGAAGCTCAAGGTATTTCGGACAAAAAAACCTGAAAGCTACCTTAAGGTAAAAAACCTATATTTCCCCTCCACTTTTTTGTCCGAAATACCTTAAGCTGCCCTGAAGGTAATAAAACCTGCGTAATCCCTTGACACTTTGTCCGAAATACCTTAGGCTCTCCTGAAGGTAATAAAACCTGCGTAATCCCTTGACACTTTGTCCGAAATACCTGAAGCTACCCTTTAGCCCTGGTTATCCCCCCCCCCCCTAGGGGACACTTTGTGAGGTGTCCTCGTGAGGGGGGGGAGGCAAAAAGGGGAGAGGGGAAAAAGGGATGCATAACATATATAAGAAGTCGCAGGCTTTTCCTACAATATGTCGCATTGGCGGGGGGGGGCAACAAAATTTAGAAAAGTGTCCCCTTGGGGGGGGGATGGGGGACAAAGCGGGAAAAGAGAAACTGTAGATGCATAACAAGATTAATTGGTTACAAGCCTTTCAAATGGTAAGTCACAAAAGGGATGTCAGCAAAAGAGCCCTGCTTTGGATCCCTTGAAATATGTGCACCCTCTTTCCCCCTTTCTTTAAAATTTTTATGTATTATAAATATTTATCAGAACACCATGAAAAAAAAAAGATTTAAAATGATAAAAACTCTACAATTTCAAAAGCATATGAAAAGCAGAAAAAAAATGAAATTCTTCGATCGTCCAAAGGAAAAATTTGCGAAATTCATCCGTCGACCAAATGAAAAAAATTCGAAGAATTTTGTAAATCGATTACAGCTGCAAATTTTTTTAACATGTAAGAATAAGATGTTTCAAAACTTATAAATCAGGAATGTAAATTAAATTGATACAATGATTCACTCTTTAAAAATATTCACAATATTTCCCAGTCGATTATTTTGAAAAAAAAAAAAAATTTTTTTATTTAGTTGCTTTAAAATAATGAGAAATTTAACAACCTGTTGAAGTAAAAGAAACTCAACAGTGAATTGTGAGAAAAAAAAATCTTTTGAGATTTTTCAGTCGATGGCAGGATTTAAAAAAAAATGCAAAATTTGTAAGCTGATTTCTGATGATAAATCGTTAAATGAGTCACACTGAATATTACATATGAATAATAATTAATGTAAAGAAAAAAGATTGCATAATAACATTTAACAGGGAAAAGTCACAAAATTACATCTTCCACAGGAAAACATTTTAAAATTTTACTGATAAAAAAAGTATAAACAAACCAATTCAAAATATTTTTTTCTGATAAGGTACATAATAGCCCTTTTGTAAAAATTCGTGCCCTTTTTCTTTTTTTAAGCAGCTTTTTTTAAAAAGAGAGCAGTTGTATCTTGTTAAATAATTTATACAACATATATATTTTTTAAAGTCCCTTTTTCTCAAAAAAATTTGCAATATTTTCTGTGACTGATTGACTGGAAAAAAAGAAAAAAAAACTGGTTTTGCCAGTAAGTTGTGCGGGAAAATAAGGAAATTCACCAACTGTTTACTGGATAAAATTTAATTTTTTGACCATCTTGGGGGGGGGAGGTGCGGAGGAATCTGCACCTTCCGTGTCCTCATACACAAAATTATTGACCGTAATAGCCTAATGTGAAAAAAAACCCTTAAAAAAATAAAAATTGTTCAATAATAATTAAAATGCTAGCAAAATACATGTGAACACTCCCAATATACATATAACATAATAAGATTAACATTAGCTTGAGTGTTTAAAATCTATAATAGTCATGCAAAGAAATTGAATCGCTAATGTTAAATATTGGGTTACTGTTTACTTTTTGATTTTTATTACAGATTATATATATATAAAGCTACTTTTACTTTCACATATCTCAATAAAATGCTCCTATATATTTAACATTAGCTTGCGAGATTCTTTGTAAATCATAAATTTAAATATATACATTTTTGTATGATAAAAAACCATATTATTCAGTCCGTCAAAAATGCCTGATTTACTTACTGATTACATGGGGAAAGAAAACTCACAAGTTTATCCTGTAAGTTGTGCAGGAAAATAGGGAAATTTGGCAGCTGTTTACTGGAAAAAATGAAATTTGTCGACCATCTGCATGGGGGGGGGGGAGGGGGGACCTGCAACTCCCATGTCCTCATACACAATAAAAGTTATCGACTGTAAGAGTTTAATGGGGAAAAAATGCTTAAAAAATATAATAATAATTAAAATGCTAGCAAAAAATATGTGAAAAACATCCCCATAAGATTAACATTAGTTTAAGCTAGGGATGCACAACCTGTGGCTTGCGGGCCAAAAGTGGCCCGCGAAGGGTTAAGATATGGCCCGCAAGATTCCTGAAAAAAAAAGAAAAATTTGGGCATATGTCGCAGGAAAAAATGTTAAATTCCATCAATTTATCGCGGGTAAATATAAAATTTTGTCACTTAAGAATCACAAATTTCATTGATCGGCACGGAAAAATCGTTAATTTCGCTCATTAGATATGGAAAAATTGTGATTTTTGCTTATGAGGCTCGGAAAAAAATCGCAAATTTCCCAGATCCGGCAAAGAAAAATCACGAGTTTTTTGTCGACAAGGCACAGAAAAATCGTGAATTTTGTCCGTCAGACATGAAAAGTCGTACATTTCGTTGACAAGGCACAAAAAGCGAATTTATGCAATGACGCATGGAAAAATAAAAAATTCCTTGATCGGCTGCGAACATTTACAAATTGTTAATTACGTCAATCAGACCCTAATAAATCGCAAATATTGTTGATCGGATTCAGAAAAAACGCGATCTGCTTTGTAAAGATTGCAAATTTCGTCAATAAGGTGCGGAAAAATCAGAATTTTGTCGATCTGGAACGAAAAAATTACAAATTTCGTCAATCAGCTTTGTAAAATTCGCAAATTTGTCATAGGCGTTGTAAAAATCGTGAATTTCGTCAACCAAAAGCGTAAAAATCGCAAATTTCGTCTATTGGCTTCGTAAAAATTTTGAATATCGTCAATCGCCTTTTAAAAATAGTGATTTTTATTGATCAGGCATGAAAGCATCATGAGTTTTCTCGATGGGTTTCATAAAAATCATGAATTTTGTCAATTAGGCGTAGGAAAAATCACGAATTTCAGTGACCGATTTCGTAAAAGTCACGAATTTTGTTGGTCAGGTGCGAGAAAAACCTGAAATTTCATCGATTGGTGCATAAAAATCTCGAACTTTCTTGATCATGTGAGGAAAAATTCTAAATTTCGTCAATCCGCTTTAAAATTCGCCATAAGAATCACGAATTCTATCGACTGTTTTCTTAAAAGTCGCAAATTTCGTCGATCGCCTTTGCAAAAATCAAAAAATTTTCCAATAAGCTTCGTAAAAATCGTGAATTTTCTCAATCAGGTTCCTAAAAATAGTGAATTTTAGGTACTACTAGGTTATACCGTCGACCAATTTCGCCAAATTACACAAATCGACAAACTAATAACTAAATTATACATATCGACATATTTTTTAATTTAAATAATGAAAAACAAATTAGTAGAATATTGATAAAAATATAAATAACCTGTATCTCCCATGTCCTCATATACAATGAAAGTTATCGATTGTAAGAGCCTAATGAGAAAAAAATCCTTAAAAAAAATAGAATAATAATTAAAATGCTAGCAAAAAATTTGTAAATAACATCCCCATAAGATTAACATTAGTTTAAGCATTAAAAATCTAAACTAGTCATGCAAAGAAATTGCATCACTAATGTTAAATCTATGAGAGCATTCTTTAAAAAAATTTCTCACTTGCATATTTATAATCTTAAACTTTTTTTTTTCATGCTTAGAATAGCTGAGACTGAATTCTAATTGGGTTACTGTACACTTTTTGATTTTTATTGCAGATACAGAGTTTCCCCCAGAGGGTTTCAGAAGGGCGCTCTTTCCCTCCTGCTCTTTAGTTTAAAAAACTGCACCCCTCATCTAAAAACTAGCGCCCTTCTTGTCATTCATTCAAAAAAAAATAGCGCCCTTCTTGCCCCACATTTGAAAAAACAGCCTTCAAGCGATGATCCGAAAGCACTATATAGCGCATGAATTACACAAAAATCGGCAATGAAATGCAAGAAATAGCCTCATATGCGTCCGTGGGACGGGTAATTTTGTCAAAAAATCACTAAAAAAAGGCACATTTTGTGAAAAATCGCGAAATAACGACTAATTTCTAGCAAAATTCGCAAAAAATGGCTAATTTCGTCACAAAATTTCACAAAACGTCAGATTTCCACAAAAGTAATGGAAAACAACAAATTTCATCCAAAAATCGCGATAAAACGGAAAATTTTGTCAAATGAGTCGCAAAAAACGGCAACTTTTGTCAAAAGATAGCGATAAAATGACAGATTTAGTCAAAAGATTTGTGAAAAGAATGGCCAATTTTGTCCAAAAATCGCTATAAAACAAAAATTCTGTGAAATGTTTCTTTTTTTTTGCAATATTTCCACAAGATTTGTCGTTTTTTCACGATTTTTTAACAAAATATGCCGTTTTTTGCGATCTTTTAACAAAAACTGCTGTTTTGGTGATCTTTTAATAAAATTTACTGTTTTTCATCATTTTTTCACGAAATTTGACATTTTTCGCGATTTTTTCATAAAATTTGACTTTTTTTGCAATTTTTCGCAAAATATACCGTTATTTGCACTTTTCTGTAATCTTTTAGCAAAATTAGTGTTTTTTTCTGAGTATTTTACTAAATTCAGACTTTTTTCCATGTTTTTTTTCAATGAAATTTATATTATCCACGATCCTTTAGCGATATTCACAGTTTTTCTCATTTTTTTGACAAAACTCACATAAATTTTCTACAATCTTTCAAGAAAATTTGAGTATTTTCCACGATCTTACACCAAAATTAGCATCTTTTCTGCGTTCTTTCATCAAAATTTGCATATTTTCCAAGATCTTTCGTCAAAATCTACATATTTTCCCCCCCCGATCTTTCGACAAAATTAGCGATTTTTGTTTGATATTTTGACAAAATTCATGATTTTCCACCGATCTTTCTTCAAAATAAGTATTTTTTGTTATCTTTTCACAAAAAACTTCTATTCTCCTCGATCTTACAACAAAATTCTTACTTTCCACGATCTTTTGGCAAAATTCGTGTATTTTCCGAGATCTTTCATTAAAATTTTCATATTTCCGTCGATCTTTCGAATAAATCTGCATATTTTTCCTAATTTTTCGAGAAAATTAGAATATTTTCTTTGATTTTTCGAAAAAGTTATAGTATTTTCCATGATCTTTCGACGAAAATTCGAGTATTTTTCACAATCCTTTAACAAAAACCGTGTCTTTTTCCGTAATCCTTTGACCAAAATTGCATTTTTCTTTCTGCAATCCTTTGAAAAAAACTCCACTGACTTTGAAAAAACACAGCCTTCCAGCGATGATCCGAAAGCATTATAGCGCATGAACTACACAAAAAATCGGCGATGAAATGCAAAAAATAGCCTCATACGCGTCCGTGGGACAGGTAATTTTGTCAAAAAATCACTAAAAAAAGGCAAATTTTGTTAAAAATCGCAAAATAACGATTAATTTCCAGCAAAATTCGCAAAAAAATGGCTAATTTCGTCACAAAATTTCACAAAACGTCAGATTTCCACAAAAGTAATGGAAAACATCAAATTTCATCCAAAAATCACGATAAAACTCGCGATGACTATTTGAAACTGACTACTGTAAAATACAGTTAATCCCCTCCCCCCCCACAAAACGTGACGAAAAATCGAAAAATATTCTGAGGGGGCGCTTACACGGAATTTTCCAGACATTTTTTCACAAAATTTGTGGGGGAGAGGGGGGTCTAGATATTTGCAGAGGTTTTTTGCACTATTTGCCGAAATTTACGTGATTTTGTTGCAATATATGATGAAATCTGAATTTTTTGCGATGTTTGATGCAATTAATGGTTTTTTTAGTGATATTTGACAAATTTTGCATTTCTTTCGTCATTTTTTAACGAAAATCACATTTTTTCTACACTTTTTGTGACGAAATTCACATTTTTCTGTGATCTTTTGATGAAATAGGCAGTTTTTGCAATTCTGAAATGGAATTAGTGTTTTTTTTGGCAGTATTTTATAACCAAAGTTAGAGCTCTTTTGATGAAAATCACATTTTTCAATTTTTTTATTTTAAATGACCCTGTTTTTTCCTAATATTTAGGCAAAATTTCTTCAAATTTTAGTCACAATTTGCTGTTTTTCAACGAAATCCACGTATTTTATACGATCTTTTGACAAAATTCGTGAACCTTTAACAAAAATCATGCCTTCTCTGATGAAAATCGTGGATTTTTTGCATTCATTTGATGGAAATTGCCCCTATCTTGCGATCCTTTTGATTGGAAGAACACTTTTGATCAGCTAAATTTCATTGCAGAACATTACAAAGTAATTTGCTTTGGGGTATATACATTTTTTTTTTTTTTTATTTAGAATCTCCCCTGCTTTGCAATCATGGATTTTTGACTTTATTATTTTGTGACAATAATATAATGTAATACAATACTTATCATATAAAATAAATAAAAATTCACTTACCTTTATTTTAAATACATCATTTTTAAAACCTACAAAATGTACCCCTAAAACAGAATCGTTCAATCCATATGACCAAAGTTAAACTTATCCCTAAAAACGCTTCTACACAAAATGCATATTTTCATTTAAACAAATTACTAAAAATCCACTTACAAAGATAAATAAAAATTTTTAAAAACAAATAAAAAAATTAATAATAATAAAAAGCATTGCTTCAATTTACTTCACAAAACACGCAAATAAAAACAGAACTCAAAACAAATTCAAACTTCATGTCACAAAAATGCTTTTCAAAAAATCCAACCATTCAAATGCAATTCCCTGATAAAATAAACCAACTTAAATTCCATTTCAAACCACACTTGGCATGAAAATAATGTAAGAAACAAAGTGGTAATAACAAAAACTCATTTATCGCTTTGCCAAATTCAATGTTGCCAAATGCCTTGCTTGTTCTAGAATTCAGTCAAAATTATTGAACATTCCCGCGGGTGTGCCATTGCAAAAAGTACAACATTCACTTTAATTTTTCTTTAAAACAAAATTCCTGCCTGCTTTAATATGTTGTGGAATACTTTCATAAATTGTGAGCAAAGAAAACTTATATGATATTTGCATGCTACATTACTTTTAAAGTTAAAGCAAAATTGTAATAATTGAGTGCTTTCCTCCTGTTGTACAATTTACAACGTACTTTTGTTCATGTGATGAAAATTTGCACACCCGGCAAAAGGTTAACATTAAAATGAAAAAATTTATCTTACTTTTAGATTTTTTTTTCATGTGATTAACATTACTTTCATGTTTATCGAATTACCTGTATAAATATGTCACTTTTTTATTCACTGTGTTATCAAATAATCACTTCAACACTGAATACGGATATCAGTGGCCATTTCAATATATTTACCAAATACATATTCATTGAATGCATACATTTGAAGTTCAAAAAAAGTTTAAAAAAAGAAAGAAAAGAAAAAGAAAAAAAAAACTAGGAAAATCCCATCTTATTCAAATCCCATCTTTATTCCAGTATCAAATGTCAGTTACTTTATTCAATAAAATTTTAATGAAAACATCAAGAAATTTAAAAAATGAAACACAGTTTTAATATTTAGTTCCTTTAGGATATAGTTTAAGAAATAAGTGTCAAGCTCTTCTTAAAATTTGAAGATCTTTTCATCGATATTATTTAAAAAAAAAAAAAAAATAGAGAAATTGATCTTTAAGAATCACAAAAATTTCTCATAAAAAATGTTCCCCGATACGAAAATATTTCTTAACCCCCTGACTGCCCAGCCAAAGGGTAATATTGTAATGTTGTTTTCTCTGTAATTTATTAAAAATATAAAAAAAAGATGTTTTTTCCAACCTGATGCAAAATACGTTATTAGTATCGGTGTATAATCTTTGATAGCATCAATCCTAACTTAATTTTTCAGAACTGGGTTTTATTTGTGGAATTTTACTAATTTAAATATTGCTTATGTTGCTGTGAAACCTGCAGTTTAGTGTGTGAAAAAATCAGCCGGCGGCAGTCAGGAGGTTAATCTACGTGGCGATACTGGATTACCGAATACTGTTCCTGTGGAATGAATCGCAGATTATAGTGTGAAATATAAAGTTTAATATTAAAAATTTGAATTAAATAAACAATATTTGTAGCCTTCTGAAGGCTATATGTATATCCCTTTAAAAATTAATTACAATGTTATTACTTTACCGCCAGAAACTTAAAAAAACAACACTACATTAACGAGAAATAAAATAAACAAACGCCCGCCGCTAGTCAGTTACATTTTCCCGCGACGACACGATAACATCAACACAGAAAGTTGAGTTGATAATCTCCTTCTCAAAATCTCGTAACATGGAGTCAGACAATGCAGCTAATCGGTCCAACGATAATTTGTTGTTTTGAAAGAACTAATTTTAATAAAAACTGAAAATTATGCCTGATAGGGGATATGGACGATTTTTGCATGTAATAATCTCATCTATATTTTTTCAGTTTTAATCTTCGATGCCGATGAAAAAAGGGGGATGGGAGGATTGCTTCCTCTAGCTCGATTTTGAAATTTAGGCAACTATTTATTTTTTTTATGTCTTCAAAAACACTTCATTTTATTTTATTTATTTTATTTTTTTTTCATGTAACTAACATAAAAGAGCTTCTTTTATGTTAGTATGCACAAAAAAGTTCCTCCTTTAAAGAGGAACTAAATAAAATGTGAGGCTTGAAGGGACAGAGTGAAACCATTTGCCCCTTCAAGCATTTAATGCAATTTAATGAATTAAAGTTTCTTTCTTATTTTTTTCAGATTTAGAAAAAAAAATTCTTTTTGGAAAACTTAAGATGAAAAATTAAATAATGCATTTTCCATAAAGGGGGCGGAATACATTGATCCTTGTTAGATATTTTGAGATTTAATTAAAATATATTTTTCTACGATTTTGAAAAATTTAGTGAAATATATTTATTTTGAGTAATTTAAAATTTAAAAGATATAATAAGAGTTTTGTTTGTTAAATTTATTGTAGTGGTGGGAAGGCAGGATGTGTTTCTGAACATTCCTTCTGACAGTTAATTTTCGGCCTTTTTTAATACTTTCAAACGAAGTTCAAAAATGTGTATGAATTCGGTTTGTGTGTCTGTCTGTCCGTAGCCTAACTCTGCCAAATATTGTCCGAATGCCATGGCATTTTATTTCCATAATACAGAGACATTCAAAAGAATTCCGTTACATTACAATTTATTTTTGGAAGTTCGGACTTTGAAATTTCGTGAGTTTTTGAAATACGATATTACATATTCATGAAAGGGATTTTGAAATAATTTGAAGATTTTATTAGGGGTAGGTAAATTTTGTTGATTGAAACTTTTGTATGTATTACACTACTCGAAGGTATATTTTTACTGGGATATTTTAAGAAAAAATTACGGCAATATTTTTAGGGTAGTAAATTTTGAAAAAGTTTTGTGATTCTTTTTTCTTTCTATTAGAGGAATTTTCGCGGATTGAAATTTTTGAGTGTGTTAGAGTTAGAGGTGAAATTGTTAATGATAATAATTTTAGAAATTGTAATTAAAAATTTTAACTCGGAGCAGACTTCAAAATAATTTCGAGACATTTTGGTTTTCTGCTTTAACGGGATTTTTGGATGGGAATGAAAAATGTAATTTTAAATGGTAATTAAGAATATTAAAAAGGGGACTTTAAGATAATTTCAAGATTTTTTCATTTCCAGAACAGGACTTTTATATCGCTATTTCAAATTGTAATTTTAAATAATTAAAAATTTTAACAAGGGTAATTAAGAATTTTTTTATTGAATCGGTGGAAGACATTAGATTTCTCGGAATTATCTAAAATATTATTTTTTAAATAATAATAATAATAATAAACATTATGAGGAAAATGCAGACATATCAAAATCTCAGATATCATAATGTGCAATGATAAACCTCAATAAAACCTTCAAGTAAAACCTTCATATTACCTGCGTGAGAAACGATTTTCATTTTCCTTCAAAATACCTGAAATGATTTCACGAAAATCTTCTAAGTCATTAAAGGTAATTTAAAGGTAATAGTTTGTCCATTAAAACCTCTATGAAAACTTTTAAGAACCTGTATATTTCTCTTAAGGAAACCTTAAGCTTTCATTTTCCTTCTGAAAACCAGCAAAAACCTTCAAAATGCCTGTAAAATCTCGAAATATTTAAAGGTTTTTTGCTGATTTTTTTACCTGGGTTCCGAAATACTTCCCGCCTTTTTGTGAAGCAAGCAATAAATTATTAATAAATAATATAAGAAAAAGATTTTTAGCTGTTACAAGTTAATACATTACGAAACTAAGATTGAAATATGTTCCACAAATTTAAAATTGAAGTTAAGAGAGAACAAAATGGCGCAAATTTTATTTTATTTTACTACACATATATGAATTAGAAGGAATATTTGGAATTTGCAAAATTATTGTAGACTCATCGGACCCCAAATACTATAAAGCTGCAAATGAAGTGTATGGTTTCATCTTCGCATCAGCTTTGAAAAACAAAATAAAACGAATTTGGGGTTTGGCAGCACACATAAAAAAATTAAAAAATATATATAATAACATTATTAAAATGGATAGAGAAGGAATAACCGTACCAAACACTAATTTTTAGATAAGGTACTCTGGGGGTAATAACGCCACGTTAAGGTTCTACCAATTTTCACGGCTTAGTTTTAGATTGTATTTTTCAAAGAAATATAGGATCTGATACAGCAACGCATTGGCTATCTATATAAAATAAAATAATTTAACAGATATGTATTCATAAAGTGTAATGGCGTTTTTTCTTGACCCATGTTATTTGGCGTTATTACCCACCTATGTGGGTAATAACGCCATGCAAACAAAACTATGAAATAAGATGGAATAATTGCATGTAGATAGCCCAATTCTAAAAGTGCAAACTTTACAAACTTAGAAATTGAAAAATTGCATTCTAAGCTATTGAAAATGTTCAATTTTTTGTGAAAGTGTAAGAAAAATAAAGGTGTAGTGTGGGAGGAGGGATGAGGCAAAAGAATATCAGACCGTGAGCTTCTTTTTGCTTAAAAAGGACCGTTTAAATAGAAATATGAGAAACATTGCGCAGTTTTAACTGTGTTTATTTGAATTAGTTTTTAGGATGTAGCTCGGCCACTGTAGGGAATCAACCGGGGTGTTAATGTCAAAGATTGGCGTTATTACCCCGGTATAGTTATTGCGCAGTACATTTTAAATTACAAATTATCTCGAGAAGATATCAAAAATCTTCAACAACATTTTAAAAGTATATTAAATGCACTACAAATTTATGTAATTAACAAAGTATTTCCAGATAAAAACATAATCTTCACATCACAAAACGTATCTCGCAAATTTTAGATAAAGCGTTAATTTTAGTTCTTTGTAAAAACAATAAGACCTAAAAATGAAACAAATGAACACTGTTTTTGCGATTTATATGACTCAAAACCCTTCTGCGCAGAGCACATGGGTGTCATATACATGATTATTTCATAATTATGCAAAATATAAGCACTTGGCGTTATTACCCCGCCTGGCGTTATTACCCCAGGGTACCTTATGTAAAGATAAGATAAAAATTTAAGGGAAAATAATAAAAATAAAAATTGACAATAATTTAATTTAATTTGACAACACCAACCTAAACTCAATAGCTTAATGCAAAATAAAAAAGGAATAAAATAGACAGTTAATGTATGTATTTTGTACACTTAGAAATATTATTTTAAGTAAGTATTGTTGAAATTGTTGAAAGTTAGATTCGAGTTTATTTATGTATGTATATTATGTTTCACCACATTCACAAGCAGAAGATGTAGCATATGTTTGGCAAGCATATGTTTAAATTCAAAGAGACATAAGTATGAATAATTTTTCTTAAAATATACATTATGAAAACCTTTACAACACTTTTAGTATATTATTAAGAAAATTAATTTTTATGCAATGAAAAAAGTTAGATAAATGAATAATTTATAAAATATTCAATGCAGTTAAAAATCTATTTTTATATCAATTTGACATCGATTATATAAAACATTTCAACGCTTGGATGAATTCAATTTTATAGAATTGAAATATTGTAAAAAGTTTTATCTAGAATTCAACTCTGAATATAACATACTGCATTTATGTCAAGGTATTCGATAAAAGTGAATGGAAATTTTTGAGGAAAAATTCAGTCTTAAAACTTTACTGAAAGAATATTTCGTAACATTTCACTAAAAAACTTTATGATACGATTTATCTTTGAAGGATTTATTATCGATATTAATCATACCTTAGTTTTAGGAAAGAGATCAAATCATAAATTTTCTAGATTTATTAACATATAAATTATTTTAAATTTCATAAATGAAAAAAAAACTAATTTAGTACAATGCTTTGTCGTTCATTTAATATTGTTGTAAATATGACTGGAGGGTATTTAAGTAAGAATGCACAAGCATAATCTAAAAACAATTGAATATTAACAGAACTTTCACACAGTCTACGGATTGCTGCACATATAAATTTACTAAATAATTTATTTTAATTCAATACGGATGTCTTAAATTTTCTGATAAAATGAAATCCGTAAATTTAGTTATTTCATTTAATTATTAAGAAAGAGGAACTGATATATCCTTACAATAATAAAATTTGAATTGTAATTACTTCACAAGGGCTTCATTCCCCAGGGTACAAACTTCCATCAGTAAATTTAAGCAGAATTTTTTTCTTTCGTTAAACGTCTTATTAATGGAAAATTTTAATGAAAAAGTAATGTCAAAAGCGGATATGCATTTTTACTGGTGGAAGTTTCTTTCCATGGTAGTATTTACGTCATATTTTGACAAAGGAGAAAACCTTTCAGTGTCACGCAAAAAAATAATAATACCTGGGAAGACTGACACTAGTAAAAGGATATGTGATTTTGTTTTACGAAAATTGTGAGTGAAACTTCTCACGAATAATTGTAACTAAAATGAAATTTTCAATTCGAGTTTATGGGTGGACGTTTTCACTGGCGATAATAAAACAGTTGATATTTATTTAGCTTGCAGCGAGCTTTTCTAATTCGATAAAACAAATGGAAAAAAAACTTTTTGCCGACAGTTAATGTCAAATAATTGAGTTTTATATATACATATATATATATATATATATATATATGTGACATTTTAAAGTTAGGAGCCAGAAACATCATCGCCAGGGTCCCCGTTCTTTGCACAGAAGTCATGGCCAGCGAGGGAAAAAATAAAAAATAAATAAATGTAGAATATCCAATAAATCACTCATTGGTGGCTGTAAGTTTATTTTTTCAACTGTAGTCATTATAGAGGGAAAAACTCCTTTTTGCAAACGATCTTTTACCGACATGTCCAAAAAATATTCCATCATTTACTTCAACCAGCTGTATTCATCGACGAAAGAACTCCAGAATCTCTCCCCTTCTCATCTCGAGACTTCCACCTTTAAAACTAAAAAGAAAATTCTAGAACTTTTTGTAATCTCAAACCATCATCCTTTTATGTAAACAGAATTCTTGTCCAGATACGAGACTATTTTACACAGACGATAAATTTATTTTACAAAAAATATTATTTAACCAATTTATAATCGACTCATAATTTCTTAGGCAGACGATTTTTATAAATGTTTAATTTTAAGAGAAAAAGAAAAGAAATGAATTTATTAATGCACACATCAAATGTTGACGGCGGAAAAATAAATAAATAGATAAAATAAAATAATGATATTTTTTGAAAGGTATGGTTTTGGAATAAATTTAATAAGATTTTCTGAAAGAGGGTTGATAAAAACATAGAAGAAATCAGTTTTATTTGGAATATTAAGAAATAAAGTTTTAATTAAGAATATTTTTAATTTAGAGCCATCTTTTTAAATTTACGCATACTGGAATAATGTTTTTTAAGGCAAATTAAGAATTTATATCGTCTGCATACAGATTAACAGATTAGATCTAGAAACAAGATTTTAATTTAATAATTTGAAGTAAGTACGGAACATTAATATAAGAAAATTAAGGTAGTATAAAGGTTAGTTTTGGCGAAAAATTTTTAAATTTGTAATATATATATATATATATATATATATATATTAAATCAACATATTATGCCGTAATTGAACATATAGTCATTTTACAAGTAATTGTCTCGTTCACATAAAATGTAGAATTACACTGAACTTAAATAAGCATATAAATAAATAAACTCCGAAGAACACCAGAGTTTAATTAAAAATAAAATGAAAAAAAATGTCATACTGTTTACAATGAGTGATTTTTTTTCTAAAAAAATGTACTTTTTCACACACAAGTTTGGAGAAGGTAAAATCACACACACTATATATCCTGATAAGCAAAGAAAGTTTTACTGTGAATTTATTTTTGAATTATACTTTTAATACTTGTCTGCATACTTTTTAAAATTTTTGTAATGTATATACATATCTTAATTGAATACATGCAATTCAACGATGATTCCATTTTCTTCTGAATAAAGAATTCATAGTTTATAATACACTATAAACATCAGAAATTAAAATTTCGAAGTTTCATTTTGCACATGTATTAGGATGCTCCACTAAACAATGAACAGTTATACAAGGCATTTGAAACCTTTTAGATATACTGAATGTTTTATTGGAATGCAATATATGAATATATTTTATCTAGAGTTCATGCTTAAAATAAATATAAGTTATTGGTTTGAAGATATTACTGAAAAGTCAAGGGAAATTCATGACAAAAATCCTCTCTTAGTTCTTTTTGAGATATACATAGAGAGATATGACAGAAAGATTGCTACTTGACAATATTTTTTCTTGTTGCTGAAAAATTTTTAACAATTAATCACTAGTTTTACATTGTTTTTGAACATTATGTGAGTAGTATAGTAATGAGAGTTCCACAACACCCGGCGTTCGGCGTTGACCTCTAAGAGGGGTTGAAGGTCATCCGGCGTTCGAGCTGTAAGAGGGGGGTGGGGTGAAGGTCATCGGGCGTCACGCAAGGTTAAGATGACGTCATCTTAGAGGATGAGTGTGTTTTAGATAAGAATTTTTTTTTTTTAATTTTAAACGGGAATTTTAGGGAGTTAGAATTTTTTTTTTGGTGTACTATAGTACGAGGGTGTTTTTTAATTTGAATGCGGGGACTTTAAAATTTTCGGTGCACTTTCGTTTTAGATAAGAATTTTTTTTAATTTTAAGCGGGAATTTTAGGGAGTTAGAATTTTTTTTTGTTGTTGTGTTATAGTACGATGATTTTTTTTTTTTTTAATTTTAATGCGGGGACTTTAAAATTTTCGGTGTACTTTAGTTTTAGATAAGAATTTTTTTTTTAATTTTAAGCGGGAATTTTAGGGAGTTAGAATTTTTTTCCGAACTATAGTACGATGATTTTTTTTTATTTTTTAATTTTAATGCGGGGACTTTAAAATTTTCGGCGTGTTACAGTACGTGGGGTATGTTTTTCGATTAAATTTTACTGTTATTCATTTAAAAAGGTAATTAAAAATAAGGAATGAAGAGACTTTTTTTTTTTTTTCACCGCGTTCTTTGATGAGGGGTTAAGCGGGTATTTCGGGACACAGAATGTTTTTTTTTTTTTTTGTACTATTGTACGAGTGGTTTTTAATTTTAATGTGGCGACTTAAAATTTTTCGGTGAACTTTAGTTTAAGGATCTATTTTTTCGATTTTAAGCCGAAATTTTGGGTAGATTGATTTTTTTTTTTTCACCGTGTTTTAAATAAGGGGTTAAGCGGATATTTTGGGAGGCATAGAATATTTTTTTCTGTACTATTGTACGAGTGGTTTTTAATTTTAATGTGGCAACTTAAAAATTTTCAGTTTGGTGTAATTTAAGAGTTTATTTTTTGATTTTAAGCAGAAATTTTGGGGAGTTTGATTTTTTTTTTTTTTTTTTTTTTTTTCCACTGTACTTTTACATGATGAGTTAAGCGGATATTTTGGGGGAAATTATTATTTTAGACTAATCATATAAGAAGAATATATATATATATTTTTTTTTTCGGGGGTTGCTATTTTAATAAAGAACTAATTAAGAAGGGTTCATTCATGGTGAATTAATGAATTATTTTTTTTGGGAGTAATTTTGTTAAGATTGAATTATTTTTTCATTTTTTGGAGTTTTAAGCGGATATTAATGTTTAATAGGGGGACTTTATTTTTTTGCAATGAAATTGACGCGCGCTCGTCAATCTAACCGTTCGGAGTTTGTAATTTTCTTCGAATCATGTGTACATTTTGGTTTAGAATATCTTAGAAAGACTTCCACCACGTTTATATCTATCCAATATCATAAATAACACATGCTGGTAATAAGATTTTGGGAATAACAATTTTAAATATTTATTGAATGAAGGAACTTTAAAATTATTTCGAGTACTATTTTTAGTCAACTATGTTATACACTTGATATTTTAGAATAGTTAAAAAATAACTTTAAAATTTGAATGAAAAAATAGGTTTCAAAATGGGATTTTACGTGCTAGCATTGAATCGCACTCGTCGCCCTAACGGTTTGGAATATGTGGTTTTCTTCGAACCATGGTGAAAATTTAATTGAATTGATTATTATTATTATTTTGTATGTGTTGTATATATGTGTGTATGTATGTTTGTATGTTCGTATGTATGTTTGTGTGTTGTATGCATGTATGTGTGTGAATATATGTTTGTGTGTTGTATGCATGTGCGTGTGTTGTATGTATGTACGTATGTATGTGTGTTGTATGCATGTATTTGTTGTATGTATGTGCGTGTAATTTTTTGCCGATAGGTGTGATCTTTAGCTGAAAGTGACCTAGGGTCAAAACTTTTACCCAGGAATCGCCACGGGGAGGCAGATCACTTGATTCCCGTATTGCACACATTCACATACATTATTTCGAGCGATACTTTTAGTGAAACATAATATGCAAATGAATTTGTAAAATAATTAAAAAATAACTTTAAAATTTAAATGAAAGAATGTTTTAAAATGGAATTTTACGTACTAACATTTAATCGCGCTCTTCGGTTTTTACTGTTTGGAGTCTGTTAATTTTCCTTTAACCTTGGAAAACCTTGCGCCAATAAGGATATTTCAGAAAGACCCACACTTTGGGTACTCTTTTAAACTAATATTTGTAATGAGATGTGTTCGCGCGCGTCGGCATAACTGTTTGGAGTATCAACATAAAATCAGCAAATTAATACAAAATATTTCAAATAGTAAGAAAATGATTGATTAAAATCACCAAGTAAGAATAAAAATACTTCAAGCAATGAGAAAATAAATGTTTAAAATCGCCAATTTAACATAAAATATTTCACACAATAAAAAACGAAAGATTAAAATCGCCAACTCAAAATGAAATCTCATGCAATTAGAATAAAAACATTTTAAAAAAATCGCCAAATTAAAAGATTATTCTTATCTCACAATAAATATTCTGAAAGACCTATTCAAAAATTCTAGTTAAAGTTTTTATTCAAAATTCAAATAAAACTCCTTAAGTTTTGACATGTCACTAAAAATTTAAAGTAAACATTTTTTCAAAGTGTAATTATCAAAGATTAATTTTTCTAATAATTAACTCATGTAAAGATAGTTCAAATTGCAATGATTCACCATTTGCTTTTTAAATCTTAGAACATATTATTTGTGATATAAACATCACGTTATGTAAAAATTATAAATAAATATTAGTAGTTTTAAAATAATTTTTATTCGAATGGGTAGTTCGATGAATTAAGAACATTAGAATTTTATGGATTAAGAAGTAACAATTGAGAAAATAATCATTTCAAAATATTTTTTTTTAAAACCAACTTTCATGCAATTCAAAAACTTTTAGTATGAAAATTGAATTTTTTTTTCTTAAGAGAAATATTTTATGCGAGTGAAAAAAGTGAGAGTCAGTTAATTTATGAATCATTTTAAAATATTACCTCGCAATAACTTGCTTTGAAAGTATGTTCTTAAACATATTAATATTTAAAAGTTTAGTCATTTTATACATTTTATATACAAATTTTACTTACCAACATATGAATTCGCCTTCATTCCGCACTTTCTTGAAGAATGATTCCTGATAAACTCTTATCAACACTGCATGTTGGTTTGAATCACTAGCAAGTTAAGACAGGTATGATATGACTATTCGTTGGGTTTCCCCAAAGAGGTGACGTCATTCTTATCAAATCCTATTTTGAAAGAAGAATATTTCAATTGCAATTAACTTCAGATTTTCTTATTTAATAATTATTTTTTAAATTTGACAATTTTAATTAATGTTTTAGTGAAATTACCTTTAAGATTTTAATTTTTTTTTATTGCTTATACTATTTCAAACATGTACATTCCTATTTGTAAATAGAAAATCATAAAAAACATATTTGAATGATTTTATTATTATTATTGTTAGACATTATATTTGAAAATCATTTAAACTTTTAGCTTTTATTATTATTATTATTTAGATATTAAGAAGTGACGAAGACCTGGAGAATTAATCTCATCTTAAAACTGATTAATATTCGAAGAAAAATTTACTCTGTTGTCTTTTAATTTACCAAACATATATCTTAATATTCATTAACACACTTCTTATTTAATGAATAATATATTTGATGAATAATATATTTTATAATATATATGAGATTTTAATCTTTTTTTAAAAAATTGGGTTATATTAGTTCATACACATACGTTCTTATTCGAAAATTCAAAACCATAAAAAACATCGTTGGTTGATTTTTTATTTTTAATTAGACATTGTATTGGAAAAGCATTAAAACCTTTCATTTTTATCCCATTTAGACTTCAAAAAGTGTCGAAGATCTAACTGCTTTGCAAAGACTTAAAACTAGTGATTTGATGAATCATACTTTCTGTGGGTTGTTTACAATTTTGAAATTATCTTTATTAATTACCAAACTTCTCATTTTTTTTAAACACCACACTAATCATTGCTCCCATTACTTAATCACGTAAATATAATTTATATCGTTTTTGATTATCAGTTTTATACTAACATTTGACACTTATACGTATGTGTTGTATTAATTCTGTTAGTTTTTAAATTTGATATTTCAAATATTAAACTAACTCTTAAGAATATGACTCGATGCAATTTACTTATTTTATACAAGTTAACTTTACTACTTGACAGAAATATATTCAAACGCAAAGCGATTTAACTTTCACATTTTTAAACTTATTTATATAATGTACTAACATTTATTCATAATATGCATAATTTTATTAAAATTACTGAATAAAATAAAATTTATACTTTAAAAAAATTATAACACCATTTAAAAATATTAAACAACAACAACAACAAACTTATAATTAAGAGATGAATTAATATAAATATATGAATCACACAATAATAAAAAGAAATACTTAATCATTCATAAAAATTCTTCCCTTGAACATTCACACGTATGTTAGTAAAAATATAACACCAATGTTTTCAAAAAGATTATAAGCGTTTTCAAATCAACAAAGAAAATTGAGTATTAAATATCGAATAATGGATATGCACTTTTTACACTCACATCTTACAATGTAATTAGTAACCAAATGTAATGATTTTTAAGCATGTCTTCTTAAATTTTTTTTCAATGAAAGACTATCACAGTTGAATATTTAGCTTTCTCTTCATAACTTTATCGAGAAATATATAATGTATACCACACGATTTCATTAAATGAATCACAATACAATTCAAACTTCTCATTTTCAATGTTTTATATATACTAGTGTTTATCAAATAGGTGTTTATTCTGAACAATCATTACTTAGTATATTGATGAAAAGTTTGTGTTGAACGGTTTTTAACTCAAATGGTGTGAGAGAAGGATATATTAGGACAGAAGTTATTAAATATAGAGTCTTTAAAGTTTATACCCGTGCAAGAATTGGCATTTCAAGAAACAAAGTTGTGTTATATTTGAAAGCATTCTTTATATTCGAAACGCTCACATGATCACGATCACATCACTGAAGAGTATAGAGAAGCTGTTTATGTTGTATATAATTTGAATTTTCATTAACACAATATTATAACCGAAGTTTTTCGACAGTTTGAAAAATTATGATGTACAACGTCTGCACACGTTAACACAGAATAAGATTAGCTTATGCCCTTTCGATGATAAGCGTTATTTGCAGGTAAGATGTATTAACATAACAACATTTTCTTGGTAATTTTACTCGCAGGTTTCGAAACCACAAACATCTGATCATACTTCTCATTTTTAACACGCGACGCTAACCATTGGGCCATTAAAGCCCTTAATTTAGTAACTAATAAGTAAGAAAGATCATCGAAAGTGATTACTTCACACATGCAAAAAATAATTTTTATTGTGACTTATCAGTTAAAAATCACGAAGAAAAGAAAAAAATCACATATGTTTTGGATTACTTTGAGATTTTATGAGTCACCTCATTAGTTAAATAGACATATTCACTTCTTATGAAATGTATTATATTTTAGTTTATCAGTCATAGTGTGATTACTTATTAATAATTTTAGTATCATTAAAAAAAGTTTAAAAAAAAGTTAAATATATCAAAAATACAAGTTCGTGTTAAAGGTTTAAACAAATTGTTAAAATAATTTTACAAATCTTTACAAATTATTTAAAAATGATTCACTAATATTTAGTAATCGACAAATTTTAATAGCCATAATCATTTATATGTGATTAAAGTTTTCTGTTTTAACTGTTAAGTTATTAGATTCCCCCTTCAATTACATCTCATTGATAAGTTTTAATCAACCAACCATCCTTTCAACTGTTTCCGCAAATAACTAGTATGTCAGTTAGATTTTCAGTTTTAACTGTTAAATTATTACATCCCCTCCCCTTCAATTTCATCTCATTGATAAGTTTTCAACAACCAACCACCCAACTATTTATCAACCCTAACAACCAGGTATTTGTTTGCCCTAGTAACCAAAAAGCGTTTATTGACACATGAACAAAATTTTTAAGATGCAAGACTTGTCATTTTTAATCGAAAAAACAATGACATATGTAATAATTTTTCCTTACTTAAATGAAACCTTTGCATGTGCATGGTAAAACTTGGAAAATTCATTTAATACACAAATTTAAAGTCAACAGACAAGGTCTGCATACTTCATTTAGTATTTTACTAACATTTTACCAAATATCTTAAGAAATCAACAAATTATTTTAATAAAAATTCTCATTTGTAAGTGACGTTACTAACCTAACTTGAAAAAATTAACTTGTGAAAGCAGGTTTTGATTATTCCAACTTAGTAATAATCATAAGTTTCATATGATAATCGACCTGTTTGGTTATTTCCCTGTATGGTTTTATAAAAAAAGTCTCACATGCAAATAACATAACTTAACTAACTTGAAAAAAATAACTTGTCAAAGCAGGTTTTCAATGATTCAGCTTAGTAATATTCATAAGTTTTATATGATATTCAACCTATTTGGTTATGTCTCAGCATATCTTTATAAAATTTATCTAAAAAACCTTTAATATCAATGTTTAAAAATATGTGAATAATTCAGTTAGTCTTTTAAAGATGATTATTTTCCCTTCTATTATTTAAAAAACATTTTTAAATAAAATTATTACTGATGTCAGTTTATCCCAGTGTTATGAAATGTGCAAGCGAAACTTTTCATTCTAATTTTCATATTTTATTATTTCAAATTATTGTTTTCAAGTTGTACTAAAATTTGGAAAAAAATATTTAATTTTCATGCATAATTAAATTGAAATACTTTAATAATAAAGACACATTTAACATTGTATACTCACCTAATCCAACACTTTCACAAATACACGTCCTTCTCACTCCAAGGTTTAGGAAGAAATGAGAGATTCAAAGTCCTTATCAGAAAATGTTATCAGATAATTTTATCTTAAGATAGGTGACGTCATAGAACATATGTCATCAACTGGTCACGTGATGTATATCATATGACCGATGCTTTGTTAATTAATTAATCTTATTAATTAATTATTAAGTATTAAAATAATTATCAATTAATTCATTAATTAAATTAATTAATCTTATTAAAATAATTATTATTTCTAATAACAAAGAATTAATTATTATTTCTAATAAAATTAATTAATAAGATTAATTAATTTAATTAATGAATTAATTGATAATTATTTTAATACTTAATAATTAATTAATAAGATTAATTTATTAACAAAGCATCGGTCATATGATATACATCACGTGACCAGTTGATGACATATGTTCTATGACGTCACCTATCTTAAGATAAAATTATCTGATAACATTTTCTGATAAGGACTTTGAATCTCTCATTTCTTCCTAAACCTTGGAGTGAGAAGGACGTGTATTTGTGAAAGTGTTGGATTAGGTGAGTATACAATGTTAAATGTGTCTTTATTATTAAAGTATTTCAATTTAATTATGCATGAAAATTAAATATTTTTTTCCAAATTTTAGTACAACTTGAAAACAATAATTTGAAATAATAAAATATGAAAATTAGAATGAAAAGTTTCGCTTGCACATTTCATAACACTGGGATAAACTGACATCAGTAATAATTTTATTTAAAAATGTTTTTTAAATAATAGAAGGGAAAATAATCATCTTTAAAAGACTAACTGAATTATTCACATATTTTTAAACATTGATATTAAAGGTTTTTTAGATAAATTTTATAAAGATATGCTGAGACATAACCAAATAGGTTGAATATCATATAAAACTTATGAATATTACTAAGCTGAATCATTGAAAACCTGCTTTGACAAGTTATTTTTTTCAAGTTAGTTAAGTTATGTTATTTGCATGTGAGACTTTTTTTATAAAACCATACAGGGAAATAACCAAACAGGTCGATTATCATATGAAACTTATGATTATTACTAAGTTGGAATAATCAAAACCTGCTTTGACAAGTTAATTTTATCAAGTTAGGTTAGTAACGTCACTTACAAATGAGAATTTTTATTAAAATAATTTGTTGATTTCTTAAGATATTTGGTAAAATGTTAGTAAAATACTAAATGAAGTATGCAGACCTTGTCTGTTGACTTTAAATTTGTGTATTAAATGAATTTTCCAAGTTTTACCATGCACATGCAAAGGTTTCATTTAAGTAAGGAAAAATTATTACATATGTCATTGTTTTTTCGATTAAAAATGACAAGTCTTGCATCTTAAAAATTTTGTTCATGTGTCAATAAAAGCTTTTTGGTTACTAGGGCAAACAAATACCTGGTTGTTAGGGTTGATAAATAGTTGGGTGGTTGGTTGTTGAAAACTTATCAATGAGATGAAATTGAAGGGGAGGGGATGTAATAATTTAACAGTTAAAACTGAAAATCTAACTGACATACTAGTTATTTGCGGAAACAGTTGAATGGATGGTTGGTTGATTAAAACTTATCAATGAGATGTAATTGAAGGGGGAATCTAATAACTTAACAGTTAAAACAGAAAACTTTAATCACATATAAATGATTATGGCTATTAAAATTTGTCGATTACTAAATATTAGTGAATCATTTTTAAATAATTTGTAAAGATTTGTAAAATTATTTTAACAATTTGTTTAAACCTTTAACACGAACTTGTATTTTTGATATATTTAACTTTTTTTAAAACTTTTTTTAATGATACTAAAATTATTAATAAGTAATCACACTATGACTGATAAACTAAAATATAATACATTTCATAAGAAGTGAATATGTCTATTTAACTGATGAGGTGACTCATAAAATCTCAAAGTAATCCAAAACATATGTGATTTTTTTCTTTTCTTCGTGATTTTTAACTGATAAGTCACAATAAAAATTATTTTTTGCATGTGTGAAGTAATCACTTTCGATGATCTTTCTTACTTATTAGTTACTAAATTAAGGGCTTTAATGGCCCAATGGTTAGCGTCGCGTGTTAAAAATGAGAAGTATGATCAGATGTTTGTGGTTTCGAAACCTGCGAGTAAAATTACCAAGAAAATGTTGTTATGTTAATACATCTTACCTGCAAATAACGCTTATCATCGAAAGGGCATAAGCTAATCTTATTCTGTGTTAACGTGTGCAGACGTTGTACATCATAATTTTTCAAACTGTCGAAAAACTTCGGTTATAATATTGTGTTAATGAAAATTCAAATTATATACAACATAAACAGCTTCTCTATACTCTTCAGTGATGTGATCGTGATCATGTGAGCGTTTCGAATATAAAGAATGCTTTCAAATATAACACAACTTTGTTTCTTGAAATGCCAATTCTTGCACGGGTATAAACTTTAAAGACTCTATATTTAATAACTTCTGTCCTAATATATCCTTCTCTCACACCATTTGAGTTAAAAACCGTTCAACACAAACTTTTCATCAATATACTAAGTAATGATTGTTCAGAATAAACACCTATTTGATAAACACTAGTATATATAAAACATTGAAAATGAGAAGTTTGAATTGTATTGTGATTCATTTAATGAAATCGTGTGGTATACATTATATATTTCTCGATAAAGTTATGAAGAGAAAGCTAAATATTCAACTGTGATAGTCTTTCATTGAAAAAAAATTTAAGAAGACATGCTTAAAAATCATTACATTTGGTTACTAATTACATTGTAAGATGTGAGTGTAAAAAGTGCATATCCATTATTCGATATTTAATACTCAATTTTCTTTGTTGATTTGGAAACGCTTATAATCTTTTTGAAAACATTGGTGTTATATTTTTACTAACATACGTGTGAATGTTCAAAAGAAGAATTTTTATGAATGATTAAGTATTTCTTTTTATTATTGTGTGATTCATATATTTATATTAATTCATCTCTTAATTATAAGTTTTTTGTTGTTGTTGTTTAATATTTTTAAATGGTGTTATAATTTTTTTAAAGTATAAATTTTATTTTATTCAGTAATTTTAATAAAATTATGCATATTATGAATAAATGTTAGTACATTATATAAATAAGTTTAAAAATGTGAAAGTTAAATCGCTTTGCGTTTGAATATATTTCTGTCAAGTAGTAAAGTTAACTTGTATAAAATAAGTAAATTGCATCGAGTCATATTCTTAAGAGTTAGTATAATATTTGAAATATCAAATTTAAAAATTAACAGAATTAATACAACACATACGTATAAGTGTCAAATGTTAGTATAAAACTGATAATCAAAAACGATATAAATTATATTTACGTGATTAAGTAATGGGAGCAATGATTAGTGTGGTGTTTAAAAAAAATGAGAAGTTTGGTAATTAATAAAGATAATTTCAAAATTGTAAACAACCCACAGAAAGTATGATTCATCAAATCACTAGTTTTAAGTCTTTGCAAAGCAGTTAGATCTTCGACACTTTTTGAAGTCTAAATGGGATAAAAATGAAAGGTTTTAATGCTTTTCCAATACAATGTCTAATTAAAAATAAAAAATCAACCAACGATGTTTTTTATGGTTTTGAATTTTCGAATAAGAACGTATGTGTATGAACTAATATAACCCAATTTTTTAAAATAAGGTTAAAATCTCATATATATTATAAAATATATTATTCATCAAATATATTATTCTTATAAATAAGAAGTGTGTTAATGAATATTAAGATATATGTTTGGTAAATTAAAAGACAACAGAGTAAATTTTTCTTCGAATATTAATCAGTTTTAAGATGAGATTAATTCTCCAGGTCTTCGTCACTTCTTAATATCTAAATAATAATAATAATAAAAGCTAAAAGTTTAAATGATTTTCAAATATAATGTCTAACAATAATAATAATAAAATCATTCAAATATGTTTTTTATGATTTTCTATTTACAAATAGGAATGTACATGTTTGAAATAGTATAAGCAATAAAAAAAAATTAAAATCTTAAAGGTAATTTCACTAAAACATTAATTAAAATTGTCAAATTTAAAAAATAATTATTAAATAAGAAAATCTGAAGTTAATTGCAATTGAAATATTCTTCTTTCAAAATAGGATTTGATAAGAATGACGTCACCTCTTTGGGGAAACCCAACGAATAGTCATATCATACCTGTCTTAACTTGCTAGTGATTCAAACCAACATGCAGTGTTGATAAGAGTTTATCAGGAATCATTCTTCAAGAAAGTGCGGAATGAAGACGAATTCATATGTTGGTAAGTAAAATTTGTATATAAAATGTATAAAATGACTAAACTTTTAAATATTAATATGTTTAAGAACATACTTTCAAAGCAAGTTATTGCGAGGTAATATTTTAAAATGATTCATAAATTAACTGACTCTCACTTTTTTCACTCGCATAAAATATTTCTCTTAAGAAAAAAAAAAATTCAATTTTCATACTAAAAGTTTTTGAATTGCATGAAAGTTGGTTTAAAAAAAAAAAATATTTTGAAATGATTATTTTCTCAATTGTTACTTCTTAATCCATAAAATTCTAATGTTCTTAATTCATCGAACTACCCATTCGAATAAAAATTATTTTAAAACTACTAATATTTATTTATAATTTTTACATAACGTGATGTTTATATCACAAATAATATGTTCTAAGATTTAAAAAGCAAATGGTGAATCATTGCATTTTGAACTATCTTTACATGAGTTAATTATTAGAAAAATTAATCTTTGATAATTACACTTTGAAAAAATGTTTACTTTATATTTTTAGTGACATGTCAAAATTTAAGGAGTTTTATTTGAATTTTGAATAAAAACTTTAACTAGAATTTTTGAATAGGTCTTTCAGAATATTTATTGTGAGATAAGAATAATCTTTTAATTTGGCGATTTTTTTAAAATGTTTTTATTCTAATTGCATGAGATTTCATTTTGAGTTGGCGATTTTAATCTTTCGTTTTTTATTGTGTGAAATATTTTATGTTAAATTGGCGATTTTAAACATTTATTTTCTCATTGCTTGAAGTATTTTTATTCTTACTTGGTGATTTTAATCAATCATTTTCTTACTATTTGAAATATTTTGTATTAATTTGCTGATTTTATGTTGATACTCCAAACAGTTATGCCGACGCGCGCGAACACATCTCATTACAAATATTAGTTTAAAAGAGTACCCAAAGTGTGGGTCTTTCTGAAATATCCTTATTGGCGCAAGGTTTTCCAAGGTTAAAGGAAAATTAACAGACTCCAAACAGTAAAAACCGAAGAGCGCGATTAAATGTTAGTACGTAAAATTCCATTTTAAAACATTCTTTCATTTAAATTTTAAAGTTATTTTTTAATTATTTTACAAATTCATTTGCATATTATGTTTCACTAAAAGTATCGCTCGAAATAATGTATGTGAATGTGTGCAATACGGGAATCAAGTGATCTGCCTCCCCGTGGCGATTCCTGGGTAAAAGTTTTGACCCTAGGTCACTTTCAGCTAAAGATCACACCTATCGGCAAAAAATTACACGCACATACATACAACAAATACATGCATACAACACACATACATACGTACATACATACAACACACGCACATGCATACAACACACAAACATATATTCACACACATACATGCATACAACACACAAACATACATACGAACATACAAACATACATACACACATATATACAACACATACAAAATAATAATAATAATCAATTCAATTAAATTTTCACCATGGTTCGAAGAAAACCACATATTCCAAACCGTTAGGGCGACGAGTGCGATTCAATGCTAGCACGTAAAATCCCATTTTGAAACCTATTTTTTCATTCAAATTTTAAAGTTATTTTTTAACTATTCTAAAATATCAAGTGTATAACATAGTTGACTAAAAATAGTACTCGAAATAATTTTAAAGTTCCTTCATTCAATAAATATTTAAAATTGTTATTCCCAAAATCTCATTACCAGCATGTGTTATTTATGATATTGGATAGATATAAACGTGGTGGAAGTCTTTCTAAGATATTCTAAACCAAAATGTACACATGATTCGAAAAAAATTACAAACTCCGAACGGTTAGATTGACGAGCGCGCGTCAATTTCATTGCAAAAAAAATAAAGTCCCCCTATTAAACATTAATATCCGCTTAAAACTCCAAAAAATGAAAAAATAATTCAATCTTAACAAAATTACTCCCAAAAAAAATAATTCATTAATTCACCATGAATGAACCCTTCTTAATTAGTTCTTTATTAAAATAGCATCCCCCGAAAAAAAAAATATATATATTCTTCTTATATGATTAGTCTAAAATAATAATTTCCCCCAAAATATCCGCTTAACTCATCATGTAAGAGTACAGTGGAAAAAAAAAAAAAAAAAAATCAAACTCCCCAAAATTTCTGCTTAAAATCAAAAAATAAACTCTTAAATTACACCAAACTGAAAATTTTTAAGTTGCCACATTAAAATTAAAAACCACTCGTACAATAGTACAGAAAAAAATATTCTATGCCACCCAAAATATCCGCTTAACCCCTTATTTAAAACACGGTGAAAAAAAAAAAATCAATCAACCCAAAATTTCGGCTTAAAATCGAAAAAATAGATCCTTAAACTAAAGTTCACCGAAAAATTTTAAGTCGCCACATTAAAATTAAAAACCACTCGTACAATAGTACAAAAAAAAAAAAACATTCTGTGTCCCGAAATACCCGCTTAACCCCTCATCAAAGAACACGGTGAAAAAAAAAAAGTCTCTTCATTCCTTATTTTTAATTACCTTTTTAAATGAATAACAGTAAAATTTAATCGAAAAACATACCCCACGTACTGTAACACGCCGAAAATTTTAAAGTCCCCGCATTAAAATTAAAAAATAAAAAAAAATCATCGTACTATAGTTCGGAAAAAAATTCTAACTCCCTAAAATTCCCGCTTAAAATTAAAAAAAAAATTCTTATCTAAAACTAAAGTACACCGAAAATTTTAAAGTCCCCGCATTAAAATTTAAAAAAAAAAATCATCGTACTATAACACAAAAAAAAATTCTAACTCCCTAAAATTCCCGCTTAAAATTAAAAAAAATTCTTATCTAAAACGAAAGTGCACCGAAAATTTTAAAGTCCCCGCATTCAAATTAAAAAACACCCTCGTACTATAGTACACCAAAAAAAAAAATTCTAACTCCCTAAAATTCCCGCTTAAAATTAAAAAAAAAAAATTCTTATCTAAAACACACTCATCCTCTAAGATGACGTCATCTTAACCTTGCGTGACGCCCGATGACCTTCACCACACCCCCCTCTTACAGCTCGAACGCCGGATGACCTTCAACCCCTCTTAGAGGTCAACGCCGAACGCCGGGTGTTGTGGAACTCTCATTACTATACTACTTATGTGGATTTCACTTTTTTGTTTTCTATGTTCAACAATCTAGTACGGTAATTTGATTATGGTGAATAATAATATATTATACAGATTTAAGGAGCTCATGTTTTTTGTATATATGTAAATAATATGTACATAGTAGGTTTCATTAGAATACTTTTTTAAAAGAGGATTTAAGTCCTTTAAAGTTCTTAACAAAAATGTTTGCTTTATAACATAAATTAACAAATAATTTCTAAATTAATTCTCTGACTTTTTCATACGCTCTTTATATAACATATTCCTTTATTTATTTATTAATCTAGAGCGATAATATTTCAGATGTAAGTATTGTTGCGAGCTTGTGAAACTTGAATATGTTTTAAAACGCATTTTCCCGTATGGTTAATTTGTTGCACTCTTACAACTTTATACGTTGAACAATTTAACAAAAGGTAGTGCAAACATCCTTTTAAGATATGAAAGATTAAAACAAGAGTGTTACACATCTCATACGCACCAACTAGAAGCACCATATAGTTGATGTGACAATTTTTCTTCAACAATTACCATCTTTAAACGGTCGCAAAACTTGAAAACACATCAAACCTCATTCTTACGCTGTGTTATTCTATTTTACTACCACTACTTTTTGAGGACGACCTCCAAAGAAAACTCCCTACTGCTATCCATTTATATTTCTGTAATATTATAATTTATGTATTTAGCTAATAAATATTCAGCCATATTAACGCCATTAATATTCAACAAATAATGGTGTTTTTCATGTATTTTCTCTTTCTTTCTTATATTAGACTTCAAACATTCCAATATAATGATTGGTATATTCCTATTAGTATTTTATCAAAATTTATTGTATCTGCTGTTTAAAATTTATAAAACAAAATATTACTATCATAAGTTTATTTCATTTATTTTTTTTAAAATAAATAATGTAGCCAGTATTTTCTAGCCTAAATCATGAGATGTACGACATATGACATTATTTGCAAAAACTCTGAACAAGAGCTACCTTTGAAAATCTCAGTACTCTAATACTCTTATGTGAATATGAAAAAAATAACATAGTTTATTAATGCGATTCATAGATTGTTTTAAAAAAATCATTTTTTACATGCATAGTTAATTTTAAAGTTATACCGTAAATTTTCTTTTCTTTCAAATCGATAATCTGATTCCTGTGGTAAAAGAAAAAAAAAGAAAAAAAATGTGAAAAGTGTTACTTAAAGAAAACATTTTCTGTGAAAACATAAATTTTCATTAATATAATAACGGATGCATACATATGATTTGTTAAATTATATGTCCCTCTGCTTTTATGAAGATTTACATTTTTAATCAGTACTACTACATTTTTGCCTTTTCGGAGGTATATATATATATATATATATATATATATATATATATACATATATATATATATGTGTGTGTGTGTGTGTGTGTGTAATTACTTTTATTTTCCTTTTGATAAGTGCAAATCCTCTAATGTCTTAGAGTTTATTATCTTTTCCTCTTGTCTTTTTCCCCTTTTCGAAGGCATATTATGTTTAAAAGTTGCAATGGAGGGAGAATTTTTTTATCATGCTTTCTTTTCCTCTTACCCTTCAAATTCTTTGTTTAAATATCTTTATCGATTTTTTAAAATGGGACCCATCAAAATACTTTTATCAGATAAGGATGCTGTTTTTTCCTTTTTAAGGTTTATCAAAGCTACTGATATAATTTTTTTATTAAAATGTCTCCGAGAAAAAAGCACAAAAATGAAAATGCTGGATGTTTTTAAGTTGTCAAGAGACAATAAATTTTTAGACAAATAATATAATTATTTTTAATTTCAAAAACCTCAGATTTTTATGATATAATGCATTTCTTAAGGAATCTGTCTTAGCTTGCATAGTTTTCTAATCTATATTCGCAACTAAAGTTTACAAAAATATTATTCCATAAATATATAAAAGCAACAGAAGTACAAAAAATAGAGAAATTTATTAATAAAATGATATTTCAAAAAAAGAAATTTTTTCTTTTACGTTTAGTAAAGTTCGCATCAAAATGATATCGTTCATTTTAGCTTGAAAAGTTTGAATTTTAAAGTCTGTTTTTCTGATTTTTTTTTAAATTTTTTATAACGCATTTGCTATATTTTTCCTTCTTTTACTTCAATGTCTAACACTCCAAAACGGTATATTCTCTAATATATATCTAAGCCGAAACCCGATGGCAATCTACAGAAAATATCTTCTTTCTAAAATATTATTAGCAACGTATAAAACCACACCCGATGGTCATCTACAAAAAATATCTTCTTTCAAAAATATTATTACCCGATTTCTCTCGGAATTTCCGAAAATTATTTCTCCCATTTCGGGTTTTCTCGCGGAATTCAAAGTGAGACCCTATGAAAAAAGAATTTTTGAAAATTTTGACAAAGTTCCTATATTTTGGAAAAGGTATGTTGATGATGTTTTTTGGTTTGGGAATGGGGGGTAGATTCTTTCCTTAATTTTGTTGATAAAGTTAATAAATTAGATAAAAATATTCAATTTACATATGAATTAGAAGCGAATTGTAGTTTACCGTTTTTAGACACTTTTTTAATTAGGGAGGGGGATTTTTTAAAAAGATCAATTTATAGAAAGAAAATTAATAGCCAACACATTATTCCAAATTCCGCTTGTTCATCTTTTTGTTATAAATTCTCTACTTTCCGTTTCATGATTGATAGAGCGTTTAAAGTCTCTTCTGATGAATTTTTAAATGAAGAGTTCTGTAAGATCCGTGAGATTGCAGGTTCTAATGGGTATAAAATAAGTAGCATCAATAAATTAATTAATTATTATAGAAATGGGAAGCCTAAAGAGCAATATCCAGGGTTAACTGAAAGATTCAATAAAGGGGGTGATTCTAAAAACTTTAAAGGAGTTTCTTTTCCATATCTGAAAGGCAGTTTTGAGAAATTAAAATTTAAATTAAAAAAGTTTAATATTGAATTGATTGCAACTCCTCCACCAAAATTACGATATTTACTTAATAAGCAAGTGGATCCTATAGGACATGATGATCTTGCTGGAGTTTATGAAATACCTTATATTACTGAAAATGGTGGCTTAAATTATTACATAGGCATGACTGGGAGAAAGTTTGAAATTAGAAAAGGCGAGCACGAATCTGATATTAAATTTGGGCGTACTAAACTGCCTTATCAAGAACATATTTAAATGAGGAGATAAAAATATTGTTTAGTGAAAGTAAATTATGTTTGCTATCAAATTGTAGTCATAAATCTATTATAAGAGAGTCCATTGAAATTTATACGTGTAAAAATCTGGTTTGTAATGATATCGTTTCTTTTATTATTCCTAAGTTATGGTTAGAATTAATGAATAAATTCCTCGCTAGAGCTTGAATGGAAAGAACCATGTTGGAAATTCTTTTAGATCATGGGTTTTTTTTAATTTAATTTTTTACAATAGAGCGCGTGTTTTTTTGGTGTTTTTTGTTATTTATATCTCATTGTCGCGTGTCATTTGTATTGACCGTGAAATATTTTGAAATTTTATTTTATTTACATTATGAATATGGAACTTATTTGTTGGGTTCCGAAACATGTCAATGTCTTTTATTTCTATTATAACACCTTTCTTAAGTAAAATTAAAATTTTTATTGAAACTAAATTTATTGCATTATACCACAAAAGGAGGTTGAAGATTATAATACTCAGCTATTGATAATTAAATTTCAATTCGAATATATAATTTGCACTTTCTTAATCACAGCTAAAGACGGATTTTTTTTTCCAAACAAATGGAAATCAATTAACTATTTTCTATTTTCAGTTCAGTGAGAATACGCTCGAAAAAAATGTATTTAAAAAAAGAAAAAAACTTTTTTCTTTTATTTTTTTTAAATTATGAATGTTATTTATCATGTTTATTGATACAAAACATTATTCAAATATTTAACTTCTTGCTTTTAAAAAAATATGAGAGAATAAAATAACTGGAACAAATTTGCTTTAAATTTATTCCTTCATTTCTTCAAAGTATAATAATAGAATAAAAATTTAGTTTTTAAACGTATCAAGTTAAAAGGAATGTGGTACAATACATTAAAAAAAATTTGCCCATGCTTAAATATTGGATATTTAAGAAATTTTCTTTGGATAGTTATGAGATGGTTGGTTAGTTTCACGCTGCGTTTGCCTATGTGGATTAATCTCATCATGAATCACGGAAATTCTAGAATGGGTTATAATATCTAAACGGATTACAACCCACTGTAAATATTTATACAAAATATTCTATACCACCACCTTTTATCTAAATAGCCAAGAACATAACTTGCATACAAACAGATGGAATTTAAATGTACGGTTAAATACGAACTTAACTCGCGCTTAAAAGTATCCGTGCAATAAATGTAAGAATTATTAATTGTATTACTAAACAAAATATTTGCTAACATAATAGTAAGGCTTTCCATAAACTACGCAATGTAGGGTTGAGAATATCTGCATTGAAAAAGGAAATTATAAATTAATATACCACACTACTAAAAATTGTAAACTTTTGCTGCATCGTAATTCGATCGCGTTTTTATGGAGCATTCTCATTGGTCATAATACAGATGAACAATAAGAATGCTCCACAATATAGTAAAGTAATCATTTTCTATAAAAGTGGTGGAGTGACGATACAGCAAAAGTTTCAATTTTTTAAAGTGCATACGAATTCAAAGGGACATGAAGCCTAAATAATATGAAATATTTCTATTTTACTAATTTTATTTATTACTAATTTTACTAATTTATTTTACTCTTTTCAATATTGTTCAATTTTTTTTCCGATGTACATAATCGGTACTGACAAAAAAATTAGTGCATATTTAAACTTTATATGGCATTTCATAATAATTTCATTCTAAATTCAGCCTAGTAACAATCTTTTCTTTTTACATTGTAGCTGAAACAAAACACTTGTTCAAAGTTTTAATCTGACACTCTGCTAAGCACGCCTCGAAAGGATATAACAAAGTTGTGTTCTCTGTCTGTGCGGTGTTTTTCGGGATAGGCGTTGAAATAACATTTAAATATACAATAGGCATGTCGAGACATCCACCAATTGCGAACTAATCGCGAATCCCATAGTATTTAAGCAACGAATTCTAATGAAATTCATCTGTTTTCATCAATTTGACAGTTATTGGTAATACGATGCTACTCGCATTTCATTACACAAATATATCTTTAAAAGTTGTTATCTAGATTTTAAAAGTCTCTGGTGTATTAAGTACGCTGCCCTTATCATTATGCATGTCCAAACAGTCCGTGTGTTTAAAGGTTAATATATCGGGGAATTACAGCCAATTTTTTCCAAAATCTCTGTGATCAATGCGTTTATACTTCAGCTGCAATAGGTATATCACCAGCGCAGCTTAACTAATTCGGAATGCTCGCAAATCGACATTTGTGTATAACAAAAAAGCGCGTTAAAAAAAAAAAAAAAAAAAAAAAAAGAAAAAAAAAAAATGAAACATAGCTTAATCGCTAAAGTTTTTCTACAAGTTTTAAATAAAAGTCTACTACCTCTAATTTTTTGTGATTTTAGTTTCAGTAGATTCGAAAATATTTGAGGTTAAACACATTTTAGCACATCATTTTCGACGATATCTCTGAAAATATAAAACCGAAAAAAAATTAAATTCAAAGTTATAAAAGCTTTCTCATAAAACTCCACACGAATATGTATAAATATATTTTAATTAACTTAAATAGTCCCTCTTCATTTTTCCAAACTGTATTTATGAAAGACTGCCACTATATGAAGAAAAAGAATTATGCGTGCTACTTCCAATTTTACCAACATTATACTAAAAATTACAAAAAGCTGAAAGCATGTTATTTATAGGCTAATCATGTGATTTTTACTCAAAAAAATACATATTTTTTCCCTACACTTCTTAGCAATGGAGATTTAAAAATATATATTACATAAAATAAAATTATAAATTTAAGTTTTATTGTTAATGTTACAGGCCAAACCCGATTTTAGGCCAAACTAGATTGGCCTAGGCCAAACCGGTCTATCCTAACGGCCATCGGATAAACTAGTTTTTCCTAGGCCAAACCAGTCTATCCTAACGCCCATCGGATAAACTAGTTTTTCCTAGGCCAAACCAGTCTATCCTAATGCCCATCGGACAAACTAGTTTTTCCTAGGCCAAACTAGTCTATCCTAAGGCCCATAGGACAAACTAGTTTTTCCTAGGCCAAACTAGTTTGGCCTAACTCTTATAGGATAAACTAGTTTAGCCTGCTCTTTATTGGTCTGAACTAGTTTATCCTAGGCCGATCTAGATTATCCTAGGCCAATTCAAATGGCGTGATTTTATTGAATTCAATGACCGCCTCAGCGCCAACGTTCTAGTTTGTCCTAGGCTGATCTAGTTTATCCTAGGCCAATGTATGTTACGTGTTTTTAGCTCACAGGCGTCAAAGCCTGAGAAATAATGGGCTCGCAAGTTCTGTATGTACCCATGTATGTACGTACGTATGTACGTAACACGATAACTCTTGATAGAAATAATGTAATTTGACGTTGACGTGTTATTATCTCATTAGACTACCAAAGCCTGAGAAATAATGTGCCCGTGGATTCTGTATCTATGTATGTACGTAAGTACGTAACGCAAAAATTCTTGATAGAAATACCCGATTTGCATCAAACTTTCAATATAGGTTTATTCTTATGAGTAGTTTTTCTATTTAATTTTGGGAGGTCATTGGAGAATAATAAGGGGGAGGAAGATCGAGAGGCTGATTGGCCCCTCCCTTAAATCAAATAAATGGGTTTCCATGCATTATTAGCATATTTTATAATAAAAAAATTAGATATAGAAGCATTCTGATGAGGCGCCTCCATGATTAGTTGTGGATGTTCATTGTTTAAGTATAAAAAGAGGGGGAAATATAAGTAACGCCTCAAAATTTATGTAAATGCTTTCTTTCAAGCAGAATTTGCTGATTTGCTTAAATTTTTGAAATAGATTCATTCTGGTAAGGTCCTTCCCTAATTAGTTTTGGAAGTGAATTGGTTAAGAACAAATGGAAGAAAGGAGGACTCCCGCCTATTTTTGCCAAATGGGTTTTTCATGCTGAATTAACCGATTTGCTGCAAATCTTTGATTTGTTCATTCTGATGAAGCGCTTCACTGATTAATTTTCGTGGTTCTTTGGTTAAGTATAAAGGGAAGCGTACAATTTATTTCCTTAAATCAGATAAATTAGTTATAATACAGAATTATCCAATTTGCTTAAAATTTTGGACATGAATTCATTTTGATCAGACGCTTCTTTAATTAATTTTTCTTTTGGTTAAGTATAATGGGGTAGTGGACGATTTATTGCCTTCCTTAAATTAAATAAATGGTTTTTTAAGCAGATTTATCTGATTTGCCGATTAAATTTTGAATATAGTTTTTTTCATAAGGCGAATCCCTGAATAGTTTTGAGGGTTTAATGATTAAGTATAAAAGGAGGAATGTAGGATTACCCTCCTTAAATCAGATGAATGGTTTTTGAGCAGAATTATCTGATTTGCTTCAAATTTTGGATAATTGTTCAATTTTATAAAGCGTATCTGCAATTAGTTTTGGGGTTCAATAGTTAATATAATTAGGGGAAATGGGAAAAAGTAATCTCCCTCACTTGTTTTTTCGAGGGTGGTATTAAAAAAAAAGTCTGTAATACACAATTAGTGTAAACAGCCTGTGAATGCAAAGCCATTACTTTAACTTTTAAATTCTTTTTAATATTAATCCTGACTACTGCTCTCTAATCTTGTGCAAAGTGGTTTTGCTATCACCCCTGTATAATATATTTTATTTGAAGGGTAGTAGAATACTGTTACAGGTTTGCACGGGCCGGAATTTCGAAACCCGGTATAAAAATTAAAAGTTCAGCCCGAGCCCTGCCTGTAAAAAAATCATTAAAAAGGGACTCAGTCCGACTCGACCTGGCCCTACTCAATTTCTGCAAAAAATTCAGATTTTAATTCACATACATTTAAGATTCCTTTAAAGAATACTGCATAATTATTTATGGATAACAATGTATTTTTAAATTAGAATGTGTTCGCTAAATGGAAAATACACAATGTATTATTGATTATTTAGATTCTTAGTCCTCCAATATTCAAATAGGAATTCATTAAATAGTTAGAATAAAAGAAAAAAAGGCGTGTTATAAACATCATAACTTTTGAATATGTTTAGTAAAAAGTAGATTTGTAAATATATTGTTCTATCATTCCTTAAGGGTTTTCTCAAATCCAAAAGAGCTACATCCTAACACATTTATTAATTAATTCTTTCTCGGAAATTCATAAGATTAACAGGGATTCTCACACAGAAAATATGTAATCGAATGGCGTTAACCATTTTTTCATAAAAGCCATGTATCTTTGAGAAAATACTATTAAAGCTACGTTTTGAATCGAATTTCCAATTGCGATTTTACGGAAAAGAAAAACTTGACGCCATGACAAAAATAGCTATATGTCGACAGGTAATTAATTTCTCAAAAATGGAAAACGCTGTTCGATTCCAAATTATGTTCAGCTGCGATCTGGTTCGAATAGGCCAAATAATAATAATAATAATAATAATGATAAATGCATCTGATCTCAGCACAGCATGAGTCTGCAGAAAAAAAATAAGCACACAATTATGCTTATTCTAGTGAAACATATGTTTTTTACCGGCCAGACCCAATTTTGAGCCAAATTATATTAGCCTAAACCAAACTATTTTATCCTAACGCAAATTGGATAAACTAGTTTTCCAATACCAAACTTATTTCTCTAAATGTCCATAGGATAAACTAGTTTTTCCTATGAAAGTTGGTAATCCTTCACTTTTTTCTTTCATACTTAACCATTAAACTCCCCAAAACTATTCAGGGAATCGCTTATCAGAAAGAACATACTTACAAATTTGACGCAAATTCGTAAATTCTGCATCAAAATCATTTATCTAAATTATTGGGGGGTTACCTACATTGCCTTTTGTTTTACACTTAAACGATAAACATCCACAACTAATTACGGAGGCATCTTGTCAGAATGATCCTATACCTAAAATTTTAAATGAAAACTGATAATTCTGCATGAAAAATCCTTTTCTCTGAATTAACAATGGGGTATTAGCCTCCCTTTCTCCTCCTCTTAATCTTATCCAATGAATTCTTAAAACTAATCAGAAAAGTACCTTATCAAAATGAAACTACTTCCAAAATTTTAAGCAAATCGAATATTTCTACCAAGAGTTATCGCATTACGTACATATGTACGTACATACGTACAATCATGCGTACATACATGCGTACATACATAAATACAGAACCTGCGAGCTCATTATTTCTCGTTACTTTGACGCCTGTGAGCTAAAAACACTTAAAATTATATTGGCCTAGGATAAACTAGGTCAGCCTAGGACAAACTAGATCAGCCTAGGACAAACTAGAATGTTGGCGCTGAGGCGGTCATTGAATTCACTAAAATCACGCCAAATTGAATTGGCCTAGGATAATCTAGATCGGCCTAGGATAAACTAGTTCAGACCAATAAACAGCAGGCTAAACTTGTTTATCCTATAAGAGTTAGGCCAAACTAGTTTGGCCTAGGAAAAACTACTTTTTCCTATGGGCCTTAGGATAGACTAGTTTGGCCTAGGAAAAACTAGTTTGTCCGATGGGCGTTAGGATAAACCGGTTTGGCCTAGGAAAAACTAGTTTATACGATGGGCGTTAGGATAGACCGGTTTGGCCTAGGAAAAACTAGTTTATCCGATGTGCGTTAGGATAGACCGGTTTGGCCTAGGCGAATCTAGTTTGGCCTAAAATCGGGTTTGGCCTGTAACATTAATAAACATTTTAAAAGATTCTGCCAGAATCCTTACTAATATTATAAATCGGAAAGTGAGTTTGTTTGTTTGTTTGTTTGTTTGTTCCGCTTTCACGCCGTAACTACTGAACCGCTTGCTTTGAAATTTTGCAGACGTAAAGTTAGAAGTCCGGATTAAATAATCGGGTAATTTTTATTTATTTTATTCAAATATTTTCCTTAATAATTCAAAATTTAATTATTTTTCATACAAAATCAATAGGCATTTTTCAGATAAAATTTAACCATTTTCCTTTCCTGTTGCCAAGAAAATAAAAAATTGGAATAATAATTTTTCAGCGGCAATGAATTTTTAATAGGAAACTTCCACGCGAAAAACTATAATAAAATAATTTAAAAGAAAATAAATATGACGTCATGTTTGAAATAAAAATAAAAGGTGTATTTTTTTTAATACATTTAACAAGGATATTTGTTTAGTTAATGGGAATTTTTGTGTAAAATATGGTGACATAAATTAAAAGTAAAAAGAATGAAAAAGAATTATCTATATATATAAAAGAAAGTCTGGATTTCGTATTAATCACAGCACAAAAAAATCTACCGAACCAAAAATCTTGAAAATTGGGGTAAAAATACTTCTAATAGCATCGAGTCCGCTAAGAAGGGATTTTAGAAAATTCCACATCTAAGCGGGGTAAAAAAAGGAACGAACTTTTAAAAAATTCCTTAAAAATCGGCTTTAATACTTATTTTTCAACTAATAACATATTTAAGTGTATTTTTTTATGCTGAATCGAATGGTATTAAGCAATTTCTTTTAGATCCAGTAGTTCGTGAGATACTTCATACTTTTCTAATTTGGCGATGTCTTCGGCGAAAAAACCTGAAATTTTCAATCCTTATCTATATATATAAAAGAAGGTCTGGATTTCGTATTAATCACAGCACAAAAAAATCTACCGAACCAAAAATCTTGAAAATTGGGGTAAAAATACTTCTAATAGCATCAAGTGCTGCTAAGAAGGGATTTTAGAAAATTCCACTTCTAAGGGGGGTAAAAAAAGGAACGAACTTTTAAAAAAAATCCTTTAAAATCGGCTTTAATACTTATTTTTCAACTGATAACATATTTATGTGTATTTTTTCATGCTGGATCGAATGGTACTAAGCAATTTCTTTTAGATCCAGTAGTTCGTGAGATACTTCACACTTTTCTAATCTATATATATAAAAGAAAGTCTGGATTTCGTATTAATCACAGCACAAAAAAATCTACCGAACCAAAAATCTTGAAAATTGGGGTAAAAATACTTCTAATAGCATCGAGTGCCACTAAGAAGGGATTTTAGAAAATTCCACTTCTAAGGGGGTAAAAAAAGGAACGAACTTTTAAAAAATTCCTTAAAAAATCGCCTTTAATACTTATTTTTCAACTGATAACATATTTAATTGTTTTTTTTATGCTGAATCGAATGGTACTAAGCAATTTCTTTTAAATCCAGTAGTTCGTGAGATACTTCACATTTTTATAAATTGACTATGTCTTTAGATGACTGGTTCTTTACCGATTATAGACAGACTAAAATATGACATAAAACTGAAAATTAATATGATTTAAAAATTTCGTTTGATTGAAAGTTTCTTTAGAAAAACTGACCAGCGCAGCGGGCGAAGGCTGCTAGTATATACAGGGTGATTCAGCTCGTCGGTGACAAACTTTAAGGATCGATAGAGCACACCTAGACGAACATTTTTGAATAGGGAATGTAGGGTCCCTGACGCGATGGTAAGGCGCTAGGCGCTTTCGAAAATTTGGGTGCCGAAATTCGAAACGTCATAAAAACTAGGGAAATGGTTAGATTTTCTTGCTTGTTGCGTCGAAATGATTCTGTTTGTTTAGACTTTCTTCAGTACCAATTTGATAAGCGTATCTCTTAAAACATGGATAGGGGGCGCTGCAGACTTTGGAGAGCTAGACAACAACTTTAAGCCCGTTATTTTGATAATTTAACACATGCTCGCCAAAGTTTATACTCTAACTTAAAGTTTGAACCCAAAAGTAGAGCCCTGCAAAAAGCGTAAGAGCCGGAATAAAATGTCAAAGTACAGGGTGGTCGAAACTCGAAGGCTCCTAAGAGATAAACAAACAGATTTCTTGACTTATGGCATGCATTTTCATGGTTCTGTTTGCTGGGGCTCTCTGAAACTCAGTTGAACGGTACAAAAAAAAACATCGATAGGGGGCGCTTTGGGCAAAAAACATAATTCGTTGACATTTCGGACGCTAACTGGAAACGGGGCGCTACGATCAGTTAGAAACAAAACAAGAGAGTAATTTACTTATCATAAGAAGCTATTAAAACTGCAGTTTATTTGTTTTTTTTAACAAACATAGCTGGTTTCAATCATGCACAATGCGCGCAATAAAATTTACATAAGGTGCTTTTTGCTGATTTATGCAAAAGATATCGTACCATATCGATATGCAAAAGATACGTAATGCGTAGACGACAACGCGAGATGACGTAGTTGTATGCGCAGACACGTCTTTTGAACGTGCGGTACCTACTTAAGCTTCGGGTTACTTGTCTGCAGATCGGTAGTAGGATGGAACGGTACACAAACTCTGAATTGGCTGACATGCATTTGGCGTATGGCGCTGCTGGTTGTAATGGACGAGCCGCTCAGCGGTTGTACGCCGAGCGTTACCCCAACAGGCAAATCCCCTGCCATGCCTTCTTCGCTCGAGTACACCAGAGGTTGTCCACAACGGGATCTTTCGACGGAGGCAGGCCTGAACGGGAGCAATCAGTGAGCACCCCCGACAACGAAGAGGCTGTGCTTAACCTGGTTGAGGACAACCCAGGTCTTAGCACGAGAGATATCGCCAGACATGTTGGCATTTCCCAAGCAACTGCGTGGCGCATCTTACGTTCCCGGAATCTGCACCCCTACCACATCCAGCGAGTGCAGTTGCTCAGAGAGCAGGATTTTGGCCCTCGAGTGGAATTCTCAAGATGGTACTTGGCGATGAGATCCAGGGATCCCCGTTTTGTAAACAGCATTTTGTTTACGGACGAGTCCACCTTCAGCCGGGAGGGAATGTGGAACGCCCACAACAGTCATGTGTGGTGTGATGAAAATCCACATGAAACCAGAAGCCGAGCAGCCCAGGAGCGTTTCTCAGTAAATGTGTGGGCCGGCATTCTGGGGGATTGCCTCATTGACCCTTATTTGTTACCTGAACGCCTGACAGGTGGAAATTACCTGATTTTCCTGGATCAAGTGCTGCCGCAGCTTCTGGAGGAGGCGCACGTACCCGAAGGTTCGCGTCGCCAGATGTGGTTCCAGCACGATTGAGCTCCGGCCCATTACACGAACGACGTGCGTCTCCATCTAAACGCAAGGTATGGCCAGAGGTGGATCGGGCCTGGGGGTCCAGTTCACTGGCCTGCCCGATCACCAGACCTCACCTGCTTGGATTTCTTCCTTTGGGGTTACCTGAAGGCCGAGGTATACCATACACCTGTCAGCAGTGCTGAAGAACTTGTGGCGCGCATTGTGGCAGCTGCAGGGCAGATCAGAGATACTCCTGGCATTGTTGGAAACACACACTCCTCAATGCGACGGAGGTGCGAAGCCTGCATCATGGCCCAAGGTCGAAATTTCGAGCATCTTCTGTAGTGTTATTTTTTGTAAATAAATTTCCAGTATCATTGATGTTTTTGGTCTAAATTTATTCAGAAGTGTTGAGCAGAGGTAAAAAATGTGTTTTCATTATTACTAACTGATCGTAGCGCCCCGTTTCCAGTTAGCGTCCGAAATGTCAACGAATTATGTTTTTTGCCCAAAGCGCCCCCTATCGATGTTTCTTTTTGTACCGTTCAACTGAGTTTCAGAGAGCCCCAGCAAACAGAATCATGAAAATGCATGCCATAAGTCAAGAAATCTGTTTGTTTATCTCTTAGGAGCCTCCGAGTTTCGACCACCCTGTACTTTGTCATTTTATTCCGGCTCTTACTCTTTTTGCAGGGCTCTACTTTTGGGTTCAAACTTTAAGTTAGAGTATAAACTTTGGCGAGCATGTGTTAAATTATCAAAATAACGGGCTTAAAGTTGTTGTCTAGCTCTCCAAAGTCTGCAGCGCCCCCTATCCATGTTTTAAGAGATACGCTTATCAAATTGGTACTGAAGAAAGTCTAAACAAACAGAATCATTTCGACGCAACAAGCAAGAAAATCTAACCATTTCCCTAGTTTTTATGACGTTTCGAATTTCGGCACCCAAATTTTCGATAGCGCCTAGCGCCTTACCATCGCGTCAGGGACCCTACATTCCCTATTCAAAAATGTTCGTCTAGGTGTGCTCTATCGATCCTTAAAGTTTGTCACCGACGAGCTGAATCACCCTGTATATATAATGGAAAAGATTAACTTGAGACGTACAGACCTAATTAATTATTAATCAAGCAGTTAGTACTTACTTTCTAATGTGGCTTTTGAATTTCAAGCTTTTCTAATAAGATATTTAAATTAATACAAGTTATTGGAGATGCAAACAAAATTAGATATTTTAGATGAGTATCAGTTAACCTTGACAAATACTTTGATTTTTTTATGTTCATAATAGAAAATTTTTTTTCACAAACATATGCTGATCGAAATCCTCAAAAATATTTGACTGTCAGATCACATAAATTTTGGAAAATTTTTTATTAGTTTAAAATTTACTAAAATCGCAAACAATACAATTAAATAAATTGAAAACTTAAAACAATTTCATAAAACGTTTCGGATTATATCCAAATCCCCTCAACTTAATCTGTGGTGTAATCTCTTTCTTACAGGATTTTTTTTCTTAATGATAATTTAAATAGGATTACTAAATTACTATAACAAATATTTACATTTACATTTATCAAACACTATTTTTTAAATTACAAAAGATATTTTAATAAACTAATAATTGAACATTTATTTTAGATGTTTGGTTTAAAGCAGTGTCTTCTGCCCCCCTCCCCCTCCAAAAGAAATCGTAATTATATCCACGGCAGTGCATCCGCCAAGTTTGCACAAGCCGTAAGCTATCTATTCCTGAACCCTTTTGCCATACTTTTCACCCCATCATAACTTCGTTTTTAGGGAGAGATATAAGATTTTTTCTTTTATCACATGTTCATTAGATATTTTAGAGCTAGGTTCTGAGCTAGGTTCCAAGATTTCATATTTCTGCAATTGAAATTTTTTGAAATATTAGATTTCGAAAAAGTGCTTTTTTGTCACTCGCTCATTCACTTGTGATTATCAAATAACTATGGTATTCCACAAGTCGTGCACTTATGAAATTTCATAAGTAGATTTTGTAGCAAAAGTAACCAGAAAAATCTGAGAAAACGGAATTTCCGTCTCTAAACACACTGTAAAAAAAAAAAAAAAAAAAAAAAAAAAAAAAAAAAAAAAAAAAAACGTTAAATTTACGTCAAAAACTGCTGGTAGTAAGAAAATAAGCTAAAAGTATGCAGCAGCAGTTTTTGCCGTAAAAATTGTGGTAAAATTACATGTGATTTTTTTGCCGTAAATGTAACAGATTTTTTTTTCTTAAAGTGCATTTCAAACAGGAAGTATTAATACAGTTCCTTAACCCCTTCAATTGGCCAATTTTGGCCGCCAATACACATCTATAGAGTTTATGGGAAATGCGTGATTTCAAGCAATTTTTTTATACTTTTCCAACTATGTTTAAACAGAAAAAAAATTAATCAGTATACTGTAGAAAAAAAAAAAAAAATCCGTGAAATTTACGGCTAAAACTGATGGCAGCAATGCTGCCAGTAGTTTGCAGTAAAATTAGATGTACTTTTTTTATTACATCTAATTTTACTGCAATTTTTACCACAAAAACTGCTGGCAAAATTGCTGCCAGCACTTTTTGTTTTAAATTTACCGGATTTTTTTTTTTTTTTTTTTTTTTTGTATGACAAAATGTATCGCAAGTTTGTTTTTCATTTATAGTGGCTTTGGCAAAATAGAGCAAATTCCTTAACCAAAAAAAATATATATATAAAAATAAAAATAAAAATGGAGACGTATTTTCTGGAAATCTATTTACTGTTTTATATACACAAATATTTTTTTTTCAACATGTACACACATTATTTATAATAATTTATAAAAATAACTCGTTTATTTATTTTTATATACAAACAAAAACATTTTTTTATAAAAAAATGTAATGTATACATGTATAAATGAAATATTTAAGCATGCATATTAATGCATGCAGGTTCATCAGGTTTATTTTCACAGTTGTATATATTATTTGGTGATGCATCTTAATTTCAGAAGACAGAATATCGCCAAGCTTTTTTAAAAATGTCAATGACTCTAGTGGGAAAATATTCTAATTCACATATATAAATTTTAAATATCCTTTTCATTTTACGTAAATGTAATGTGTGACTAATAAAACTATTTTTAATGATGTGCCACAGATGCGGCCTAAAATGACCGCTGCTAATGCTATTAAATTGTGAGCTATTCCATCTCAATTCAGGCAGACAGTACTGATATGCGTCAAGTCACCATCACAGATATTTTTCAAAAAAATATCCTCTACTTCAGTACAATTTTATTTTTGTGCAATTCATAAAACTGACACTTGTTTTTAAAATGTGCTCCAGCTCCATCTGATATATACAGAGGTGATTCCAGTGTTTGTAATTGGTACAACTTAAATAATTCTTTTTTTACTTTTTCTATGTCACAAACAGCATGAGCTGTATCATGAGTTAATCATCAGAAATATGATAAAACTCTTTATTTCTTCTCTAAAGTAAGCTGTGCAGATAACAACTAATGATATCTGAGTATTCTGCCAGTGGTAGCTTTGTACTTCATTTGGCAGTATTAGTGAGTAATTTTCAGGAAAGTCAAAATGCATCACAAGCGCAGATTTTTTTTAAGGGGTTTGGCTTATTTAATTGTAGTTAGAACTAAGTGATTTATAAAATTTTCTAAAAGGATTTTTCCCTAAATTTTTTTTTCTCTGATTACAGCACTTTAAAGTTCATGATAAAATTGGCAGTTTTCAGAAAAACTGAAAAAAGCTTCATTTTGAAATGAACACAATACCAAACATATTCAACATATTCAGTCAATTTATTTTTTATAAACAGTTATTAAACTGAATTTTACTTTGGCATAGTTTTAAAAAATGTAGTGACATTTTTACTTAATTAAAAAAATTAGATTTTAAGTATAAAAAATATAATTATTAGTGAATTTAAGATTTTTTTTCAGAATGAAAAAAAATATTTTAAAGCTAAACATTGATGGCAATCTAAAGACCGTTAATGGGAGTTTTACAGCAAATTTTATTTTAACTCTAAGGTGCTTACAACTTTTGTAATTCAATTTTAAATTTTGCAAAATTTTGTAAAATCACTACTATTGAAATGCAATTTCTCAAAAACACCATTTTCAAAAAAACTGATAATATGCTCAATTCATACCTTATTAGTCTCTAATAAATACCTTACAAGCAAATCGTGTGTTTTTGCTTAGAAATTTTTATATGATTTTTTGAAAATAACTTGTTGTGTGTATTTTTCAACAGATAACAAAGTCAAGCTCTTCCTTATTTAACCGAACTTGTAATGTAATTAATATTTCAAACTAAAAAATACATCACTAGTACATAATTATTACTGTTAAATTATAGCTAATCATTTGCTTAAATTTAAAATTTCGTAAAATACAGCCAATAATAAAATTAGTATTGACCATATGTCATTTCATTCCATACTCATGAATGTGTTAAATCCATCTACAGTGTGTAAAAATTTTGTTATATAGTATGGATAAATTATATTAATGTGCAAATATATACATCAGTGATGCACAACCTTTTTGCCAGAAAATTGTTTCCCACCAGAATATTTGAAAAGAATCGTTTGTTTTATTTATTAGCAAAGATTTCGTCATTACTATAAGGAAAAATATTCTGCATAAAAAAAATTGTGTTTTTGTGGCCCGCGGGCCAAAGGTTGTGCACCGCTGATATACATAACAGAAGAATTATGTAGTGAAGGTTTCTTAAATTAACTTCAACTCCTTATCGTTGAAGGTATGAAGTCGCTCAGATTGTCCTATTGTAACTGGTTTTTCTGTTTCTAGAAGCACATTTTCCAATGGTAATGCACATTCATATTTTTTCTTTCCAGATTCTTTTGGCCACTGGAATGCTTTATCTATGGACCATGTTGGGTACATGAATGATACTTTAATGTCATTTAGTTCTTGTGATTGATATACCATTGATTTGTCCTATCCACCAATTATTTTCATAAATGCATCCAATGAAATCACCGATTTGGAGACTATGTATTGAATATTGTCTTTTTATTTGACTGAAGGTTTCAACTTTTGTCAATTCATTTTTACTTGCTCGTTTCATATAATTTTCATTATTTACAATCACCCTATAATGTTTATATCTAATACCAACAATAGATTTTGCATTAGCATATTCTTTCTCATTATTAGTTCTATAGGATTGAATAATATTTCTGTCTGGATGGACTAGAATGTTATTTTTTAGCAGAGAAGATAGTTCAGTAACAAATGAGACAGAATTTTGGATAGCTTTTATTGGCTTCTTTTGGAGATTAAATTTTGTTGCATAGTGCTTGTCTCAGTCTCCAATAGCATCACATGCACTTTTAACATGGCCAGTACCTGAAAATATCCTCTACTTCAGTACAATTTTATTTTTGTGCAATTCATAAAACTGACACTTGTTTTTAAAATGTGCTCCAGCTCCATCTGATATATACAGAGGTGATTCCAGTGTTTGTAATTGGTACAACTTAAATAATTCTTTTTTTACTTTTTCTATGTCACAAACAGCAAGAGCTGTATCATGAGTTAATCATCAGAAATATGATAAAACTCTTTATTTCTTCTCTAAAGTAAGCTGTGCAGATAACTAACGATATCTGAGTATTCTGCCAGTGGTAGCTTTGTACTTCATTTGGCAGTATTAGTGAGTAATTTTCAGCAAAGTCAAAATGCATCACAAGCGCAGATTTTTTTTAAGGGGTTTGGCTTATTTAATTTTATGAATAGGAATTTCGAAGATTAGCTTATATTTATCTGCCATAATAATGTGCATATTATTATTTTTTCATTAAAAAATATTATTATAAATACAGAGAAATAAGAAAAAGCTTGATCTTCAGGTTTTCTGAGAAAAAAAAAACTAATTGGAAAAAAAACTAAACTTGAAAAAAAATCTAATTCAGTTGTAATGTATGTATTTGCATTTTAATATGTTATATCCATACTATATAACAAAATATTTAACACACTGTAGATGAATTTAGCACATTTATGAGTATGGAATGAAATGACATATGATCAATGCTAATTTTATTATTGACTGTATTTTACGCAATTTTAAATTTAAGCAAATGATTAGCTATAATTTAACAGTAATAATTATGTACTAGTGATGTATTTTTTAGTTTGAAATATTAATTACATTACAAGTTCGGTTAAATAAGGAAGAGCTTGCCTTTGTAGTCTGTTGAAAAATACACACAACATGTTATTTTCAAAAAATCATATAAAATTTTCTAAGCAAAAACACACGATTTGCTTATAAGGTATTTATTAGAGACTAATAAGGTATGAATTGAGCATATTATCAGATTTTTAAAAAATGGTGTTTTTGAGAAATTGCATTTCAAAAGTAGTGATTTTACAAAATTTTGCATAATTTAAACTTGAATTACAAAAGTTGTAAGCACCTTAGAGTTAAAATAAAATTTGCTGTAAAACTTCCCATTAAGGTCTTTGGATTGCCATCAATGTTTAGCTTTAAAATATTTTTTTTCATTCTGAAAAAAAATCTTAATTTCACTAATAATTATATTTTTTTGTACTTAAAATCTAATTTTTTTTAGTTAAGTAAAAATGTCACTATATTTTTTAAAACTATTCCAAAGTAAAATTCAGTTTAATAACTGTTTATAAAAAATAAATTGACTGAATATGTTGAATATGTTTGGTATTGTGTTCATTTCAAAATGAAGCGTTTTTCAGTTTTTCTGAAAACTGCCAATTTTATCATGAACTTTAAAATGCTGTAATCAGAGAAATAAATTTTTTAGGGAAAAATCCTTTTAGGAAATTTTATAAATCACTTAGTTCTAACTACTGAATTTTTTTGAAAAAAATCTGTGATGGGGATTTGACATGCCCTGCCTGAGCTGAGATGGAATTGCTCTTGTATTATAATCCTCTTACTGTTACGGGGTCTCAGGAATCTTAAATCTTCCAAACATTCGATTTTTTTATTTTTTTATATGTTAAACTACTGCCTTTTCTGAACATTTTAATATAATTGCTTCGTTAAATTCTCAATTAGAACAGAAGTTATGGATTTTAGACTTATACTCGGTCAATAGCTGAAGAGGCATTTCCAAAACTTCGAAGTCATTTTTCTACAAATGACATTTTTGGGAATAACGCGCACGATAGCTCAAAAACTTATTAATATTAATTCATAAAATTTTCAAAACATATTTTTCGTGTTAATCTGTATAAATTGAACCTAAAGATTTCTATTTAATTATTAAAAAAAAACATCTTTTTTAGATGTTTATGTTGTTGAAATTTTCAAAATTTTGCATTATTTAAATACAAGTTTGTATTAAAAATAGAAAAATGTATTAAATACTGTATAGTTCCAGGGTAATCTTGACAATCTGGTGTATAAGTAGGTATCGAATTTTTCTTCATTTCAGTTACAATATTTATTTTGTAATCGTGCAAGTAAGCTATTATAAGAATTTTCAGCTCGTCGAATAACTGACAGTTTGGAGCCTCCTATAAATGCTAATTCTGCATCTTGAAATTTTTTAAAGTTATGAAATGAAAGAACATACTTATATCTTTTATCACAATAAAAATTATGTTTTAAAATTACATATATTTTAAGATATAAAAGTTGAAAATAGTCTGTTATTTTCATTTTTTCCCCATTTTAAGAGTCCTGAGACCCTTTAATTTATTGGAAATTTTTATACTGTAAAGGAGAGATTATAATTATAGATAAGATATATTGGCCTCCAAAACCGGATTACAGAAAATTAGCCAGAGTTATAAAGGTATTATATGATTTCAACATGAATGAATTTTTATACGCTTTTATAAAACTATTCATGAAGGAAAAATTTTTTCTAATTTTTGACATTCTTAAAACAATTTTCATTAAAGACCGAGAGGCGTCTGGACAGACTATGAACTCATGCACCTGACGGCTGAAATTTAAGTATTAATTAAATCTCGATTAACATATTAATTTCTAATATGGCTGCTAAGTCATATTTTTTGGAAACCACCTGTAGACCGGATTTTAGTGGTTTATTGGTGGATTTTTCGCACCCATTCCTCAATGTTTCCATACTATTGAATGCAGGAAAACACAATAGTAAAATTATCAGTCAACCATTTAAATTAAGTCTTCAGGTTGTGTCCACCAAGATATGACTTGGCAGACAGTTGCATTTTAATATGCTAATCTAGTTTTCATTCATCCTAACACTTCAGCTGTAAACCGAATGAGGTTAGGGGGTGTGCAAACGCCTTCTGGTGTTAACGGCTTTTGAGAATTAACATGATATATTACCAAATTTGACGATATTTATACTTAGAAAGAAATAAGTAAGAGATAAGAGCATAAACCAAAATATTTTATTTGAAATCTAAACCAAAGTTTCTAATTTACACATGCGAAAATAAAAACTTCTTTTGGCGAAAAACCTAAATGCTGTTGGGGAGACTTGTGACCGGCTGACATAAATGTACCAAAATTTAAGAAAAGTCGTTAACATCGTTTAGATAAATCTCTTTAAAAAACATACAGAAAGTTGTGATATCCCGAAAAAAAGATTCTTGAAAAAAAAGCCCCATTTTTTCAAATTGTTTTGGCGCAAAACAATGGTGATATTTGAAGTTCGCACAAGTTAAAAGCCAAACAATACGCTTCGCCACATACTGCACTGTTTAATTTAAATTTTATTATGCATTTTATCAAATCTATAATAATATTAAATTCTATATTAAATTCAGTGATGAAGTATGCCATTGTGAAAGAATTGTGTGTTACTTTACGAAGTTAAATTAGAGATTTTCAAGAAAATATTCCTTAATTTCTGTTATCCCAAGTGTTATGAAAAGCTCATTTAATCAACGTTTTGTCTTGTAAATATAAAATTTAGTAAACCTAAAAATTCCCTTTTCGGAAGTGATCTCAATTCTTGAAGATAAAAGTAAACCACAATGCAGATAAATTCTTATTAAAACTCATATTCTGAAAGCTGAAATTTTGTTTTTAGAAAATTACGCTACTCATTATTCTTCAGGGGCTCTTCTGTAAGTATTAGATAGCATATTACTAATTACAAATGAGCTAACTGTTTTGATAATTAAATTAATTATTTGGAAAATATTTTAATAAAACATAATATTGTATGACTAATCTTGTTCATGTAAAATGGCAGTTCTCATATTATAATAATTTTATGTCTAGAACTGCAAAGTATTTTAACGAAATAAGATTTTTATAGTCCATGTATTTTAAACAAACAAACAACAACAACAAAAAAAAAAAAACACTAATGAGATTTATCATGCAAATTATACAGCAACCTTTTTAATTTGTTGCAAATGATAGTAAGCCAGTAATTTCTTCATTACAGTACGCATGTATTTATTTTTTTTAATTGGAAAATGTTTTAAAATGGCTGAAATTAAGCCCTTAATTGTTATTCTATGAAGGTGTTAAACAGTTTTTTTTTCATTTGGTGTTATATTGGCTTTCTTCATCATATGATATACATTGTTCATTCAAATTTGTCAGTGGGAAGAAATAGTTAGTTTTCTTGGACTTGGACCGATAATTTTTAGGTTTACTTATTACTTTTTACCTCCATCTTTTTCCACTTCGCCAGATACTGCGCTGTTTAATTTTAATGTATTTTAACAAATCTGTTATAATATTAAGTTTTATTTTAAATTCACTGGTGCAGTATATCATTGGGAAATAATTATGTGTTGCTTTATAATGTTAAATTAGAGATTTACTTTTCCAGAAAATATTTCATAATTACTATTATCCCAAGTGTTACGAAAAGTTTATTTATTCAACATTAGTCTTGTAAATACAAAATGTAGTATACCTAAAAAAAATTTCTGGAGTGATATCAATTCTTGAAGATAAAAGTAAACCACGTTGCAGATAAATTCTTATTAAAACTAAAGCGTAAATTTTGGCTCTGGGAAATTACATTATTATGTAGATACACTCTAAATTCAACACTTCATTATTCTTCAGGGGTTTTCATGTACGTATTAGATAGGGGATTGCTAATTACAAACGAGGTAATTGTTTTCGCAATTAAATTAATTATTTGGATAATATTTTACTCATACATATTCTGGTGTAATTAATTTGGTATAGGTGAAATGCCAGTTCTCATATTATAATTATTTTATGTCTAGATGGTAAAGCGGATTTAAACAAAATAAATAATTTATGGTCATGGTATTTTATCTTGTTAGCTAAATAAACAAGAACAAAAAAATAAAAAATTATCTAATTATTTTTATTTTATTACATAAATATTAATTTATAAAATTTCTTAGCAATATATTGACTACATTAATGAGATTTATCATACACATTTGCCACACGCATTTGCCGTAAGCCAGTAATTTCTTAAATACAGTACTATGTATTTTTTTAATGGGAAACTATTTTGAAATAGCTGAAACTGCTTTATTATACTTCTAAATGTTTCTGATTTATAAAATATAAGAATTAAGTTCTTAATTTAAAATTCTATGAAGAAAGTCGGCAAATTTTTCATTGAAGTAATATTTTCTCTCTTCATCACGTGATGAACATTGTTCATTTAATGTGTAACAAAATGTTTAACAACATAACAAAATGTTTAACAATAAAGAAAATCTGTTTTTTCTTAGTTTTCTTGGACTTTGACCAATAATTTCTAGTCTCACTTATTAATGATAATTATTTGAAGTTGCTGGCTATTTTAGTTTTCTAAATAATTTCTTTCTATGTATATTCAACGTCCAAGTTGTCGTCCTGTACTTATAATTCACGTAATTGTATTTATTCTAAAATTGATGAAATACGCTTTTGTTAAATAACAAGACTTTGTATGAATCGCCTTATAAATATAAAAAACAACAGGTCGGGTTTTGAACTGGAAATTTCGACAGCAAATTGTCAGTCAAAATAACACATGCCGCAAAGCGGACAAAATGAACAATGAGCTGATAGTTAAAGAGTAATGCTTAAAAAAGAAAGGTAAATGCCAAAAGGAGGGCAAACAAGCAAGTAATGTGTTACAAATTGATAGAAATAAGTGAAAATGAAAGAAATAAACAAAATTAAAAGAAAAAAGAAAAGGAATAATTTTTTTTTATTATTATGTGTAACACATGTATTTTTGCAATTTTCACTTTATATATATTTCACTTTATTAAAATGAAAAAAATATTGTCTCTTTTCACTTTAATAAAGAGTAAAGAGACAAGAGAAGAAGAAAATAATTCTAAAATTAATTTCCATTCTTAAGAGAAAAACTGAGATGATGAGAGATCATTTATATGTTTATCGGAATTTTAAATATAAAATAAGCTTATTTTCCAGATCAGTAAGAGAGACTGGAGATTAAATAATTCTTGCAATGGAGGAACTAAAACAGAGACGGCAAAACCAACAGTGAGATATTTCGAACATCTAGCTGTTTCTTTATTTGAAACGTACCTCTCAAGCTCGCTTACAGTCCTGTACAGAATATGGAATTTAAATATATATATATATATATATATCTGCATATTCGTCTACTTTTGTTAGTTTTAACATGATTTTACTAAATGTACGACATTTCTCTGTGTATGTAGTTGATGACGATGATTTGCCGGAATATCAGTGCATTGTAGTCCGCAGCACACTTCTTACTAAATACAATACCTAAGGAAATATTTCGGTTTCATGAACGGATTTTTTTTTTCGTAGGTATGGTCCAATTTTAAATTTAGATACTAAATTTAGACACCATCATTTTATAAAATATTTCTTTGGCTAGTTTAATACAGATAAAGTAAAGAAGAAAAAAGTAGATAATTTGTACCAAAATACAAGACACAATACAAACGCTGAAAGAAATTCCTCCTTCGGTAACCGCCATGTTTTTTTTTCAGCATTCGCACCTAATATTCAGGGGTCGGTATACTGCGAAATACACTGCACTCGTATTCAGCCAAATTATTCTCATACAATACATAAACGTAAAAATGTTATTCAGTTATAAAAGTTAGCTTTAATAGAATAAAATAATCTTAATTTGGTAAAATTTCTATATTTTTTAACTGTAAATGGAACTTTAAAGCTCTGATAGGTTGACCGATAGAACTTAAATTTCAAGGACAAAGAATAGAATAAACGCCACGCCAACGCCAAAAAAAAAACCTCAAAGATTTTTTTTAATTCTAAAAGAAAAAATTAAAATCTTAAGCCGATATGTTTTAGCTCCCATTTCAAATGTGTTATGTGTGTATAACGTTTGTCTTTTCAAGTTGAACCATTCACAAAAATTAATGAATAAAATGATAAAGTCATTCCTGTACCGCCCTTAAAAGAAAATATTTGTTTACGGCATATTTTTTCAGAAAAACACGGCAATTAAGCATACACCCAAAGAGTAATTATTTACACTATATATGTTTTCTGTTTTTTATAAAGTAGGTGCTCAAAACAAATATTTGCGAAGAAAAATTTACAATGCTACTCTATTTTTATTGGTAAAAAAAAAGAATATACCTAAGTGTACAGTTCACAACGTCTTATATTTTTACATACAGGGTAACACATAAATACTGTGACACAATTAAAAAATCATAAATCTTAACTGAAAGAACAAAACTAGTCGATTTATTATCTGTTCGATGGAGAAGAAAATTCTGTACAAAAAACAATCAAGATCATCCGTTGTGTTTTTTTTTTTCAGCGCTGATGCAGGGGTCTAGGAGCTACTGGAAATTCTTCAAAATGGCCGCTAGATATAATTTTGTGGTGTAATTTCGGTGCAGGCTTTTCCCAGAACGCATTTCAGGAAATCCAGGAACTTATTGCACTGGCTTTTCGCTCCATGATTCCTTAAAGAGCGAAGTTTGTTTGAGGGGAAGAAGTAGTTATAGGATTGCTAGCACCACCTTTTCCTGGAACAGTGAATTAATATCAGCGTAAATAGGAATTAGAAAAAAAAATAGGCAGAACATGAATAAAACAATAGTATAACTCGAAACTGGAAAGAAAACATTAAACAAAATAGATATTTTTTTCACGTCACAGTATTTATATATGACTTAGTATATGTTGCCACAGTTTTAAAAATAAAATCTTCATAATAGATTTCATTATACATGTTAAAGTTCGTATGTTGAATGATTATGTTGAGTAAGAATATGAATGAATGTGTGCTGGTTATCAATATGTTAAAGTACCAATATTATAATTTAAATGCTGTAGTATCCAAGTAACATTCAGGGGGTTTCGAGTAATAGGCCAAAGAGTTTGAGGCCAGTTTAATGCCAATGAGTAATAGACCTAGATCTTAAATTTTCATTTTCTGATTATAAGGTTGATTCAAGCGTCTTCTTTTTTAAAATTTCCTTTTTTTTCTCTCTTTTTCCCCATTTTCATTTTGCTAATTCTGTTGAGGTTGTTGGTTTGTTTAGAATATTAATTTGTGATTGAAATCACTAAAGTATATAATCATTTGCGACTAGAACCTCAATGTTTTCTTTCTCAAAGCATCTTCTATTATACAATCTACTATGCAAAGAGCATCTAATATACGCAGTGAATTTAGATATTTTTTGAATTAAGTCATTTATGAAGAAAATTTCTACATTTTTCAATAACTACCTTTTTCATAAAATATTAGAAAATTAAATAAATATTTGCAATACAATCTTAAAAAATTATTTTTGTAAACTCATAAATAATAGATACTTAAATTCCATATTTTACAGTAAAATAAGAGTTCAAATTAAATATTTAGGATAAAAAGATGAATATTTACAATGCAAAGAAAAATGTTAATACAAGTTGTTGTTGTTTTTTAGCTCAAGAAAAAAAATTAAAAATATTAAGCCGATATATTTTAGCTTCCAATTCAAACATGTTATGTGCGTGTAACATTAGTTTTTTCAAGTTGAACTATTCACCAAAATTAGTTAGTCAAATGATTAAAACACCTTCCCATACTGCCTTTAAAAGAAGATATTTGCTTACGACATAATTTTTCAGAAAATCTCATGTGTTAAATATACTTGCAAAGAATAACTATTTAAACTATATATTTTCTCTTTTTTTGTTGGTACTTAAAACAAATATTTGCGATAAGAAAGAAGAAAACTTGCAATGCTACTGTATTTTTTTTTTTTTTTTTTTTTTTTGTAAAATAAAAATGCTTAAGCATACTTTTCACAACATCTTATACATTTTATATAGAATGTGACACCGAAATGCTGTGACACAGAACTTTTAGCTTCAGGAACAGAAAACCCAATTTATTTACTATTCGATAAAGAAAAAAAATTCTTTACAAAAAAAAAAAAATAAAATAAAATAAACCAAGATTATCCGTTGTTCCTTCCACCAGCGGCAAAGCATGGAGCTACTAAAATTCTTCAAAATGACCGCTACAGATTAATTACGGTTCGATTTTATTTCAGGCTTTTTTCAGAGCACGTTTCAGGAAATCCAGAAACTTGTGCTTAATTGTAGAGGCATTTTGCTCCAGAATCTGTTAAACAGCGACGTTTGTTTGAGAGGAAGGTGCTGTTGAAAGAATGCTAGATCAGCATTAGCACAACATGTTTTCCTGGAACAGTGACTTAATATCATCTGAAATAGGCATTAAACAACAAATAAGCACTTGTAACATGAAAAAATAACAATAATATAACTCAAAAATGCAAAAAAAAAAAAAAAAAAAAAAAAAAAAAAAAACCATCTAAATAGATATTTTTATCACGTCACAGTGTTTATTTATCACTCGTCATTTGCTGCCGCGATTTAAAAAACTAGTCGTTGGGGGCCACCGTAATACTTACCCATCTTGGATATGTATATGAAAATAAAACATGTGAAAACTATTTATACAATGCATTGCAATTCATAAACAAAATTTAAATATTGTTAATATACATAGTAATGCTCTATTAAAGAACTGCTGGTGTACCAATTTCGACAAATTATATAAAACGCCAATCTACTCAAGTAGTACCGAACTGCGTAAAAGAAACATCCTTATAACTACAAAAATAATAACCGTATTAACTAACAATTAACTGTGACGGATTGAGCGTCTCATTTCCAATTAAAATATACCTCTGAATTGAAATTTGAATGAAATACAGGGTTATGAAAAATCGAAGAATGTGGAAAACAGGATCACAAATATCTCGGCAACTAATAATCCGATTGACTTTGTTCTGTATGCAAAATGTGTGATATTTTATTGTCTTTTATGTCCATTTCTTAAAACAAAAAAATTCGAAAATTTTTATGTACCTTTCATCAGAACGAATTTTTCGAGGGTCCGAAAAAAATAGTTCCGGATAATCGAGGTTGCTGATATTAAATAGGCTTCGTCCCATTCTTACATACTAACTACATACAAAATGTCAAGTCTCTATCTCAATTTGTGCGGGAGATAGAGCGCTTATAGACAGACAGACAGACAGACAGACAGACGGACGGCAATTTTTTTTTCCTAAAAATATGTTTTTCGGAATCTTCACTATCTAAAACGTGTAAATCCGTCAAAAAAAATTTCGATTTTCAAAACGATTGCAAGACTTACCCTATACTACGTATGATGGGTAAGTAATAATATATTCATGGTAGATTTGCATTGTATATGTTAAAGTATATAAGTTGATTAAATATATTAAGTATGAAAATGAATGAATATGTGTTTTTCTGAATATGCTGAAGTGTGAATATTGTAATTTAAAAATTGTAGTATCGAAGTAACTATTAAGAAGTTTTGAAAAGTAAAAATGCATTTTGCATATTCTTCCAAAACTCTTTTAATTAAAAACAAAAATTATTTAATTAAATTTTTTATTTAATTAAAAACAAACATTATAAATTACTTTATGGTATATACTTTTTTTGATATAGTTGCCCAAACATTTGTTAAATCAGGATAAAAAATTTTGTACCCCTCAATCATAGAAGTTTGCCGTCTGTTGCGAAACCACATTTGAATTTCAATTTTGAAATGTTATGCTGCTGCAAAAAAAAAAAAAAAAAAAAAAAAAAAAAGAATTATATATAATAAAAATCGATTATCAAATCTCCTAATATAGAGATTTAGAATACATCAAGTCTCAAATCTAGTTGCGAACAACAGAACAGTTGTTTCCCTTTTAGACTTTTGGGTGATTCTGAATGGACGCAGCTTTTATAAACACATGATGCGTGAAATGGACTTACTGTTGATTTAGATTGATTTAGAAAACTGTTGTTTTAGGACTTACTGTTGATTTAGAAAAACAGTTGAATTAGATTTATATTTATACCAATATTTGCAGAGTAGTTGAGGATATGCACACAAATAATTTCTAGTGCAGTTATATTTTATTTTATAGCAGTGTACAATCAAACGGATATGTATTTTCAAATATATATTTTTACATTTGTAGTAACAGGGATGCATGGAATAGACTGTTAAAAATGTTTCTCTACATTTAACCAAATTTTGGTGCTCAGTAGCTGCCACCTTAAGAGGGGAAATCTACTACCAAAATTTTGGGGCTCCGTATTTCCAACTATTGGAACTATACTTCAACAGGAGCTCAAAATATTAGTTCAAGATTTCATCATCCTATATTGGCAGCTATTGAGCACCAAAATTTGGTTCAAACTAGGACAAGATTTTTAACAGTGTATCAGTATCATGGGGAATTTGTATTCTAAGCTTATTCAATTTAATTGAAGTGAAAAAACTTCTTAAAACACCATAAAATGAGTTAACTGCGCAAGGCCTTTCGAAAGAACTTAGTCTTTATTCGTCAGGCGCAAAAAAGACGTGCGTCTACTATGAATGTAACGGCACGACTGAAGGGGAATGCAGGAGGGAGAGGGAGTAAGCAGAAGGAACAGCCAATAGGAAAGAAGAAGGCGACAGCCAATCACGGAAGAGCATAAACAAAACTAGATAAACAATGAAGTAGAGGAAAGGAAGAAGGGAGGAAGGGAAATGGGAAAAAAGCGGGGTAAATTAAAAAAATTAACTAAAAGGAGAGATTAAAATGAAATAAAATGTACGCAAAAATTATATAAATTAGTAATAATAATAAATAAGGAAAAAAATTAAAAATAAAAATACATAAAGATAAAAAAATAAAAAATTGTTTACAATTGTAAACAAACATATATAAACCTGAAAATTGTATACATAATATATATATAAAAAAATAATAATAATAATAAATATATAAATATGTCTTTTTAATAATATGTCTTTTTTGTGCCTGACGAAGAAAGACTAAGTTCTTTCGAAAGGCCTTGCGCAGTTAACTTATTTTATGGTTATGGTGGCGATGTTTGAAAATAAAGTGCTGCATTTTATGTGCTATAGTTCTATGGTAGCGAAATATGAAAAATAGGACACATTTCATACGTGTGGCCGAGATCGATGCAAAGGATGAAATAAAAGGCACGTTTTTTTTGCCAGGGCGAGATCGTAGTACAAATGTTGTGATGAACCCCAGGTCCTGATTTTACATTTGTTTCTGAAGTTAAAAAAATGAAGACATTTTCACTAATGAAAATCACTTCACAGAGAATCATCTTGACTACTATTTTTATTTCTCAAAGCACAAGAAATTGAATATCCATAAACGTTAAGTATGCAGCACGGTATATAAAATGCTATTGAACATTATACAGAAAACCTTAGTCAGTAAACAGCACAATAATATGAAATGTCTTCGAACATAATATAGAAAACATTAGTCATCACTGACGACAGAGATCGTGCATCTTTACTTAGCAGTGACGAGCGTAAAACTGACAAAAATTTCAGATTTCACAAACGCCAAAAAAAGTCTTTTGGCATAGAATAGATTCCCAATCTGAGCAAAACAATGTACAGGTAAAAGGACCGTTACATGATAAACAAAGGGGAAAATTTAAAAATGAGTGTTGTCAAGAATATAGTCTTTATCGCTCATGGCGAGAACGTGCAGCAGCCGGCAACCCTAAACAGAATTACACAACAGGTAACAAATTAAGTTCTTTATACAAGACAAAATGAAATGATTGGGAAATAAAAAAATAGCAGTTACATAAAACAGTCGTTTGATATTTAATCAACTGAAGAACAAGAAAGAAAAATCTAGAAATGGAATGATATTTTAAAACTAATTTGTTACTTGTTCTTTTTATTTATTATTATTATTTTATATGCACTTGGAGGCGAACACACAATAAAAATACGTATTAAAAATGCCTTTTCTTTTAAAATTAAATTTTAAAAGAGGGGGGGGGACTCACAATTGAAAAAAATAATAGAAATATATGTAATAGAATATGTGTTACATCACATATTATCACTCAAAGGACCACCAAAAAATATTTTTTTTGGCGAAGGAAAAAAAAATATTTTTTCTTATAAAAAAAAATGCAAAGTGTTGGGAATCTATGTACAAAGCACAAGCAAAATATACACTTATAAAATAAGAATAATTACATGTTTATAAAAATTATAAGTTATATATGATATATATAAAACACAATACAATATACAAAATGTTACCAAAAAATTAATAAACTTCAACTTATGCCTAGGCCTTTATATACATGCATATATGCTAGTCATTGCTTTTAATATCCAGCAATTTGATGTGTATACACAACCTTTTTTTATATTCTTCGTTTCATTATTCAAGTGTAAGCGTGTCTTCGTCATCATTCAAGTGTAAGCGTGTCTTCGTCATCATTCAAGTGTAAGCGCTTACAAAAAGACAGTTCGGCTGTAAAAGCAAACCTTTAGATGACATTTTTTTATTTATAGAAATTGTCTTTTATGTTGCTGTTGCTTGAAAATACTTGCAACTTGTTAAATCAAATTATCATAACAGTTTACATACACTGTTTAAACACACATTTAAATAAATGCTGAAAAGAATTTTTTTTTTTTATACATAAAAAATTCTAAATACTGACTTAATACAATGTTTATAGTTGAATTAAATTTACACAAATATAATACCTTTATTAAAATGTAAGGATCAAAATATGCATAATATGTAAATAAAAAAAAATCAACACTGATCAGTATTAAAAAAAATTTTGGAAATGTAAAAATGCCATTCCAATAGAGTGTAGAGTAATTTTACTTAAGTACCTTATGAAATAAACTTGTCAAAATATTAAAGTACACAATTATCAAAATAGTAGTATGAAAATAAAATATAAAACCAAATTGTACACTGCATAGAGAATCTTATACACAATGAACTGAACCAGCAGTAGACCAGTAAAAGATCCAATACATAGTACACAACCAAACATAGTTCTGTGTCCTGGCCAGTTAACACAAAACATGTGGCATTACATTTATTTTCTTGGTCTAAGATTATATCCTGAAATAACGTTTTGAGGAGAGCTATTGCTATTGTACTGCTGATAATTATTATTGTTGTCATTAATATTAGAGCTTACATTTTTATTAAAGTTGGAATTAAGGTATGCATTTCTAGGAGGAGCAAGTAAAAGTCTATCTATATGCACTCTAAAAGAAGGAGCATGTGAATACTGATATTTCCTTATAGTAAATGAAACAGGTGAATGTTTCATAATAATTTCATAAGGACCAGTATATTTTGGTTTATATTTATCTCGAGATTTTAGATAAACAATATCATGGACAGTTAATGGACGTAGTTTTGCAAATTGTGAAAATTTTAAGTTTCTTTGATGTTGAGCAGACACAATGTTTTCATAAGCTTTTTGGTACATTGCATCCAGTTCTTTTAATAATTTAAAAGTGTCAACATTATCAAGAAATGGTTGATTTGCATGAGTGTCATATGTATCAAATATTAATGATAACTCACGCCCAAAATGTAAAAGATTTGGTGAGAATTTTGTAGATGAGTGTGTGGAGCCATTGTATAAGCATTTGTGAATCAACAATGCATGTTCAAAAGAGTGTCCTTCAAGTAATAAAGTATTAACTGAGGTTTTAATTGAAGAATTGATTCTTTCAGCAATCGAGTTCGATTGGGGGTGTGAGACTGAAGAATGAGATATTTTTATACCTAACGTTTCATTAAAAATGTTGTAAACACTGGAAATAAATTGGGAACCTAGATCAGACAAAATTACGCAAGGTCTCCCAAAGCATGTGAAATATTTAAACAGGGATTCAACAACTTTATTAGCAGAAGTCTCCTTTAAAGGAAACAATTCCATGTGTCTAGAAAAGTGATCTGTTGCTGTTAATACTGAATAACCATTACTAAAAGGACCTACAATGTCAATTGCTACAGTATGACCAGCTTGTTTTGGAGTGTACGTTGCTTGCAAAGGTGCAGGCTGTGTTTTGTGATGTTTATGTTGCAAACATTTAATACATGACGCAACATAATTTAATGTGTCTGTGTAAATACCTTTCCAAAAATATCTTTTACTTACAAATTCATAGGTTTTCTTTAGACCGAAATGTGAAAGATGTGAAATTGCTAAAACCTTAGCTTTTAATGAGTGTGGTACCACAATATGATAAGAAAATGTTGAGTCATGTGGCATGTTTTTTTTAAACATCAACACTTTAGTATCAGGATGAATAAAGTACGTGTCATATTTATCTGATCTACCATTGTTTAATATTTCATTATATATAACAGATAATTCTGTATCTTTTAACTGTTCATTAACAAATGTTTGGTTTGATATTTCAAGCAAAGGATCTTTATGATTTTCTGAATTACCAACAGTCAAATAATTAATTGAATGTGACTCAGTGATAGTATTTTCATGCTCATCATTCTCAATGATAGGAAGAATATGAGTGGTATCATATACTAATTCAGGATTTGTGTCTAATGTTTCTTGATTATTTTTGAAATTATTTCTAGAAAGATAGTCAGCAAGTACGTTTGACGAACCTGGAATGTGTTGAAAGTTGAATGAATATTCAGATAACTCAGTGAGCCATCTAGTTATGATATCCGCAGGGTTACTAACTTTCTTATAGTGTTTTAATGGAGCACTGTCAGACAAAATAGTAAAATTTCTGTTATAAAGATAATATTTAAAAGCAACAACTGCTTTGTAAATAGCCATTAATTCTAGCTTAATCGCAGGGTATTTTTTTTCAGAAGGGGATAATGCTTTAGAAAAATATGCAACTGGTAGTAAGTTATTATCAAATTCTTGAAGTAAGACAGCTGAGATAGCAATTTTTGACGCATCTGTATTTAAGAAAAATGGTTTGTCCCAATCTGGTAAATGAACAATTGGTTCAGAAAAAAACATTTTTTGAATTTTATTAAAAATTTTGTCATGTTCAGAAGTCCAGCGAAATTTTTCTTTAGGCCTGGTAAGCTGAATTAATGGATGTATGATTTCAGAAAATTTGGGTATTAAACTTCTATAAAAGGTCGCTAAACCAATAAAACCTTTTAGTTGGCGTTTAGTTGTTGGTACCGGAAAAGATGTTATTCGCAAAATATTACTTTGAATGGGACTTATTGCATGATTTTCAATGTGAAAACCTAGATAGTTTGTGGAAGTCTGATGAAACGTACATTTGTTGGGGGCAAGAGTCAAATTATACTTTGATAAAACCTGTAAAATTTTCTCAAGTTTTTGTAATGTCTCTTGAAATGTGTTTGAACCAAATATAAAATCATCTTGATATGTAAATATACCTTCCAAATTTATTTCATCTAAAATCATGTCCATTAGTGCTTGAAACACTGAGGCAGAATTTTTTAAGCCAAAAACTAAACGTTTATACTTATAAGAGCCATACTCAGATGTAAATGTCAATTTATCTTGCAATTCTGGTGGTAAGTCAATTTGATGGTAAGCTTGTTTTAAATCTAAGCTAGTGAAATATTTATAAGAGGATAAATTAGCAATAATATTTTGAATTTTGGGAAGAGGATAAGAAGATCCCTGAATAACTGAATTCAGCATTCTCAAATCTAACGCTAAACGATATTTCTGTTTACCTGAACCGTCAGACTTTTTCTTGACAATTAAGATAGGGCAAGACCATTCCGAGCAATGCCTTTCTATTATTCCTGCTTCAACAAGATTATCTATTTGCTCTTTAGCATCTGCCTGAAGTGCTTGGGGAATGCTAAATGGTAAAGTTTTTATTGGGAAGTCATTAATAAATTTGATATTAGGTACAATGCGATCAGTATGACCAAGTGTCTTAAGAGATTTTGAAAAAGCAGAAAAATATTTTAAGAGAAGATCAGAGATTTCTTTCTTTTCATTTGCTTCTAAATGATCCAATTTAAAATCATTTATAGAAAGATCTTTTTTTCTTTGAGCAAGTACCTGATCAGATGCAGTAATAAAATTACAATAATTTTCATTTATTGCAGGATTTAAATTACTTTCCAGTTCATTTTGATCAACAATTTCATCTGGTATACACAGATAACCTACTTCCATATTTTTATTTAAATGAACAACATGATCAGATAAATTTTCAATGTAAACATGCATGATTTTAGGATATGAGATATTTTGAACTTTAGAATCTAATTTTATAAGTGCATCATGACATAACACATTATTAGAGGAAATATTACTACAAAATAGCATCTCATCTTGATCTGGTGAGATGTCAGTTTTAATTTTTACAAATTTGTGTTCATATGGGTTTAAGTTAACTTTGTGTGCAAGATATGCACAGATCTGATCATGCGATTCATTACTGTTAACATTATGCACAACATCACTTGAACTACTGTCATTATTATTTACCTCACTTTCCGAACTTTCATCAATACACATTGCATTTATTTGACTTTTTTTACATTTATTTTTTAATGGTACTTCAACACCATTTATTGAGGCAGTATTATCACTGGGATTAATAACAATATTATTTTTCACAATAAAATCATAACCTAAAATTCCAACAAATTCTGAAGAATTTGCAATTTCAATAATATAAAAGGTATGCCGAAAGAATATTTTACCAATTTTGATAGATACAGAAATGCAAGAAGAGAATTTAACAGCAGAATTAACAGTTGAAATAGTTACTGAAGAAGCTAAATGTTTGTAACAAACATCCTTTTTTATTTCATTAAAGAAATTAAGTGATAAAATTGAAATTGAACTTCCTGTATCCAGTAATAAAAATGCCTCAAATTTGCCAAACTTACTGGAAATAATAGGTAAAAACGAACACTTATCATATACATTATAAATAACTACTTTTTCATCAGTCTGTGTTGACTGATTGTTGCAAATCTGAATTTCCTTAGATGTCTGTGAATAAGTGGATTTAACTTGTCCTTCATCAGACAGTTTAAATTTATTTGCTGATGACCCAAGACAGTTTTGAGACAACAGCTCATCAGCTGTACTGCGTCTCACTGGTCGTTTAAAGGCTGAAATTGGTTATAACCAGAATTATCAAAATTAGTATTTCTGTATTGTCCATAATAATTCTGATCATAAGATTCCCTTCTCTTACACAAATTCTTATACTTAAAACATTGGAGGGCCAAATGACCTCGCTTGGAACAAATTTGACAAATATTTACCTTCCTGTTATTTTTATTTTGAAACTTAAAATCAAAATTTCTAGAGTTTTTTGATTTGTACAACTCACGAGTGTCCTTCTTAAAATTAGGACGTGTTTGGGTTTCTTTAGTGTCATCTTTCTGTGTATTGTTTACAAATGACAAAGCATTTATTTTCTCTGATAATTCAGATATCTGTTTAGAAAAATCAATATGATTAGAATATTCATTATGAATATTAATTAATTTTTCATTTGACAAAATATTTTGCAAAAAACTCTGCTCTTTCTACAGCTTTGTCATAGTCATCAATTTTTTCCTCCTTAATTTTGATTCGAATATCAGTTGATAAACACTGCAAAAGTTTCTTATATTTTATTTCGTTAAGAAATTCAGGATCTTTCGTTTTAAAAGCCTTATTGGCCAAAGTATTCAATCTATGGGAAAAATTACTGATACTTTCATTAGGTAAGAGTTTCATGTTATCAAATTCGATATCTATAACTGTTTGAGATTCTTTAGAGAAAAATCGTGAAAGTTCCTGTTTAATTAGTTTTACACTATTTGAATTTCTAATTTTGTCATTTTCAAGAAAAAATTTTAGGGCAGGTCCTGCTAATTTTGTTTTGAGAAACAAGACCTCTTGATCATCTGTCCATTTTTGTATTTTTGCATAATTACTAACTACATCAAAGAAAAAATCCAAAGTGGTTGGATCACCTTCATAGCAAGGTACAGAAATATTAAAGTTATTTTTCGATGAAGTCATTTTCAAAAAATATATATATACTTATAAATACTTAAGCTTGTTCAAATATATCATAATCAATTACAAATAATAATAACATAAAAGCAAATATATAATATGAAACACAAAAAGAAAATAAAGAAAAAGAATCTGTACATTACCTTTCTTCTAAGCTGAAAATAACATCATAAGAAAAAAATAAATACATTTCCTTTTTTTTTTGGGGGGGGGGGGGGGGGGAATAACGAGAAACAAAAAATGTTCTTTCTGAGACTATAACTTAAATGATAAGTTGCAGCAGAGTTCCTTTTTTGTCCAGCGTTCCAAAATTTGTTCTGAGAGGGGGGGGGGGGTCAACATTAAGGAGAGTTAAATTAGATGCTCCCACACAGAAAATGAAGACGGCTTAATTATTTTTTTTTATTCGCAGAACACACCAACACATCATTGTAGAACCACTTTGTAGGATAACAACTTTGCAGAATTGAAACACCACTAAAACACAAGATCCCACGCATTATCCTCGCCATCGTCGAACATTCTGCACTGCACCATCCGGAACCGAAACACGGTCCACGCACAAATCACATTTTCGTCTCATCGCATTGTTTACACTTGGACAACTTCTCCAGAAACAAAAAACCCTTTTTCACGCGGCACCATAGTTTTATGGTGGCGATGTTTGAAAATAAAGTGCTGCATTTTATGTGCTATAGTTCTATGGTAGCGAAATATGAAAAATAGGACACATTTCATACGTGTGGCCGAGATCGATGCAAAGGATGAAATAAAAGGCACGTTTTTTTTGCCAGGGCGAGATCGTAGTACAAATGTTGTGATGAACCCCAGGTCCTGATTTTACATTTGTTTCTGAAGTTAAAAAAATGAAGACATTTTCACTAATGAAAATCACTTCACAGAGAATCATCTTGACTACTATTTTTATTTCTCAAAGCACAAGAAATTGAATATCCATAAACGTTAAGTATGCAGCACGGTATATAAAATGCTATTGAACATTATACAGAAAACCTTAGTCAGTAAACAGCACAATAATATGAAATGTCTTCGAACATAATATAGAAAACATTAGTCATCACTGACGACAGAGATCGTGCATCTTTACTTAGCAGTGACGAGCGTAAAACTGACAAAAATTTCAGATTTCACAAACGCCAAAAAAAGTCTTTTGGCATAGAATAGATTCCCAATCTGAGCAAAACAATGTACAGGTAAAAGGACCGTTACATGATAAACAAAGGGGAAAATTTAAAAATGAGTGTTGTCAAGAATATACTCTTTATCGCTCATGGCGAGAACGTGCAGCAGCCGGCAACCCTAAACAGAATTACACAACAGGTAACAAATTAAGTTCTTTATACAAGACAAAATGAAATGATTGGGAAATAAAAAAATAGCAGTTACATAAAACAGTCGTTTGATATTTAATCAACTGAAGAACAAGAAAGAAAAATCTAGAAATGGAATGATATTTTAAAACTAATTTGTTACTTGTTCTTTTTATTTATTATTATTATTTTATATGCACTTGGAGGCGAACACACAATAAAAATACGTATTAAAAATGCCTTTTCTTTTAAAATTAAATTTTAAAAGAGGGGGGGGGGGACTCACAATTGAAAAAAATAATAGAAATATATGTAATAGAATATGTGTTACATCACAATGGTGTTTTAAGAAGTTTTTTCACTTCAATTGTGTATAACACCAGCTTCAATTTTATACATTTATTCAATTTAAGATCTATGTATATAAAAAACAATAAAATCAATAAATTTAATAAACAAAAATACAAATAGCATGCAATTTTAAACAATGCAAATATATTTTTCTCACATCACCATGCTGCAAAATAATAATTTATTTTAATAAATGCGTACCATTTTTTTACTTAAAACAAAAGTTTCATTAAACCACACTCATTTTCTATTCATTGTCTTAACTCCATTGTATTTAAAAATAATTATTTATAAAGCTTTCACAAAATTTATGGCAATGACGTTCCATTTCGTTGACAAGTGCCTCTCTTATCTCTTTGGTGCATACTTTTAATTTGCGGTTATTGAGAGCAGCTAGTTCACACTTAAACAACCAATCTTATTATTAAACAATCTTGTTACGGGGATATGCATTAAGTATTTGCAGATAAGTTAAATAAGCATGTAGCGCATTAATGAATGTAATTGCTTCAGAACTCCTTTAATTAAAATTTCCAATATTTATGTTATATGTGTGCTTAAATTCAATGCAAATACAAACACACACACACATATACAGTGTGGTCATAAAAAATTTGCCGATATATGGAGCTCTAGCGGCCAGTCCCTCAACTGATCGAGGTAAAATTTCAGATATAGCTATTCAGAGATATGAGCTCTAGATTCTGTGAACTACAACAAAATGGCGCTCACGGTTACAGTTATAGTTACAGAAACTCAAAAATTTCCAATAGCAACACCCACTTTTTTACATCACAAAATGCTCAGCGCATGCGAAAACCCTAAAGAGCGTTGGAACAGTGCGTGTATTGCAAGAAACGGACATATTATGCACGCACAAAAAAAAACGTTCTGGGAATCCTCCCCCCCCCCTCCCTTAGAAAAAACTCGATTTGGGCGCAAGGAGGAAATTTGCATATGACGCAGAGTCAGTACACTATTCTCTGATTACAATACAAACCGGAGAAACTAAAACTTTTATTTTGATTAAACATTTTCCACATGGGTGCCATCACATGCATGGCATTTTGCTGTCGTTCACAGAATCTCGAGCTCATACCTCTGAATAGCTATAGCTGAAATTTCATTTCGATCGGTTGAACGGACTGGCCGCTAGAGCTCCGTATATCGGCAAAGTTTTTTTTGTGACCACACTGTACATATATATATATCTTTAAAAATGTTCTAATATGTTCTTTTATATGTGGCCCGCGGTCTTTATATACATGTGTATATTATTGCCACCTGTGTCATATAGAATAATAATAAGAAAAATATATATGTGTTTCCCGAGGCATCAAATAATAATTTCTAATTGTCCTATAAGAACAAATCCGATTTTCACATCAGAATTGTCAGCTTGGCCTCCAATTTTCATTAGAAATTTCGAATTCGTACTGGAAATTTCAAAACAAGAATTTTACTTTTCATGATCGCAAAATATCGCAGATTAAATAAAGAATAAATAATGACTAAAACAACACCATAGAATTTCTGGTGATAAAATAAATTATTATAGATAAATTTAAAACAAATATACAGTATAAATACAATATATGTGAATAATCAAAAATCTTTAACTTCAACAAATGTTTTCCATTATGCTTTAACACTTATCCTTTCGCCGGTTTGGGAGGCGAAGGAGTGTAGACCTTAATTTGCATTTCATAAGATTAGTAAATTGTGTTTTTTATATTCCCTTTAAATATCCGTGATCATAACAAAAATATTAAAAATAAAAAAATCTTGTTTAAAAAAAAGGTCTTGATGAAACATTTCTCTTGTACAAGACAATTGCTTTTGAATACTTCATTATATTTCTTATCGAACTGTAAAATAGTATGGTAACACATAAAAGAAGCTTTTCTTTAGAAAATTTCCTCCATTAAGAATACAGGAAAATAACTGTTAAAAATCTAATTACCTATAGAAAAAAAATAAAGAATATTGAGAAAATGTCGTAATGTTATTAAGCATTAAATAAGTTAATTTTCCAACTAAAGAAAATTCAATTTAATTTCCAAATCGGAAATTAATTTAGGATTCATTTCATAGACTTAATTACTTTTATTAATTAGAAGAAAAATCAGATATAATACGATTCTCCTTAACACTCGATATTTTAATAAATGAAATTCTTCGAAATTTAAGTATATAGATTGAAAGATTGTGATCTATATTTTTCATAACATATTATTTGAATTCATATATAAGTGATTTCAACAAGTTTGATAGTTTTGGTATTTCGGAATTTGAAATGAACTTTAGCGTGTTTTTATGTAGGTTCTAATAATTCTCCAGATCAATCAGATGAATAATAATAAAAATAAATGAAAGAAAAATATCTTTCCGTCGTCACTTAAGAAACGATATTTATTAAGCTTCAATTCACGAAAATTTATGTTTAATACGGATTTGAAATCTGTACAAAAGTATTTTTTATCAAGATTAAGTCATCCTTATTCATTACATTAAATGTTACTAACCTGGAAAGAAATTAAATCAAAAGCAATAGATTCTATTTAAAGTTTAATCCGTTTTTCGTGTATATCTTTCTGTACAATGTAAAAAATAAATCTGCAATTCTACAGATGTAAAATTAAAGAAACATGTGTGCTTACTAAAACTGCATCTAAATATTGTACAAAAAAAAAAAAAAAAAAAAACGATTTTTACAAAACTAGTTTTTTTGTAAAATTACAAAAAAATACAAAAGAACCTAATAAAATTACTTTCTAAATTATTTACATATAACTCGGGTTGAAGTTGCATAAAAAGTTCTAGGCATCCTAATTTGCTCCAAAAAATGTCAGTAGGTGACAGATTTTTAGCTCACAGGCTATCATAGCCTGAGAGCTTATGTGCCCGCCCGTCCTGTATGTATGTACGTTCATTCGTACGTAACGCGATAACTCATGATAAAAATATCCCATCCACTTGAAATTTTGTATATAGGTATATCCTAATACGGCGCTTCCCTGATTAGTTTTTGGAGTTCATTCGATATGAATAAGAGGGGGAATGGGGGGCTCATTCTCCTCCCCTTAATTAATATGAATTTGTTTTTCATGCAGAAATATTAGTTTTTGTTCAAAATTTACACATAGGTTCATTCTGATGAAGCGCTTTCGTGATTGGTATTAGGTTTTTATTGGATAAATATAAACAGGGGAAATGGGGGTTCTAATGCCCCTGCCCTTAATTTATATAAATGGGTTTTTCAGGCAGACTTGTCAGATTTCGTTCAAATCTCTGAATAGTTTTGGAAGTTTAATGGTTAAATATATAAAAGAGAAGAATAACTCTTTTTAAATTATATAAATGGGTTTTTATTAAGAATTTTCCGATTTGCTCAAAATTTTTGATATGGATTTTTTATATTATAAAGCATGTCCCTGATCAGTTTAGAGGGTTCAAAGATTAAATATAAAAAGGGGAAAGGGGGGAGCTGATCCCCCTTCCTTAATATTTTTTTTCGAACGGAATTAACCCTTGAAAATATAAGGTTGTAATGTAGAATTAGTATGCTTAGACTGTGAGCTCAGTGCCATCAGTTTAACTGGGCAATATTTTTTTTAAAATTTCATTTACAGTACAAGCGAGTATTTGTTACAGGAAGTTTCCCTGTTGTCGTTACATAAATTGCTCTAGGAATCCCAACCCCCCCCCCCCTCAAAAAAAAGTCTTTACAGATTCATATATGTACATATATACATTACAGTATGTATTTCATAAACTAAATGGGCTACATTAATTTATTTTACTAAATTGCTTCGAAATATTAAAGACGCTATATGGTGGCTGTCGTTTTATTAGTGTATTCAGCGGCACGTATAGCGTAAAACAAAAACAAAATAAAGATCATAAAATTAAAACCGTTATGATTTTTTTTGTACAAGATTTTGGGAATTGTTTTAAATGTAGAGCATTAGGAAACATCAGTTAAATTATGCTTTGATGTTTTAATTGTGGAGCATTTATGGCAATGTGAGATAAATTGTGAATTGGTATTTTAACTTCCAAGCATTCGGAAATATGAGATAAATTATGCATTGGCCTAATACGAAAAAAATTATACATAGATTCATACTTTTTAAAAATACAAATTGTTTTTCGAAATTAATTACAGCACATTCAGCATTAGAAAATCAGATTAAAATTGCACAAATATTCTTGCAACGATCCAACGTACTTGATGTCTTAAATAATTCATTACTGCACGTTTTGGCTTTAAAATGTAATAATTCGTTGACTAAATTAGTTAAAAATAAATCTTCAGGATTTTTAATTGGAGGAAAATTTTCTTTTGTCATTTATAATTCATTTAAAACTATGCAAAAACAGTGTTATGTCATTTGTTTAGTTATAAGAAATTTCAGGACAGAGACATACCACTAATTTCGTGCGCATCGGATCACTATTTTGAGGAGCTAACGATCGGATCACTTTTGTGATTTTGTTGGTAAGCAGTAACTGGAAAATGATACTGTTAAGCGGATATTTCTAACTGAATTTTAGCGTGAGACAACAATTTACCGACAATTAACGAACAATCAACCAGTCACTTTACTGCTAATTAGAAATTAGAACATTGTTGGAAAGATTTAAATTGTATCATTATGTAAATTGTATCAATATGTATTCATTAACACTTTTTATCTTATTTTGTTTTGTACTTGCATTCTGATATGTATATATTTATTTTTATACTCTCCCCTTCTTTCGTTTTATTGCAAATCGTTTTGTTCTGAAAAAAATGTGTAATGTAAATATGTATTAATTTCATTAATTATAGTAATATTTAGTAACTTTTTATTTATTTATTGTTGTTTATTCAAAAATAAAATATGTACGTGAATAAGGACACCGGATTTCTAGTTATGCAATTGAAAATGTCAACATATTCAAAGTAATCAAGTAGCAAATATATTTTACACCACTTGTTTTTACGTATCCATACGTGCCTCAAAATTTAGTAGGTTATTCTAAATTATTTACATGCTTAGAAATAGTTTCATATTTTGCACGATATTAGAACGTTTAAATCATTACGTACTATAAGATGTCGTATCTAAAAGCTGTGAAATTTAGACAAAGACACTCATTTTATCCTAAGTGGCAATAAATTGTTTGCGCATTTGCAACAACTCCATTACTTTTACAAAAAATGTTAGAAATTGATTTTCAAATATTAACCCTTTAAGCCTAAACTGGCTTTTTTCATGTAGTTTTTGGACTTAAAGGCCAACTTAACTCAACCAATTTAACTCAAATTGATATTAATAATATATTTTTTAAATTATATAACAAAAATAAATATCTAAGGATATATCATGCAACTTCCCATATCCATACTTTACGTAGCTATTATTCTATGAATAATCAAAACTTGCATGAAAAAATATGCAGGACGCTTCTAGAGCTAAAATGGTCTATATTTTTAGTCCCTCATTCTTGATAAATTTTCTCAATTCCAGGAATTTTTAAGGTACTGCGCAACTCGTTAGATTTTTTTAATTCTCCATATATTTCCAACGATATAACTCTCTTTCCAACGATACTCATATGTTAACTTTTACATTTAAGAATGCTGGTCACTCAGATTATATATCACTCTCCGTAATGTAATGTAGATTTTAATGCATTCATATATTTAAAACATCTACATAGGAATCTTATATTTTCAAATCCTTTTTTCTATGTACTCTTCTTAAAAGATGTATTTTTTCTTAATTTTCAAAATATTTCTCAAATGTGTGCTTAATTTAATATTTTATGTTTTAAAATCTGGCTAGCTGGGTGTAAGATATTGACACGGCATATAAAATTAATCATATATTTTAGTAATATTTTGGGAACTAAGAATAATTAGATATCAATTAAGGAAATATTAATTTCTCAGGGAGATATTTTAGATATACGAATGCACCAAACACCCATAAACTTATCATTACTGAGAAGAATTTAGAACCTGAATGACCAGCACACTTAAGGCCCAAACACACTTGACCACTTCTTGAAGTTCCGTGTCCACTCGTTTGTTGTGACGACGCGATGTTTTTTTTTTTTTTTTTTTTTTTTTTTTTTATCTTAATGAGTTTTGAAAGAAAGGGACGGTTGTCCTTCAAAGGAGTGATCTTTCTGTCAAATAGGGTGGATTGCTTATCTCCCGATTATTTTGTTAATTCCATTCGTTTCTATTATGTAGAAATCGCAAATGGATCCTATATAAAAGATTTTTTTGCCCCATTTTTTTAAAGATTTCAGTTCAAGAAAAGAGTATTGCAATGTAAACGGAGCCACGCTATACTGGACAGAACGGGTTTCTTTAATAAAAAGTATACGAGAGGAATTGGATAAGAAAAAATCTTGCGACGTACCTCTAGGGGAAAAGAACCCCGAAATCGGGGAAAAAAAGTGCCGTCTGTATCAAAACACATCATCTGAAATCCTTGCTCTACGTAAAGTCATGTTTTCTTTGCCTGCTGAAAACAGGATTATTTCCTGTTCCCCCAAAAGTATCAGCAGCTTCTTTTTATTCGGAACTTCCTTTCATTTTTTTATGACATGCGTTCCGAATGTGTCTAAAGAAAAAACAAAACAAAGGCTTTTCAGTTATTTTTAAGATCATAAAAGAACGCTATTAATAATATACGACACAGACTTTTCTGCAGTACATTTATAATTAGTTTTTGTTTCTCGCTTATTCACTATATAAGTCTTAAATTGAGATCAATTTTTATGCATTAAAATATTAGTAAGATTTTTTTTATGTTTGCAAAATGGTTTACTTCTCTTACTTCCTCTCTTTTCCTAAATAAGTGTCTAGTTTCGAAGTAAAGCAGCAAAGCTTTCCATTTTATTAGCGTGCTATATTTAAAATTCTTCTAAGTCAACAATAGCACTCTTTTTAATAAAATTAATGCTAGAAAATTTTCATATAAATCTTCTTTTTTATATATATTTGTTGTATCTCGCAATTATTTAATCAAATAATAATGTAAAAAAATGTCATCATTTTCTCATTATGGAGTTTTCTTATTATTAAACTAATCTAACCCATGAAAATAATTATGATCTAAATTCATTATTTTTTATATTACTAAGATTTTTTTTTCAATTATTACCTTTAGTTAGTGAAATGAAAGTAATGCTATAATCCCGCCCGTATCAAATGAATACACTGAATTTATTATTCCCCGAGAAAGAAAATTGTGAAAAACAAAAAAAATTAAAAAAAGCTATTCTTTAACAGAAATTTATAGAAACACATACATTGTAAGAAATGTCGAATATTACGTAATCTATGAAAATATACAATGATCTCGAACACAAATATATAATAATATCTTCTCTGTCCAACAAGATTCCGAACTGTGTTCTTTTATCTTTAGAAAAGTAAGAAAATAATTTATATAATATATAGAAACTTATAGAAATACGTACGCAGAAAAAATTGCAAATGTTTGGTAATCTATGATAATGTAAATTAATTAGGAACGCAAATATATAATAATTTCTTTAAAGCCATCCAAGATTCCGAATTATGTTCCTTTATTTTTAAAAACCTAATAAAATAATTTATAGAAATTGCATAAACCTATAGAAACACATACACAGAAAAAAATATGGTAATCGTAACGTAATCCTTAAAATGTACAATAATCACGAAAGCAAGTATATAATAGTCTCTTCTGAGCCTTTCGAGATTCGTAATTGTGTTTGTTCCTTTATCTTTAGAATACTAAGAAAACAATTTATAGAAAATACATAAACTTGTAGAAATATATACACTGAAAAAGTGGCAAATGTTTCGTAATCTAAGAAAATTTGCAATAATCACGAATGAAAATATATAATAACCTTCTCTGCACTGTTAAAAATTTGCAGCATTCTGTCCAGTCATTTCACCGTTTTTATTGAAAACGGTAAAACAACCGTCATTTTACGCTATTTTGAACATATTATTGCCCACTTTATTGCCAGAATACAGTTAAATTACGGTTATGTCACTGTTTTTTCATAAAACAGTCAAATGACTGGACAGAATGCTGCAAAATGTTTAACAGTGTGAGCAAACAAAACTCCGCATTGTGTTTCTTTATCTTTAGAAACCTAAAAAAACAATTTATAGAAATTACACAAACCTATATAAATACTTACACTGAAAAACAACGGCAATTATTACGTAATCACGAAAATGTACAATAATTACGAAACGCAAAGATATAATTACCTCTTGTGAGCCATATAAGAATCCGAATTGTGTTCCTTTATTTTTAAAAACCTAAAAAAACAATTTATAGAAATTACGTAAACTTATTGAAATTCATACACGGAAAAAAAGGTAAATGGTATGTAATCTCAGAAAATTTGCAATGATCACGAACAAAAATGTATAATAATCTTCCCTGAGCCAACCAAAATTCCGCATTGTGTTTCTTTATCTTTAGAAACCTAAAAAAACAATTTTTAGAAATTACGCAAACCTATAAAAATACTTACATTGAAAATCAACGGCCATTGTTACGTAATCACGAAACTATACAATAATCACGAAACGCAAAGATATAATTACCGCTTGTGAGCCATACAAGATTCCGAATTGTGTTCCGTTATCATTAGAAACCTAAAAAAAAAACAATTTACAGAAATTACGTAAACTTATTGAAATCCACACACGGAAAAAGGTAAATGGTATGTAATCTCAGAAAATTTTCACTGATCACGAACAAAAATGTATAATAATCTTCCCTGAGACAACCAAAATTCCGCATTGTGTTTTTTTTATCTTTAGAAACCTAAAAAAACAATTTATAGAAATTACGCAAACCTATATAAATATTTACACTGGAAACCAACGGCCATTGTTACGTAATCACGAAACTGTACAATAATCACGAAACGGAAACATATAATTACCGCTTGTGAACCATCCAAAATTCCGAACTCTGTTCCTTTATCTTTAGAAATCTAAGAAAATCATTTATAGAAATTACATAAACTTATAGAAATACATACACTGAAAAAAACGGTAAATGGTATGTAATAAACGAAAATGCAAAATAATCTGGAACGAAAATGTATAATAACATCTTCTGAGTAATTCAAGCTTCCGAATTGCGTTTCTTTATCTTTAGAAACCAAATGAAACAATTTTTATAAATTATGAAAACTTATGGAAATACATACACTGAAAAAATAGCAAATGATACATAATCTGCGAAAATGTACAACAATCACGAATGCAAATATATAACTTCCTGAGCCATCTAAGATTCTGAACTATGTTCTTTACAAACCTGTGCAAAAATTAAATTTAAATGGCAGAAATAATAATAATAATAATAATAAATAAATAAATAAATAAATAAATAAATAGAAATAAAAAAATAGGAAACATTTCCTAGTAACTTTTTCAATATATTAATCGGCTATCAAACTCGAAAAATCATTTTCTAACGGATTTTGTCTATTCATAAGTAAACTTTTCTCACTGCATACCTCAATTTAGCATAATTCATACAAAATACCCGAATTGGGTAGAAAGATTATTACGTATGAAGTTATTTACTTTGTTTTATATGACTTTTCTGTTAACAACATATTTCCATTTTGGGCACAATTAATCACCCAGTTTGGGGTATTAATGTATATATATACAAGATGGTTATTTGTAAGTTCCCAAAAATGGATACACAGTGATAACTAAAAGAGGCATATAAATCAAAAATAGGCAACTTCATATCTAAGAATCTTCTACCTAAATCGAGTATTTCCAACCCGTTTTAGGTTTTATTTGTTTCTTTGTATAATGAAATCTGAATACCACATTTTAAACAAAGGTGAGCTTGTTAAAAGTTTCATTGTAGTATACAGTGACAGAGACAAAAATTCTTGAAACTTAAGACATAATTTAAATGTTCGAATAATTCCTTTTATTTTTTCCAGTTTTAAATATAAAAGGCGGGTGAGAGTTTATATCACGCGTTGGTTGCGTAGAATAATAGCCTCTGCAGTTTAACATGATTTAGAGTTCTCCCTTTACTTTTTTCAGTTCTGGTAGCAGTCTAAAACAAGTTGGAAACTGCACGTGAAGCGTAGCAAATGAGATGCGTCTGTACGATGACGAAGTTTTAAAATATTCAGATCTTAATGATATAGTAGAGCGTACTTTGGATACAGTATCGTGGTCGAAATCTTTGTGTTCCTGTAAATATGCAGGGAGTAATTTTTATTATACTTCATTAACGTATATCTTATTCATAAAATGTGAAGTAGTTTAATATAATTAAAACACGCCCCAAACAATGTTTCCCCCTATAACATTATTTAGTGGAATACATTTGTGTGGCCCTGTAATTTAATAATAAATATTCTTTGCATCACAGATTGTGCTAAATCTATTTTTTACTACATATTTCATAGATTCATGTCAATTTTATTATGTTCAAATGAGTGTAACACCATTAAAATGCATTTGAGACTTTTTTTCCTATTGACCGTAATGTAACGGAATCCTTTTGATCGTCCTTGTAATTCATCTATCCATCCAATTTTCATAACATTTGAAATGACTCGACAAAATTATGTAAAAATTAAACGTTTTAAATTTCAAACGATTAAAATGCATTTAAAACATTTTTACCCATTCACCGTAATGTAACGGAATACTTTTGATTGTACCTGTAATTGATGTATGCATCCGATTTTCATAACATTTGAAATGACTCGACAAAATTATGTAACAAATATTCGTTTTAAATTTCAAATGATTAAAATGCATTTGAAACTTTTTCAACATTGACCGTAATGTAACGGAATCTTTTTGATTGTCCCTGTAATTTATCTATGCATCCGATTTTCATAAAATTTGAAATGACTCGACAAAATTATGTAATAATTATGTATTTTAAATTTTAAACGATTCGGTCAGGTAGTTTTCGCGTTGTTATATGCGGACGGACAGACAGACAGACAGACGGACAGACGGACGGACTGAGCGACAACAATAGGTGCTACGTATTTACATAATTACGAACGCACCTAAAAAGGGATTTTCTATATTCTTGTCTCTAGAAAAAGAAATTTCTCTGGTGCACATAATCAACGTAAAACCTTACAATTGTAGAATAATCTGGCACTTTGACTTTACTAGAACAAAATATTCCTGTAAGTCGTAAAACATTAGAATTGCAAGCATCAGGACAAATAATCTATTTCGTAAAATAGACAAAGCCGATTTACCGCATGGCAATATATGCAAACGGAAAATCGGTTCAAAAATACAGAGATAGACTTCAACCAGTCATGATATTTTTTAAAAATGTGACATACTGTTAATTTCAGCTATAACAACTATAGAAAAAAACGCATTATTAATAAATGTAACAGAAAAGACAATATGTCAAAAACTTCACATTTTTCAATGAGTGCCAAGATTTTTTTCGTTGGCACTGTTATTCTGTTTTCTGAATGTTAATATTTTATTGTCAATCCAAGTTGATTTACTGTGGAAAATCCTTCATATTTGATTAATTTTCTGGTTTCCAAGGTAAGGTAATTTTTCTTCCTCTTGATGTCTGCTACTAACCATCTCAATTTATAGGTCAAATTCGGCTACACCCTGTATAGATACAATCACTGTTGACTTGTACCTCTGTGTATGTGTTGTACATTTTTTTTTTTTTTGTAAAAATTGCACTAAAATAGCTTTATCCAGTAAATAAATAAAAACAAAGTAAAACTTTCAGTGTAATAGGACACTAGATTTTCTAATATCAATTATTTAATGCGTAATCGTGTACACTGATATATTCATTTAGATACAAATTTGTTTTAAATCAATTTATTTTCACATTCTTTTTTAAATTTGAAATTATTATATATGTATGTATATACATATATATTTTCTGTTTGTCGAAATAACATTTTAATCCATAAATGTTATTTAGCTTAATAATATATGCATACCTAGTTTTAAAATATTTCTCAATATATAATTAATATAAAAATCGCCCTTTTCGGATTAGGTTATCATAAATTAAAACGGAGCTTTTTTGGCTACGCGTCACCCATCTATATTATATAGGTCAAACGTATCTATGCGTAACGCATACGCTATTTTTTGTGAATAGAAACACTTTGAAATTCGAAATGAAATTTCGGTTTTGCAATTTTTGCTACTGCAAATTTTCAAAAAAAAATTATATTGAGCGATATTTATACACATCGCTCAATTGCAATTGTTACACCGTCGAATAGGAAAAAGACTAGTTTTAAATTAAGTTTGTTTGAAAACTTTATCTTAATTTTTTTTGAGATATTAATTTTTTTGTAGTTTTTAATGCCATTTTTGTAACTGTGGCAACAGTAACATACTGTTGTTACATTAAAAATACAAGGTGTGTTACATTAAAAAGTAAAGGGGAAAAAAGCAGATTATTGTACCTTTTTGTTGCCATTTTCTTATAAAAAGGGAAAAAGTTAATTTAATTATTTGCTGTATCGAGAATATTGTGTCTTATGAAACCCGGTGGATTTTGGTTTCATTTATCCTTAAATGATTTTTAGTTTATTACAAACTTTATACACAATATAACATTTTCTGTTTTTAAAAGTGTATTTTAAAGAATAGTTGTGTGACTTATTTTTTTTTCCGCTTTTACTTAATTCGTATCAAATAGGTGGAAAAAAAATTTATTAATCTCTGTGTAAAATCATTTTCTTAATTTTGAAGAAATATAAATGAATGATTTCCGATAAAAAATAGAGCTATTATAAACAAACAAATGAAACCATTTGGATCATTATGTACCAGATTTGCTTCCTGGATTACTATATCGTATTATTGATGATTTTCGATATCTTTCCAGAGCATGACATACCGTGTGCTTAGTGTGATCGGAAGTCTTTGTCCAAGAAATAGTGATTCATGTTGTAGAATTTCTTGATTGAAAGGTTATGTGACGTCACGAGAATATTGCTTATGGTATTTGTTGCATGCCTATTATTTCAGAAATTTTCATTTACACTTAAAATAATGTAAATAGTTTAGTATCCGTTTCCTTCTAATAACAATCGAGAATTCAAGTATAAAATTAAAATTATTTTAAAATTATCAAATTAAAATGCTATTTTTTAAAAGTGAAAACAGATATGAGAGATACATGTATAAAGGATGTACATTTTCCATATCGATGAAACAATTCCGGGCCAGCTTTCGAAACAGGGATGTATTGGCTGAGGCCGCCAATGCACATTCAACTGAGCCATCCCGGACACGAACACTCGAGGGCTATTTCGCCTAATTAAACTTAACTATCATACAATCTGCTCTGATACTACGCACCAGCAAAACAGAATAAATCGAAGGACAATATATGCTACTGCAAAAAATGCTGCATACGAAACTACATTAGATTAAATTTTAAAACACGATTTTTCAATCGGTAAATCAATTATAACAGATGTAAAATTTCCATATGGGTGAAAAAAGTTCGGGCCAGGATTCGAACCACGGATGTACTGACTGAGGTCACTAATGCTCTTCCAACTGAGCCATCCCGGACAGGAGCACTGGAGGACTATTTTACCTAAATAACCTTAATAATCATATAATCTGGTCTGATACTATGGATCAGCTCAACCGAATAAATCGAGACATGAATCGTGAACCCTGTAAGTTATGGATCACGATTTAGTGTGACAAAACGAGTTTGCTTTATTCCCCTGCGATAATAATTTTCAAATATTTATTTTGTGAAAACTAATATGGTACGTACCTCACGTACGTGAGATACTTAAGACTTCAATTCTAACATCAGATGTTATTTTTCTCATTTCCTTTATTACAGAATTTATCTCTTTTTTCATTTCACCTGAGACTAACTATTCCATATTTTAAAACAATGTTATTTCTTCTTACAATGTTAAATTGTTACGGGACAGTTTTAATGTCCGTTCCTAAAGGAACTTGTAATTGCTTCTGGAATTTTCTCCACTTCAGGCTTTCTTGTTATTTAATTTATGTCATTTGATTTTATTCCCGTAATTCCAGAGCATAAAATTGTATCGGTGTTTCTACTATTAGGAAACATTTTCCCAATCATGTTTCTAATTTTGCCAGTAATTTGTTTTCTTTTAAGACTAATGTGGTTGGAAAAGGAAAGTGCTTTTTGTACATGTTTAAATTGTTAATGAGATTTAGAAATAACGCTGATACCTCATTAATTTACTGTTTTTTAGAATTGCTTAAATAAATTGATGAAAGCATTGTATTTTTTATAGAGGGAGGGGAATACTATACCAAGCTTAGATTTTCCCTTGTGTAATAGATTTAAAATGATAATAATGCATGTTTTTTCATCATAGCCCCATAGTATATATGTAAAAAAATCTAAATGTCGTCTAGATAAATAGAAATGTATAATTACTTTGATAATAATCTATTTCTTATATCTTTCTGGTTGAGTTATTTATGTTATTTGATTATATTATCGGATTTGCTATACAGAAAATTGAATTTGTGTTTGATTCATTACGCAATTTCTAACCTCAAACATGAAATAGACTTTTTAGAAAATTGTTTGTATTTAAAACTAATTTTATTGTACTAGAGGGCAATTTTGTCGTGTATTTGAACTGTTAAAGAGCTTTCAAAATTACTAATAATATATATTTTTTTTGTATTTCAGTTTATTAATCAAATTTATGATCAGCATTTATCAATTCTTTTATTTTATATTTACTGTTTTTTAAAGGGATAATTTTATATTTTAATTTATTTGATTTAGAAATTAAGATTTTTTTTATATTTTTGTTGTAAAATTTGTGAAATGAAGGTAAACGATGATATTTTGTGTGCATAATCGTTATAATATATAACTTTGCTTGACATTTCTTATTTTTATTTTGCGTTTGGGAGCACGCTACAATGACGTAGTCTACCTTTCGCCTTTTTATGAGGCAAAACCACATTATTGTAAGAAGATATTTTACGGTGAAATGTTTATTGCAAATATGTGGTATTTAACTCTTTTTATCTGAATAACAAAACTCGAAGATTGCCTAATTTTCTGATTTATACATAGTTTTTTCTGTGTGTGTGTCTATATGCCTGTGTGACATTCATTAATTATTGCGTTACACGGGGTGTGCTAACTTATTTGTGCAGGAAGGATTTCGAATTATGTATGTTTAATGTAGTTTTGCAATTTTGTTTATCAGAATTTGAATTATTTAATTACATATTAGAAGTATGCCGCTTCTATAAACTTTAAGATTAATATTAATGTAGAAAATGTACAGTCCAAAATATAAGTCACTTATGTTATTCAAGAAGAGCTGTTTTTTATTGCTATTTTATATTATTTAAAAATAAAATGAAATTTAAGTATAAATTTAATAGTTAAATGAATATTGTGAAATTTACATAAAAACTTCTTTAATCAGCTGATGAAATAAGCCGATAAAATCAGTGCAACTGCAGTAAGGTGATCAAAGAATCATTTGAGGTCAATTAACATTTTTCTTGAACATTACTTATCGTTACATATTTTTATGAATGTTACGGCTATTTTTTATACAATCCTATATAAATAAAGCACTATAGAAAGATATTTTATTCAACAAAAATCCACTTAAAAAAAAATCCACAAATAAGTTTTATTTTATATATAAGTATTTCTTAAAAGAAAATTTTTTGATACTTTAATAGTTAAAAATTAATATAACGTACACTAAAATAGTGCTAAATTAAAATTAATTTTAAATATTTGTGTTTTTAAATGATTTACGAATTTAAAACTTCGGAGACAATTTTTAAGCGCAATTTTCTGTGAATAAAAAGCTGGAAACACTCATAATATTATTTAACCACGAAAAGTCTGAGATTAAATAAGTGTAAATTTCTATTAACATTTACTGATATGTCACGGTAAACAGATCAGTATAACATTGTGAAAGGCAAAGATGCAGAAAAGGATATTAGTTGACAACTTGCACATATTTTTATACTTTTAGGAGAAATATCTTGATCGGGCAGAATGTAAATTTATTTTACTAACAACATACAAGGTGATTTGTCATTTTAAGTTCATAACTAACATTACTAGTTCATTAAATATTCGAAGGCAACATTTGAAGATTTTTTTTAAAATTAAGTAAGCAGGCATATTCAATTTCGTAAGAAACAATGTTTTGAGATTTTAATTAAAAAGCACAATTCAATAATATTTTCGAACTATTATTTTAAACAAATAAAAAAAACTGAAATGCATTAAATTATAAAAATAATATTACTCTGAAAAAATACAAACATAATGCTATTAAACTTTTAAAATTAGTTTTAAATTTTATATAAATTATTTCAAAAGTAGAGATTACACTAAAAGCAAATAAGCTAAGTAAAAAGCTATGGCTGTACTGAAGTTAAATATTTTTCTGGAAAAAAGTTTTCATCGAAAGCAGCTGTGTATATATTAAATCCCGAAGTTAGATTTTTTTCTTTTAAACGAAATGCAATCCTAAAAAAGTCCCTTGTTATGTTTCATATTTATGATCAGGGATTAAATAAATCTCTAAAGACAGTGTTTTATTTTTACCCTATTACAAAACAACTAAGTTTGGGTTTAAGAAAAACAAAATGATAGAGTTTTTATTGCATGGTATCATTCATTGCATGGTATTCAATTTTGCTGGGTAACTTACACATTAATATTTCATATAGAAAGGAGAATGGAATATTAGTTTTTATCGATTTTATACTTTCTTCAAATTTGTGAAATAAGTAAAATAAAGTTACTAAACATTTGGTTAAAAAAAAATTGCCATTTACTGCATTTGAATACTAAATATTAAAAGCATTCAAATTGGTATAAAAAAAGATGCTGAGTGAAATGGCTAGAATATAAAGGTATGAGTAAAGTTTATAATAATACAACACATTATTTAGAATTGATTTACAAAATAAACTAATGTGAAACATGGTGTAAAATGATAAATATTTAATGGAACATCAGCTTCATCAACCAAAATCTTCTTAATTTTTTTTTTTTTTTTTTTTTTTTTTTTTGATTGTGAAAGATGGGCAATGTAGAAAAAAATTGTAATTTACATACTAAAATCACATCACTTTTGTTTGATAAAATGCTATTTAATTTTCTACGGGCGGTGTCGCCTAGCAACCAAGATATACCTAATTATTTCAAAATGTAAAAAGTTTTCTGTGCAAACGATAATTTGTGATAAATACATTATCTGTTTATTTCTTCATTTATTTTAGCTGTGTGAAAATTTTTTCTTTTTGTTTTTGACTTTGATTAGAATGTTTTTTTATGAGAATATGCAAAAAAATGTTACGGTTTTTTATTGGAGTTGTGTTTTGTTAAATTATCTATGTTCGAAAGAACCTGAGATGAGTATTCTCATGAGAATAAACTGTTTAAAACCAGAGATGAGTATTTAATTTTGAGTTGAGTAAAAAATTAATAATAAACTTTCGAACAATTGGACATTCAACTTTCTCCAATGCTAGAAAATAAAGTTTTTAATCTGACTTAATTTTGTAATTAAAATAGTAATTTTTATCATTTTATTAGATGCATTGTTTTTTCAAAAAAAAAATCCCAATTATTTTAAAACAATACATATCTACAAAAAACGAAAAATTTTTCTTATCCAAACTACCGAAAAAGAACTCAAAATTATTTGTCCAATCTAGTACTCAGGCTTTTTGTTGTAATAATGTACTTATAAAACAACGAAGATGATATTAATTTTATATCAGCCTTTATCGTTTATTTTACAGCTGGGTAGTCTAATACAAAAAAATGTTACTGCGTTGCTAATAACACTATACACTACATCATTTTTACTTTATTCTATCTCCAATAGAAGAAAGTATTGTAATCGAAATTTTTTGCAACTTCCGGTTTTCGACGTATTCACACGTTTTAGGGATCAGAGATTCCGAAAAACATGATTTTACAAAATGTGTGTCTTTCTGTGTGTCCGTTTATCGCAATCTACCATCAAAAAGTGTATGAATATATGCATAGAATTGAACCACATTTTTTGTGAACGTTTTTGGCTATTGCAAGCTATGGCAATTTTGAAATATTCCGCTGGAAGCGGGTGCTGTGATAGCGATTTTTGTGCCATTTTCAATATTCTACCGACTAAAAGTGTATGAACTTATGAACCGGATTTAACCAAATTTTTGGTGTATGATTATATTTGCGCATGGCAAGTAGGTCCTCCCTGAATTTGGAAAAAAAAAATCTGCCAAGCATTCTATAGTCCATCGGCTCGTGCAGAGACGGAAACTCGCTTTTACTGTACAAACGTCCACAAAAAAATGTGGACGTTTTTGGCTATGGCAAGCTAGGGCAATTTTGAAATATTCCGTTGGAAGCGGGTGCTGTAATAGCGATTTTTGTGCCATTTTCAATATTCTACCGACTAAAAGTGTATGAACTTATGAACCGGATTTAACCAAATTTTTGGTGTATGATTATATTTGCGCATGGCAAGTACGTCCTCCCTGAATTTGGAAAAAAAATCTGACAAGCATTCTATAGTCCATCGGCTCGTGCAGAGACGGAAACTCGCTTTTACTGTACAAACGTCCACAAAAAAATGTGGACGTTTTTGGCTATGGCAAGCTAGGGCAATTTTGAAATATTCCGTTGGAAGCGGGTGCTGTAATAGCGATTTTTGTGCCATTTTCAATATTCTACCGACTAAAAGTGTATGAACTTGTTACGAAATTATTCTATTCTATTAATTATTCTCGATCAACAGTTCTAATATTGTGGTTCAGTGTAATTTAAATCTAGATCAATCACAAATCTTTGGACGAAACAAAACATTTAATAAAGAAAACATAAAATAAAAGTTTGAGAAATATTCGACATTCTATTACATCTAAGAATCTAATATCAACAAAAAAGATTATTTCATTTCAGTTTATAAAAGAGTCTATACTTTAAAGAACGTCCAAGCTGGCTAAATACGATGCTCGCTAATTAGCCGGAACATCCCGCCCGGCGTTGGACGACTGTCCAACATCATCATAAATAGGCAATGGAACAACTCCTGTGATGTTCCTACGTAGTATACCTGTGGAGGTCTTGAGATCAACGACGCGGACATGTCCATCGTCTCCTTTGTAGGTCTTCAAAACTCTTGCTAACCTCCAGTTGTTGAACTCTTCGTTTCTATCTTTCAGTAAAACGAGTTGACCATCTTGAAGATTTTGCGAGGTCTTTTTCCATTTACTTCGAACTTGCAACTCATTTAAGTATTCTCGGTTCCAGCGTCTCCAGAACTGCTCTTTTATTCGTTGAACTAAGGTCCATCTAGAAGAAAAAGGCAAAGAATCTAAAACCTCATTATTATCAGGAATATTTAGAAGAGGACCTCCAGTAAGGAAGTGACCAGGTGTCAATGGCTCTAAATCGTTAATATCTGTAGATAATGAAGTTAATGGTCTTGAGTTCATGACGGCTTCAATTTGGGTTACAAGTGTTGTCAACTCTTCAAAATTTAAGATAGAGGATTTAGTTATTTTCAAGAGTATTCTTTTCATAGCTTTAATATTCGATTCCCATAGTCCACCGAAATGTGGAGATGCAGGTGGTATGAAGTTCCATTTTATTCCCTCATCTGCACTAAATCTCTGAATTTCTTCCGAAGCACAAATTTGGTAGAAGGATTTTAAAAGAGCATAAGTACCCTTAAAATTGGTGGCATTATCACTCCATATAACAGAGGGTTTTGATCGTCGAGAAACAAATCTTCTTAAACAGGCTAAAAATGCTTCTGTGGTCAATTCTGAAACAATTTCCAGGTGTACTGCTTTAGTAGAAAAACATATGAATATAGCAATGTATGATTTTATTTTAAACTTTGATCGCTTCAAGTTAGGTTTTGTTATAATAGGACCAGCTAGATCTACACCTGTCTTCTCAAATGGTCTAGATGGTACAATTCTATCACGAGGTAAATTACCCATAATTTGTTGAATAGTTTGATGCTTGGACCGAATACATGTTATACACCTACTTATAATTTTTTTTACTTGGCTTTGACCAGATGGTATCCAATAAAACTGTCGTAATAATGATAGGGTTGTCTGAGTACCCGAATGCAGGAATTTTCTATGAAAATGTTGAATCAAGAGTTCAGTGAAATAATGAGACTTTGGTAAAATTAACTGATGTTTCTGTGATTCCGCTAAATTCGAAAATTTCAATCTTCCGCCGACCCTCAACAGCTCATCAGCATCTAGAAATACGTTTAAACTTAAGAGTTTACTGTTGTTTGGGAGAGGACGTTTTCCCTTTAAACACTGGATTTCAGTTTGAAATGCAGAATTTTGCACAATCTTTATCAGTCTCTTGGTTGCATTTTGTAACTCAGAAGTATCCAAATAATCATATTTTCTACTTCTTGTTTCTAATTTACAGTTATTCAAAAATCTTAAACAATATGCAGTAACTCTTATTAATTTCATAAAAGACGAGTATCGATTAATTAAATCAATGTTTGCTTGATTTTTATCAACAAGTGTTGATTTTACAGTAGCATTTTTCTTTAGTTCTAACTCATCTTTAGTTTCAGCAATGTCTAATGTATCAAATGAACTAGCCAATTTTGGCCAAAGAGATCTGTCTTGCTTTAACCATTGGGGACCTTCCCACCAAAGATGGCTATTTTTCAACTCTGGAACTTTCAAGCCTCTAGTAACAAAATCGGCAGGATTATCTTGTCCAGGACAGTGAAACCAATTTGATGGATCACTAAGATTTCTGATTTCTTTTACTCTGTTTCTAACAAACATTTTGAATCTTTCTGACTCTCCCTTAATCCAATACAATGTAATAGTTGAGTCAGTCCAAAAGTAGCAACTTACGGGAAAAACTAATTCTTTAGCAATTTTATGACAAAGTCTAGTAGACAAAAGGGCTCCTAAAAGTTCAAGACGAGGTATAGAAACAGTTTTTAAAGGGGCAACTCTACTTTTTGCTGCTACAAAACTGGTAACTATGCTCTTGTTCTTTAAAACTGCTCTAAGATATACTACTGTACCATATGCCTTTTTTGAGGCATCTGAAAAACTATGTAATTCAAAACAATCAACTTCATCAGGAGCTATATCAGACAAATAATATCTGGGGATGCTAATACTATTCAGTTCCTTTATTTCTTCAAACCATGCATTCCATAAATTGTCCAAATGCTTTGGTAAATTCTCATCCCAATCGAGGCCTAAACACCAAACTTCTTGAATTAAGCATTTGATTCTAATGGTATAGGGGCTAAGAAAGCCAATTGGGTCGAAAATACGACCAACAGTTTGCAATAAATAGCGTTTAGTATTAAGTCTCTTCGAGAGGAAATTTTCCATATTATGGATTTTAAATGACAATGTATCATTATCTGGGTCCCAAGAAACCCCTAAAACTTTTGAATTCACTAAGTGCTGATTACTAAGATTAAAATTATCAGTTGCGTCATCAGTATGCAAACCATATTGTTCCCATTTTTGACGTAATTCATACGAATTAGTTTTCCATTTTCTAAAAATCATTGAAGCTTCTTGAAAGATTTCATAAGCTTCCTTACTAATTTTAAAAGCTGATTCAACATTTGGTTGACTGCTGATAAAGTCATCAACATATAAGGATGAATTTAAAATATCAAAAGATTCAGGAAATGCTTCTACATACTTTCGTAGGTGATGCTTGATAGTAGCTGCAAGAAGGAAGGGGCTTGACTTCACACCGAAAAGTACTCTCTTGAGTCTAAATATTTTAAATTCCTTACCTGGATCTTCAACCCATGGCTCATCATCCCAAAAAAATCTTGTGAAGTCCCTGTCTGCTTCATCAATTTCGATCTGCAAAAAAGCTTTCTGAATGTCTGCGGTAACTGCTATTGGAAAGTTTCTAAATTTGATTAAAAGACTGAACAGATCGGGGATAAGATTTAAACCAGTATATAAACAGTCATTTAGTGATAATTCACCTTTAGAATGGGCGCTTGCATCAAACACAATTCTAAGTTTAGTTGTGGACTTATCTTCTCGAATCACTGCTCTATGGGGCAAGTAAAATGTATTTACATCAGATGAGTTTTCAACAGGTTCGATGATATTCTCTGCTAAATAACTGTCCAGAACAGATTTATATTCTGAGAATAACGAAGGATCGTTTCTAAAGTTTGTTCTCAACTTCAAAAATCGTCGATGCGCCACTTCGCGATTGTTATTGAGGGACATTTTTAAATTTTTCTTCCATGGAAATTTTACCTTGTACCGATTATCTTTAAAAACAATACTAGACTCGAAGTCAGATATGACGTCATTATCTACATTAGAAATAGTTTGAGTTTCAGATTCAATTCCTAAGCTTTCCAGTTGCCAAAATTCTCTAATTTGTTCAGATAAATCCTTTTCTTCAACTATAATTTTCATGCTAAATAATTCATTGGCTGACCCCATATAACCCTGCAAACACCAGCCAAAAAGAGTTTCAGTAGCTACGAGATTATCCTTTAGTCGTTTAATTCTACCAGTTACAACATTATAATAATTATCGGTACCTATTAAAACTGCAATTTGTTGATTACTATATTCATGACTGTCAGCTAGTTGTAGACCTTTCAATTTATTATATGTTTTTCGAACGTATTTATCAGGAGTGGGTAAGCAAGCAGCTGAAATCTGATCTGTTTCAAGGGCTTCGATTTCAATGTTCAAAGAGGGTTGATCCCTATTTTCTAGTTTTACTTTTACAACATTATATGTTTTCTCAGTCGCCTTTTCGGCTCCAAAAGCATATACTGATAAGGTTTCCTTTCTAATAACTGGCAATTTTAGCTTTTGTGAAATATCGCGAATTATAAATGTTCTCATACTGCCGTTATCTAATAAAATACGAACTGGTTCATTTTTATCAGTTTTCAAATCTTTTACTATTGCTGAACAAGTTTGTAAAAATATATTGCAATGGGTGTTTTCGTCTGGTACCTTACTAGTGGAAGTGTTATCACAATGAGAAATGGATACGACACTTTTATCAACATTTACATTTGAATGATTTTCTAATTGGAAACAAATAGCCCTACTATGTTTTTTACCGCAAATATCACACATTTTGGTTTCTCCACAGTCCTTGATTCTATGTTTACATTTTAAACACAAAAAGCATCTTCCTTGCTTTTTTAGTAATTCTTTTTTCTCAGCCAAGGTTAACGATTCACAGAATTCGCTATTATGCTCAACACTATTACAAAATATACATGAATTCTTGTTTACAGAAGCCATTAATTCAGCTGAAACATTATTTTGTTTACAACCTTTCGTAGTATATTGATATTTCGACTTAAATTTTGATTGTTTATCTGAAAATTTGGGTTTGTATTCATTCTTGTTATCATTAGAAAATGATTTTTTAGAATCTAAATCATGGATAGTTAATACCCTTTCTCTACTCTCAATTTCATTTTTAAGAAAACTCATAAGATTATCTATATTCCACATTTCACCATTCTTTAGATGTCTATTAAATTCTAATGTTAAATCTGGAGGTATTAACTTCAATAATATTGGGCAAAGCAACCCACTGTATGTATCAGATTTTACACCCAACGACTCTAAATTTCGAATTTGTACTAGACATTTATCATACAAACATCTTAAACCATAAGTGTCAGAAGAACTTTTCAAACATTTCATATTTAATAAATTATTTAGATGAGCGTGTACGAGCATATCATGTCTACCAAACCTTTCTTTCAAGAGCGATACAGCCGCCGCATAATTATTTTCTGTCAAACTGAATCCACTGATTGTGTTTGCAGCCGATCCTGCAACCAAGCTTTTCAAATAGCTGAATTTCTCAACATCGGTAAGACTTGGATTTTTGTCGATAGCCGTTTCAAATTCATTCCAAAATTCCAGGAATTTATCTGGTTCACCAAAAAATCGACTTATTTGTAGTTTAGGCAGCTTTATTTTCTTTAATTCGGTAGAAACAGGACATGCCCGTACTGAATCAATATTATTAGCATTAACAACGTTTGCATTTGTACTCAAACTTTTAATCTTGAAGTTTAATTTACATCTATACGATATCACTTTCTGATCGTATTCATCAATATTTAAAATTTCACTTTCAACATTTTTAGCATTTAATAAACTTAAAATGTTATTATCTAGCTGTTTAATAACACTAAATCTTGTATTTAATTTATCAAGTAATTCCTCAAAATATGTCACAGAATGTTCTGATTTCGAAAAATAATCATCAATATCTTCTATTAACTTATTTAAAAGATTTCGATGCGTATCACGCATCTTTCTTTCTTTATTTTCATTCATTGTATAAAATAAAATACAACAAAAAGTCAACTCACCAATCTGTCATCAAAACGAAAGCATTTTTCTAATTGCGCAATAGCTTGAAATCCCGAATTCTTCGCGGCCGATGCAACAATGTTACGAAATTATTCTATTCTATTAATTATTCTCGATCAACAGTTCTAATATTGTGGTTCAGTGTAATTTAAATCTAGATCAATCACAAATCTTTGGACGAAACAAAACATTTAATAAAGAAAACATAAAATAAAAGTTTGAGAAATATTCGACATTCTATTACATCTAAGAATCTAATATCAACAAAAAAGATTATTTCATTTCAGTTTATAAAAGAGTCTATACTTTAAAGAACGTCCAAGCTGGCTAAATACGATGCTCGCTAATTAGCCGGAACAGAACTTATGAACCGGATTTAACCAAATTTTTGGTGCATGATTATATTTGCGCATTGCAAGTACGTCCTCCCTGAATTTGGAAAAAAAAAATCTGCCAAGCATTCTATAGTCCATCGGCTCGTGCAGAGACGGAAACTCGCTTTTACTGTACAAACGTCCACAAAAAAATGTGGACGTTTTTGGCTATGGCAAGCTAGGGCAATTTTGAAATATTCCGTTGGAAGCGGGTGCTGTAATAGCGATTTTTGTGCCATTTTCAATATTCTACCGGCTAAAAGTGTATGAACTTATGAACCGGATTTAACCAAATTTTTGGTGTATGATTATATTTGCGCATGGCAAGTACGTCCTCCCTGAATTTGGGAAAAAAAATCTGCCAAGCATTCTATAGTCCATCGGCTCGTGCAGAGACGGAAACTCGCTTTTACTGTACAAACGTCCACAAAAAAATGTGGACGTTTTTGGCTATGGCAAGCTAGGGCAATTTTGAAATATTCCGTTGGAAGCGGGTGCTGTAATAGCGATTTTTGTGCCATTTTCAATATTCTACCGACTAAAAGTGTATGAACTTATGAACCGGATTTAACCAAATTTTTGGTGTATGATAATATTTGCGCATGGCAAGTACGTCCTCCCGGAATTTGAAAAAAAAAATCGGCCAAGCATTCTATAGTCCATCGGCTCGTGCAGAGACAGAAACTCGCTTTTACTCTGATTAATTGACTGAAGCAGAAATTTAAGATAAAAATAAAAGTTGGCTTAGTATTGAATTAAAATTATAAAAGCATTAACATGTGTAAATAAATTTTGAAATATTAAAGTGTACGTAAGAGATAGAAAAAAGTTTTTGGATTGGCACATCCAACTAGCTTTAATGACAATTAATGAATCTATTCAAAAAGATAAAAAGAGGAATATTCTTTCCCATTTTCATTTAATGATAAACTTGGAATTTAATGATAAAAGTGGAAACAAAAATGGCGACTAATTTAATTTAGTGAGTTAAAGTACAATGTTGCATTATTTTTCCTTCAACTTATATATGACCTTTTTACATTAAGAGAATGCGAAAATGTGAAGCACAGCTATAACACACTGTTATCTTAACACCTAAAAGGAATGTAGATAAAACCTTTGCTCATAAACTATAAAGTAATTGTTCTTAGCTTTTTTTCAACACATTGAAAAGTGTTACAAATATAAATTTTTAAGGAGTAATAGAAGTTTTTACGAATAAACTAAAAATGAAACTATAAAAAATATACATTTACTGTTGAAGGTGTTTTTATTTTACATAATACATTTCTTTGAGCGATTTTTAAACTCTATCAAACATCTCTAAAACTGGGGAAATAAAACTGTAAAAAAAAAATATCAATCATAAAAAGAAATGTCTCTTTTAAAGAAAATATAAGTGAAAAGTCTTGACTTTTTTTATAAATGGTCTTTGATTTTGAAGTAACTTTTATTTGAAAGTATTGTATTTTTGTTTAAATAACATTGTTTATAAGAGTTGCCAGTTTGATTTTTTTTCATAAATTCTAAGATTGTTACACTTTTTTTTAATGTCGCAAAATGTCTCCTATTAAATCTCATGTGCTTTTATTATAATATAAATGCAGTGTGAAATAGATTGCTGAATTTTGTTAACGATCGTGCCTTCTTCATTCTAAAATTTCATTTAATTCTCTCGTCGCGAAATTATTATAAAAGTAGAAAAAAAAATCTTTATAACTTTTAATCCTTCTATACCACTGTAAATCATATGCATTTTTTGTAAAGTTTTTTTAATCTAATTTTGCATGATTCGAAACTTATATGAGGCTCAAAACACTGCCACATTTTTTAAGGAATCAGTTACGTTTAAAATTAATTTGAAAGCATGCATTTATTAAGGAAAGATTAAATAGTAAAAAAAAAAACATTTTTTACCTCGTAAAAAAATAAGCAAATCAAAAAACAAAGCAGCTAAAAAATTATTTCATTCCTCTTCTAAAACAATAAAGCAACAATTTGAAATTATCTAGTATTGACATTTTAAATGCAATTCAGCTATTTTGATTGACATAGCAACTCTTAATGCAACTATTTATAAGTCCCCTATGTATTCTGAATGATTTAATGGTATTGCTAAATGAAAAAGGAAGTGTTTATTTCTTTCACATATTGCAATTCGAAGTAGAAGCCTGTTTTGAGGATCAAGAGGACGAAAGGTATAAAAAACACACCAATCTTTTATTTTCGAAATTGTGATTGAATCTCAGTAAGTTAAATTCTTTCATGCGATAAAATATAAATTAGACTGATGTGGCCGGCTAGCTAATATATGTATATATACATATATATAAAATTATTTGGATCACAAATATTCATCGTGTCGGACTATTGAAAAATTTTTTTCAATCATGTGTAATGATGTTGACACATCGTAGAATATTATTCCATGTCAAGCGATGACAGTGTAGAACAATGTGAGAGCACGATAAATACATTTTTTTCGCTGTTTGTAGTTTTTTTATGATGCAAATTGAGTAATAAAATAAATAGTGTTTTTGGCATGGTGAGTTTTAAAACTCACGTTCTCATATAAAAATACGTGAAGTATATCTATAAAAAAGGTCTCCTTACTGAATATATAAGAATGGTTTTAAAAAACCTTGTTCTAAATTGTGAAACATGGTAGCTTAAAAATTACAACAACATGCGTTATGAAACAATATTTAATATTAAACAGTCGACATTCTGAGAGTAGTTAAAAAATAAATGCGTGAACTATTTCTTTCTTACAATGAATCAAGATTAAAATAACTTGACACTCTGGTTATACACATATATGTATTTAAAAGTAATTTCAAATTCGCTTTAACTACTGTAAATATAAAACATAAAATATATAGGGACTATTTAAATGTCATCTATTTTTTAACAATGTAGACATTCATTTTTATGAAAGCCTATTATTCAAACAAATAAAGAATTCGATAATCCTTTGTAAACAGAATTTCAGGAGGATGAAGTTACTGAATATAAATTTTGAGATGAGGGATGCATCAAAACTTTTTTTTTTATAAATTTATGCAAAGGGATTACGATTGTTTCTTTTTACTCGTTTACAACTGTTTTTTTTTTCTATCATTCAAAGATTATATTTGTTAAATTGTTTTAAAGTTACAAGGTTGAATAACAAGCAAATTTAAAAATAATTATATTATACGTAGAGAGATAAATTATGTTATTTTCACAAAATAGAAATTGTAAAATTATTGTTGAATCTAATATTCTGGATAAAGTCCGATCTAGTTTTTCTATAACAACTAATATCAATTAAATGCATGTTCTTTTTCGTTTTGATATTTTTATTTGTTGTACTAATATCGTGTTCTACTTAGACTAGTATATTGAGCTTCAAATATTCCAGAGAATAGGACTTATTATGACATCTTTATTAATTAGTAACTGAATCTCATTAAATTCATCCAAAGGTATAATTTAAATTTATAAGATACATTAATTATTTAAAACTTTATGAGGAATAATTTATAAAAAGCAATGCAATTAAAAAATAGTTATCTACTAATGGAAATTGAAATATGTTTCTAATAGTTTTTGAATTATAAAAGTACATTTTAGTTTTGTAAAATGCATTTAATAATTGAAATATATAATTATATATATATATATATATATATATATATATATATATAGATATGACGACCTCAGAAGTCAAGGGGTACAAGTGACAAAATGTCGATTTGGAGTAAATTGAGTTTAAAGATAATTGATGTTAAATTGGAACATCAATAACAATTGACTAAATTGAAATAGCAAACATCTGCTTGTTGCATTCTAATCTTTGAATTCTCATTTCAATAACTGTTTAAAAAATTGAGTACAATTTTCTTTAAATGTATAATTAATCAATATTCTTTGTTTTTCGAAAAAAGTGGTTTATCTCTATAACTCCTCAAATAATAAGAAAATGACCTATATTTCTTTACCTGAAATGTAAAAAGCATATTTCCAGATACCCCGTGCACTTAACTCAATTTTTTCAACTTTGTCACTTATACCCCTTAGCTTCTGAGGTCCTCATATATATATATATATATATATATATATTGAAAAGCAGATAGAATTTTTTAAATATGGCATTTAATTGTTTCAAAAAGAAACAAACAATCAGAACGAGCAAGAAAAAACAACAACATAAATTTGTATAAAATTCAGAAATTTAATTTGAAAACTTGATATAAAATTTCCTTAATTTTAAAATTGAAACAGTTAATGATACGAGGAACAGAGATTAATAATATATAATCAAAAGATTACACCACAAATCCTTTAAGATCAAGTTTGTCAATGTGCATCTTTAAATAATTATGAAGGATTAGACAAAATCAATGGTTCCGTAACTTTTACTTTAGTCCATCGAATCAGAAAAAATATAATCGACCGCGCTAAAATTGATTGCAGGGACTTGGAACTACCTTACTTCTCCACTAGTGTTTGCTTTTTGCATTTTAAGAATACTACGAAATTCTCGCTTGGTGATAAGTTTCCAATCGTCAGTTACCATTGGAACCAACAAAAGTTCCAGCTGGACAAAGAGACATTGTGCTGTGATTAGTAAAAAGCTTTTTTTTTTTTTTTTTTTGGCTGGATTATATTTTTGAAATATAATAAATTTTCCACAGTTGGATTGCACCGCATAGGATGGCTTGCACTTAATCACGAATCATACAGTAGCGTACAACGTAACTACAAACTCCGTCAATATCTTTTGATTTGACACACTGGACCCGCAATTGCTTACATAGACGTTCAAAATTCTTTTGACCCGGCGTACGTTAGTCTGCATAAAAAGTCTACTAGGAAATCCATTCCAAGATCAAAATAGTTTCTTTTCTTAATAGATAGGATCGTTTACTTCAAGTATTTTTTATCGGTACTGAAATTGGCAATAACTGTTATGAAGTTAAAATTGACGTCGATAATCTAAAAAGAATGATTGAATGGGATTGAGACGTCTTATTTTTTCCAATCGGTTCACTAAAACTGCATGCTTAGCTGCTGCAGCAAATTTAACGACGGCAGCTCATTTTCATGCAACAATAACGTCATTATGCCATATTTTCATGCTAAATGAGTTTTTAAGGTTACAAAACACCAAAAGATCCAAAAATAAACATCATTATGAAACATTTGGAATATTATTTTTTTCATTTTTGTTTTTGATTCGAAAAGCCCATGCTGATTAAATTGAAATTTATTTTTTAACACTATTAACAGATATAAATGTTCATTTTTCATTCTTGAACTTTGAATGTTTTTATACTTTTCACAGTGTTTGTATTGTGTTTTTGCTTTTCCTGTGTGGTTCATGTTATTTTCCTGTTAAGTCCCCCTAACTCTTTTAGGATTCTCATTTTATTTTTTTTCACTTATATAAATAGTTTTAAAAAATAAAGAATTTGGTGTGAATAGAGGCCTAATAGATAGCAGAACTAATAGCAATAGCAATTGGTTTCTTTTAGTGCTTTTTAATGAGATATGTGTTATAATAAAATGGATTGCAGTAAAAGTGTGCGAAATTTATGAAAATGAAAACGAAAATTTTTTTCAGTGTGTTAAGATATGATTTGTAGAGTCCGTTAGTAATAATAAAATTGTTTTATATATATTAGTTTACTTTCAACATTTCCTTTACCATGCAAAAAGAATTCAAATCCAAAGCAAATGCAAAAAAGTGTTTTCTGAGTCCCAGTTTTTTATCAAATTTTAATTCCAAAAATGATTTTTTTTTTACGTTTTTCAATCATTTTTAGTTAGCAGTTTGTTAATATAAATCCATAACTGAATTAAAAAATATATAAGTAAATAAACCCTGGGGTCTGATGATGTTAAACATGTGCAACAGATACACGGGAATTTAAGGCAGTTTTACGAAATTGCCAAAGTCCCTCGATAAAAGTTTGTGATTAAATATATATATATGCAGGCATAACACCATGTATCATACGAAACTCTTCCGCGATATTAAAATTTTATCTTTCAACTTTCGATATATATGTTTCTACAAGCTGTTTTTGAAGAATTTTGGAAAAAATAAATGAGCCGGAGGCACTGGAATATAATTCTTCATTTCGCAAAATGTGTGCAATCTTTTGTTGCGTACCATGCAAAACATTTCCATAGTATGACTTTTTCATTTTTCAATTTATGCGTATTTCGATTTGAAATTGTACAAAGTGTTTTTGACGGTTTTTGTAAAAATTGGGAGACAAAATTGATTTCGAAAAAATTATGCTCGTTTGTTACTGAAGCCGCTTCTTAACATTTGTGGAATATTAGATTTTGATTTTCCGATTTCCTGTTTTTACACTCCAACCAGTTATGCATGTCTTGATTAATATTATCAAAATATTTCATAAATTACAGGTAGGCTACTCATCAGGAACTATGGTTTCTCTGAACTAACTTTTCTTCCTGAAATTTTAATATATCAGTGAAATACAAAAATAATTTCTTGCGTTTTTGACTTAATGTATCTTTTGAAAAATAAGAAATGTCTAACTAACAAAGGTCACTGACACGTATTTTTAGCTTAGTATAAAAATTGAAATTGTACTTATATAATTCAATTGCTCAGAAAAAGATAAAATAGGGTGAGGAAATAAAAAAGAAATACATTATACATGAATTTCTCTGATTCAAAGTTTTATTTTATGAATATTAAATGATTTCTTTTTTTAATCATAAGATTTATATCATAAGATTTGAAAAAGTATGAAAGATCGATTAGATATATTTATCGTCTCGGCATTGAAATAATAATAATAATAATAATAATAATAATAATAATAATAATAATAATAATAATAATAATAATAAAATTTGGAAATCCTTTTCTCCTATGAAATAAGACAATAAATGTTTTTTAACATTAAAAATTTCAATATTCGTTCAAGAAGTTAAATAAAATTTCAATTAACTGAAACAGTGGATTATCTATTCTAATTTTTTAATCTTTCATGGTAGTTATTTTCTTAACACATAGATATCAATTTTTAAAAGACAGTTACAATGTATGCTTCTTAAGAAAAGTAATTTAGATAAAACTTTCTCCTCTAATCTCTGAATTAGTTCTCTACTTTTAATATATTTTTCAAAGAAAATGTACAAAAAAAAAAAGAGTAAAATTGTTTGAACTAAAAAAATAAGTATTATTTTTTCGTTATTTTTTTGTCTTTTGTTGTTATTTTTTAGATAATATATTTCTTTTTTCAGTCGTACTGAAAATCAGAAAAAAAACTAGTGCACAAAAATTGTTGAAACGCTATTTATTAAAGGATTTTTAATGATAAGAGAAAAGGTTATTTATGATGAAAATCTATGATAAATGACATCAGTTTTTAAAAGAAATGCTTTTCTACAGGTATTGCATTTTTTTAAACTGAATCAATAGATATTTAATAAATAAAAGCGAATGTTATTTTCTTTTATTATATTATGTTTTCAAAGACTCAGAAAAGCAAAAAATATACTTACAAAGCACGTGTTTAATTTTCTTTCTATGAAAGTATTAGAAAAAAAGCCTAAATGATTTATTTTATTTATCGATATTATTTTATGTCTGAGCATAAGTGTCTTCATAAATGTTGTATTATTTGCGTATTTTCAACAAAGTTTTATGGTTTCTTTCAGAATACAAACAATATTTTGTTATATTTTTCTTAGCAACATTTTCTTTATCGTTGATTAGAGGTTAACAGGGTATGTCAAATTTCCTTAACTATATATATATATATGTGTGTGTGTGTATGTATACACACATAGATATCAGTTTAAATATTAATTAAAGGTAACTCCCAGCGTCTAATAATAAAGCATATGAAGTCATTAAAAAAGTAGGCGCATGGTATAATTTTGTTGCCGATTTAAAATGACATTTTTTCAGCAAATATAATTAAGCTTTTTTAACTTTAATTAATTAATGTAAAATATGAAATATATGTTTTTATCTGCGTATTTAGTAGAATTTAAAAATAAAATGCAATTTTATGGAATACGTTTAAAATTGTTTTCTTAAATATCGCACATTACAAAGAAACTGATTAAGATAAATCTTGTTTTAAAATTAATTTGTATAAAATGTTATAATCATGCATGTTTTTTTTTACTTCATGAATATGAAAACTGCTTTTTAAAGTCCAATCTCATGCAATTTAATATTCATTTGAAATTAAAACATATGAAACTTCCGCAATGATAATAAAAACGCAAACTGTTTATGAATTAGTATTAAAAAAATTAGATTATGTAAGTCGACTTATTTTATAATTGAGTTAAAATAATCTGTAAGTCATTCATTTTCTGTTAAAATTATATTTTACAAAAAAAGTTGTTTTCTTAGTATAAATACATAAAATATGATAGCCTGACTATGTAGTATTACTTTAGTTGCAAACTTTATGGCAACTATAATCCTTCGTTAAGAGGATTTTAAATGTTCTTCCTATAAATATATTTTCTTTTGGAAGTTGAAAAACATTATTTATATGCAGTAAGACATAATAAAAGACATAAAAATAACAAAAGTCAAAGTTTAAGTCAAAAGGAAAAGATTTTTAAAAAGGAAGTCAAAAAGTCAACAAGGAAAGAATAAAACTATATATATATATATATATATAATGTGAAATTATTTTGTAAATTTCAAGAAAATGCCTTAGTATATTTTTTATAAATTATTTAAAATTTATAAAACATGAATACTTAAATATTGAGGACAAATATTCCAAAGCTTTAGTACATAAAACCTTTTCAATTAGAAAACAATGAATTAGCATCAACAGAACGTAGCATAAAAAGTAACAAAAATCCTTCTTTGTAGGAAATTTCGTATGGGTATTTAAATTCCAAAGTGTTATTTTTCAAAAGAATCTTGACTCACAGAATATTTTAGTGATACTAAGAAAAAAATAACGCACAGTTCAATATTCTCTCTCAAAAAATATGTAAGAAATGAGTAGATTAAATTATTGGAAAACTGCGCAAATTCTTTTAATTTTAGGAAAATGCTTAACTACTCAGTGCAAATTAGAAAAAACTTCTTACTAACCGAAAAAAAGAAACAGAATGTTTTTAGTAATTTGTTTATTTTTGGAAATAATTTGTATTTATTTGAAAGTTTCTGAAATAGTCTGTATTTTTTAAGAATATCGTTCAAACTCTGTTAAAATAACTGAGAAGGCGAAATAAACACAGATTACTGACATAAAATAAAGAGTTTTTTTTATCAACAATCAAATCTCCTAGATGCTTTATGTTAATTTGAATAGAAAAGAGAAATCAATCAATAGTTTTGTTTTTGTGGCACGACAGTCGCTACAACAGTGTTTCTTATCCATGATCGGTTTGTTTTATCACAATTTGTACACATCTTTTCCGCTATTGAATAAGAAAAAAATCTGTTTTTTTATTATATTTTTTAAACGAATTAATGTATTAATATTATTATAACATGTTCTCTATGTATATAAAACTATTTTGAATCTATTTAATTGTTAGATTTGCTAATAGGCAAAAATTATAATACTAAATCGTATTGCATGACTACATTAAAAAAATGTTTTAAAAAATCAAACATGAAACGAGAGGAAAAACTTTTTTTTTCCTTGGAATTTAGCCAGTGAATTAAGCGATAAAGAGTTTTTGTGTTGATATCGTTCCAAACGAAGACACTAGAAAATGATAGCAAAGACGAAATATCCATTTCAAAGATTAATGGCTGTTTATAGATTTAAATTTTATGTTTTACGTTTCAGAGGAAAAAAATACTGTAAAACGTTTCTTAGAAAATTGAATCATAGTTAGTTAAGTTTATTTTTTATGTATATTGAAACTATGTCTTATAAAAAATAAATAAATGATTCGGTGCTTTTCCCGACAGATTTGATATAAAAAATGTATAACATACATTTTCAAGAAAACAAGCTCCATTTTTTTCGATTAGTCTATATTCTGCCATAAAAGTGTTGAAACAAGTATATATAATTTTTTCATGTGTTCGATTTTATTCCCTATTGATATTTTACTAGCTGACTGAATCAGATATGCGTTCACATATAGATAAAAACATTGATATATTCAAAAATGTATTGCAAATAGAATTTTCAAATAGGAACGAAATATGTTTCATTTCGTTTCCGAAAGAAAAAGTTTTTCAAAAAAGAAATTTCAAGTTTTCATAAATTTTATTTAAGTATTGTAGTAAGAGCATGCAATAAACGAGCAACAAAAACCAGGCTTTAAGCATAGATTTTAAAATACTTTCCAGAAAAGCAATTCCATATGAGGCAAAATAGATTGAAAATTCTCTTACAGAAATTTATATTATAAGATGCAAACATTCATGAATACTTTTGTTGAACCTGTTGCTTACCAAGTATCTTTATTACACGCCGGTATTTAGCTGAAATTTTATTCAAATTAATATACTTTTAAAACTACTAAAATCACATTTACAGAAATTAATCATCCATACCCTGTCATGCATGAAATTCTTTGCGTTTCTATATAATTTTTTTTAATACAAACATTTCCTAGTAAATTGAATGAAGTTCAGAGTAAAATTGCGTAACTCATTAAAACAAAATCTATAAATAATTTACGATCATATGCAGTTACTGTTAGGAACATTTTTGTGTAGCCCTGTATATCAAATATAGCATTTATAGTCACCATATAATGTAATTAAATTTTGTGAAACTTAAGAGCGCATAACATAATAAAAAACGCAATTCCTGCCATCATCACTAATACAGTACTTCAGAGAGATGTACAGCCTGAAACATTTTGTGTTTCCCTGTAAATATTATGAACTTCGTATTATACATGAAATAACTTATATTAAACTTCAAAAACTAGTAATTTATTTATACATTAAATAGATTAACATATTTAAAATACGTCGAAAATAATTCCCAACTATAACATTATGTAAAGATATTCTTTGGACAAACCCCGTAAATTAATAATAACTATTATTTTCACCGCAAATTCTACAGGTTGGATATTTTAGTACACATCGTAAATGCACATCAATTTTATAAAGTTTGAAAGGGTGTAACATGTTTAAAATTCGTTTGAAACGATTTTTTCCCTTTGGTTGTTAATGTAACGGAATACTTTTGAGTGTCTCTGTAAATAAACTAATCATGCTATAAATTTTATTTGAAATAAGGTTCGTGCTAGAATAAACATTAATAACTTCGAAAAATTTTCAGGGCAATCCAAGTATATTTATGAGAGTTAGAGCGCAGAAAGCAGACATGTCAGACATAAATGGTCAGACAATATTAAATCATAAACAGTTTTCAACTTTGTTTGACAGTGCTAAAAAGGAATAACAATAATTATAAATTATTAAAATGTGTAAAATAGAATTAAATTTTGAGATTGGCACATCTCTCTAGTTTATTATGACATGAAGACTAAATAATTTATTATCCTGAATTTGATCGTTTCCTTATCCAACGGTTATGGGGATCCCATCCAAAGCCTAAATATTTTCGGTTTCAACATTGAAATGCAGTTTTTTTTTTTTTTTTTTTTTTTTTTTTTAAACAACCTTATAATTTTATTCAATTTTCTAAATAATATGTAAAGTTTAATGAAAAGAAAAATTATCGTTCGTAAAATGGTTTGTAAAGTATTCCAGAAAAAAGAATAACTGACAGATGTATTACATGTAACATTAAGATATCGGTTCTGTGAAATGTAGTGATTTTTAGGTGCGTTCGTAATTATGTAAATACGTAGCACCTATAGTGGTCGTTCAGTCCGTCCGTCTGTCCTTCCGTCTGTCTGTCCGCATATAACAACGCAAAAACTACCCAACCGAATCGTTTGAAATTTAAAATACAAAATTATTACATGATTTTGTCGAGTCATTTCAATTTTTTTGATAATCGGGTGCATAGACCAATTACAGGGGCAATCAAAAGTATTCAATTACATTATAATCAATGGGGAAATAGTTTCAAATGTATTTTATACGTTTGAAATTTAAAATGCATAATTATTGCATAATTTTGTCGAGTTATTTCAAATTTTATGAAAATCGGGTGCATAGATCAATTACAGGGTCAATCAAAAGTATTCCGTTACATTACGGTCAAGGGGGAAAAATGTTTCAAATGCATTTTAATGGTGTTACACTCATTCGAACCTAATAAAATTTATATGTAAAGTACATATAAATTTTAAAGTACCGGGTGATCCAAAAGTCAGGACGAACTTTAAAAATGAATAACTCGAAAACGAATCAAGATACAAAGATACGGTTTGCACCAAATGGATGGAAAAGAAACCGGATTTTGTGTGACAACGAAAAAAATAGTTTGCCGTTGACATCCAAAAAATCACACGGTATTGTTTTTTGCACCAAAAGATTATTTGCAAATGAAAAAATGTTGACAATTTCCAAGTCAGCTTAGTTACAGTTAATTAGTACAACAGAAAATGTTCAATGTGCTGTCCCTCATTCATAAGTGCAGCTGTGAGACTAGGCACTACACCGTTCACAACATTTAGTAGCATTTCTTGCTTTATGGCAGACACGTTTTGGCGGATGGCATCTTTCAATGCTGCTAGTGATGCCGTTGGTCGCCAATAGAACAATATTTTTTTGTTGTCACACAAAATCCGGTTTCTTTTCCATCCATTTGGTGCAAACCGTATCTTTGTATCTTGATTCGTTTTCGAGTTATTCATTTTTAAAGTTCGTCCTGAATTTTGGATCACCCGGTACATATTATAATATACATTTTACATAGTTTGTGTTGCAAAGAGCATTTGTTATTGATTTACAAGGCCACACAAAAGTATTCCATTACATAATGGTATAGGGAGAACATTGTTTGATGAGCGTTTTAATTGTAATTCACTATTTACAATTTTATGAGATTGATATATGAGAGTAATATTTTTTAAAACTTCGTTATCGTACGAACGCACCTCATTTGCTACGCTTCACGAGCAATTTCCAATTTGTTTTTATTATTGTACAATATTAATGCATCATACAACATATGATTTAAAAGATTTTCCTTTTTACATTAAATAAGTAATAAAAATTATGCGACATGGATTATGTATATATTATGAAACATTTTCCAAAACTTCCTGTAATATTTAACAAAAGTTTGTTATTTAGGGAAATAAGGTTGCTGTCTATAGGCAAATATGTATTCCGATGCTTTTGAACAACCCTGTATTTGATCTGTCGGTTGAGATGCATACTATATAATTGGAAAATTCAGTTAAGCAAGAAAATACCTTTGCAGGTTCAAATTTCTTTTTCAGTAACATATTCCAATAGATGGAAACATATTTGAAGGCCTGTTCGGCCGTGTAGCTTACCTAGTACCTTTATTACACGTCAGTATTCGGCTAAAATTTAATTTAAACTAAAACACACTTAAAACCACTGAAATCACTTTCTGAAAAATTGTCATTCATAGGCGGCCATGTATCCAATATTTTGCGTGATCCTGTATATAATTTTATCTATATTCTACAAAAATTTCTTAGCAAAGTCAATGCAGTTTAGCGTAAAAATGCATAGCTTATTTTGAAAATACCTTTAAGTAAATAACGCTCATATTTATTAACCTTTACAAACTTTTTTGTGTAGCCCTGTATGTCGAATATAGCATTTTTAAACTCCGTATAATATGCATATATTTAGTTAAACTTAAATATGCATATCATAATTAAAAGTTCGTTTCATCTATCCAGCAGACATTAATGCGTACATAAGCAGTACTTTAAAAACAATATACAGTTTTATGTCTTTTGTTTTTTCCTGTAATTGCTATGCACTTCGTATTATGCGTAACTATATCGTATAATTTATACTAAGTCTCAGTGACGTATATAAATTTTATTATTCATAAACTTGTTCTATATAATTAAAATATTCCGTACATATTTCCCTCCCCCTTCTCATTATGTAATTGAATTCTTTTGTGTGACCCTGTAAATGAATAATAGCTTTTCTTTTCACCGCATGTGTTACAGAATGCATATTCTAGTGCATCTCGTAAATGCATATAAATTTTGAATATGTTTTACATGGTGTAACATGTTTGAAATTGAATTGAAACGATTTTTTCCCATTGGTTGTTACTGTAACGGAATACTTTTAGTGTCCTTGTAAATAAACTAATCCATCATGCCAGAAACTTCATTTAAAATAGTGTTCATACCACAGTAAACGTCAATAACGTCCAAAAGTTTCAGAGTAATCCAAGTATATTTACGGGAGTTAGAGTGCGGACAGTCAGACAAATGGCCAGACGACCAGACAAACCGAAACCATAAACACTTTTCAACTTTGTTGGAAAGAAAGATTTGAAGAATATACTCCTTGAAATGTAAAAGAAATAACATTATACTTCAAACCATACGTCTACATCTACAACTAAATTTTGGAGTACAGTTATTTGTATCAATAAAATTTTTTCCGCTATTGTTATCACTTTATGCCTTTCAAAATAAATTACTATATTTTGATGCAACGTATTTTGTAATATTTTATGTACATATAATAAATAGTTTTTACTATTTTATACGTTACGAAAAGTAAAGTTATGAGAAAATGAAAGTATTTTTATGAGAAAAATCACAGGCTTGCCAAAACAATTGGAAAAGCGAGCATATTATTTTTTAATACTGTTATAGGAAAAGTAATATGCTCATAATTGTTTGTACACAATTATTCGTACGTAAAAGCCCTATTAAAAGATGTAGTATTTGGTTTATAAACGGTTCTTTTGATCACTATCCTAAATGATCTAAATAATTTCTAAAAATATGTATATACAGGATTAGCAAGAAGTTTCCCACTTCATGTAGCTCAGTGATGTGTTCTATTGGTCCAAATGAGATCCAATTTTAACAACAGATAATTCAAATGATCGTGACATTTATAAAAAAGAGAAGAAATAGAAATACAAAAATCTGCCGATAAGAGGCTCTGTAATACACATAAAACTTCTAATTAGATTTACAAATAATACATAATATTAAAAAAGTGAAACTAGTCAATAAAAAATGCAAAATACTTATATATATGTTTAGTACAGTGGAATATGGCATATTCAATATTCGAGAAAAAACTGGCGCATTCACTCTACTATGCGGAGATTGCAAAATATATAAGTTTACCACTTCAGACGGCTCTAGGATCTGTTCTTTTGTTCTATTCCTACAATGAGAATATTAGACAGTTTGGAATAAAATGACCTAAAAATATACAATAGTAAATGCTCAAAATCATGGTTTCAACGAATCTGAGGTTTAAACAAGGTGTAATGTTATTAATTTTCAATTTATTATATCTAACACTTATTTCTTCTTTTTTACCTACGTAATTTAAATATTAGTGTTCTATAATTAAACAATGTTTTTAAGCCTTTCTAAAATATTGGTCGTTGCTTTATCTCTTCCAGGAATGATTTCCATGTTTTGGGACAATCGTTTTGAAATTCTTTCTTTTTGGAGAATTTTATGGCTTAACCCTTTTCGGCACGGGCAAAATCTGTTAGTAAAATGAGAAATTATCGACTGACACCGGAATTCACATACGAATTTTTTAGATAGTTTGAATTCTTCAATTTAAGCTTTTATTGTAACAGCAAAATTTTACTAAAATATTATTGGTGCCGTTTTGCAAATTTGGAATTAAAATTAAGTATCCCAGACCGGGCACAGTGTGCCGGAAAGGGTTAAAATAAAAAGAAAACCGAAAAAATGTATTAGGAATTAATAAGCGCGGCATTGACATGAAAAGATTGAACCTGATGAAACCTGATTTTATAGGGAACACAAAAATGGTTTTACACTGCTAAATTACAAGGTTTTAATCACAAAAAATATGTACGTGAGATTCATGTATGGATATCTTAGATTTACAACTTCTTTTTTAAAATCAACATACTTATTTTAATCATTTTAAATTAAGTCTCAAAAACGGTTTTTCTTGTCTTACTAATCTATCCGTGTCAGTTCCACAAATATTGAAATGCTTGTAAAACCAGTAATAAGTTTTCGATATCATTATATTTCGAAAACTTAGAAACACTTTAGAAAGCCTATTTCTTGATGGAAACTTACATGCTGCAAATATCTGATCCAATCAAATATAACCTTGAAAATTTAATAAAAATATAGTCGGCCAATTCCACTCAGAAATGTCTAATAACAACATTACTGTAATCGTTGTAAATTTATTCATGATTCCTCCACGCATATTAACAATACTTAAAATCTTAAAATCCTGACCTAATATTTATGAGAAACAAGCACGAAAAGTACGTTAATGATAAAGATAACCTTACATGCTGCAAATATCTGATCCGATCCAATATAACCTTGAAAATTTTATAAAAATATATTGGGTAGATTCCACTCAAAAATGTCTAATAACAACAATACCGTAATCGTTGTAGGTTTATTCATTATTCGCCCACGCATATTAACAATATTTAAACTCTTAAAATCATGAACTAATATTTATGAGAAGACGTAACTTTGCCTTGATTTTGATGTCGTACTTGTCTACAATCGGTAAGTAACCGGTAAGTGACCGGTAAGTTGCGCTGAACACGCCCTAGGTATCAAGATAGGTATAGATCTGGAAAAATAAATCAGAAATTTCTACGTAGGGGCTGAAGAAAAAGAATTGCAATTAGATTGGCGCTACACTGTTAAAAATCTGCTGCATTTGTTGCAATGCATTCCCCTGCTTGTATAGAAAACGGTTGGACAAGAATAAAAAAAATTACCAAAAGTTATTTACCAAAAATAAATGACATTGACATGTTTCGGAACCGTCAAATAAGTTCCATAATCATAATATAAATAAAAATAAAATCTCAAAATATTTCACCGTCAATACAAATGACACGCGACAATCAGATATTAATAACAAAAAACACTTACAAAAGCTCTTAATGTTGTGTGTGATACGACCGGTGCATATGCATATGTCTCGTCGTAATCACTTCCGTTTTTAATTCTTACAAAAAAAAAATCATTTTTATTTTTATTTTTAAATTACGTAAAAATATTTAAATGCTGCAGGAAATATGTCCATTGATCTCTAGCTTTTTTTCGATTCGAGGAAATTTTTTTTACTCAATTAAGTGCTTCGAAGAAAATTTGTGGCAGCACGTACAAAATGTGGGAAAATGTCTAGTAAATAACTCGTTCAATGTTAATGTTAAACATGTTAATGTTAAAGATAAGAAAGAAAATAAATGATTTTTATAAGAATATAACATAAAGTTATTTATCATCTTAAGAGTTAACCGTTTGCATGTCGAATTAATATCGCAATTTAATTATAATTTTGTTTTTTCTCTTTTACTGCTTCAAATGTTTTAATTTATGCATACAAATTTTAAAAATAACAAAACAAACATTTCTGCAGTTTTTTTTTTTTTTTTTTTTTTTTTTTTTTTTTTTTTTTTTTGGCAGTTTTCATTTTAGTGTTCGCATTTTGGAACATGATTATTGATTGACAAACTATGTAATAATAACAAATTATCTTCAACTATATGCTATTGCATATTGTTCTTGAGTATTTTCTCAAATTTCAAAAATATTTAGATTCCTAGCGGAAAAATATAAGTAGTTTAATTTAACCGTTTAAACGGTTAAATCAGTTTTTCTGATTTTATAAAACGTTACAACGAAATTTCATATCATAAATAAAAATTTAATATTTTCTTACAAAAAAAACCTTTTTAAAATTATTATATGTAAGAATGGTTAATTAATCTCATTTATTTTTATCTATCCATAACTACCAGAAAAACATCTATTACAAAGTAAAACTAGTCGTTGGGGGCCACCGTAATACTTATTACCGTTTTATCAAAATAAAACATGTGAAACTACTTATACAATGCATTGCAAATCATAAACAAAATTTAAATATTGTTAATATACATAGTAATGCTATATTAAAGAACTGCTGATGTACCAATTTCGACAAATTATATAAAACGCTAAACTACTGAAGTAGTACTGAACTGCGTAAAAGAAACATCCTTATAACTCCAAAATAATAATTATATTAACTAACAATTAACTGCGTCGGATTAAGCGTCTTATATCCAATTAAAATATACTTCTGAATTGAAATTTTAATGAAATACATGGTCATGAAAAATCGAAGAATGTGGAAAACAAGATTACAAATATCTCGGCACCTAATAATCCGATCGACTTTGTTCTATATGCAAAATGTGTGTCATTTTATTGCCTTTTACGTCCATTCCTTAGAACTAAAAAATTAGAAAATTTTTACATACCTTTCATCAGAACGAATTTTTCGAGAGTCCGAAAAAAATAGTTCCGGATAATCGAGGTTGCTGATATTAAATAGGGTTCGTCCCATTCTTACATACTAACTACATACAAAATTTCAAGTCTCTATCTCAATTTGTTCGGGAGATAGAGCGTTTACAGACAGACAGACAGACGGACGGCAAAATTTTTTTTCTAAAAATATGTTTTTCGGAATCTCCACTATCTAAAACTTGTAAATCCGTCAAAAAAATTTTTCGATTTTCAAAACGATTGCAAGACTTACCCTATACTACGTATGATGGGTAAGTAAAAAACACACAAACAAATACAAAAGAAACACGCATAAATTTTACGATTGCGCGCGGAATGTAAATATGGAATGCTGTTCCTTACTTTCTTGTAAATGTTTCCGCTTTTTTTATGATCATACGCGTTCCATAATTCTTCTTCACGCTGTGATAGAACAAAAAAACAACCTCGTAACTATTTATGCTCGTTTGAAAAACATTTCTCTAAATTTATGTGATGAATGTTTCGGTGAAAAAATTCTGAAAATATGAAAATATTCTAAGGGTAAAAAATTCTTTCATAAATAAAAAAAAATGGCAAATAGTTACGTAATGTCGGTAAATAAAAAAAATAATTTCAGAAAGTTGAAAAGCAATTATGCAAATGGTTTTATCATTATTATCGTTATTTTCATGCAAGTATTTTAATTTTTTTTTTCTTAGTAGAAAAATGTTTGAGCTAAAATAAAAAGTAAATATGAATGTAAGAGAGTATTATACATATATTTGTTTTTCATATATAATTTTAATTAATATTTCAATTAATTTTCAGCAGTGAAATTACGCTTGAACTTATTGAATATGTAGTGCATGAACTATCACATATTAACTTAGTATAGAAATAGTAAAATGTAAAATGTCTAAAATCAGACCCGGAATCTTTGGAATAGATCTCATGAGCATGCAATTTAACGGCGAAACATCAGACACAAATAAACCTAGCATATACTTAATTAAAATCATGTATGACCGCGATGTTGGGCTTTTTTGTGTCTTATGTATTGACGCAGGATCGTATGCTCATGAAGACTAATCTATGTTGTTGTGCAATTCTAGCCCTGCTAACATATACTAGTGAGAGATACTGAGCTGGATATCGTCCTCGTAGCTAAAATGGTAGAGCTCTATTTCAAGGGTTATGGTTCGATTCTCGGCTTACTAGGGAACCTTCCCAGGTGTAAGTTGTGGATTAGGTTAAGTGTGGTATAAAAAGAAACATTTCGTCATTTATGTTAAAAATTGCATTGGAACTACCCGTCCGAATCAAATCGTTTTCGAGATATCAGCACTTGAATTGTGAATGAATAAATAAATAAATGGCTGATACATAAATTGTTCACAGGTATATAAATTGTTCGCAATTTAAAAATTTATTTCCATTTTTTTAATTATTTTGATAATATTTTTTCCAGAGCTACAAGCAAAATCCTTTACGCCCACATATTGCCAGTTATTTCCACTCTTTGAGACAGACAATTCGCATTCTATGAAGTTACGACTACATTCGAAGAGTTTTTTCCATCTGTTTTTGTTATTTCTAGGAATTTATTTTATGCAATTTTTTTGTTAATTTGTTGTATCAGCAAACCTATGTAGATGAAATTTAAACCACAGGAGAAAATTTCCTCTTTATACATTCACGTTTTGTGAAATTTGACCTGGCAACACTAGTTGTCACATAATTGGGCTTCATCTCATTGTGTTATACTTGGCGCAATTTACATACATACCTTTATAAAGTGTTTTCAGCAATGTTACGTAGTTTTTCTGAGGCATAGACACTTAATTTTTTTTAATACTGCTGCGTTCTTTTCCTGTTGTCTTTTCAATCTTTCCACTTACCTGCTATGTGAGAAATTTAAATAGAATAAAATTTTACAATTTATATTTCATTATTTTATTTTATTTTATTATTATTTTTACTTCGATAGCAATTTTTCACATCTTCTTCCTTTTTCATTTCTTTTATCACCACATTTTACAGAATAAATTGACATTATTTTATAAACATAATTATTAACTCTTTATTATGTACAGAGTGTAATAAAAATATTTCCAAAAACACTTAATTAAGGGAACATTGACCGTCTTGTCATCCTATTTTATATTTATTGTAATTATTGTATTAAATTTCTGTGATATATTTTATACGTGCAAAACTTACAAAATCTTAAAAAAAAAATACTTTTCGAGCTAAAAATACTTTACAATTGATTTCTCCACACTTATTTTTATAATTTGCATGAAACAAACACTATCTGTTGAGCATTTCAATAGTGTTGGTTGTCACCTAATTACAAAATTCTGAAATTCTTTAAAATATTAAAATCGAAGGGTGGGTCAATCCTCCCTTACGGTCCACCTTCCCCAGTCTTTTTTTAATACACATAGAAATTTTATTCATATAATGTTTAAATAATACTTTTTTGGCATTTAATTCAAAATACAAAGCAAAGAGTTTTACAATTGCGTTCTTTTGCTATCCGGTAAGAGGGTTAAGTGATATGCAGAAATAAAAAAGGCAAAAAAAGTAAATAAATAAAAATTCACGTGAAATTCAAGATTGCACACAATATAGATCTACAATTGAACTATTCGCAAGGAACCTGCTTTAAAAAAAATTAACATAATAAGAATGCCAATGAAATAAAATACAATAAGATATTAGAATGTTTGAAATAAAACGACCTAAAAGAGTATAACAGTAGGTACTCAAAATTATGGTTTCAAAGAATCTGAGGTTTAGAAAAGTTTTAATGTAATTAATATTCAGTGTATTATATCTAACACTTATTTCTTTTTCTCTACGTTATTTAACACTAGAATTACCGAGGCGGGTCATCCGTGACCCAAGACGTGGTTTTTCGCTCGTATCATAGTTTCTTTTCAAAGTAAAACTTTGAAACTCATTGACTTTTCCTAAATACTTAGTATAATGCCTTAGCACGAATTTAGTTGAAATCGGACGAAAACTTTTTTATATATACATCTTTATACCTAGAACTACCATGCTGGGTCATCGCTGACCCGAACAAAATAATTGCATTTTTCATTTATTTCAACAAGGATTTCAACTTTTTATTTATCAATAACATAAGAATAGTGTAAGGATATGTTACACATTTACTTTTTACAAAAGAGAGAAAGGAATGTGCGTATGGTATGTACAGGCGCGCGGAGGGGGGGGGGGGTGTCGTGATCACATATCTGTTAGGCATTTGAAAGGTAAATGTGTGAGTTTTTATGTTATTTCAAACTACTGTAAGGGTGATGTAAATAGTTTTTTTTTAATGTTATACCTTAAAATAAATTAAAGAATATTTTGCCTCTCAAACACTTCAACGAGAAAAAAACTGTTTGTGGCATTTCGCATTCGAACATTTATAGTAACGGAATCACTACGGAGAGACATACACTTGAGTGAGAAAAATTAAAATTTTAACGTGAATTGTGTTTAAATGACTTTAATGAAGAAATTTGGCGACGAAGTTAATGTTGTCATCATTTGATGAGGCTAACAATCTTGACATAGATGACGAAACATTTTTTTTATTACTATAAAATTTCACTGTTAATCCAATACATGTAGTAGAAAGCTGAATGAAAGTAGCCAAATTAATGTTGTGGGAAAAATTAAGAAACACAAATATATTGTAAGTATTTTGCAGAAAATTAAAAATAAAAGAATTTACTTTTTCGGAATAATTCTAAAATGGGGGAAAATACAAAATAAATCACTCTTCGAAGCGATTTGTAACATCGAACTATATGGACGGTAGAGCCGCAGTGTTCAATATTTTCTGACTTATGAAAAATCTTATTCAAGATCTAGTGATTATAAATGTTTCGGTAGTTTTTAAATATACAACAGATTCTAATATCAGTAGAAAAGTTTTCTTGCTAAAATAATAGATAAAAGCATTGCAAAAGAACATGAAGATATCCGTCCACGCACCAACACTGAAATTTCAAACAAATGATAAATCTTTCCACATAAAGTAGTGCTAAGACAAAGAAATTAACATTGTTTGTGGAAACTGCTTATAACTTTTGTGTTTATCATGCACTGAAAAAAAGAAAAAGAAAAAATGTCTATGACATTTTGTATAAATTGATTGGATCGTAAACTGTATAAAACGTAAAAGTGTAATTAAAAAAGAATCACGAATATGAATATATATATTTAATTTTATTGTGTTTTTATATAAAATTGATCTGTAGGAACATTATTACACAACTTAAATCTATAAATCATATGTATTTATTTTATTAAAAGAGTATCAAAATTTGGAAGCATTAAAAAAAAAAAAAATCCTTTGAGTTATTTAATCTCAAAATTTCATCTTATGTAATAGCCTAAACGCTAAATTTTATTAATTATTAATTTAAAAAATCATTATATTCATCTTTAATCATTATTGTATGTTTTTATCTTCCATGTAAAACAAGAATAGCATTTTTAAAAGCCATGGGTCAGATGTGACCCACCGCGGTATTTCTAGGTATACAAGAAACGCGGTAATTCTAGTGTTAAATATTATTGTTCTATAATTCAACAATGATTTAAGCCTTTCAAAAAATATTAATTTTCGTTGCTTTATCTCTTCCAGAAATTATTTCCATGCTTTGGGACGGACGTTTTGGAATTCATTCTTTCGGTATTTTTCATTCATTCATTATATTCTTCTGGTTATGGCTTAAAAGAAAAATAAAACCGTAAAAATGTATTAGAAATAAATATGTAAAGCATTGACATAGAAAAGGTTGAAAGTAAAAAAAAAAAAACCTAATTTTACAGGGGACACAAAAAATGGTTTTACACTGCTAAATCAGTTTTACTCACAAAAAAATATGTATGTGAGATTCATGTATGGATATCTTAGATTTACAACTTTTTTTGTTTTTTTAATCAACTTACTTCAATATACTATTTTAAAATATTATTTTAAGTATTTTACATTAAATCTCAAAAAAAAGTTTTTTTGCCTTGCTATTTTTTCCATGCCTGTACCACAAATATTTAAATGCTTGCAAAACCACTAATAATTTTTCGATGAGATTACATTTCGTGTAAACAATTTTAAATTTTAGGAACCCTATGTCTTTATGGATTCTTGCATGCTGCAAATATCTGATCCAATCAAATATAACCTTGAAAATTTTATAAAAATATAGTTGGCCAATTCCACTCAGAAATGTCTAATAACAACATTACTGTAATCGTTGTAAGTTTATTCACAATTCGCCCACGCAATATTTCAAATCTTAAAATTGAGAACTAATTCTCGTGAGAAACAAACACGAAAAGCATGTTAATGTTAAAGATAAGAGAGAAAATAAATTATTTTTATAACTAAATAATATAAAGTTATTTATCGTCTTAAGTGGTTAAATTAGTTTTGTCATTTTTATAAAACGTTAAAACGAAATTTCATATATTTTCAAAAGTGTAATGTTTTCCTTCTTAAAAACTGTCTTTAAATTACTATGTGTAATGATGGTGCATTATTTTCATTTATTTTTGTCTATACATAACTACCAGAAAAACATGTACTACAAAGTAAAAAAGACAAAAAAAAAAAAAAAAAAAAAGACAAAAAAAAAAAAAAAAAAAAAAAAAATAGAAACATATACATAAATTTTACGATTGCACACGGAATAGAAATATGGAATGCTGTTCTTATTGCCTTCTTGTAAATGTTTTCGCTTATTTTTATGACCATACACGTTCCGCAATACTTGTTCATTGTTTGATAGAAGTAAAAACAAATCAACCTCGTAACTATTTACGCTCATTTGAAAAACATTTCTCTAAATTTATGTGATCTGAGAAAAATTATGAAAATATGACAATATTCCAAGGGTAAAAAATGAAAATACTTCCATAAATAAAAAAAGGCAAATAGTTACGGGATGTCGGTAAAGAAAAAAAAATAGAGAAAGTTGCAAAGAAATTATACAAATTGTTTATTATTATTATGAATATCTTCATGCAGGTATCCTAAACTTTTTTTTTTTTTTACTAGAAACATTTTTGAACTAAACTAAAAAGTAAATATGAATTTAAGAAAATATTATACAAATATTTGTTTTTATATATAATTTTAATTTATACTTCAATTAAATTTCAGTAGTGAAATTACGCTTGAACTTATTGAATATATAGCGGATGAATTATCACATATTAACTAAGTTTAGAAATAGTAAAATGTAAAATGGCTAAACTGGGAATCGTACCATGAATCTTTGGAATAGATCTCATGAGCTCACAATTTAACGGCGAAACAAGAGACACAAATAAATCTAGTATATACTTAATTAAAATCATGTATGACCGCGATGCTGGCTTATTTGTGTCTGATGTTTTATTGCAGGATTGTGTACTTATGAAGACTATTCTATCTACATCATTCTATTCTATCTATGTGCTGCAGTTGCAGCCCTGCCAACATATACTAGTGAGAGATACTGAGCTGGGTATCGTCCTCATAGCTAAAATGATAGAGCTCTTTTTCAATTCTTACGGTTCGATTCCCGACTTACTAGGGAACATTTACAGGTGCTTATAAGTTGTGGATTTGGATGAGTGTGGCATCAAAAGAAATATTTCGTCATATACGTTAAAAAATAGAATGGAACTACCCGTCCGTATCGAACCGTTTTCGATATATCAGCACTTGAAGTGTGAATGAAAAAATAAATAAATTGATTGCCAGGTATATAAATTGTTCGCAATATAAAAATTTCTTTGCCTTGTTTTTAATTACATTTTCCCGAGCTACAGGCAAAATCCTTTACATCCACACATTACTAGTTATTTGTCCTCTTTTAGACAGACAATTCGCATTGTATGAAGATTTCGCGTACGGCTGCATTCGCAGAGTTTTTCCGTCTGTTTTTGTTGTTTCTAGCACCTTGTTTTATGAAAATTTTTCGGCAAATGTATGACGTGACGTAATGGATAAACTGTATATGTAAATAGTGTCTAAAATAGAATGTTGTTCTTAAACTGGCTTAACTTCCGATCAATTTATATTCCTGCATGTATATTCATTTACTTATTCATTCATACTTCAAGTGCTGATACCTCTAAAATGGTTGGATTCGGACGGGTATTTCCATTGCACTTTTTAACGTACAAAACGAAATCTTTCTTTTGATACCACACTCGTCCAAATCCACAACTTACACCTGGGAAGACGTTTTTCACTCTGTTGGTTCTACGCTTAGTTAGCAATGTAATATTTCACGCTTTAAATATTCTACATATATTTCATTTACTTTTTTTGTTAGTGGGAACTGAATATAAATAAATTAATAGAAATTACTTTTCAAAAAGTGCATTTAAAGTAACAACACAAAGCATTCAAAACTGATTTTTTTTTAATTGCATTTCTTTGTCGCTTTAAACAGTTTCATTATATTTACTCTGCTAAAACTGTTAAGAGAATATTATTTTGCTATTACATTGTCATAAAATGAATGATATCTTCTCCTTAATTTTTAGAAAATAACAATATTTATAGGAAACATTTCTAAATAAAAAGAATTACCTATATGATTAGTTTTGAACCTGTAACATCTTACATTTCTAATAGACTTTTATATAAAAAAGCTGATCTTACTTAAACTTCATCAAAGTTTAATCGTAAAAATAGTTTTTCGTTTCCTGCTTTAATATATATATATATATATATATATATATATGTGTATGTATGTATGTATATATGGGTAATTCTCCAATAAGTGGATAATTAGACTCATTGATTTACTGAAAAAAAAAAATGAAATTGTAGCCAAAATTTTTTAATAACTAAATGCATCATAGGTTACTGAGTAATATGCAACATTCCGGCATACACTTTAAGCACTATATATATTTTTAAAAAATATTTTATAAATTAATTTGGTAATCAATGTCACTACTGTCCCCAAGATAGTTGTTTACTTTATAAATTAGGATTTTAATACAATTTATTTGAAAAATATGTGTATTTTATTAAAGTGTATCTTTTTATAGTAAAAAAATATAATGTTTAACATATCATCTGTGATAAATCAGAATATCTTTAAAGTATTAATAATATGGGGACAAGAGTGACATTTACATGAACAGAAGTGGCATACTTTCAAAACTTTTCGGCTTTGAACATTTTAACAATTATAAATTATTTAACATCTAGTAATTTTTTTTACTATTTTAAAATTTTAATAATCTTTTAGAAAAAAATAACCAACAATAAAATAATGAGTAAATAAGTGAATTGAATTTGGACAAAAGTTTTAGTTACAAAAAAGTGTAAGTACGAGAAATACTGCTCATTTTAAAATTTATAATTTGTCATATTTGTCATGTTTCATATAATTTGTCTATAGTAAAATTTCTTGAATTAACAAGTCGAGGGGGAATATCAATAGCACACAAAATTTCATTCATTGAAACATTCTGGATATCTGGTGCATTTGGCCAATAAATTGGTTTCCATTCCTTAACATAAAGCTTATTTTAAGGATGTCGTTACTTAGTTCTTCAATTAAACCTGTTAAAAACAAATGTTGTAATAAGTAATATGAAAAAGTAAAATATGTTGATAAAAATTCAAAATAACAATTTAATTCTATATAAAAATTTAAAACTCGCCACGAAACTAATTTTCATCAAACACAACTGCAACCCGAATTCCTACAAAAATATGTTCACTTTCAGAATTAGGAGTTGATACTTCAGTATCTTTATAATCATTGGGCATATCCTTAAAACAGGGAGATAAGTCTACAAATTATGATTCTGAACAGTAATGTTGACATTTTTCATGTGTGTCACATGTGAAACAGCTTAAATAATGCGGGTAAAGTTTAACATTTACAAACTTTACTGCTTAAGGACCGTAGTGACATAGAAACTAGGGGACAGCGTTTCTCTTTCTCAAAATAAATATAAAACTATTTTTAATTTACAATAAAAATACTTTATTATGTACTTCGCAGTATAAATTTTTATTTTGGGTGGTAAAATTATTAAAAATAGTTCATCATTGCACTTAAAATTGTTTCAGAAGATCAGTGCATGAGGTGAGGGACACGGGACAGGAGTGACAAATCGAATATTCAAAGTAATATTACAATAAAATTTACAGTTCTTTTCTTGAAAATACTGTTTTAAATTGTAGAAAAATATTACAAAATACATGTTATGCTAAAAAATATAGATGAATGACAAAAAACAGCAAATAACCCTAAGGGATAGAAATTACCCACTTATCGGAGAATCACCCATATATATAATTCTGAATCTAACAAAAGAAACCGGAAGATTATATTGGAAATCAAAGTCGAAATCGAAATTGAACAATGTCCATTTGGAAATAAAAACACGTACTTTGATCGAAAATGTGTGCACAAAACTTTTTTTGAAACTTTCGCACATCGAATTAACCACTCAACTAATGAATACTTTTTTTAAAACTTTCAATTAATGCCTGTTTTATTTCATCTTCTACAGAAATTTTAATCTTTTCCCACCGGTTTTTCAAGACAGAAATTTTTGCCTGATTGAATCAGAAATATGCTAGGATTAAACAATGCATAAATTTAGAATTAAAATTTACTAGTTAGAATTGATTGTACTAAGAAGAATCGTGATTAATAGAAACCTGTTGCTCATTTAACGTAAGGGCAAATTAGAGGAGTAGTTAATAAGAAGTAATAATTATAATAATCACTGACAATGTCCTTTAGTACAAACGGGAATAAAATTATCGTATTTGTAATCTCCCCATGCTATTTCATCAATTAAACGAGGCATATTCTATTTATTTCATTGGAATGTGTTTTTATAGAGACATTAAAAAAAAAAAAGAATTCATCTAGGAATTTTAAAAGAACTCGCGTTAAAGAAAGAAGAATAAATAAAAATATCCATGCAACCTTAACTTTAATGTATAATACAGTAAATCAAAGCGACTTAAAGTAAAATTTTTTAGCATTAAAAGTTCTTTTAATAAAGTAAGAATATTCAGTAAGAATTTATTATTACGAACTTTAAAGATTTACTTGCAGAAATTATTTCTGTTTACATATTTATATTTCTTATTCCTATTCAAACATATGTAAACGTGAAAAGAAACATATATATATATATATATATATATATATATATATATATATATATATATATATATATATATATATATATACATAAAAAATTACGTTTGATAAAATATGTATTGCTCTCATATGAAAAACAAAATCTTTACATACATTAGAATCGTCAGAAATCGCATCTTAAATAAATATAGCTTCTGTTTGTTTGGCGTAAATAGATAAATAAATAAATGCACGGAAAAGTTTTTGTAAAGGATGTGCACTTAAGTTTTACTTTATTTATTATTTTACTTTAAATGTTTCCATGTATTTAAAAAACTTTATACGCACAATTTATTCCCTACTATTTCATTTTTTATCTTTTAATTTAACTCTAAGTATATGCGGTTTGATTAATATAATATATTTATGGCAAATATCACTTAATCTTGATTTTTAACATAGACAATTTTATTTTCAAGATGATATTGCAGAGACTAATAATGAAAGAAGATAAATAAATCAATAAGATAATATAAATAAAGAAACTCTAAATTTTTGAAAAGTTGATATCAATAGAATTGTGTTATAATAGTAAAATATTTCGTTTTACTTTGAGAGATATTTAGTAAAATTTATTTATTTTTTAATTGAATCAGTATAGCACTCATTGAAAATGCTTTTGAAAAAATGCATTTTAAATCTGGAACCAATCTTTAAGTTATTTCCAAAGAATTATATCATTTAAAAATAAACCAACTAGTAAAACGAAAATTGTTACGTTAAATATTATTGACCATTTCGAATAAATTACATGCATGTAATCCGTGTAATGCTATGAAAATGAAACTAACATTTTTGTTCAAATACAACGTACCAGTTGAATAATCATGAAAATCTAAATAATTCTTTGATGGTGGTATATCATAATGATGATATTATTTATGCTATACTATAATGTAATTTATACATGAAGGATTTTGTGACTTTATATTTTTTAGTACGTGTTGAACATTAAAGTTAGTAAAGATCAGTTACATAATAATAACATTAAAGCAGAAATAGTTTAATTTATTACTTCATTCTGGCATGCACTCACTTAAATATTGCAATTCATATGACAACTTATCACACTCAAATAATATATTAGATGATCGATCTGAATTTCTAGTTGAGAAATGAAGACGAATCTGTATTCTGTCATTACAAGAAAAAACTAGTCGTTGGGGGCCACCGTAATACTTACCCATCATGGATATGTATATGAAAATAAAACATGTGAAACTATTTATACAGTGCATTGCAATTCATAAACAAAATTTAAATATTGTTAATATACATAGTAATGCTATATTAAAGAACTGCTGATGTACCAATTTCGACAAATTATATAAAACGCCAAACTAATCAAGTAGTACCGAACTGCGTAAAAGAAACATCCTTATAACTCCAAAAATAATAATTCTATTAACTAACAATTAACTGCGTCGGATTAAGCGTCTCATTTCCAATTAAAATATACTTCTGAATTGAAATTTGAATGAAATACAGGGTCATGAAAAATCGAAGAATGTGGAAAACAAGATTACAAATATCTCGGCAACTAATAATCTGATCGACTTCGTTCTAAATACAAAATGTGTGTTATTTTATTGCCTTTTACGTCCATTCCTTAGAACAAAAAAATTCGAAAATTTTTATATACCTTTCATCAGAACGAATTTTTCGAGAGTCCGAAAAAAATAGTTCCGGATAATCGAGGTTGCTGATATTAAATAGGGTTCGTCCCATTCTTACATACTAACTACATACAAAATTTCAAGTCTCTATCTCAATTTGTTCGGGAGATAGAGCGTTTACAGACAGACAGACAGACAGACAGACAGACGGACGGCAAATTTTTTTTTCTAAAAATATGTTTTTCGGAATCTCCACTATCTAAATCCGTCAAAAAAATTTTTTCGATTTTCAAAACGATTGCAAGACTTACCCTATACTACGTATGATGGGTAAGTAAAAATCAGAAAATAATTACTTTTTTTACACATTTATATTACAAAAGCTTTCGATTAATATATTTTTTTTATTTATACAAAATTTATTTTTGCATTATGTGCCTGTTTAGTGTTTATCTTCAGAAGAATGTATATCCATCTATATCATACACTTTCATATTAATTTCAAACATATTTAACCTAAATTAATATATTTTTAAATGATTATTTGTAAACAAACTCAATTTGTTGACGGAAAATTCCCACATGAAGAAAATTTCTGCAACGAATTATTTTAAATTTATTTTGAAGCATGTGAATCTAATTTGTATGTGAATTAAGATGCATTTAGAAGATATATTTCATGAATTAAATTATTCAATACAGCTCTGATTTGTACAGCATTTACATTTCCTAGTTGTGTTAAAACGCAGATGTTTATCAGATCGAACAGTAATTATAACATATTCAAATGTTTCTTAAGAATCATTAAGTGGTGTACTTAACAAACAAAATTTCGAATTTCCAGATAAGTACGGAAAAAGAAAGAAGAAAAATTCAGCGAAAAGCATGAATTTTGTAATATAAAGCACTATTGAAAGCAATAATTGATAGTTAAGATACACTTCTCATGATGGAATTTGGCGTTACTAAGAAGGTGTGACGAAGATCTGAAGAAAAATCTTCATTAATAATGTAAAGGAATGAATGAATTTATATTAAAACAACCGATAAACGATTAGTTGGAGTGCAGTATTTTCTCCTTATTCGGAAGTGTCAATTATTTAGCGATAAAAATATGTATTTATACAGAAATTGATGATTGGAAAAAAATTACGTTAAATAGACTTGTCAGTTATTCAAAATTTTTTGTTGTAACAAGTATAGCTGACACGTTCTAAGCTCCTAACGAAATAATATCATACAAAACACTGTATGTGGTGAATATGTGCTGTAAACCTCGCTGTTTCCAATTAATTCCGTGAAAGCCCCCCCCCCACACCCCTCCCGGAACCAATTTCTACACTGTAAAAAAAAATCTGTAACATTACTAAAAGTTTTCTAGGAAACTGGGATTCCCAGAACTTTTCATGCAACGGGAAATTCTATTTAAATTCAGGAAAAATCTAAGTAAAAAATACAGATTTGCACTGAAAATCAAAACATCGGTAAGGATACTAAAACTTTTTAGGAAACTGAGATTTCTAGAATTTTTTATGCAACTGCAACCCAGATTACAGATAAAATTTTAGTAAGATAACTGTAATTTTAGTAGATCCGTTTGTAAAGTTACAGTTTTCTGTAGCTTTACAAAATTTAGTTTTGTATATTTACATATTTTCTTCTACAGTGTACAGATAAAATGTTAGTAAACATAAAGATTTTGGCAATTTACATCTGTAGGATTACATATTATTTTTACAGTGTACTTAAGCAATGAGAGGCGTATTTAATGCCGATGAAACAGGATTGCTTCATGAACTTAGATTATACCATTTAAAGATGAAACATGCACAAGTGACAGGCTTAGAAAAGACAGGACAAATGTGGTGGTAGATGCCAATGTGAATAGAAGTGAGAAGTTAAAATTGTTAATTATTTATAAATCAACTAAGCCACGTTATTTCAAAGGAATTTAAACACTACCTGTTGATTAGCTGGCAAATTCTAAGCCTAGATTATGCGTGATATACTCATTAGTTAGTTAAAAGTACTGAATAAAAATTTTTCACTTCAAACCACAGAAATTCTATTGCCGATAGATAATGTGCAAAGTCCTTGTAAAGTACCAACACATTTGACTCTAAAAATATGAATACTTATCCCTTAATACTGCAGCTCAATTGCAACCGATAATCCAAATATAAATATATAAGTATAATCCAAAATAGAAATGCTCATGTCGAGATGATGTAATAATATTCTGGCAAGTGTGCTCCTAAGTGCTTTTCTTACACACAGAAAAGTCAATAGCGTATTTTAGGATTACTTTATATATTAAAGTCTTAAACATGTAAAGCAAAATCAAGTTAAAAAAATGTTAAATGAAATGATGAAAAGCAACTGTAAAATATCTTTACTAAATAGAACATATGTTGAAAGACAGATATTTTAAACAATGCGAAACCTAATTAATAAAAACTAACACTATCGTAATACTTGCACGATGTAACTAATTTCATTTAAAGTGCAGAAACAAGCGAAATAAATTTTTCGAATACTTTAAGCACCATTTGCACGATTCCTCGAAGTATGGCGTGTTTAGATTCACAAAACTCATGTAGATCATGTAATTCAGAGTTTAATAATCAGGTTAGATTTAATTTAAGATGAATGACACTTTTTTTTCTTGCTTTTTAAAATAATATGAAACTTTTATAATACATCGTTATTAGCCCGGGAGTAGTCGCAGCTTTTTTTCGAACGTGATTAGTCGCGCTCGGTCTATTCGCCGCGTTCCCTTTTGGCCGAAGAAAGAGAGGAAAGTTGCCGTTATTCCTAGAAGATCGAAAACAGAGAATTCAAGGGGAAAGTATTGCTGGAATGCGAAAAGATGTATGTTATAGCGATTAATACGCAATTTCGTTAAGTATATATTTGGTTAACCTTTAATTAAAATTTGTTAAACTGCATTAAATTATTTATTTTTTTTTCATAATTTGTAAAAATGATAAAAGTTATTATATAATCTGACTGATTTTCTAAAGATACAATGAATAATAAATTAAAAAATATTTTCAGTTTTTATTTATTTTTTTTTTTTTTTTGAAAATTTGAAATCGTGATACATATTTTTTGAAAGGACAGCAATGATGTCAGTTTACTTTTGACGGTGGTCTGGTACTAGGAACCAACTGAAGTTGAAAAAATACATCTCAAATATAATTTGTCTTACGATTTCGATGTAGATATAAGAAAAGAAGATGAAATAACCTTTTATTAAATTATTAACATAAAAACAGGAGCTACTTTTCATATTTTTTCTTTCCCTTGATTCTTTTTAGCATGTAAACTTTAGAGGTTTTATAATACAGTAATTATATATATGGGTGTGTATATATATATAATTTTTTAATAACTTCTTTTCATCTTTTTTATTTCAAAGTTTTTTTAAAAAAAGATAAGAATTACCATCTACCCTGACTTAAATTGCAAAGATACAATGAATAACGAATTAAAAGGTACTATCAGTTATAACATAAAAATCGTGATACAGATTTTTTTTCAAAAGACAGCAACGCACTCAGGTTGGTTATCTTATCTTGGGTTATCACGGTGGTCTGACACTAGGGGCCAATTAATGTTGAAAAAATATCTTTTTTTTTATTACCATATCTATAGAGATATAAAAAAGCAGATAAATTAACCCTTTCTTCGTAATTAGTAACATAAAAGCAGTAGCTACTTTTCATTTCTTTATTTTATTTTAACTATTTTTTCTTTTCGTTGATTCGTTTTTGAAATGTGCAACTTTACAGATTTGATAATTTAGTACTATTTTTAATGAAAAAAATATATGCAACAAATGAAAATATATGAATAATATTAAAAAAGAAAGTAAATAATAAATGTATTAGTAATTTTTTTTTTCAAAATTTGAAAAACGATAAAAATATTATGCAATGAAACTGAAATTATAAAGATGCAATAAATAGCTAAATAAAAGAGAATAAATTTTGAATAAATTTTCATATGTAGTTATTAAATTTGATATACATAAATCAGTTTTTTGGGGGGGAAACTGTCAACATTGATTTTGATAATGTTTCATTTTTAGGCGACAATCACTATCAAAAAGATGCAATATTTAATGTAAATAAATATTATTTTGTAATTAAATACAATATTTTTCAAAATATAATTTATTTTCAATGAATTTCGCTTTTGGAAAGAAAAACATTAGTAACGAATAAGGATTTGTGAAATTAAATGCCAAGAAAGTTAATTTTATTACATCTCAGCACTAGGCACTCTTTAAATTCTTTTTTTGTTTGTTTGTTTGTTTGTTTGTTTTCTTTTTCTTTTTTTTAAGAAAAAAAATAGGGGCGTTGTTTTGGCGTTGTTAAATAAGGTGTATTTTTATTGACAACAAACATTTTAAAAATATATACATTTTAGAAAAGTAGTTATCCATTTCTTGTATTTTATAAACATTACTTGAATTATAAAAAAAAGAAAAAAAAAGAAAAATGTTTTTTACTTGCATACGTTCTAATCTACATTAGAAAATTCGTATTATGTAGCACACTCGACAAATAAATTATAAGTATTTTCTTTATAGATATACAAAGTACAGTGTTGACAAAATTGTTCTGTTCCCTTTTCTGCTTTATTGTGCAAAAACTACATCTTTCAGTTTTCGCAGATCGAACAACTTTTTTTCATTTCTATGGTCTTTTATTAAATTAAACACAACCATTTTATGCGTATTTTTCGGAAAAATAACTTGAAATTTATTCGCGCAATATTCACAAAAAAAAAGTAAGCTGTCTTTTTTATTTTTACTTTTCTTTGCATATTCTTACACATTATATTAAAAAAAAAAAATAGATCGTTGAGTTTATATTGATATATTTGTACAGTTCACAATTTTCTCTAGAACAGAATCATTAAAAAACAGTTTTCAGGCAACAAAAATTATCAATGCATGTTTTGCGCTGTCGCGCACTCCTGGTGTTTCACAAACAATATTATCTTTTCTATGTCATACATTTGTTCTTGGTAGATTTTTTCCTTACTTTCTAATATTATCCTAACAAGAAAGAAAAAAAGGGACGGCGATACAGAGCATTTATTTTTTCTTTCATAATTTTTCAACTTTTGACTATCACTTTTCTCTTCTGTTTAGAACTACATTATTTAATTCTTTTGATGTAACGGCTTCATCGTTAATACAGCTCATTTCTAACTTATCAAAAATTGTTAAAACTTCTTGAACAGTTAGAATTTTTTTACAAGGCATTGGGAAAATAATCAAACACTCCAGCAATAAAGCAGAAAGAGAAAAAATAGGGAGGGAGAAGAAACGGAGGGACTCTGCGATTCCCAGAAAACCCCCTTTTGAGAATTTCGGGGTAGTGGGAAGAATGAATGTTAGGGAGAAAAAAAACTCGAGCAATGTCACTGCTCGCATCGCGGTCATTCAGACCGAATTCAACTTTAAAAAGTAATAAAATCATGGGAAAACACAGGAATGACTTGCAATTTCTATAGACAGAAGGTCGAACAGTGAAGGTCAGTTACACGGCGTTTCACCATTGTAAGTTTAAGGGGAGATGGGTAAATCAGAAGATAAAGAATTCGAGCGGCGAAAAGACCGACGCGCGACTAACCACGGGTTAGGATAGTAAAAACGTATTAAAAAATTTTGTAAATTTTTACGATTTTTACGATTTTTTTATAGATTGAAAATAATTTTTAACTAAATTTTTGCCTTATTAAAAAAAAAAAAAAAAATCTGACTTAACATGTCTGTGACTAACTGTTTAAGAATTAGCCATTGGACAAACTTGAAAAGTTGACACCCTGTATATTAATACAAAAAAATTACGCTCGTGCTCTAAACATTTCGCTGTTTTTAAAACGATAAAAATAATAATATTCAACCTTTAATAAACTTATTTTATATTGCAGCTTTATAGGAAGTTTTCAATGCATTACTTTAAGAAATATTAATTAACGTTTCTCCAAAGTTTAGAATTTACTCGCTTGTTTTTGGTAATTAGAAAATATTCAAATATCTTTCTGTCTGGTGAAATAAATGCAGTAAACGGGGTACTTATATTCACAGCAATAAATTTGCATAACAAATAGTAACCTGATGCATTACACAGGAACAAAACTTTATTAACTCTCATTTACGGGCAATATTTCGGTAAAACTTTCCACACTTTTCCGATCAAAATATATTTGTATGAAAGAAAATTTCTCGGCAAAACTTAAGAATTCGAAATCTGAAAAGTGATTGCAGAATCCTTTGTACACGATAATGAATTTTGACGCCCGAACTTAGAAAATATGAATATTAAAATGTGTTAAGTTAAAACATTAAGTTAAAACACATAGAGAATTTTAACATTCATCTTTGGAAATTTAAAATGCCAACTCCATACAATCTTTTAAAGTAAACAGATAATCTATATATATACATGTATTTTTTTTTAATAAATGATTTTAGGTTTTATCGGGTAATGGAATAAACTTACAATTTTTTTATAAGTTCACCAGTTCGCGATTTTTATCGCGTTTTAAAAAAATCAGTGAATTTTTCCTAATCAAATTCTGATCACACGAGAAATTAATGCTTGTAACATATTTTTTCTCGGATAGAAATAAATTGCAGTTATGGAACTGTTGACAATTTTCAAGATAAATATTGATATCTTCTAAAAAATGCATTTAAAAAATTGATTTTTTATTTCAAACATTTTAAAATATATAAATTGTACACTTATTTGTACATTATTATTAAGCAGTAAAAAAAGAATATTGCCCAGTTAAACTAGTGGCATTGAGCTCACAGGCTACGCATACTAATTGAATATTCTAGCCTTATATTTTTAAGGGTTAAGGACGTTCGAAAAATAAACTAAGTTAAATATAGGTCACGCCATTTCCGCTTTTTATACTTAATCATTGAACCCCCTAAACTAATCAGGGATATACTTTATAATATTGAAAAATCCTACATTCAAAATTCAAAGAAAATAGGATAATTTTTATTAAAAGCCTATTTGTATAACTTAAGAGGAGTTATCCCCCTCCTTTATACTTAATCATTAAACTTTCAAAACTATTCAGAAATTCGCTTTATCAGAAATAACCTACATCCAAAATTGAAAGGAAATCGGATAACTCTGCATAAAAACACATTTATCAAATTTAAGGGGAGTAATTGACCGTACCCCTTAATACTTAACAAAAGAATCCCACAAGTAACTATCGAAGCTTCTTATCGCTATAAGCCAGTATGCAAAAATTTAAGCAAAACAGCTAACTCTGCGTGAAAAACCATTTACATAAATTAAGAGGGGTAGTCCCACCAATTCCGCTTTTATATTAATCAAAAAATTTCCCAAAAGAAATGTGGGAAGTGCCTTATCAGAATGAACCTATATCCAAAATTTGAAGCAAATCGGTAAATTCTGCTTGGAAAATCCTTTAATTTAAATTAAGGGGAAAGGTTACCTCCCATTAACCCCTCTTAGAATTATTCAAGGTTCTCGCAAATCTAATCATGGAGGTGTCCTCATCAACATGATCCCATGTCTAAAATTTGAAAGAAAGCTGATAATTCTGCATGAAAAACCCACTTATCTAAGTAAAAGGGGGTGGATTAGCCCGCCGTTCTCCCTCTTTATACTCATCCAATGAACTCCCAAAACTAATCATGGCGATGCCCTCATCAGAATTATCCTATGGCTAAAGTTTGAATTAAATCTGATAAATCTGCATGGAAAACAAATTTGTTGAAATTAATTGTGGGGAATTACACTTCCGTTACCCTGTTTACACTTATCCAATGAAAACCTAATACTAATCAAGGAGGCGCCTTATCAGAATGATCCTATATCTAAATTTTGAACAAAAACTGGTACTTCTGCATGAAAAACCCATTTATATTAATTAAGGGTATCGACATTAGCCCCGTTCCCCCTCTTATGCTTATTGAATGAATTCCCAGCACTGATCAGGGAAGGGCCTTGTCAGAATATGCCTATATCTAACATTTCAAGTGATTTGGTTACTTTCATCGTGCGTTATCGCGTTACGCACGCACGTACATTCAGAACGGGCGGCACATAAGCTATCAGGTTTTGATAACCTGTGATCTAAAAACTAATATTTTAAGTTTTAACTAAGAATAACCTATCATAAAATAACTGACAATATCATTATTTCAAATAAATTTTTGCTCAAATTATTTTTAGAAGGAAGATCAGAGATGTTTTCGGCAGGTCGCCAGTTATTTTATTGAAGCTGTAAGTTCTCATGCTTAATACATAAAGAAGAAAGTAAGATAACAACATTTCATTTATGCTTTTCCGTCATAATATAATGACCATAATCTTCAAATATAAGAGAAAAAAGGAGAATAACGCTAAATATAATACAATGTTCTGTGAAGTATTGACATTAATCAAGAAATTTATTTAGATTTTATATTTTGCTACAAGTTCTTTGACATTGTCTTTTTTAACAGAATTACATTATTTTTCGGTGGATTTTGTTCACGGGATGAATATGAATTCCGATGAATATTAAATTAAAATGAAAGATATTTCGCTACATTACGGAGTTTTTTTACGGAATGCAAATTTTCTTGGAAAATAAAGAAAAAAGAAAGTATGAAAGTATGAAAGACAGAAAAATAACAATGAAAAATTCAAAGTATGTATTATGCTGCTGTTAGAATTAAAAATAAAAATTTAAAGCTGATTATAGAAATTAAATTTTCTAATTTATTTAACATGCGATTTATAATTAAGAATATATGTGTTTACTATCAAATTAAACGAAAAGAAATGTTAAAGTTATCGTAAAATTAAAAAAAAACTATTAAGAATAATACAAACGTTTTAAAATACTGATCTATAAATAAAAAAAAATAATGCATTACCAATGTTTCAAATCATAAATATATAAATTAATAAAACAATTTAACCTATTACTAATTTTGAAATTTTAAATTTATAAATAAAGAAAACAACTTGATGTATTATTAATGTTTAACATCCTAAAACTTATATATCCCTTCATGAAACGAAAGTGAAAGTAAAATTTTTAAGAAATAGCAATGCTTTTGAGAAATTATGAAATACTATTAAGAAATACCATGGCCTTACACGCACCACATTGGTGCGATTTTTTTTCCCGACGTCAATTTGGAAAAAATTTCATTTTCAAATACCAGTTACATACATATTTCTTAAATATTTTGTATTTTTTAAAAAGGAAGTAATAATAAACAAAAGTTACTAATTATAGAACAAAGCGATTAATATCATTTAAATAAAGAACACAAAAATAAATAAACAGTTTATTAATATATAAACAGCAATATTCGGGTTACCATGCAATCCATAAAATCGCCATTCAGTTGCAATCGCGCAATGTGGTGCATATACGACATCTGCGCCAAAGCATTTTTTTTTCAAATCATAAATATATAGATTAAGATAACACTTTCGAGTATTACGAATGTTTCTATTTATGCACATATAAGTTAATAGAGTAATTTAACCTATTACCAGTGTTTCACGTCATAAATCTAGAAGTTAGAAAAATATTTAACTTATTACTATTGTTTGAAATCTTAAACATTTAAATGAATTTATTGAATTAAAAAATACATTTTAACGTAATAACAATGTTTCAAATATGTCAGTTTAAAAGTAATTTAACGCATTATCAATGTTTCAAGTCATAAACTTACAATTGCATTTATTGAGGCATTGATAAAACAGTAGCATTTATCAACAAAACTGTAAAATGCACTCTTTAATTCAACTGACAAAGGTATTATATTTTTCTGAAAAGGAGAATGATACAAAAGAACGAAAATAATTCTTGCGCTGTCAGCTGTCATATTGTACTTTCTGTGCTAAAGCCTTATATGTATTATTCTTTAGAAAAAAATGTTAAAAATGTCTTTTCTAATCCGTGCTACATTTTTTTTACATACAATGAGTTACAAAGAAAGGAAAGTCTAGAGGAATTTACATTTTCAATGCTTATGACAAGCGTGGATAAAAGCAGAAAGGCGCAGAAGTCTGTGAGGCTCTGAAATATAATTTTTTTGCGAAAATTTACGTTTGTATATTTATTATTAAAAATTAAAGTTTAAACATTTAGTATTTCAAAAATGCTTTACTTTTCGCTCAGCAATAATTAGAAACAAAGTTATAGCCTAAATTCCCATACATATATATACTTTTTGTGTGTGTGTGTGTGCTATATTAAAATCTCAATTTACGCTTTTCGGAAAACTACGTTTTTTTATTATTTACAAATTACAAAAAACCTCATTTCTCAAAAATATTTTAAGATATTGAAATACACTTTTTACAAGGTTCTGGTCACCAATTGATATGTTAGAAAGCGAAACACAGCTTTTAAATATATATATATTAATTTAAGAGCTGGTTTTATGGAAAATTACGCCTTTTTTAAAAAAGAAAAATTAAGGCTTCGCATACAAAATTTGGTACATGTTACTAAATTTAAGTGGTATTGTAAATATTTTTCTTCATTACACAGGTAAGAAATTTGCTGATAAATTGATGGAAAAAAACCATAATTATATCTTGAATATATTTCGTTACATTGTAAAAAATGTAAATTTATGGTACTTTACCGTGAATTATCCAGTAAATTTACTCTTTTCACATAAACGGTCGACTTCCGTAATTTTTCGTGTTTTACGGCAAAAACCGTTAATGTAATGGCAAAGTCTGTTGATATAGAAATAAAGTCCGTTTTTTTTACGGACATTGTCTGGAATCTCTGCTGCAGCTTTTTTGCAGTGTGTAGAAAGTTTAGCAAAAAGTTAAATCTTCGTTAAAATTTGACATAATACTGGCTAAATTCGAAAAGTCAATTAAAATGACATCAAAAAATTAGTTGAATTAATAATTTTATTTTTTTATTTAAAAAAATACATGTGTCACATTTTCAAAACCAAAATCCCCCGAAAGTAAGCACAATCCATAAATTGAATCTACAAATTAAAATGTTAATTTTTTCGTGACATAATATATTAACACTTAACTATACCGTGTTCCACATGTGGCACATACCTAAAATCAGTGCAATCCTCATTGCAGGGGTCTGTCCAGATTTTGCTCTCAGGGTCCTGCTTTTGTGAAATTGTGAATTTTTTTCTTATATTAGTGAAAATTCTAGATATAATTTTGTGAATTTTAAATTATCGATGTCTTCAGGTTCTATTTTTCATATATAAAACGCTACGTAATATGCTCTTTGGTGAGTTAAACTGCTTATTTTCAAGAAATATTTTATTATTAAATGTTTTAAATTTGTAATAAGTTCAGTTTGAAGGTGAAAAAATTCTGTGACTAGTCAATTTAAAAGATAAATAAGTTTGTGAAGGACCCTGTTTTGGGATAAAAAAAATTGTGAAGGATCCAGTATGGGGATTGGAAAAAATTGTGAAGGGTCCTGTTTAAAAAAAAAAATATTTTGTGAAGGGTCCTTTAAAGGATCTAAAAGTTTCCTAAACATATCCCTGCATTATCTTCCATGAATTTGACCAATTAGATCACTGTAACTGAACACTCCAGTCAAGAACAGTCCAAAGATTAGAATAACGCATTTTTTATCACGGTTAGATGTCTGCATTTGACAAAAACATAATTTTTTCTTCGGAAACAAAAAAAATTACCAATGTAACATACTAATAACAAGATTTTTTGATTTGTCTAAATTTCTACCGATGTAAGGATTGATGAAAGAAACGACAATTCTTAAAAATTGAGGTGACATAATATTTAATGAAACTGGGCGGAATGCTTAAATTTATGTGTACCAGCAAATAGAAATACTCATAAATATCACTTTTAGTCGATGCACGTTAAAGCAAAAATATAGTAAGCAAAATTTTGCATTTACTAAAGAATCGTTGCTGTAACTTTTTTAAAAATCTAAGCCATGAATTACAATGATTTATAGGGAAAAAAAAAATTATAATAGCTGCTGATGTGTCAAAGATAATTTATCATTTTACAGAATATTTGTAGATAATAAAATTCACAATACAATGGTAAAGAACTTATTTTCTAAGCAATATGCCACATTCTTAAACTCAGCAGTCCCCATTTCTCCTATAGGATTCACAACTTAATATTTTTTAAACATATATATGCAACATTAAAACTGAAAAAATTGCTGTGAACGAAGTCTAACAGATAGTAGAAGAAAAGACAACAGCAATTAGTTTCTTATAGCGCTTTTTAACGGTATATATTTTACATTAAAATGGGTTGCAGGAAAATGTACAAAATATAGAAAAATAAAATCAGTTTTATCTGCGGAATAATGGCAGCGTTTATCGTCGATTCTTTTTTCTTCTAGGAGATCACACCTGCATCTAACGTTACCCGCACTGTTACTGACAAGCGATAAGAAGCATTTTTGCGTAACCATGTCCTTCCGCCACTTCAGCAGCATCAATCTGTGGCTCGCACAATATTCATACAAAACGGCGCTCCTTCGCATATTGCTATTCCTGTGAAGCAGCTACTGAGTGCTTATTTCGAAGATGATAGAATCATAAGCACCATTTTCCTATAACGGGGCCTTCACGTTACCCCGATTTAAACCTGTGTAACTTCTAGCTTAAGGGGTACCTGAAGAATGTTGTTTACAGCGGGCAGATTCAGAAACTAGCCAACTTGAAGGCAAGGATCAAACGCTAAACTCATTGCATCAGTACATAAATCCCGCGACCGGTAGTAGAGTTTGCCATTTTGCGCTTGTAATTAATAGCAGAACAAAACCGAGGGCTTATCGGACAACTAATACATTAGTCATCAGTAAAGTGTTTGTTCCATATAAATCTCGTTTTTATTATTTTTTACCATCATCGCTGTTGTCGCTTTAAACACGTATTCTTATCTTCTCGTTCATAAATTTGTAGTAAATCCCTAAACACTATTTTTTCCTTTTGACTAACAACATTCCTGTGTTTAACGAGTACATTTTTAGTCTTTCGCTGGACATTACCCTGACAGCGTCATCTACAAGCAAACTTTGGAAATTTTTTTTTCTTCATCAAACAAAATTCCATTGCCTCACGATTGCTTTGCTATAATATCGAATCATTCTCACGAGTAGTTTTAAAATTATCGACTTTTGAATTTGTATTTTTAGTTATAATCACCCTGTATATACTATTTATATGTAGAGAGAGAGTAAGAGAGACATAGCGAGAAACTCTTTGAATAATGCTGAATTTTTGTTTTGGAATAAAACTTATTATATTGAGAATATGTTCTGTTTTAATTAACCAAAAAGTAATCCTTTTTATTCTGAATTTCAGAAGAGAATCGAATTTAACCGAATCGCGATATTTTCAGAATATTATAAATGAATTATAATTGAATTATAAGTGATATTATAAATGAATTTTTATCAAACCACCATACTAAATTTTAACAATCTATCTTTCAACATAATAATAATTCCTAGCAAAAAGTTGTTGGGAGCTTGCTCTCATCTTAATAATGAACTATAAAATGGTGGAAAGGTTTTGTAACATTTTCATTCAATCTTAAGATGTAACGCTGTAAAATGAATTTCGAAGAAAACCGTTGTCTCTGAATGGCATGTTATTAAGTTAAAATTTAACATTTCAAAGGATCTGAAATTAATTCCTCCCTTATTTTCTTTTTTCGAACGGAACCTTTGTAAAATGTTAACCATAATTTTATGAGTTGTATGTTCTAAAGTGTTGAATTTTCTTGGTGTAGTAAAGATAAAAGAATATAATTTGAAAGAAAATACTTCAAAATTCGGATATTTATGAAACCATTAAACACATTTGTGATGCAAAAGAATTTTCACATGAAAGGTATGCATTAAGTGATGGTGTTTGAGTTTCTCACTAAACTAGTTTTTAACATAATTACAAGGTAACTTCTTAACCCTTCACTGCACGATATTTTCTGTTTTTATAAAAATATATATATATATATTTGGAATTTATGTATCGATCGAATAATGAGAAAAATAGTTTAAATAAATCATTTTCAAATCTTTAGCTAAAATTTGATATTTTATAGCGTTTACCTTATACACACTCTTAGGGTTTTTAGATATTGTATTGCTATATTTTCAATAAAATGTAATCAAATTAATTAAATTTGTGAACTTTAAACTCTGCAAATTTCTTTATATTAATATTTTAAAGTATTCTGTAACAATAATAAAAGTAAATGTAGCGATATTGGTTTGATCGAAAGCTTTTCGTTTGCGGAGAACAAATTCTAATTTTTTGTCAAATACAGCCAGCTAACAAGGGCAAAATACGTGTTTTTCCATTCTTTGGAATATTCTGAATCAGTTAGAGAGATCAAATTGACCAAATTCGTAGCACATTAGGAGAATTATAGGAGTTTTATGTATGTGCTAAAAGCACGTGGTGCAATGGAGAATTTATATTTTTTGAGGTGATACATGAAATCTACATAACAAGCAAATTACAATTTTAAAAATTTATTTTAAAGTTGCATCATTTTATTCTGTGAAATATTTAGAAAAATCGGAATACAGTTCTTAACTTAATTCGAAAGTTGTTCTTGAAATATAAAAAAAAATTTAGAAAAGAGAAATTTTCTTGATACGGAAAATACCGGGTGATCCAGAAGTTCCGGGAGTTTTCAAATGCTAATAATTAACAAACTATAAAGAATAGAAGCATGCGGTTTTCACAGAAATGCTTAGAAACTTATGGGATTTGTATTTTTGATGAAACAAACAAATTATGTTAGTTACACTTTTTGCCAACAGGTGGCGCTAAAATTGACAGTATTATTTTTATGGTATGATATAGCTCGCTAAAAAGAAAGAATTAGTGTCCAAGAGTTACAAATTTTCATTATGACGCCCATAGCTTATAAGCACCGCTGTGAGCCGACGCAAAACAGCGTGCACAGTATCCTCAAAGAAGAAAGAAATTCCAGATGAAATTTCAAATTTATCGTGATATTACAAGTGTACTGATTCATTATGAGCTGATGATTTCCACCGAGTATTGGCAACGAATTCTACCTCATTTACGATTGCATCAGACATTTGGGATCTCCTGCTTCTATTACGATCTTTCAATTAGCCTTTTTCTCAAACCTTTCTTACCATGGCATTTCACATTTCTAATGGCCATCGAATCTTTTTCTATTTTTACTTCCGTATTGTACGATAAGAACAAGGCTCGACATGCAAAGAAAGCATGTCTAAACATGGCAGTTACTCATCAAATTTTGTATCAAAATTCCCTTTCAATGCAATTTCAAACACCTTTAAAAAAAGTGATTGAACATAAACCACCCTTAAAACGAAATCTCATTAATAGCCTACAAAAGATGTTTCGCAATGAACTCATACTCATGTGTCTATAAAGCATATTTTATAGTAATTGTACAGCAGCGCCACCTGTTGCTAAAAATTGTAACAATATACATGTAAAAAAATCCTGCTAAACAAAATCCCACGTGTTTCTGAGCATATATCTGAAAACCGAACCTTTGTATTGTACATAGTTTCCAAATTATTAACATTTCAAAACTCCCGAAACTTTTGGATCACCCGGTATATTGTAACACTAATTAAATATGCAGTAACATTTACTGAGCAGGGATATGTTCAGAAAAATTTTAGGTTCTTTAAAGGACCCTTCACAAAATGATTTATCTTAAAACTATCTAAACAGCCTTAAAACAATTTATCTAAAATCGCTCCTTTATCTTTAAAAAAATAGAAAATAATTTAATTATGAAATCTAAAGAAGAATTTATAAAGATAAATTTTTATTAGCTGCCCGTCATTTCGGAAACGTTTTTGAGTAGCTTTTATAATGGATAATTTGTTCTTCCACCCAAAAAACTAGTTTTTCGGAGATCATCAGACCTGAACTAAATATTTTCCACTGTATAACTGAAATTGGGAATTCAATTGTAACCGCAAAATGTTACTTTTTATGCTGATTTTAATGTTTTTATTTTAATATTTTTTTACAGTTTAACATGTTTGCTTTTGGAAACGTTTCCGAAAACTGTAGGTAGCTGATAATTTTTTTTTTTTTAAATTCTTTAAATTTTAAAGATAAAGTATTTTGTAAGATTTCTAAATTTAAAGGACCACTTTTCAAAATTTTACGTGACTCTGAAGATGTTATTGTGTATTTTCGTTAGTTATTATAGAGCAAAAAGTTCTGTTACATCACGACCATTTGACAATGGATGACGGATTAATCATTGATGATTGATTGATTTGTTCTTTTCAGCCGAAAAATCGATTTTTCGGATATCCTCAGACCTGAACTAAATGTTTTTTGCTGCATAACTGGAATTGGGAATTATATTGTAACAGCAAAATGATACTTTTTACGTTAATTTAGATGTTGTTATTGTTATATTTTTTTACAGTTTAACACTAGAACCGCGGGACTTTCGGTATACCTAGAACCGCGGAGCGGGTCAATTTGACCCGGGGTGGAAAAGGATTTATAAATATGCCCAAATACTTAATTTGATTAGTTAAAAGATTATATTTTATTACAATAATCAATATTCTTTAATATTTACATTGTATATTACACAAAGTCAGCAGAAATATCCTACATTTCAGAAAATGCTATTATTCAAGATTACATTTCAATCAGTATGATGAAAATATATTGAATAAATATAGAACATATATTTTTAACATGAATAAACTTGGACTTAGTAAATATTAAAAATAGACTATTCCATTTAAATGAGTTTAGATATAAAATCTAAGAACAATTTTTAAAAATATAAAAAATACAAGTTACTTACTGATTTATCTAATCCAATTTATTGTATGCATTGTTTGAAAAACATGGTTAAAGATTTCGCACGTTTACCAAAAACGTGTGGGTACATTATATTTTGAACAATTATATTTAATTTAATTTTCATTATTTTTAGTTATGATAACAAACCCTTTTATGCTTAGTTTGTGTTTTTCACAGTTTTTAGTTTTTCTTCTTAAGCAAATGATTTATTTATTTATTTTATTTATTATTTTTTGGGGGTGGGGGTATGTAGAGGGGAGAAGTTCGCAAGAAGTAACAAACTATTTTTGTACGTCTTCAACTAAATTTTGAAGAAATTGACGTATACTAATAGATCTTGAGGTTATAGGTTTGCGTAAAATCCAAGCATTGATAACAGCAAAATACAAAATATTATAAATTGCATTCATTGGCTTCCTGTAAGAAATAATCTTGACATAAGGAGACTTCCTGTCATCGGGGTAATCATACAGTTACATTGAATTTAATTGCATTGTTGTAAAAAAGTGCCTTAAATATTTTTTAGAATTATTTAAAATTTCAACAGTTAGATGTAGACTGCAAAGCAACAAAACAATTTTACACTTTTCTCCTTGGTAAATATTTATGCTGATGTGTAAATGAGATATGCAATTTCGTCGTATGCAATTTCGATTTTGACATTTTGTATTTCTCGTCTTGGACGATTTACAGTTTCTGTGTTATTTGCAATTTATCATGTTTTGATATACATATATTGAATAAACCTACTAGCAGATTTTGAAAGAAATAAGTGCTCGTCTACGCTTATGTTAGGCCCTTTTAAATAGTTAGTCTTGCAGTTTTTTGTCATCTTCTTTATTTACAGGTGTGAATGTGCAAGTTATTGTTTATTTATTTTTCAAATTTTCATGAGTATAAAATTTAAATTTTGTCAAATTTGTTCAAATTCTTAATTCTGTTTTTTATATCCGATTTTTTTCTGATAAATATCACAAACTTTCGTTCAATACTGATAAATTTTCATTTATACTCCAATGAAAAAGTCTAACAATGTTAATAGTATAAGCAGAATCATCGTCACTTTCATTTTCATCACTAGAATTTATTTTTCTTCTTTTATAGGCAGATATTCATCCTCAATAATTTGCATTCTCAGTAATTTTCAGATAATAGTTGCTAACATTCCAAAACTTCTTTGGCGATAATATAAAAACATCGAAATCTTATTTTAACTTTTAATAAATGCTTTATAAAAGCAAATTCAATGCTACTTCTAAATATTTGTTGTAATTTTTTTCTGCAATCACCCACTCTTCACATCAAGAATATAAAATCTTGATTGAAAATTTTCACATTCTCCCCCTTCCGATTCTGCCTATTAACACGTTCACTGCCGCTTACGTGAAGATGTGATTATAAGTTAATGCCGCACTGTAGAAGTGGGTTTTTCCCAGATGCCGGTTTACTTTTTATAGCAAAGAATCAGTGACAGATTTTACCGCGCCAGCGCGTGACTGGCTATTGGACGTTACCCCACATCACGCGCTGGCGCGTGAGTGGCACCTTAACGTTCTTACAAGTGCGACAGATATTATTTATTATTACTTCTGTAAAAATGCATCTCTATTTTGTCATTTATGAGTAAAAACTTATTACGGGTCAAATTGACCCGCTTCGTGGTTCTAGGTATACATGGTTATAACTCAAAAATTATTTATGCTATTCGCTATTAAATACAAAAAGTTGTTGCTTACCTTAAAATATTAAAAGTCAGAAAAGGAATCGTTTTTTCGATGAATACTTTTCGCACGGCGAGAAATTAAATATCGATTTGGGTCAAATTGACCCGCTCCGCGGTTCTAGTGTTAAAGGGGCAGGGGATCTTTATTTCAGCAAAATGGTCGTTATAAAAGGTCTATTTTTGTGGTTTAATAGTACTAAAAGAGTTTTTTCTTATTAAAATATCATTTATGAAAGTTTTAAAAAGTAATAATAAAGGTAAGTGCATTTATATACTTTAAATCTGTTTTTCTAAATAATAATTTTTCAGCGTTTTTAGAATTTTGAAATACTTTTTGCGACGTAATTTTTGATGAATATTTATGAAATTGATAAGGAAGTATCCTATTACTGTTTAGAAAGAAATATGTAAGCTTTTTAAAATTCGCTTTCATTAAGATAGTCAAATTTGATTTTTTCCTTATTAAAAGTCAAATCGATATGGAATTTTAAAAAAAGCCTGTAAAATATTAAGTATCCAAGAGATAAAAAAAAACTTACACAAGTTATTTTTATAATGGAGTTTTAAGTGATAAAAATGCAAAAAGCAAGAAAATATCTCAAAAGTTAAAACATGAGGAGCATTTTAAAATTTCTTTAAAAATTTAAATTTTTTTAAAAATTTAAAATTTTTAATAAGATTGGAATTTATTTTTAAAGCGTTCTATATACTTTTGGTGAAATGTATAAATGCACAAAATTTCATATTGCTATGATGAATATTCCAAAAAAAAGTTTTAATGTCCACCCTCCCCTTAACATGTTTGCTGAACAAGAAAATATTATTTTGAGAATTTATAAAGAGAATTTATTTGAGAAGAATTTTTGAAAATGAATTTTTATTAGCTGCCCGTTCTTTCGAAAACGTTTTTGAGTAGCTTTTATAATGGATCAATTTGTTCTTTCCACCCGAAAAATCGGTTTTTCGGAGACCATCGACCTGAACTAATTATTTTCTGCTGCATAACTGAAACTGATAATTCAACTCTAACAGCAAAATGTTACTTTTTATGTTTTTTTAAGGCTGTTGTTTTTATATTTCTTACAGTTTAACATGTTTGCTGAGCAAGAAAATATTAACTTGAGACGTCATTGCAATTAAAAAGCGGGTTTGCTGGGATAAGGGAACTGATAAATACACTGTAAAAGCTTTTCGGAAACATTTCCGAAAATTATGGGTAGGTGATAAAAATTTATTTTCGTAAATTCTGTAAATTTTAATGATAAAATTTTTTGTAACGTTTCTAAATATAAAAGACCATTTTTCGAAAACTTCTATTTAGGCTATTTTTCATGCAATTTTTAAATATTTATATACAGCATTTTTTGAGGGTTTCTTTGGTGCCCACATTTGCAATAATTTGCAGATTTAAAGCCAATGTATATTTATGTGTATATATATGTATACCTGTGTGTGTGTGTGTAGTTTTTATTTTCACTAATATAAATACATCATTATTTGTAGGTAGTTTTGTAAATACTTTAATAACACTGATAAACAAGGTTTCTGTTTTTAACTAAGTATGTGGGACTTTGATATTTTAGGTGGTGCTCTGAAAGAATATGCCATTAAAAAGTTTCTATCACCCTCAGATTTAAAAAAAAAATCAAAATCTTGAAAATCTGAATTTTGTAGTATTTATTCAACACATATACTTTATGGAATTTATAATTTGTTTTTTTAGTACTGACAAACTTTAAAAAAAACACTTATAAAGCTTAAAATTAATATTTAAAAAAATGAAAGTATGAATTGTTTATAAAGTTTCGGAAAAATATAGAAGAATTTTTGTAAAAAAATGATATTAATACGAAAGGTCATACTTTATGTAGCGGTAAATGCCTTATCTGTGGCTGCTCACTTATAGGCCATTGTTCCGAGTTATATTGACAATTTAAAGTAGACATTAAGACACCTATATCATTACAATAGCATAAATCATCTTTTCTTGAAAAAAAAAATGTGGAATATTTCTTATGTCAATATCGATAAATTAATATCTTTGTACTGTTTTTCAGGAGATTCCAACCTTGCAATCTTGATCCAAGTAATTGTGAGTTTTTCTTTGATAAATTCAAGTCTCTCACAAAATTATTTAATTCTTTTTGAGTAATTAGGTGTGGTTCTTTATTTATGTCAGGAGAATAGTTTATATCTAGAAAGTTTCAGTTTCATCAGTTTTCTACTGCTGCATCGTCATATGTAAAATTCTCTGGAGGTTTCGATATTTGTAAATCATCATTATGTAAAGCTGGTCACATTGCTGAATCTAAGTTCGGGTACTTAATTTTATATTTACTACTTACAGAGAATCCTTAAACTTTTGTAATACATTAGTAGCAGTCAGTTATACGATCCTTCGGCATGCACCATATCATGGGTATAGCAAAGAACATACACTTTTATGTACATTTTATCCACGCCCGGAGATTTGTAGCACATCGTGTACAACAAGAATGAGGTGCTCATTTCTTATCTTTTTCACTTACTTTATATCCAAAGTACATATGATAAGCAGACTTCATAAACGGCCTAGAAGCGCATCGATGCTTTTTCAAAATTATCTTCCCCCACACATAGCAAAAAGAATTGGGTTCATTAACGCATCCTCTGGACATGTTATATACATATTGTGAGGAAAATAGGATAAATATAATCAAAATTTAATTAAAAAGTCAAATAGTCAAAATTTAACAGAACTAAGAAATAGTAGGACACTCGCCCCGGAAGTTTCAACTGTCATGGATTTGCGTAAAAGTCAAATACTGTGGGGGTGACTAGAACTGTTCAAAGTCGCTAACATAAAATTTATTAGGGGGACATATGTTTTTACTCTCTTGCTGTATTTTCTATCTTTGTTATAAGAAAAAGGAATGTTTGTGTGAATCAAATATATGAAAGAGAATAATATAATAAAATTGTAATGCCTATACGATGCCGACATACTCCAAAACGTATAAATGGAATTTACTCAAAATTGGAGGATGATAAAAATTTTAATAAACGTATTCTTTTTCAGTAGCTTAAAATCTATAAGAAACACCCAGCGTATATACAGAAACAGAAAATTCTGTAAAATTTGTTTATCAGTGTAATCTATAATCTATATTCTAATCATATAAAACCTTTTGTTAAAAACGAATCGACAATGTTTCACGAATTAAATTTCACTAAAAATAACTTATACCATGTAATTAAGGACATATGAGTAAATCATTCAAAGCTTTATGTAGATATAAAATAGTGTTTCATTTAATTATTAATTTTATGCACATTATTGTCTTTATTAAACAGTCGTTGTCAAAATGTCACAAACTAGCCCCAAGCAGAACCAAATGTTGATGATAATCAGAAATTAAGTATGAGATAGAGAAATTTCAATTTTCAATCTATTCAAACCAATTATATTTTAATATTAATTGCTTTAATTATGACTCATAATTATTTGAGTAATTAGACAACAAAGTCATAAACAGCTGCGAATTAAATTCTATAAGGAATGCATTTGAAATTTCGTCCTGGAAAGAAATAATTAATTCTAATCCCAAAAGTTTCGTGCACAGCTACATTTTATATAAGAATAATTATTCAAAATTGTAACATTTAATGACAAGAACTGAAACTGAATGTAGCATATACCTTTTCTGAGATTATATATTCCTTAATTATAGAATATTTAATTTCTTCTTCTTGTAAAAATTTTATACATAGCTAAAGAACTGCACAGATACATAATCTCAAATTTCATACAGTATTATGTATCTTAAAAATATTTCTTTTAAAAATGTATATGTAGTAATAATAAAAAGATTTCGCCTTAATTCTAATTTAGTAATTTTTGAATTCTTATAAATAAATTTTTTTCTTGTATAATGATATTTAACGTATTATTTATATGCCATACTTTTAATCAACAAGTTTTTCTTTTTTTAATTCTAAAAGACTATCTCTTAAAGAAATTTTTTCCTTAAAATCTCAATACTTAATTTTATTCTTTTATCTGTTCTCTACTATCTTTTTTATATACCATCTAAAAAGTCATACGATTATCCTCAATTCCATTCCAGTGACACCAGGAGACGGTTTGTATAATTTATTCTTCTGACGGTCTGAGAGAACACTTTTTCTTTATTTCGGAGCAAATTTTCGCATTGGTTAAAATCCCCTTTTCTTGTAAGTTTATTGGCAACTTAGAAAGTAGCCATAAAATCCTGTATTCCAGCGCCTGTTCGGTTATAACTTCGCTAAAATGGCTTTGGAGTGGATTATTCTACGTTTTTCTTCTACTAATAAAACACTTGTCAGCTGGTGTAAAAGAACTTATCTGGAGAAGTTCAATGGTGGTAATAACAACTTTTACTTATAATGGCTGTATCTTATGCCAATATGAAGTTTGTTTATTTTGATGTAGAATATGGGCATATTACCTGCATATGGGCTTATTACCTTCATCAACTAGACTTTATTTCAGAAAAATACTGCAAGTTTAAATCTTAATTATTTCTTTTATTTTTTTACCAATACTAAAAAACTTTTTCTCTTTTAGACAATTAAAAAAAAATACTTACTGTAACTAAACAAATTCTATTCTTAAGCTTGGCCATATTACCTGCATATATCTTAATATATATTATGTGTGGTATATTTATCATATTTTTAACAAAAATATAATCAATAACAATTAACGGTAAAATACAAATAAAATAATGTATGTTTTTATATTTATAATTAATTTTAGTTTTGCGATACCTGCACTCGTCCCTGCCCTAGCTCCAAAAAAAATACAAACTTAACAATTTTTAGTGGAACAATATCCTCCCCTCCCCCCCCCCCAACCACCACCACCAAAATTGATCATTCATATGAGACTTGATAGTTATAACTGTTATTCAAAAAACAGAGCACAGGTTTTTTTTTCAGTTTATTATTGTAACAAACGTTGATGTTTTCTATATGAATAAATAATTTTGGCATAATATTTATATTTTTCGGGCGATTGAAGCATAACTCAAGAACAGCTTTGTGGATGGAATTTCACTTTTGGTTTTCAAAAGTCTAAATTTTTCTATTATGAAATTTAGATGTTATATTTTATACTGTATTCGGCTATCTATTTCAAATAATACATATTACGAGAAAAAATCCGAACTTAGCAGCTTAGAGATATTATCTTTGATTTATTAACGTAGAAATTAAAAACGTTATATACATTTAAAAATTCGGATAGATGCTTGATGATTTAATTTTTATATTACACGTATAAATACAGTGCGTGCCTAAAGTTTAAGCACAATAGCAATTTTAAAATAAAACTTTAAATATCACCTTTAATTTCAATATCTGTCTTGTATATGTTAATAATATCTATTTTTACACAATATTCATTTAAATTAACTTTTAAATTTTATTTCAAACCATGGAGTTAAAGAATAGAAGAAAAATGACCGTGTCGAAAGTTTAAGCACAAAATCGTTTTTATGCAAATTTTACAGTCTGACGTGAACGGTTGCGCACGCAAACAATTTCTGGGTGTATAAGAACCAGTCAGGTGTTGCTTTTGAGTTAGTACAAAATGCCCAAGTCGAAAGAATTTTCAGAGGAGTAGATCATAAAAATTTGGAGTATGAGAGCAAAATGTAATTCTGTTTCTGAAATTGCAAGTGCATTAAAAAAATCAAAACAAGGTATTCATCAAATTTTGGCTCGTGATAATAATTTGAAAAGAAAATTTCGTTCATTAAGGCCGCGAGTGACTAGTTTGAGCGAAGATAGCCGCATCAGAAATGTGGCTTAAACTGGTAATTACTCCCTTTCGGAAATAAAATATGCAGTTGGAGAACAAATATCGAGAAAATCTGTTTATAGAAGAGTTTTGGAATTCAAATACAACAAATACCGTAAAATGGCTCGATTACCGTGTCTCAAACGACACCATAAAGAAACTAGATTAGAATGGGCCAAAGAGCATATGTCATTTGGTGAAAAGTGGCTGAATGTCATATTCAGTGATGAAAAAAAAATGGAACCTCGATGGCCCTGATGGGTGTAAGTACTATTGGCATGGTCTCTGCAAAAAACCTAGGAGTGTATTTAGCCGATAACGTAATGGTAGTTCTGTAATGGGATGGGATACTATTTCTTTCAATGGTCAGACATCTCTAGTATTCATCAGTGGTCGTGAAAACTTTGAAAACTATCAAAAGACACTTGCCAATCATTTGCTTCCTGTTGGCGAGGTTTTGGAGGGAGAAAAATGGTTATTTCAACATGACAATGCTTCGATTCATACCTCAAACTCACATTCTTCGTGGCTTAAGTCGAAAACAGTGTCTGTCTTGAAATAACCGGCAATTAGTCCTGATATAAACTTTATAAAAAATATGTGGGGTACTCCCACTCATGCAGTTTGTACAAATGGAAAGCAGTATTCTTCAGTTAAAGATTTGAAAGATGGATTTGAGAACGCTTGGTTTAAAAATGAACCAGAAACAATACAGAACCTCATTCTAACGATGGCAAGACCGTATATTTAAAGTAATTCAGTAGAAAGGAGCAATAATCAAGTATTAATTTTTTTATTCTTGTTCTGCTAAAGACAAAAAAATACTGCGCGTAAACTTTTGACACACTCATTTTTGTTGTTTTGATAAATTTTATTATTTAAGATAAATTTTATAGCACGAATCTGTTAAGTAACTTTCACCAATTAATAAAGTTTTATTTTGAAATTTTCTGTTGTGCTTAAAATTTTGACACGCACTGTAGTACGTGTAGAAGAACTAAAAATTACTAAAGATTTTTATTTTCAGTGTTATTTAATTAATCATAATCAATCACCGAACAAGGATTAAATTAATCTGGATGCATTATATTTACATCCAAAATTTGTTATTTACAAACCTACACAGCTGCTTTTCATTTACGCTAAAATCTATTAAATGTTATGCAATGTAGCTACTAATCACAGACAATTGGATCTGATCCAGATGAAACAATGATTACATGCATCATTTATACATATTACTTCCGCTTTTACATGGTACAATTTATGGTCTGCATTTCTATTGATGCTGGGAACGTTAATACTTCCGACGTTAAAAGGTAAAAGCAACCATTTATTCTTACACCTCAGAGATAAGAAATATCTCATATTTTTAGTATTTGTTATTGTTCATTTGATCATTTAACTGTTTCCATCTCAGTATTTATATCTATTTCTTTCATGAAGATATTAAAAAACAGTTATTTACCACAGCTGTTTTCCCTACGTGTTATAGTTCTGCAACTGCTGTTGATTACTTGCTAGCAATGAATGGCTCAAAAACACATGTAATAATCACAAAATAAAGAAAAAAAACTGTTACGTAATTATCCTATTTGAAGGAAAAAAGAAGAAATTAATGCATCTGATAGAAAGAACTTGATTTTTAGAGAATCTTATTCACTGAACATGAATATCAAGAAAGAAAAGTGTTATATACATATGTGTGTAAGTTTTTTTTTAATACACAGTTTCATAAACAAGCCTTACTCTGTTGCTATATTCATTACGCGCATCACAACGGGCTGGTAAAAAGAAGAATTACAAACATTAAATGAAGTCACGATGCTATAGTGATAAATAGAGTGTAAGACATTTTTTAAACTTTTCAACTAACTTTAGTTTAATGGTACGTCCAGTCATCAAAATAAAAATAAAAAATAAACCTGCTTACTTTTTACAAGGAAAATTACCAATATTGAAGCAACATTTGTTAGCGGAATCGGCATTGGGGATTAATTTCCTTCGTGTAAATAATAATAATGATAAACAGACAGAGGTTGGGTCAGAGGGAGGGAGTTGCATATTGAACTGAAAAGCAATCTTCAAGTTTTCAGTATGTATAAACAATTCTGATATCCTATTTAAAATATCCCAGTAGTTTTACTTTATACTTCGTGGTGTAGTTTAACAAAGTGCCTCATTTAAGTTTTTTCTCAACCCCTATTAAATTAAAATGCATAATTTTTTTAATATATACAACTTATTTCTGTTCCATTCAAAATATTTTTTTAATATTCTACATTGAAATTTTAATTATTTTTATGTTTAATTTTGATAAAAAATCAAAATTGTTCTTCGACATGCATCGACTGCGTGCAACACTTCCCAAAGACTAAAAAAGCAGTTTATATGAAACTTGGTAAATATATTTGTTTTCAGTTGAAGAAATACTTATAAATTTAATTAAGTATTATAATAGCGTTAATTATTTAAAATTAGCAATTTTTCAATAAAAAATTCTTTCAAATTTCTATAATTTACGTGCTTTAATTTCAAATAAATAAATAAATAAATAGCTTCCAAATGAAGTATAATTTCAAGGTATTTTTATTTTACATCATTTTAAACATTATTGGATGCTCTTGAACCAAAAGTTTTTTGCACAGTTGTTGCAAGTCAAAAAACAATTTGAAATATTTTATCAAAATTAAACATTAAAAAAGTAAAATGAAATTTCAATGTATTAAATTAATAAAAAAAAACATTTTATATAGAAGAAATATTAAGTTGTCTACATTAAAAATTTTATGTATTTATGTTTAACAGAGACTGACAAAAAAATTAAATGTGGCATGTAACTAAATTGCATTAACAAGTACAAAGTAAAAATCCGGAAACCCTTTAAATTTTCGAGTTTATAACTCAAACGTAATTTAGCAGAAGATAACTCAAACATAACTTAGCAGAATGAATTATAATTTAAAATTTTGATATCTAAGAGTACCCGATTTCGCATACAGTTAAAAACTTTCTAGGTTACAGTACATATTTTTTTTTCGATTATTAATTTTAAATAATGTATATATTTAAAAAAAAATAGCATTTTATTTTTATCCTAGCCAAAATAGCAGTGAATTAAGTTTTTTCATCGCGAAATTCGTGTTTTTTGGATTAATTTCATACAGAAATGAGTTTTTGCTCTTTGTTATTAGATATGCATGTTAATGTACTAATTAAAACTCGTATATAGCTCAAAAGAAATTCAAGTCTATTTAGTTATACATTCAAATCACAGGTTTAAAATAAATAAAAATTTATTTTATTTTATCAATCAGTTATCATGGACTAAGACAGTTACACTCTAAAAAAAAAATGTGTAAATTTACACACAAAAATGTGTAAATCGATGATACAAAAACGACATGTCTATATGTGTAAATTTGTGTGTAAATTGCGTCAAATGTGTAAATTTCAGAATACACATTCTAATGTGTAATTTGATGATAAGTCCAAATGTGTAAAAGTTATCTGATAACTCTTGAAATACACACTTTAATCTGTGAATTGCACTGAAATACACATATTTCTGAGCACTATTTTTACACATACATATGTGTAATATTTTTTTTTTACATACATTTTTGTGCAATAGGAAAATACCTACAATGTTGTGTAATATGCAAAATACACATGTTTTTGTGTTATGTACAGAATGCACAGATTTTTGTGTAATATTCTGTTTTTACACATATGTCTACATAACATGGAAAACACATTTTTGTGTAATATTTAAAATAGACAGGTTTTTGGGTACAAAGATTTACCTTATTCTTTGATGTGTAAACTGCGAAAAAGTTTTTAAAATAGCAAAACAAAATTACATGAAGTACAAATTCGTATATGCTTGACTTGTTTCTAAGTACGCGATCGTAATTATGTAAATACGTAATAACTATAGTTGTCATTCAATCCGTCGGTCTGTCTATCTGTCCGTTCGCATACAACAACGCAAAAACTACTTATCCGAATTGTTTGAAATTTAAAATACATAACTCTTGCATAATTTTATCAAGTCATTTCAATTTTTATGAAAATAAGATGAATAATTCAATTATAGAGACAGTGAAAAGCGTTCCCTTGCATAACGGCCAATGTATAAAAATAGTTTCAAGTGCCTTTTAATAATGTTACACGTTTTCGAACATAATAAAATTGACATGCATCTATGAAGTATATACTACAATATAAATTCTGTATAATCTGTAGTGCAGAGAATCGTTTTAATTAATTTACTGGGCCATACTAAAATATTCCATTACATTATGGTAAAGAAGGAAACATTGTTTGGGACGCGTTTTAATTATATTAAAATATTTCACATTTTATGAAATTGATGCTTATGTTGCTGAGATTCGTTAAAGATTACTTATTTTACAATAGAAAGCAGATATATAGTGTTTACAAAGACAAAGAAAACATTTCGGATACTTAAACAGTATCCGAAGTACTGTCTACTATTACACTAAGATCTGAATATTTTTTTAACTTCCTTATAGTACGAAATGCACCTGATTTGCTTTGTTTAACGCGCATTTTCCAACTTGTTTCTTTCTAACAGATTTGTAATCTTAAAACAAGAATTATTTACGCTCAATCAAGAAACAGGGTCGTCTCAAATTGTAATCTATTATCTTTCTGTTATTATAATCTATTTTCTTTATTTTCTTAATCTGTTTTCTTTCTGAAGTTATAATACATTATCTCCTTCTGTTTGCATATATACAACGTGATGACAGAAAGGATTAATTCATTTTACATAAGGGTTTGCAATTTTTTGATTATTAAAAAAATAACTTTAATAATAGGTTGTAGATATTACATTCTTATTTATGAAATTATACATTTAAATCAATAATAACTCTTGATACATGATTTTTAAAAACGGTCATTAATTGTTTATATCTTACAGAACTGAATTCTGTACTCTATTTTGCCTATAATGTGAAATTTTTATGTTTTTTTTTTTTTTTTTTTTTTTTTTTTTTTTTTTTCAAAAATGTAATTTTTGGCTGGATTCTGTTGCCAAAGCCACTATAACACTGATACTATCATAAATAGTACAAGGGATTAGAATTATTACTATGCAATTTTTAAAATAAAATGAGGTGAAAAATTTATTTTTAGCACTGTATTAAGAATACAGGTTATTTTTTATAAGACACAATAAAAAAAGAATAAGGAATGTGAATCCAGTAATGGAACCTCACAAAAGTAATAGATTTTATAACAATAATTAGAGCCAGAATTTAATGAAGGCATGCTATTAAAAAATATATTTGCTTCAAATAAATTTAACAAATTAGCATAGCAATAATCAATGAAATATTTTGAGAATTGTTCACTGTTTAAATAAATCATTGTAACTATCACAATATCAAAATTTTAATTATTTTAGATACATTGTTTAAAATTCTAAATGTCAGGGAATTACAGTTATCAAATTATTTATATATTGGAAGGTTTAGATGGATAAAAGAAAATATGAAAAAAAATTTATTTTAGCACAAATTCGTTTACTTCCCTCTATTTTTAACAAATAACACGTTGAGCGCCACTCAGTCTCCGGTGACAGATGTGGCACAATAGATGCAGTTAATTTTTCAGAATACAATTGATTTTTAACAATTTCTGTAACTTAATTGTTTTTATTTAAATGGGAATTATTAGATTTAATTGAGCGCCCCCCGACCTCAGTAACACACGCTTCTTCAATTCTTAAAAATAAATGAAATTTTGCAAATAGTCATAAGTACATAAAATTCAAAATTTTCTTTCTTACGAAACATGAACACATGCAAATTTTGCAAGGAAAGAAAAATGACAGTATTAGTTTTTTAAATGAAGACAACTCTTAGCAAATTCATTCAAATTTTCCTGAAAATCGATGGAACTTTGAAATATTATTTTCTGTGTCTTGATTAGGAGCATAAAAAATAATTTAGATTTTAAATCATGTAGAGAGGAGTTAATGAAACACATATACATAAATTAAATTGTTAATAAGTATTTTTTATTAATCAAAAATTTTGAAGCTTGTCCATTACCTTCCCATCTAGCCTATATATAACTCATATGCATGTTGTACATATCATATATTTCATATTCATACATTTTATAATGCGATATGATTCATATATGAGTTAAATCTCTGTTTAAAGTAGAAACTATTGGGATGTGATAATACATGTATAGTAATTATGTTAACTAGTGGTTAAATTACTTTTAAAACCCAAAACTTTTAAAATTTAAAGAAACATAATTTTAACCGCATAGTTTTAAAAAGGGAAAAAAAAATCTGATTTAAATACCATTTAAATGAATAAATCGTTGGCATGCGGCCTTTTATTTCATCAAAATAAAAATTAAATTTAGTAAAGTTTATTGAATTGATAAAAGCTAAATGAATGTTAGTCATTGCTTTTATAAAATGTTTATGTGAAATTAACTAAAACTAAAAATATTAACTAAAAGAGAAAGCTGAGAAAATACTTTTTCCTTACCTATTTCTTATGACCTTCCTCTGTGTTAAACTGGGATAATCCAAATAGAAATACGTAGATTCTTTCGTAGAATTATGTCCGAATACAGTACAATGACATTAATGAGCTCTTTTTTAACTACATTACTGACACTGTACCTTTTCGAACTGTCATGTAAAGTATCCTTTGGCCGCATTCTTGTAACATTTTCCTAAAAGTTTTAAAATTCATGCGAACTATATACGTTTATGAAAGAACAATATATACCAGCAAACAAAACGTTCTTTATTCCAAAGACTAACTGTTTTGATTGTCTGCAAGTGAATTTATTGCCGAACAGCGCAGATGTGAAACGCAGATGTTGTTTTCCGTTTATTTATACAAGGATAGATTTGGAAGTTAAACGCACGTTATTTTCATAAAAGTGGCTCTAATTAAAATTTTCGTTTTAAATTTTTTTAATGCATTTCACTTTTGTTTTTATTCAATTTCAAAAAGTTTCCTGTTAAAATGAATTGTAGAGTTTCTTTTTTATAAATTATTATATTATATTAGTCATAATTTGGGTTATGAATTAAAATATTGCCTTAATACATGTATCAATTACAGAGCAATCCAACTATTAACGCAAGTTAGAATACGGACAAACAAACCGTATTCTTAAGCATTTTCAACAATGTTGTAAAGTATTAAAACGACTAATAGGTTGAAATTTGACTTTTAGAATTTTATACCCAAAAGACGATAGCAAATTTTAATTCTTTTGTACAGCCCTTCTTTTGACAGTATTTTGTCTACTATTTTTGCATAAGGTTATGCCACTATTTAGCTATGATTTAATTAAAACAAAAACACGTTTAAATCTAGTGAACTTACATTTCCAGAGGATATCTTACATAGGCAGCCATGTATCAAATTCTTTCGGTGGTCCTGTATATCATTTTTCTCCATATATATCTTAGCTTATTAAATGCAATTCTGTGTAAAAATGTAGAATTTATTTTAAAACCACCTTTAAGCTACTTCCGTTCATGTACTGTAATCTGTGTACTTTCTGCTGTGTTACCCTGTACAAGATCTACAGCATTTGTACAGAGAACGCAATATGCAAAAATCAATTTTAAAACTCATATCTCAATTAACAAGAAAGAAAAATTATGCGTTAAGGATAGATTACGAAACACTTTCCAACACTTCCTGAAATCTTTAACAAAACTTCATTATTTAGGAAAATAACGTGTTAATGTCCATAGCCAAATATGTATTTCAATACTTTTGAACAGCCCTGTATTTAATCTTTCTGTTGATGTATATACTATATAATAAGAAAATTTAGTTAAGCAAGAAAACGCTAAACTTTCGTTAAATTTATTTATTAGCAATTCATACTAATGGATAAAAACGTACTTGAATACTTTTGATCAACCCTGTAGTTTACCTAGTACCTATATTACAGTCCAATATTTACCTAAAATCTATTTTAAACTAAAACACTCTTAAATAACATTTCCAGAAGTTATCATCGAATTGTGACCACGTATCCAGTACTTTACATGACCCTATATATCATTTTATCTATATTCTACAAACATTTCTGAGTAAGCGGTTCAACATAAAAATGTATAACTTATTTAAAAACCACCTTTTAATAAATTACGCTCGTATTCAGTAACCTTTACGAGTTCCTTTGTGTAACCTTGTATATAAACTATAGAATTTATACACACTATGTTATATGCATATATTTAGGGAAACTTAAAAACGCATATCATAATTAAAAATGCATTTCATCCATCCATCAACCATCATCGATAATACACAGTACTTCAAATAGAATATACTATTTGAAATCTTTTGTATCTCCCTGTAAATGCTATGCACTTCATATTATGACTCAGCGTATCAGTATATCAATTTTATTGTACACGAAGTCGTTTAACATTATTAAAATATCTCGCAAATAATCCCCCGCCCTTTTGTTGTTGGATAATGGAATTCTTTCGTGTGGCCCTGTAAATGAATAATAACTATCATTTATACTGCATTTTTTTAAATACATATTTTAACGTACTTTGCAAATGCATATAAATTTAAATATGTTTGGCAGGGTGTTACACCTTTAAAACTCATTCGAAACTATTTTTTCCCATAGGCCGTAATGTAATGGTAAATTTGAAATATCCCTGTAAATAAATTAATCATGATAGAAACTTCATTTTCAGTAGGGTTTGTGTTAACGTGAACATCAATAACATCTAAAATTTTCATCGAAATTTGAGTATATTTAGGAGAGTTAGAGCGCGGACAGATGGACAGACAAAACGAATGCATAAACATTTTTCAGTTTTGTCGGAAAGTTTTCTAATACATTTTGAAACTGTCTTTTAAAATTTACATATTTATAATTATGTAAAACACTCCAATTCGCGTAAATACACGTAATCTTTGACATTTACACACTTCTGTGTGTCTATTAACTAATAAAAACTTACGTACTCATTCTAATAAACAAAATACACATAAAAACAGGCAATTTTTTGTACAAAATGTGTAAATTGTAAAACAAGTGGGTGATTTCAGAAATTTACACACTTCTCTGAGTAAACAATATTATGCTTAAAATAGAATAACACTTCAATTCGTGTAAATTCAGGCATTTTTCGGAATTTACACACTTGTCTGAGTTTATCAAGTGATAACAAATTACACACTTACTTTCAGACTCTAAATACACACAAAAACAGGTAAATTTCCGAAAAAAATGTGTAATTTTTATTACAGGTGTGTAATTTTACAAAATTACACATATATGTGTGTAAAATTAGCCAATTTACACATTTATTTTTTACAGTGTAGTAACCTGAGAATAAGAAGGTTCTAACTGCCTTCTTTAAAGAAAAAATTATTCTTTGGATTAGGAAGCATCTATTTGTATCTAGGAAGGCATTCCTGCATTGAAATGACGTTATTACAAACTTACCTCCAATAGATAATAAATTAGCTTTACCAGAAACTAACGAAAGCAGGAGAGTCCAATGTCAAAAAATCATTTTCATTTTTAAATGGCTGTTAGAATTTTATTATTCTCAGATGATCAGATGACAGTGTACCCAGAAGTACAAGCTATAACGATTGAAAAACGATTATAACACTTAACTGATTCTGTTTTTAAATACATTAAACTGGCAGTATGCACTGTAAAAAAAATTCAAGAGGTTACTAAAAATTTCTTAGTAAATTTGTATTCCACAGAATTTTTCAGTAACCGTTACAGACTTTTTTTTTGCAAGTGAAACAAGCATTTCTTTTGTAAACTGAACAAAAGAATTTTTTGTATAACTAACTTAAAAATTTTTAGTATGAGCCACCAAGCAAATTTTAGTAATAGCTCCAAAATTATTTTTAATAACCATTACGTGGGCCCGAAGGGCAAGAGCTTCCTTCGAGCTGCATCCAGACTGCCGAAGCGGAAGATTTTCGGCAAAACCGCAGTAGATGGCAGCACCAAACATTCCTACCTGCTCCGAAAGGATTTTCATAATCCCTTTATTAATGAGACACTACATACATTCGGGGCGTATTTGGCGGTGGCAAGTTTCGAACCCGGGACCTTTTAGCCTGCAGTCAGTTACTATAACCACTATGCTATCAAGGCCACACCAACTGAGTTTTAGTAAGAGCTATTAAAAATATAAAACTATTAATTCTATTCGTTGCTAAATTTTTTCTAGTAATTCTTACAGATTTTTTTGTAACCGACTAAGATTACTAAAAATTTTTTTGTAATTACAAAGATCACTAAAGTTTTTTTAGTAGATCGACCCTTTTTTTTACAGTGTGGGAAGAACACCATTATTTTTTAAAAATAAAATATTCGTATATTTAGTCTAAAAATTTCTGCCATATGATGGTAAAAAATTGTATTTCAACATTGAGTAATATCGGAAAGCTTTAAGAGATGGATCAAGCAAACTCTTGTTGCACGTTTGCACTTGCGAGGTACGGGCTTATCAGTTAAGTTGTTAAAAATTTATTGTTTCACCAGTTAATTGCCCATGCGGTCCGCAAGGTAGAAATACTAAAATGTTTACTACATGCTTCAATAATTATTAATTATTTATTGTCTGAAATTCCCCTAAAAAATAAATTTAACATTTTTTTTATTCATAACCCTGTATCTCAAAAGGTACGCTTTTGATTAGATTTCCGCTTTTGCCACGCTAAATAAAACACCTTAATTGACTTACGTACGACTGCAAAAAATGTTTTTATTGAAAAAACTATGCTTGTTTTAATTTGTGTTTCTGTGGTGAAAGATAAAAAAGAATGCTTCAAGTGTAGGTTATGAAGCACTTTGAAACAGATTCAAAATAATCTGCTTAAAAATTTAAAATAATACGTCTCATTTAACCATATGGAAATGTAAAATACATTTCAAAACCAAATTTCAGCTGTTCCCATCTATCATCAGAAAAATTATCCGACTGTTTTAGCATCCCTGTATATGACAACCCTGCATATTCGTATCTTTAACACCATGCATTCCAAAATTTAGTTCACTCAACAGATACATACAGATACAGTTGGAAATTCTCCTTTAGAAACTTCTTCTAATAAAAAGAATGATATTCGACTAATCTTGTGTAGTGACGTGTATAAGAAATAAAATTTATACATAACTTGTAACATGCAAAAAACTAATTCAATTTAAAAGCGCATATCGAATTTTAAAACATACTCTCCATTGAGTATTACGCAAAGACAGTACTATAACAGATTTCTTTTGAGTGTCTTTGTAAATTAAGGGGTCTCAGGAGTCTTACTTTTTACCTGGTAGTGCGATTTAGCAACATATACATTTGATTTTTCTTCTCAGTCTCTATTAAACTTAAATGCATAAAACTTTTTATATAGACAACTTAACATCTCTTCTATTTAAAATAATTTTTTTAACATTCTATATTGAATTTTTATTACATATTTTTAATGTTTAATTTTGATTTAAAATTTAAACTGTTCTTTGACTGCGCGCAACATTTCTCAAAAAATAATAAAGCAATTTGTATGAAACTTGGTAAATATCTTCATTTTAAGTTTAGGAACAACTTATACCTCAAATTTAGAATTTTAATCACATTGATTATTGATAATTGGCAATTTTTTTAAATAAAAAATGATTTTTTTTTTTCAATTTTTTCAATTTCAATTTCAATTTTAAATAAACAAACGCATAAATTGCTTTAAAATGAGGTATAAGTTCAAGATACATTAATTTTACACCATTATCAACTTTTTTAGCGGTTCTTGAACTAATAGTTTTGCTAGAATCCTGCGTGCAATGGATGCAAGTCTAAATTTTTTTAATCAAAATTAACATTAAAAAAATAAAATAGAATTTCAATGTAGAGTATTTAAAAAATTATTTTTAATAGATAAGATACTGAGTTGTCTATATTAAAAATTTTATGCATTTATGTTTTATAGGGACTGAGAAAAAAAATCAAATGTGACATGTGGCTAAGTTGCACTACCAGGTAAAAAGTAAAACTCCTGAGACTTCTTAATTAAAAATGCTATGAATGCTCTGTTTCGCCGTGATCGCAGTGAAATTTAGTGATTTATATCAGTTTTAATATACGTGAAATAGCGTAATGTCATTAAAATACTCTCCAAACGTTTTTCCCCATACATAAAATCCATACAATAATCATATATAAAAATATTTTTTTCTATACTTTCAGGCAGATAAATAAAGAAATAAATAAAATCCCCAATAAACAAAATTCGTGTTATGATATACGTCATTCTGCGAAATGAATAAAAATATTAAACATTAATTTTGTGTTATTATGCATTTTTCTCTAATTTACAACATTTATTTTAATCTCTTATAATGTAATAATACATTCTTTTATTTATGTTTCTATAAACATCTTATTTCAAAACATTGGTAAATTAGTTTTGAAATAAACACAGCCTACTTTCTATTTTAATTCATATGTTAAGTTCAAGAAAATATTTTCGTAAACAAATTTAATGTAATTTTTAAATGCACTTGAAAGTTTTGCAAGAAATATTTTGTTGAAAATCGAATAAAAGTATTCAAAGCTCAGTAATTATTCTAAAAATGTTTTGAATAAGTAAAAAATACTTTAGTGATTACATAATGTTTAAGTGCATTGAAGATACATATCGCAAAAGCTAATGTTATATAATATAATTTCTGAGAAATGAATTATTGATGAAATAAAACACGCTTATATGGTCATTTCAAAATTTAATTTAATGAATATCTTTATATTCGATGTAAATAAATAAATCAATATATATAATCATTTATAAATAATAAAATCATTATTATTTATACATTCATTATTAAAAGATATTTGCTAAATTTCATATTACATTTAGCATTTCTTTTTCGCACACTGCTAAAAAAACGTTTATGACTAAATCTGGAGGGTCTTATAACATTTTGATAATATAGCCACAAAGTATTGGGTGAGTAAAAAAGTCTATCCGGCTTTAGTGAAAAGAGGAACGCGGAGAAATAAGAAAAAATAAGCATCTATGAATTCACTGAAGCACCATCGTTTTGTATAAAGTATGGCGATTTGTCTGACAGTAAGTGGAACCCACGAATATAAAATTACTCTGTTTTAGAATAAAAATACTGTCGTAATGTCATTTTTATGGTTTCCATACCAATGAATGGTCGATGAACGAAGGAGGCATTGTGTAACGATCAAAAGGATGATAAATAGAAGGTGCAATGTTAGGGTGAAGTAAAACGTTCCAACAAAGCTCCAGTAATTTTTTTCAACTGCTTAAAAATAAATAAAAGAATAGAATAAAATAAAACATAAATGTTGAGTTTATTACGATAAAAGAGGACTCTTCTGCGATTGATTAGTACTGGCAACTTAGACATGCGTGTTTCTCACAGTTAGTCCAATTGTTGTCAGTAAAGATCTCAATTGATCATTTGTATGGTGAGGGATATTAACGTTGATTATTACCTTGTCACCCACCAAATATTGAAGAAACATTTTCAAATTAGAGCTCTGCTGTTTAGATCAATGGAATAATCCCTGCAGCATCGTATCACGGTCATTTAATGCTTCGCATGACAGTAAAGCAACCTTCTTATCATAACCCGTTACAATTTTTTTTTCAAAAATTGTCCCCTGTTTTTACAGAAAAGCAAAGAAATACAGGTATGGATACTCTCTTCTCGTTGCGTTACTGTAATCTGGTCTGGTATCCTCTGATCGAGTTTGGAGATGACGCAAGCACATGCATCCGTCTTTCGACTGTTGTTCTGTGTACCGAAAACTTTCCAACTAATTTTTAGATTGTTGGATGAGGTGAATTTGTTATGGTTGTGTCCAGATTCTTGTACGAAACTACTCTGTTAAAACCACACGTTGCATATGGCATTCCTAAGGATGAAACGCTTGTCTCATGAGCACCCCCGCCCTAGGGAAGCCAGAATTGTACCCCTAGGATATCCCATGGCACCTCAGTTGCACCCTAGGGCACCATGCGGCATTCCCATGGTACCCTATGGGGTGCCATGGGCCGCAGGATGCTTTAGTGGTGCAATTCTGACTCCCATTGGGGGGTCGCTCACTAGACAAGCGTTTTACCACTAGGAGTGCCTTATGTAGCCTGTGATTTTAACAGTATACTGATATGCGTCCAAAACGTAAATGACCTCCACAGGTTACGTCTATGACCCAGAATTTCCTGAGATAAAGACAGCACTATAGTCCACGGCATATTCCGCTATACAATTGACAAATTCTGTAACAGACTGCGCTAATGTAACCGCTGTATAAAATTCGTACAGTAAAAGTGTCTGATATGATCTGCCTTGCATACCATGTTGTTTTCTATTCGGTATGCACTCTTCTAACATATGCATATAACCTATACACAAAATACAGCTGCACATGTTATTGTGCACTTATCTTGGAAATTCAACTGTAACGTCCGTACTCTAATTCACATTTGCATATCTTCAAAAGAACTTTTGCACTCACGCAATAATATGCAATAGATAAAGAAAAATAGTTACATTTTCAATGTATAAGGAAGCAAATAAGCATTTGGAAAAAAAATTGAACTTCGGCAGTACGGTGACCAAATTTTTTTTTGTGTCCCCGTAAATGAACACTAAAATATGTGCACACCTGATTTTACATAAAACTCCTTCAAGTACATCTCAGAGATAAGTATAAATTTTAATGTGTTTAAAATAGTTTTATATAATTAAAATACATCCCAAACGATTTGTCGTTAATCACAGTAATGTAACTAAATTATTTTCAGTGTCTGTGTAAATAAATCATAGCTGCTAAAGCTTTTACTTTTAATAATGGATATAACTTGATTGAAAGTGTTAATATTTGGAAGAATTATAGGTTTTAAAAGTAAATTATTATTACCGAATATTCAGAAAAATAAATGGAAAGTTTTTTTTGACAATAACAAATCCTTACATGTAAATGGATTTTTTTCTTCTAAATTAAACGAAACAGATATGTTGCGCATATATCGCTCTCTCAGAAATGCAATATATTTAAAAGATATTAAAACTTCGCGCTCTGTGATATAAAAAATGCTAATGAATATAAAAATTAAAATCATTTCAATTACTCTATTTTCCGCAATATCGAAAACATATTTTTATTTTTAATTAATTAAATTATTTTTAATTTTAATTATTTTTAATTAATCTTTAAAGTAACATTTCAACTGAAATTATCTAACAGTGTCACTTGAATTTTCCGACCTCAAAACTACAATATCTTCTAAAGAAATTAAAAATTGATCCTCTGCTGGAAGAAAATATTCTTTTAAACTTCAAATTCTGTCCAATAATTTCTTTTTTAATCAATGTTGCCTTCTAATATCTTCTAATATGTATTACTCAAAGTTTCTTATATTTTTAATCAGACTGAATTAACTCTTTAAGTAAAGTTTTAACTAAAAATACTGACATAGAATAATTTATATAATTCGTTTATAAGAAAATTATCAAAGAATGAAGAACATAAACACATATAACTCATACATATTGTATGATATATATCGTAACCATACATATACCATACATATCGTATGGTATGCCATGCAATATCATGCAATACCATTATATGGTATACCATACATATTGTATGATATGCTATGCAATATCATGTAATACCATGCAATAACATTATATGGTATACATTTCATAAAAACAAAAAAAGAAATAAATATAAACAGTGTGAGCGATTAATTTCGTAAAATATTTCTGATTACTAACCTTAAGTTCAGTGTTAAGAAAAGATATCTTCTAAATTATTTACCTGCATTTAAAAATGGTATATGCTCATATTATGTATTTTTTACACTCACTGAAATTAGATTTTCTAATGGCTGACAAACTTTTAATTGAATCTTCTATAATACTAAATTAGAAAAAAATATTCCTTGAGTAACTCTGAGTAACTCTGACGTTATATTAATAGTGACAGCTACTGGACCAAAAAAACATTTTTCTTGTTATTTTGTAAACTTTAAAACATCGCACAATTTCAATATTTACACTGTATAATTGAAAAATAATTCTACAGTTTCATAAAATCGAATTGAAAACTGTGTTACAGTTTTTTTACATACAATTTACAATTTGTAAATTACTTTTTTAAGAAATTATTTTTTTAAATTGATATCTGTCAAGTAAAGGTGGATTACGAATGATTTTTCGAATGAATTTTGAGAATGAATTTTCCTTATATTTCAGAAAATTTTCGGATTCTAGTTAGTGGCGTAGCCATGGTGAGTGCCCAAAATCAGTAATATTGTATGTTTGCCTTCTCCTTGACACTATAAAAAATCTGTAATCTTACAGATGTAAAGTTGACGAAATCTGTATAGTTATATAGCATTATATCTATGCACTGCACAGGAAAAAAATGTGAATCTACAAAGCTAATTTTTGTAAAGTTACAGAAATCTGAAATTTTACAAACGAGTCTACTAAAATTACAATTATCTTACTAAAATTTTATCTGTAACCTGGGTTTCAGTTACATGAAAAATTACTGGAATCCCAATTTCCTAAAAAAGTATTAGTAACCTTACAGATTTTTTGATTTTCAGTGCAAATCCTTATCTGTTACAAGAATTTTTGCTGATGCCGTTACATAAAATGTCTAGGAATCCCAGTTTCCCACAAAACTTTTAGTAACTTTACATTTTTTTTACAGTGTAGCAGAAACTTTTCTGTTTAGATAACGCGAACAGAACTTAAAAAAGATACCGCTATTCAGAGCACTTGAACACCTACACTAGCTACGACATTCGAAATCCTGAAGATATCATCAAGAAATATTTTACTTAATTCCCATTTCATTCATTAGAATGCCTAACTTCATTTGAAATGGGCAAATTTTTAATTTACGGAATAGCTAGAATTAAAAGTAGCAGTGCATTGGATTCGATCTTTTGAGGAAAAATATTTAACATCCATTTTAATATGCCACTTTTTATGAATAATGTAATTCGTTTTCCATGGTTAACTTGAAAGAAACACAAGTATCACTTGCCTTGAATAAAATCTTTATGGGAAAATTACTCGTGTTTAACTTTTCAGGATATTTAACCATATATTGGGATATTGCTTAATATTGTGTGAATAGTAGAACATTACCAGCAGATTGTACTCAAAGCCACGACAGTCGTTTGCTGGCTTCAGGGCCCCAAGCTTAATTCTTTCCGCTCTCAATATATTTAATTTAATAATGTTAGCTCATTGTCGAGTGTCTTATTTAATGTTTTCCCGTCCAAGTTGAAAATAAGTAACAGGACATAGGACGGATGCGCGAAAAACCACAAACTTAGAATTTTGCAGCGAATTTGAGATTTTTCGAAAAGTCAATCACTGATCTCATCGGAAAAATCTCTATTCCAAGTTGCGAAAACTGATTAATATGGCTAAAACGAAAAGAAAAAACTATTCGGTAGCATTTCCGGAAAACAGTGGCAATGACACACATATTTTCCTATAAATTTTTCTCGGAATGTGAAAAGAATAATGGTTTCATAAGTTTCTTAAGATGAAAAGGTCACAAAATCGAAATGTATAAAAATGTATATTAAGAAAATAATTATTGAAGATTTACGCTCGGCATAATATATTGAAGGAAAACACATCTGTGAAGAATTGGTACAACAAATACATACTAATATCGAAAATTGTTGTTAGCCAGGTTGGTTTCTCACGTAGGTTTCTGGTAATTATAGGCGAATTGCACTTAGTAAGGGATTAAATCTACTACAGCCATAAAACAAATACTGCAGTCTCTATTTTACACTTAAATTAACCTCTGTCTAATTCACTTTTAATGTATGTAGTTTACTTTTACTATATTCTTAAAGTAAAGAATGAAAATTTAATGCAATAATGCAGTACCGTGTGACAATTTCATTTATTTCACAAAAAAAAACCAAAAAAAAATTGTCATAAATTTACGTATTAACGCCAAATATATATAATAATATAAAGTTAAATGCGAACTACAGACAAATCTAATTATAGTTTTGAAAGAGCATCATATTGTTCATTCAAACCAATCAGAGTTTTTTATCAATTACATATTTTTAATATTACACAATCCAAACAAACGATTTTTTTATTCATTGCATGTCTTTCATATTACACAAACCGACCATCATACCCATGATATTTTTATAACTACAAGAAACGTTCATAATTACATCCATGTCAAACCATCTAGGAATTCGAACTCGAAGCTCTAGCTATTCGAACTCGAATCCTTTAGCGTGGTAGTAGCTGCCGCTATCAATCACACCACTGGGGCAACAATCTGTAAATAAAAATGACAATCAAATAATTTTTTCATATTTGAATGAGAAGCAGCTTATATGTACAATATTTCACCGCCCGGAACATGTAAAATAACATACTTTTGCACATTTTTTTTAATTATAATAAGTGTACCGGGCAAAAAGATAAATAAATCTAGACAGTATTGGAAGTAATAAAAATTGTGATGATTTATTGTATAAATGTGCTCCGGTGTTAAAATACTCCAATTACCTGCATTTTAATTCATGCCGAAATGCATAGTTTTTGAATTGTTTAATTTTATATATTATTTTCTTGTATAATTTTTAAGTATAAAAAATCACTCTAAGTGGAAAAAAGTAACAAAGACTTAATCTATCCTTGCTTTAAAATGTATAAGAAAAAATAACTAATTTTAAGAAAATGATTTGTACCCAAAAAAATGTTTTTTTTTTTTTTTTTTTTTTTTTTGCAAAAAAATGTATAATCCGAATTTAGAAAAGAAAATAATATGTATAAAATGAGAAAACAAATGGGTAGTATTTCCGAAAATGAGAGACAATAAAAATGCAGTGCTTGAAAATCTATAAGGCCAGCATTATTATTAAATATTAATGTTTCTATATAAATTTCGAAAAAATGAAACTTTTTGCTTATAATTTGTATCATCAAGATTAAAAGCTTAAACAAAAGTCAACAAAATTCGACCGTGAGTATTTTATTATAAAAATAAAGAAACTGTACAAAAAAAAAAAAAAAAAAAAAAAAAAGAAAAAAAAAGAAAAAAAAAACACTATTTTTGCCTATGTAAAAACTTTAAGGACAGCAAAATAAATTCAATATAGTAACCGGAGAAACAAATATTTAATGTATTATGCACCCACATATGAATTTAATGATCCCATTATTCCTCAATATCGTTAATTTCGTAGCACAGCTAGGGTTTGTTCTTGTACAATTCATCTTCAGTTGCAGTTCTGAGTCCTGATACTAAAGAAAATGCTTTTGATTTATATAAACTCGTCTTCTAGATCTCTCCATATGTTGTCGATAGAACCAAAATCATGATTTCTGATCAGCCATTGCACAGTTTCAGTATTTTTCTTATAGAACTAAAGTTTTATCTCACCACTTGTGTGGATAGGTACATTATCTCGCTGTTATATCCGGTTTTAGGTAGCTTTTATTACAAGAAGTAAAAAGCTACCTATTGCAGGAGGAAAGCACTTCCCGAAAATTTTGGTATATTTTCATCGATCATTACCCCCAGACCCCAAAACCAACCTCCGTTCAAATGTTGACATATATATATATATATATATATATATATATATATATATATAACCGTATATATATATATATATATACAGGGGTTGGACAAAAATATGGAAACACCTTAAAAAAAAACATGTTTCCTTGCCTAGTATTGTGTACGGTACCCGTTGTTATTCAAAACAGCTTGCAGTCTTCTCGGAATGGATAAATACAGTTTCTGTATGTTTGCCAAGGGAATATTGTACCATTATTCCTGCAAAACAGTAGCAAGTTCAGATAACGATGTTGGTGGTGGATAGCGAGAACGCACTTTCCGCTCCAATGTGGACCATAAAGGTTCGATAATATTCAAGTCTGGTGACTTTGGTGGCCTGAGGAGATGCGAAAATTCATCCTCGGGCTCAGAAAACCAGTCCTGGACAATGTGAGCTCTGTGAACGGAGACGTTGTCGTCTGGAAGATACCATCATCATTGGAGAACAAAGCTTGTACCATTGGATGGACTTGATTGGCCAAAATGTTTACATAAGTCTGAGCAGTAATACGCCCTTACAGATGTATCATGGGGCCAGAAGAGAACCACGATATGGCTGCCCAAATCATCACCGAACCCCCGCCATTATTCACTCTTGGCAACAAGTAGTTTGTATTATAGGCTTGAGATGGCGTTCTCCAGACGTAAACTCGGCCAGAAGTGGGGAACAATGTGAAAGAAGATTCATCAGACTATATTACGCTCTTCCACTGCTCTATAGTCCAGGCTTTATGACTTAAACACCACTTTTTCCTGTTACAGGCATTAGCATTACTGATGGATGGCTTTTCAATTGCAACACGGCCAGCAATTCCCTATTTATGAAGCTCCCTTCTAATTGTTTTGGTACTCACAGGATTTGGTAACACGACATTCATTTCAGCAGTAACTTTTGCAGCTGTGGTCTGCTTATTTTTCGCAATAATCATCCTTAATGATCGTCTGTCACGATCTCAGCACACACTTTCGTCCGCGCTGTGTTTTAGCGGATGATGTTTTTTCTGCATTTCAAATATGCGGAGTAAATCTTCGACACAGTACCTCTTGAAACACTAAAAATCTCGGCTACCTTGCTTACGGAAGCACCCACCATACGCACACCAACAATTTGTCCATGTTCGAAGTCTGTTAACTCTGACATAATGCAATGATAATCTCATATAACAGTGCTCCAACAGCAACTGAACGGTGCAGCGATTTTACGAAGTTGTATAGTTGGCGTCAGTAGGCGAAAACTCCAGTGCCATCAACATAGTTCATTATAATCGATCTTTCTTTTCAAACATGCATTTCCAAAGGTGTTTCCATATTTTTGTCCAACCCCTGTATATATATATATCTGATTTTTGTCATGCGATAACTAACGTATTTAAGATACATACAAATATCTCGACCGAGTTCGTTGGCCAGCATCATGCGCCATCTTGTTTCAAAATGGCGGCCTTTTTATTTATTTTTTAAATTTAAAATTTAAAATTAAATGCGAAAAAATTAAAAGTTGATAGATATTTAAAAATATAATTGTATTTTTCTCATTTTGTCACTGTAATTATAATCAAGTATTGTTGTATTATTGTAAAAATTATTTTTCTCAAAGTATTGTAAGTTAATAGTGAATAACAAACAATGTCATGTATAACCCCAACCAGGAATACTACAAGTAAAAACCGGCACGCCCTGAATGAATAGGGTTGCCAATTGTGATTGCAATTGTAAACTCCAAGTGATTTAAAAAAAACAGGGATCTTCCTCCTTGCTGATGCTCCCGGCAACGGGAACATGGCTGTGGTCCGCTGGAATATTGGACCCCCCTCCTGCCTTGGGCTCGGGAATTGTTCCGAACATATGCCAAAAGCGGGTCACCAAGGTGTGTGAAGTCTGAAATCTGAAGTTATATCTTAAAACACCAATTCCAAAACACTTTTTATTTTGTCTGTATCTTAAAAAATGATTGAGTTATACCATTTTGAATTTTTCTTATGGCTGACATTTTGAAACGATATGATTTTTGTCACGTGATAACACTCGTATTTATAAATCGATTTGGATGTAATTTGGTGTGTACATAGTACTTAATAAAGCCTGGACCGAGTTCGTTAACCAATTCCATCCGCCATGTTGTTTAAAAATGGTGGCCATTTTATTTTATTTTTTATTTAAAATTTGAAATTAGGTACAAAAAAGTGAGAAATTGAAAAAGATTTTTCTTTTATGCATTTGACCTTGATTCAAAGATTCGAAAGCACTTTTTGTTTTTTCTTTATCTTAAAAAATGTCTGAGTTATAGTACTTTTAATTTCTAGTGTTGCTGACATTTTGAAATGATCTGGTTTTTGTCACGTGATAACACGCGTATTTATACACCGATTTGGATGAAACTTGGTGCGTAGATAGGACCTACTGATGCCCGGACCGATTTCGTTGCCCAGTTCCAACCGCCATCTTGTTTCAAAATGGCGGAATATTATTTTTTTTAATTTAAATTTTAAAATTAGGTGCAAAAAAGTAAGAAATTGAAAAAGATATTTCTTTTGTGTTTTGAACTTGATACAAAGATTCCAGAGCATTTTTTGTTTCATCTATGTCTTGAAAAATGGCTGAGTTTTAGCACTTCCAATTTCCAGTGAGATTGACATTTTGATAACGAAGATATGCTAACAAGAAAAGAACGAACTGCGGCTGCAGCGGTACGTTTGCGTGGTCAAACATTCGAGGTTTACCATTGATGTCAGCTGAAATAGTTACAGATGTGACAGTCGTAAGACAATGCATATACCAAGTATGCGGAATTATCACCGTGGGGATGTTGGAAAAAGTGTATTATTATTATTATACCGCAGACCAGGCCCCTGCCTGCCGGGCAATATGCCTAGCTTAACGAGTTTTTTTTTACCTGGCTGCGGGGCAGAAGCCGCTTGATTGCACAAGCTGAGATCTATCTGACTGTAGCTGTATCGCTATTATTAAATTTTAGTTACTATCCTGGCCTGTTCTAGGTTACTTTTAATTATCTGATTGGGTTCATTCGTACGATGTTGTAATTGGAAGGGAATAAAAAGAAAGAGGGTAACGCTAATTCTTCCACAGAGCTCATAATAGCTGCCTGTACGACAACCGATACTCAAGTTTGATCTCGTAATTTAGAGCCTTGATCGGATGACGAGATCTTCACCTGACAAGGCACCCCCAGAGGTATAATTCACAGGTAACTTGGAGGACTTTGCACCCACGACGGATTTTACATGCACCAGGTAGTGGTCTGCACGGGCCGAAATTTCCAGACGCGGGCCCGGCCCGGCCCGTACGAAAGAAATATTGGCCTGACCCGGCCCGGCCCGAAAGTTAAAAATTCGGCCCGAGCCCGGCCCGGCCCGAACGAAAAAAATAATGGCCCGACCCGGCCCGAAAGTTTAAATTTCGGCCCGAACCCGGCCCGGCTCCTGTGAATTTCTACAGAACATTGATTTTTAATCTTATGGAAGAGTTCTGACCAAAAAAAATTATATTAGTCTTTTTTTTTTCCATGTTTATAATCTTCATTTACGCAGAAGTGCCGTAGGCTGCGATATTTATGCTTTTAAATGAATCTTTCTTTGTTTGTCGTATGTAAATGTTTCAGTTATCACTAGTATTATTAATCCATATTCCCTGTAATGGAGACAAAAAATCGAAAAAGCAGTACATGGTAAAATTTCCAAAGACGAAATCGCTTTGGAACGAAAAAAAAATGCATTCCCTTCTTAACAGATGTAAATGTTTAATAAATTTTTTTCTCTCGTATTGTTGTATTCATTTTGCATAAATGAACACTTTCAGTTTTCAGTTTAAAAAAAAAATTCCGTGATAATCATGTTTTTTTTTTTTTTTTTTTTTTTTTTTTTTTTTTTTAATGTGTGTGTGTGTATGTGTGTGTGTGTGTGTGTGTGTGTGTGTGTCTTTAATTCTATTTTAAAACGCCTAGTAATCTACGATTCTTTAAAAGGAATAAATTCTAATGTTTAATTGTAGAATAATGACGGCTTAAAAGTATATGCATTTTTTGCAGAAATTTTTGGACAAAGCCAAAAGTGGAGAAAAGGATTTTCATATAGGAAGATTCAATAGGAACTGATTATTTTGGTCCATGAAAACTAGGAAGAATGGAATCAGTCTCGGCTTCCCAAAGGAAAAAAAAAGTTAGGCCCGGCCCGATACTCCAGCAAAAAAATTAAGTCCCGAGCCCAGCCCGTTCCGAAATGATTTGTGACTAGGCCCGGCCCGGCCCGAAAGGATTAGTGACTAGGCCCGGCCTGGCCCGACCCGAGTCTTCAGAAGTAAGGCCCGAGCCCGGCCCGGCCCGAATGCCATTATTGGAAATCGGCCCGAGCCAGGCTCGGGCTTCGGGCCTAGGCCCGGCCCGTGCAGACCTCTAGCACCAGGTGCCGTTAGAGTACATGGTGGGTTTTTAGCTAACGGTGAGCCTCAAACCCACGATCTTTACGTCTATAAGCATGACGCTCTGCCATCTGGGCCACCGCTGCCAATATTTGTCTTATATTCATTGTCTCATATCTTGGTAGTTGATGTCACATGTATTGGTTGTTGTAGTCACAATCGGGATTACCTGTTGATATTTTCTCTAATAGTTGTAATTAGTTGCTATTTTCAATTTGTTCGCTGGTAAGGTATCGTTTTCTTGGTGCGCTATAGGGTGGAGCCTGTTGGTCGGCCTTTAGTTCGTCTATTATTTTAAGAGATGTCTGTTTCTACATAAAGTAGCACTTACACTTTTCTTTGTTGGCTTTTGCTTATTTCTGTGATATTAAGCTCGATGGCTATCAGTTCATCCATTTAATTTGTTATCATGGCTGTTATCACTTCGTTTGTATTCATGAATGGGCCCGTGGGCCATCAGTTCATCTCTAAAAGACTACCACTTTACTACAGCGCAGATAGCTCGATTTTTATGGTGCATTTGAATGCCAGTTATTTATATTTTAATTTTTTTTGTGCACACAGTGCTTTTTTATTTGGTGCAAAAAAAGTAGTTCTTTTAAAGCCCTTTTTTGGGAGGGGGGGGGGTTAAAAAAAGTGAAATTCTTTTAATGCCCTTTTTTTTTTTTTTTTTTGGTTTAAAAAAAAGTAAAGTTCTTTTAATTCCTTTTTTTTGTTTTGTTGCAGAGAAAGTAAACTTCTTTTAATGCTCTGTTATTTTATTTATTTTTTTTCCTTGGAAATAATGGTCTTCTAATGTCCGCTATTTTTTGGGGGTGGCGGGATTGAGTAACACAAGGTTCTACTTATTGCTTTTTAATTTTTTGTAATACTCTGCATTACAACTCATACTTATGTATCCAACTACACTGAACCGACTAGAAACTTGTTTTGAACTTGAAAGACATCACGTTGAAAAGTACTAATATGCTGTATAATACTATCGAAGTATAAAATTCATGAATAAATTATTTCTACAAAATGGGCTGAGACTTTATGTTCACGCTGTATATTACTTGCATAAACTAAACAAATTATTTATATTCCAATATAGAAATTTGAATAATTTTCAAATTCTCACCTAAAACTAATCTTTACTATTTTTAATAAATAAAGATTTTTATTTTAAATTATAAAATTCTTTTCGAAATTCAAAAAAAAAAAAAAAAACACTGATTGAATAAAATTTACATTTTAGAAATTTACTTAATTATTTTATTTTTAACTTATCAATGTACAATGTGTCCAAGATTTCCTTAAAGCTTCAGAATAATTTTTTTCAAAACATATGCACAGGTTTTTGAAATGTGCATCTACATATTTGCTCTAATACTGTATTTATCATAAAAATTTTATATCAAATCAAAATAGGAAATATTCATATGATAAGATAAAAAAGTAGAATAGTATAACTGTAAACACAAGGCAACTCTTATTTCTGAGTCGTCAGAACAAATTTGCTTATTTCATATTAAGCTTTACTGTATGTGTAGCATTAGGTCTGAAGACTATATAAGCTTACCGTGTAAAAATGAAAATAAATATTATAAATGCTTCTTATAACCGACATCTTATCTGGATAACATCCAAATGTCTGTGTTTATGGCTACTTTGATATTTTTCATTATAAATGAGAAACAGAAAATGTTCTTATTTCTTGCCAAAAGGTGGAATAAATGATATAAATATTATTCTGCTAAACAAATACTTATAATTTCAGTTTCAATTCAGCTGCTAATGAAAATTTCTAAGAAAGTGAAAAAAAAAAAAAAAAAACAATAATTTTGAACATGAAAATTTAATAAGTGAAAAGATCAGTAATTTCGCTGCTAAAAACTAATTATAAAATTAATTAATAATATAATTTTGAACTTTTTATAGAATTCTAGAATTGCAAAAACTATAAAATAATGCGACTACAAGATTTCATTAAAAAAAAATAAGAAAAATATTTTAAACATGTGAAACACGGATGTAAAATAGGTTAAATTGTATTTTTACTTTCTCCTATCTTTACAAGAAAAAGGCATTGGATTCGGGAAAATATTCAAATTTCAGTTTTTCACGGATTTACACGCTTTAGGGGTGAGAGATTAAAAAAAAATTACAAATCAACTGTTTGTGAGTCTGCCACTCTGTCTGTCTGTATGTGACATAAATTTTGTTGTCGTTTTAGCTCAAAAACTACTGCACGGAAATTGACAAAAAATTATATACTGGTTATCCCGGCTATAAATTTTGTTGATTAATTTTATAGCATAAAGTACTCTACAAATAGTGCTGCTTTGTTGAATTTTTTTTTTTTTTTTTTTTTTTTTTTTTTTGCAATTTATGCAACAGCTACATCTCAATAACTTAAGCACGGTTTTCTATTAAATTTCAGATTCTGTTTGTCCTCGATATAAATTGAGGCTGTTTAGATTTTGGTGTGAAACGCTGAACAGGTTGCGCTGCTATGCCGAATTTTTCACGATTTTTGCAATAGCTTTATCTCACAGACTAATGCACGGAATTTTATAAAAAATTACATTCCGGTAGTCCAAAATACAGGTTCATGCTGATTAGTTATTGGTGAAAATTGGTCAAATGTTCTCCACAAGTTTTTCAAGCATCATAGCGGCATTAAAATATTATTATTTTTTTTAATGACAGATGATAATGTAATTATTTTGCCCGTTCATGTAAATTAATTATAAATACTACCCATTTTACACTACTGAGAAAGAATGATCTAGTCTTTCTCATCAATGCATATCAATGTATTTATTTATTTATTTATTTATTTATTTTTACTGCTATAGAACAGAGAAATGGCCAGGCAGTCACATAGACAGGTGAAGCGAATTCATAATCACATTTCATATTTATTATTTGCCTCACCAGTGGCTGAGTGGTTTTGCTCTAGAAGCTGGTAGGCGAGAGGTGCTGGGTTCAAATCCAATCGCGCCCGTTGCGCTAACCGTCCGAAGTTTTCGTTGTTTTCTTCGAATTTTTGGAAAAACTTGCGCAAAAACGGTTACTTTTTCTTAAAAAGACCCTCACGAAGATCACACCCTCTATGGCCTATATCCCTCAACTATATAAGATAATCGGCCGTATCAAAATAAACCATTTTTATTTTAAATTGGTAAAAGCAATTTCATTTCAAAAGGCTTTCCTAATTATGATCACATTATTTTTTCTTATCTTACTTTAATTTTGAGATAGTCTTGACATCTTTTGCATACTAATTATTTGAATTTTGTGAAATTTTGTACCGTTAATTTAACATGATTGATTTTCAGAAAATCAAAGTAATACTTGTATTTAAATTTTAGTACACCATTAAACATGTAAAATTGTTTTAATTAAAGCATATATATATATATATATATATATATATGCCTTAGAATGTGGGACTACCAGCACACAAGAAACCAAAATTAATTAAAGAAATACCAAGTAATGTATAGTGGATATGGAGAAAGTAAAACAGTAATGAGCTATAAAGTAGAATGAATCCCAAATGCACGACCATAATCCTGATACTGCACGTGGTATATTAAATTCATATATCATATGACAGAAAAATGGAGATAATATAATAATAAAAACAAAAAAATTATCGAACACATCATAATAATAAATTAATAATTAATTAAAAGCAAAATAATGTTAAAAAAATTTAAACCATACACCATAGTGAACCCTAGTATTATTTAAATCGATAAAATTTATTTTGACTATGCTATGCTGAATTCAATATCTTAATTAAGGAAGATTAAAATATAGCTTATTAAGAAATGTACCCTATATATTTAGTAGTGATATAGTACACTCATTTATTAAAAGTGAAGAGCAATTTAATAATATAAATTATTAACATTATTAATATAATAGATATAACTAAACAATAGTCCCTACATTGGTGTTAAACTCCATAGAAATTTTGTACCAAATTTACAAAAAAAAAATTCCCACTCTCATTTTTTTAAATTAAATAAACCATTGCGTATTAACCAGACAACACCGCCCTCCTCCGTATTCTAACATGTACCCACCCAAACAACCTGTTATATACATTTTTTATATTTTTTTACATTTTTAATTTTTTCTTCTTATTTTTTATGTTTTAATAATTTTTTGTACTTTTTTACGCAAAGTGTTAATTAGTTATTAGATCATGTACTTACTAATTGTATGTTAAAGAATATATGAATTTTTTAGGAAAACCATTAATTAAAAGCATCATAAACAAGCTTTTCAATATTTGTATTAATTAAATGAGAAGAATATAAACATTTTATTCTATAGAAATGATTAAAGATTATATTACGATATACAGAATTATGAAGACATGATTTAAAATTAGTAAATGTATTAATTTTAAAACTAAATTCTTTCCTTATATATATATATATATATATATATATATATATATATATATATATCATTTATGAAATAAAAAATAAAATGTTTATAGAAGTTCTTAATTTAAAAAGACAGTTAAAAAATTCATATGTAATACGTATATATCTGTTTAAAGTTCATTTTTCCCTTTTTCTGTCTTTTCATGATAATTACATGCATGAGTAGCTACCATTTGAATTCCAATTTTTAAATAATTTTACCAAAATATATATATATTTTTTACTTTTAATGTAAAACTGAAGTTAGATTAAGTATGAAATTTGTAATTTTACTAGATCGCAATACATAATGAATGCTTTAGATGTAGATTAAAAAATATATATTTATTTATATGAACACTTATGAAAAAAATGTTTATACATGTGTTTTAATTTAAAAATATAGTTACCGGCAATTTTTCATTTATTACAAATGCATTCATTAAAATTCTTTTTTATCTAATATCTTTTAATATCAATTTCATGCACGGATAAACCGCTTTTGAATAACATCATTTTAAATATACTAACTAGCTTCTGTTTAGAGTAATTTCAAAGTTGCTTTATATGTGATTTTTAAAAAAAATATTTCGTAGAACGAATGATGAGTTTTATGTTATAGGTACATTTCGATTTTGAATTATTTTTAAAATTTATTTTCATATCAATTAATTACATGGATATTTCGAGTAGCATTTTTTTTTAATTATTTATCTAGATTAAACATTCTACTTTATTTAAAGCAAAATTGAAGTTACTATAAGTTGTATACAGATATTCTTGAATTAAAGCAGAGAAATTTAATCGAACCTAATATTTATTAATGAATTTAAGTTTTTAATTATAATTAGTAGAAATTAATTAATAGAAAATAAATTATTAGAAATAATTAAGAAAAAATGACATACGTAGTTATTTGATTTTTAAAAAGCTCAGGTATTATTCTTACATATTAGATATCCTTATGATAGTTTGAATAGTTTTTCTTTTGCCAATTACTTACATAGATATTGTTTTTTTCATTTATTTATTATTTTTATTTTGTAACTGAAAGATTTCAATATATTTGAGACAAAAACAAGTTTATATTTCCTTGACACTGACTTTTTAAAACTAATATAAAATAAATTTAATTAAACTTAAAATGTTCATTTAAATAAAAATGACAAATGGGTATTTCCATGAGCACTTGTCGTGTAAGTCACATTATTAGTAACTGCTAAATTGTTGGTCACCGTTAATTTCGAAAGGTTTGCATGGCTTTATTCAATTAATGGAATATGACTAATAGAATAAGTCACATTTTTCCGTTCTAAAATACTGCTATCCAAAATCGCAGTATGTGACTTACACAACATGTGCTCATGGAAATAACCAAATGTAGCTATTAGATTAAAATGTATAGTTAGGGGATTTATTAGATATCTTTAAAATTATAGATAGTTTGATTTAGTTAGAGTTCTACACAGATCGATGGTAGAATCCCGCCCTGAGGAAGATCAACTTTTTGTTTATATAATGTATCATTAAATAATATACAATTATGATAAAGGATAAATTTAGTTAATGTTTTGAAGTAAGATGACGTTACAATAATTAATAAATTAAGAGAATCCTTATATTCTTTGAATAATAAATTAATTGTTCTATGCATATTTGTAATATCAATAGTATTGAACATATCATTAAATTAAAATGTTTTGATATATTTAATGTTATATTTAAATTATTATAATTAAATTATTTTAAATTATTATAATTAAATTAATTATTATTACAATTAAATAATGTTATATTTTGATATATTTAATGTTATATTTAATCATTAAATTCAAATGTTTTAATTTTTTATATTATTTACAAGTTATAAACTATTTTTATACTATAGAATTTATCATTAGTTTCTGCAAAATCTAGCCTTTTAGTAAGTATTGTTAATAAATCTTTACTAGCATTATTGTTTTATGCATTACTGCTATTGTTAAAGTACGAAAATTTAAAGGAATTTTATGGAATTTGGGAATAATAACAATATACGGATACCCAGAAAATTGGCAAATCTACCAAACACAGGAAATACACGAAAAGAAGAAAAAATGGAGTTTTTTGAATTGAAATATTCTTGCCTTGATTCATAATTTTAAATTTTATACCGGAAAATTTCAAAGAAGAATTTTTTTTCTGTAATCATGAAACATATGTCTTAAGTAAAGAAAAAGGTAGTATAGAAATTTTCAGGTGTGAATGAGAAATTTTGAAGTAACGTAAAAATATCAAATTGAAACCCTCGTGTTAACTTCAATACGTTATTTGCGACCATCATTTCTATAAAATACATAATTATTATAGTGTCCTATACCATCCCTTTAAGCTTGTACCATGGAAAATAGAGAAAAAATGGAGTTTTTTGAATTGAAATATTCTTGCCTTGATTCATAATTTTCAATTTTATACCGGAAAATTTCAAAGAAGAATTTTCTTTTCTATAATCATGAAACGTATGTCTTCAGTAAAGAAAAAGGTAGTATAGAAATTTTCAGGTGTGAATGAGAAAATTTCAAATAACGTAAAAATATCAAATTGAAACCCTCGTGTTAACTTCAATACGTTATTTGCGACCATCATTCCTATACAATACATAATTATTATAGTGTCCTATACCAAGCTATCCCTATATAAGCTTGTACCATGAATTTTGAGTCACCCTGTATAATCTATAATTTAAGAAAACAAATACTTTATTTGGTACTTAGTTTTTATGAGTTCATTGAACAGGTATTAGCATTTCAACACAGATGAAAAGACATGTTGTCATAAAAATGTGTCCATAAAAATTCTTAATAAAAATATAAGATACATTGTACTTGAAAGAAAACTTTCGTCGAAGTATCCTTTATTTTTTTAAGTGAAATTATAAAATATGCGATAGACAGATTTATTAATTTATTTTGGAAAATTGTGTAATAAAAATGTATCTAAAAAATTTTAGTTGTCTATTAAGCAAATAAACGTATCTCGGGGCGTCAACTGTTGCTCTTGTAAAAAGTAGAATATGTTATTTATTTCATTTGAAACAAACATTTTAAAATCTGAAAAAAATAGCTATAAAAAAGAGCAACCTACTATTACATGTAGTAATTTATATTGACATATATAGATTCTTATTTTATCCTTAATCATTTATTTTATTTGAGTTTTTAAATACTATGATTTTTTACGGAAAACTAAAATGTATAGTACCTATACTAAATAAACAAACAAATAGCTTCGTTTGAGTAGATCTGAACCCCCCCCCCCCAAAAAAAAAAGAATTGGATAGTAAAATCCAGATTAAATTCTTTCTGAAATATATTTACAGAATTTTTAGCACCTGTCATTTTTATTCCGTTTCAAAAATAGCTTCCATTAACTGAACGAAAAAATTTATTTGCTTGAGGTGCTTACTAAAAGCAATCAGATCCAGTGAATAGCTTTTATACTTTGTGATGTGTAAAGCTTATTTTAAAGTTGTTGCTCTTATATATTTTTTTACTTTATTGCTTTTTCAGAAAATATAAATGTCAACATCCGCGTAGTCTCGTTGAAGAAACTTAACAGATTGCTTTAACCTAAAGAAAATTTCAGCATTAGGCAATGCAAAAACTTGTCAACAAAAATTGAGCTCATGTCAAACTGAAATGACAATTATTTTGGACTTCAAAGCCTTTTTTGAAAAGTAGATATATTATTTTTCTTTTTTATTTTCTAATATTTTGTCAGTTTTTGTTTCAGCGATATGTTCTTTATTTATTTTTTAGATAAATATATTATTAAATTTTAATACCAAGGTCATTACACATAAATGTTTTGCCATTTTCTATACCGTCATTTATGTTTATAAGTTGTTGCATTTCTGAGTTATAGCGTTTTAGTTCATTTAGCATTTTAGTTCATTATCATATATAAATATGACACTTCAAAGTAATTCTTTTTATTTTTGACATAGTTTAAGCCAGAAGTAGCAAAGGCCAGCAAGATTGTTTTAGATATTTCTTTGAAATAATTAGTCTTTGTAATATCTGAGTACACTGTCATTTTTCTTGCTTAAAAAAATTAACAAATGAAACTGAACAATACATGCAATTTCAGCTACTACAATGAAAACTGGTTCCTTTAATCAAACTTAAAATACTACCTTTGGCAATAAAGTTCGGTGAATGAATTCCGAACTACCGATCTGTCAACACTGAGAAAACAAAACGCTGCACCTACATAGAGGCAAGTTTTGACCATCTTCTCCCACTGTTGTTTAGTTGAGCGTCATTTATGTTCTGTGTAAGACGTGCTTTACTAACTGCTTGCTCAGTGTGTTGGTTCTTAACTAAGAACAGGAAAATGAACGAACAAAAGATCAGTTTAAAGTTTGGTTTTAAAGTTTGAAAGACACCGAAAGAAATTCATGAGGGATTGTGCAAATTGAACATCCAGCATATTCGCCAGATCTCAATCCTCTAGACTTATTCCTATTTTCAATACTCAAACTCTCTTTGTAAGAGATTTGACCATATTGCTAATATCCAACGAAATGTGACGAAATTTTTGAACTCCATCCCAAAAGAAGACTTCTTGCGAATTTCCCAGGTCTTGTATAGCAGATGTCAGTGGTGTGTAGTTATGGGAGATGACTATTTCGAAGGTTTGCATGGTAACTTTCATTAGTTTTTCGTCTACATTAATGTTACAGGACTATTCACCGAATTTTATTGTCAGAGGTAGTATTAGACAAAAGAAAATTTAAAATTTTTTGATCAATTAAATGAAAACTTGCCATGTCTGTAAGACAGCTAAAAATCGCTAGGCTAGTCGGGCATCATTATTTTCGAAAAGTTTGCTTCGCTCTAATGAACTAATGAGATGTCTCCGATAAAATAAGTCACATTTTTTCGTTCTAAAATAGTGGAATCGTTTTATGACAGTCATGACATATTTTCATGGAATTAGCTATTTTAAAATAAAATTATCATTATCCTCCCATACATAGGCCAAGAAATGATACATAATTTCATAAAAATCAACTCAATATTTAAGTTGATCTAAATTTAGGTATTGTACATGGAAAATTCTTTACTCTCCAATAGAAAATAAATTTTCTTCTAGAAATTCTGAATTGTATTCAATGGATACTTTCAATATCTCAGATGATGAAACTCTGACATTTTGTAATATTCACGCTTATATCTTCAAAATGAAAAAAAAAAAGAATTGTATGTTTCTTAATATTCATTTTTTGACAAAACGTTCTTACGCATAAATGATGCCCATTTGTAAACGACTTAGACATTCAAAACATTTCTCATCAGGAGCAAGAAATATATCTCTTTTGCAGTTCATCGTTATAAGTTCGAGTAGAAGTCTTATTTTGACGTAGAAGTTTTTTTTTTTTTTGGTATGAATATATTTTCATACAAAATCATGAAATACAAATTGTCCTATTTTTAATTTGAATTATCGGAATAAGATTTTACGTATGGCATTTTCTTAGAATTAACAACACCTTATAAAAACTTTTATTTTATTTTACTTATGTTATTTTCCTTTTAAATAATTAGCTAACACATGGATACATATCAAATTATTAAACAATGGACGCTTAAATCAAATGTAAATCATGTGCAAAAACTCTGAAAACGGGAGTTTCTTCAAACAAAAGTAGCTTTAAAAATATTTTTATAGAGTGTTATTTCTAACAGATACAAATTCTGATTTAGCAGACATAAGTACTTAAAATTACATTACTATGTATCATTTCTCGAGAAGAAAGCACTTCGCATTCATTACATCGAAAAAAAAAATGGAAACGTATTTTTATAGCAATTCTTTTCGTAATTAATTATAATAAAGACAACTGCTCATTAAAAGATCAAACAATACTGTGCTTAAGCGACGATCCGCCGAATAAACCCTATTTAATTAAAAATGGAAATATATTTTTCGAATCAATATTTTATAATACGTTACTGATTTAAAAACAATACATACATATATAACTTCATCATGCACAAGTAGTGATAATTTATCAACAAATAGCTAAATGTAAAAATACGTGCTTTATCAAAGAAACAGAAAAAGCTAATTTCAGTAACAAAAAGTTAAATATAGAATGATTTATAGTTCTTTAAACATTTCACTGAAATATCCTATAACAAAAAAAATCCCTTTCGGCTTGGCCTGTAGGTGGAGGTAGATTTCGAAGACTGCTCATTTTAACAACAAATAACAAAAAACTGTTAATTGAATTCGTTAGAGAGCAAAATTGAATTTAAAAATGAGTCATAAAAACACCAATTTTTTTATTTGAATACATCCACAATTCTTTAATCAAGATCGGTTTGGGAAATTTTGTGCGAAGAACCCAATTTGACAGCTTTTTTAAAATATATATTTAGACTTTATGAAAAACCGGACCAATACGGCACATGACGAAGTTCCTAAATAACAAATAACTGTCAATTGAATGCGTTTGAGAGAAAAATTGGATTTAAAAATGAGTCATAAAATAACCAATTTCAACTAAAATCAAAAATGAATTTAAAAATGAGTCAGAATATAAGTAGTTTGGATGTGAGGTTTTTTTCTCGAACTCCTATTGTTGTTTAACTTATTTTTGCTATAAAAATTGGTCCTATGAAAAACTTGTTAGTATAAAAGTTGTAGATATTATTAAGAAGATGTAAAATAAATTCAATTTGATTTGATTGCTTAAGAATTGAGTAAGTTATGGATTTTTTTCTTTTTCCACCCCTCTTTTTGTTTTCGTTTTTATTAGTTTTCATCGGTAAAAGTTGGTCCTATCAAAAACTTGTAAATGAAAAGTTTTAGATAATTTTAAGAACATTTATCAAAAATTTAGTAGGACTTGATATCTTGGGAATAGACGAAGTTATGAATTTTCCCTCCCCGAAATCCTGTTTTTTTCGCCCCTTGAGTCCATTTTTAACTTATTCAAAAATCTGTCACGCATAAACTTTTAGCCATTTTCTTAGAAGTTATATAAACTGATTCGATATCTAGTTTAATTAAGAAGTTATCGCATTTTTTATTGGTTTTCACAAAAACCCTCCCTTTTTTCACACCCTTGGTCCGATTTTGCCCGTTAACAAATTTGACCGAGATTTTATGTAAAAGTTTAAAGAAGATCTGAGCATAATTATGGAAGTTATCGTGTCTAGAAGAAAGTGATATACACCGATAGATAGATAGATAGATAAAGATTTTTACTGATGGTAATTTTAGGGTCTAGAGGTCATGATCGCCGTAGATCTGCAAAAATATTTCCGAAATTCCAACATGGGAGAGAATGCAATAGGTAGTATTTCATGCGAAATCTACCTGAAAGAATTCGATAAAGGTATTTTGGTGAGATTTTAATGCATCGTTATATCAGGAAGTCAATTAATTTACCAAAGGATTTTAATATCTAAAGATGTATTTCCTCATAATCTTTTCAATTAAGTGTTCCAAATTCCTACACACAAAATTCTTGGCAATGTATTTATAGGATTAATGTTTCAATAAGTCATTATTTAATTACAATTGCTTTTTGAAACATTCATTGATACTTTCAATCCTTTTATACAGTCTGTATGCCTAAATACAGATTTAACAACAACAACAAAAAAAAAAAAACATATTCACGAAGAAAAAAAAAATAATGGTAAAACAATTGGAAGAAGTCATTGAATCAAAGCAATGCATTATTTACTAGCTGAGCTATCCTGTGTCGCCCGGCCCGTAATAATATTTATAAATGGACTTAAAATTTATACGGCAAAAATCTCACAAAATACCCAATTTAAACTGAACAAGCGTTGAACTAGGTATCAGCTTTATCACCGTGTCAGTTTTTCAGATTAATGTATTTTTTTTATGTAGCAAATGTTTGAATATTATTTTTTGTATTGAAATCCGTATCAAATTTTCTTTAAAATGTAATGTGTTTGCATTTTGCGAAATGTTATATTTTCTACAAGCATACAATGTTAGAAAACATAAAAATGTCCAAAAGTGTCCATAATTTTGGCCACCACTATGTAGCACTGGTGAAAATCTGGGACAGAGTTGGAGCCTATTTGCATCACTAAATGTTCTAGTATTTTTCGGATTATCTGGTGATTGAATTAGAGTTTTTATTAAGGTGAAGAAAACTATAAATTATTGGTAATGTCAATAGCCTTTATGTGCTAATTTTCCACCACTGATATAGGTAAAAATAGAAAGAGTACGTGCGTTATCAAAGAAGCAGAAGAAGATAATCGCAGTTACAATAAAATAAATGTAGAATAAATTAATAAATTTTAAACCTGTGACTCAAGTTTATATTCAAGTTTGACTTATTCAAACACAATAAATTGCAAGAAAGGAGTTTAGATTAAATTTCAATTCATCGTTCATTTTATTAGGCACGTAACTCCACATATATGAAAAACCGAAATTATATTTATATAAGGTGTTTCTAGAGAATATCACCTACATCATATTGTTGGAAATGTATTTTTAGAGCTAATATAACAGCAAGCCATTGTTTTAATGCCAATTACTTTTTCAACCATTCACTAGTACCACACCAAAGTACATATATGACAAAAAACCTTATATTCACGCAGATAAAAAAATGAAAGAGGTATTTTTAGAAGTCATGGAATAAAAAACAATGGATTATTTATCGATACTTTGATATTAAGCACAAGATAAATTATCGACAAACAGCTGTATCTAAAAATAGAAAATGTACGTGATTTGTGAGTGAAACAGAACTAATTACAAATATCGAAAACTAAAAATAAAATGATTATTAAAAATAGAGATGACGGTTCCCCTTTTTTCCCGATGTCTGCCTGGAGTGAACATGGAAAACAAAAGAGAAGCACAATGAGGAAAAACGCCTTGTCACTTGTCTTTTTTATCTGTGATCTTTGATATAAGGAAATTTCTTAGTTATAAATCTATTAATTTCATCTTTTGCATCATTTATAGATACATTATGTTATTATCACTGTAATTCGCTTTTAATTATAATAAATGAGGTAATATTTAGAAATACAAAGAAAGACATACTTAAAGAAATACAGATAAGTAGAAATATATTAAAATGTGACCTTCGAAATGTTAAAATATCTTTTATCCTTTTAATTAAAAACTAACGACTAAACTGCTTCTTTCATTTACATATAATACATTAAAAAGATAGGATACACACCATTACTTTTAAGATAAAATTTTTGTAATATTAATCTTAAAAATTGCACTTTTAAATAGTATGAAATTTTATTTAACAAAAATTAGTGGTGTCAAGAAGTTTTAATCCATCGGCTGAGCGAGACATATATATATCCTCAGGGCGGTTCGGGGCAAGATATAAACGAAGTATTTTTAGATCAAATCTTTCAAAATGTGAATAAAACAATGCCATGGATTCATTAATACTGTAGGAGGTAACAAAACATCTCTCTTTTATCAAGAGACAAAAATAACAGAAATGAATTTTTAGAAACCTGCTTTCAGAAAGCAATTAAAATAACATATTAATGATCCATCTATTGGTACTATGCAAAAGTAAAGTTATTATAAAAAATAAACAAAATGTAAAAGTAGAAAAAAATGTCTGTTTTGCAAATAAAAATGAAATAGATAATCACACATACCAAAAACCGAAAGTAGAATGATTATTAATAAATGGTCAAGTGCAAATATTTCTCCCTCACAGAGAGTTCCCTACATTAACTATATGAATTATATTGTGTGTTATTTTTAAAAAAATTGTTGCGGAAGAACAATAAGACCTCGCAAAAAACACAATGAAGCACAATGGGTATGTCGGTATATTCTAGAAAATTAGGTTTGGGTGTACCATAAAAGTTGAAAGAGATATGAAACGTATATAATAGCAAAAATTGCAATTCGGTAAAACCTTTTTTATATTATCCTAATCTTTTTTTTTTCTTGAATAGTGAAATTTATTCGATGCTGACAATAAAAGTACTTTATATTTAAACTTTATTTGGATTTCATAAAACTAAATTTAACTTAGTAATGAACTTTCCTTTCTACAATGTAGCTTAGCTAAAACAAAACCCTTGATTAAAGTTTAATTTGGCGCTAATTAGGCTTCGAAAGGAGGTCTAAAGTTGCATCGCTTTCTTCCATGCTACGGTTTTTCATATATGTTTTTAGTTAACTTTTAAAGACAAGGGAAGCATATTGAGGTGTCCACTAAATGGAAACTATTCACAAATCCCATAGAGTTCATGTGTTTCATTCTAAATAAATTAGCCTTTAAAAAGTAACGTTTATTGCTTTTTATAGTGCTATTGGATATTATATTTAAGTAGTGGTTTCCAATGTGAGGTGTACGCACCACTGGGGTTGAAATTTGACATTTTAGACAGGGGATATTTAATTTGTAACTCGCAGACTCTGTGTCAAGTTTTTCAAAATAGTAATATTTTAGACTAAAAAGTAAAAAAATGCCTGGAAAAAGGACTTTTTTTTAAAATGGAAAAAAATCCTAATCAAAATCTTAAAATAGGTTTAACACAGAAATAATTCTGTGAGCTACATTTAAAGTTGTTTAACATCCCTAGGTAGCCTGTTATTCAGGTTTTTAAAATATTCAGATTTTGATTGCTACCACTTTCTTAAAATAAAATATTCATCATATTATTAGATAAAAAAGATGCGAGTAAAAAATCAATTACAGTATTATATATATATACATTGAAAAATTGTTGGTGCAATAAATCTGAATAAAAAAGCAGTCTACAGGACCTGTTAAACACGGTTGCCATGTTTGATTTTTTTTAATGAGAAATTTCGTATTAGCACCAGAAATTCCCTATGATATTATTTTTAATATTTAATTACAGACATTTTGTGATTGCCTAAAATAAAATTTCTTCTTTCAGAATTTCTGATGTAAATTGAAGATTTTTTTAATCACAAAAAAGGCCGAACTGATAACCCTGACGTGAGGGTCGCAGGCGCCTGAATTAAGGAGTTAAATGAGTTTTGTATTTATTTCTTCTCTACTGAATGTAACACAAAGAAATTTTCGTACGTGAAAATATACTTACAGGTATGTTTAAATTTACTGTCCCGAATATTTTTCACTTAAACAATATTAAAAATTTCTAAATGTGTCAATAACAACTTTAAAAAAATTATAAATTTTAAAAAAAATCATAAAAAGAAATGAATTACAATTTATTAATTAGTGCAGCCTCTCTTAGACCGTAAATAAACGTAAAACATGTATAAATTAAATTATAAAATCAGATACTGTATAGTAGTCAATTATTGATAACCGAAAAGATAAAAATGATAAATAAATATGATGTAGAATAATAACAAAATAAAATTGATAAATGACCGAATTTTGAAATTCATTTCTTGTTTTTTTTTTTTGTTATTCATGGAAAAGAAAAAAAATCCTCATCTTTTAAAAAGTTGCTAAAAATTGTAACGTAGTCAATTTTAATGCTAAGCGCAAGAATGTGTTCAAATATTCTAGGAAGATAAAAATACAGACTGTAAAACGCATTTGTTACATATTCAGGTAAGGTGGAAAGACACAACAAAACTCATTTTGGCATACAAATGAAGTTGTATCGCTTCATTTATAGAGTTATGTTAAAATCACACATGCGATAAGAAATAATCTATTTCAGAAGTTTAAAAAAAATTAAATTAAAAGTTATTGTTAAAGCTCTGCCAAGGTTCTTTAAGGGAAATATAATTCATTTTTTAATAATAAGATATATGTTTCAGAATGTATGTGGGATAAGATAGGGCAGAGGGGGAAGGGATCCATGATTTTGCAGATGCTTTTGTGGTGTATCATCTATAATAAGTTGGGAACCACTGCATTACACAAATGTATAATTAAAAGTTGTAATCTAGGATTTAAAATCCGAAGGTATACATAATACGCCGAAAATGTCATGTATGTCCAAACTGTCCATAATTTTAAGGGTTAATATCTAGGTTAATTACCGATGATTTGTTCAAAAATAATTATCAACAATGTTTTTATGTTTCTGTTATGATAAGTATATACAACATTCAACAACATGTTTGCTGAATTCCCGCAAATCGAAACTTATGTCTAACGGAAAAATGCGCTTTTCGCAAAAACTATGTGACCTAGAGTAATCACTATATAGTTTTCCTGCAAGGCTTAATCTGACATCTACGACCTTTTCTTTTTCATAATTTTAGTTTCGGCAGATTCGGAAACAGGTGGTTAGAAAGTTATTCTTTATATGCATGTTTCACTAAATCCTGACAATATAACACCTAAAGTTTTTAAAAATATATTTTTGAATTCAGCGTTACGAAAACATTCACGCAATCTCCCATATGATATACAAAGAAAAGATATTCTTTAAAAGTAACTTAATTAGCCTCTCCATATTTGTATTAAACATACAGTCGACTCTCGTTAATTCGAAATCGGATAATTCGAATCTTCGCATAATTCGAACTAAACATGAAGTCCCGAAATTTTCAGTGGCAAAATAACGTTAAAATTTTTCATTAATTCGAACTCATTATCTCTTGATTCCGGTTATTTCGAACTAACGGTAATTCCGATTTTTCATTTTTCTTTTCTTTCTCATGGATTTCAGATCATTTGAATAACTTTCTTTTTTTAATTTTTGTGAGAATTGTTCCGAGCGAGTATACATATAATTTAATGCATTTGATATCCACATTCTTAGTGCCCCGTATGCCCATCAGTGACGCTTCAAATTTTTCTTCCATTGTGCTTGTTTCTAATCTTTTAAGTAGTTTATGTATATCTACATTCTAATTTAATATTAAGTCATATTCTAATGATAACACACGAAATAAATTAAGAAAACACTATAACATTAATTCCTTTGTGATAGTACCATATTAAGCAAGTTTTCATTTCATACTTTCCATAATTCGAACTTCGGATAGTTCGAACATTTCTTGTGGTCCCGACGAGTTCGAATTAACGAGAGTCGACTGTATCTCTGAATGTCTAGTTACTTGTAAATGTGTGATTCAAGAATCTTTATTTCGTTTTTTATCTTCCATAGGGTACAAGTAAAATGGCTGCTACAGACAGACACAAAAGTGATTGTAGAATGGTTCCTTTCTTTTTATTTTTTAAGTACAAAACCCTAAAAAATGAAGATGCAAGTTCTCCGACCTACTGCCTAGGGGAAAAAGAGAAAAAAAATCTCTCCATTACTTGTCTCTTTTATCTATCATCGGACCATTGAGCACTGAAGTTATTATTCAATTCCTCATAACTTTGATGCAGTGGGTTATTTTAGTTGACAATTAACAACTTATTGTGATGAATAGATTATATTCATCACAATATGTAGAATATATAAGTAGAATTCCGAAAAAGTTTGAGTAGTTGTCGGTTGTGATAAAGGCTTATTTAAAATAAAAATGCGTGATATATATGTATGTTTTTTTCTTATCCTTATAAAGAACGTTTGGCATTTAGGAATCATTTGAAATTTTACTAAATGAATGAATGTATATATAACAGCAAAATTTTTATTTTCGTTTTAAAGAACCAATTTCAATTTTTCCACTTAAATTTAATGCATTACTATTTATTTCATTATTTTTTAGTAATTTGCATTACTAAAAAATTTTAAAACAGGTTAAAATTTAATAATAATAGTGTAAAAACAAACAAATAGAGGAAATGTATACACATTTAGATCAGTTTACAGTCATTGTTTAACACTTCTGTGTTTTACATATCTTCCAAAAAAAAAAAAGGTTGAGTAATAATACATTAAATTTTTGAAGCAAGTGTATATGTATCTCTTAAATAGTCTAAGTTTTGTAATGCATTTTTTTAAGATACAAATTTCTATATCATATACAGGGCTACTAAAAAATTCGGATAATTTTCCAATGGCAGATGGAATCAGCTGAAATCTGGTTTTGAACTACTGGACTTGCAGGTTTGCATACTATTTAGTTTTTTTAAACTATACACTGTTAAAAAAATTCTGAAACTCACGAACATTTTTTTCCTGAATTTCACAGAAAAGCTCCCTTTTAACAACAAAAGGGTATTTTCCGTTACAAATCACAAAGTTCCATCATATTTCCTGAAAAAAACGAAACGGATGGAAATAAAAACAAAAAACGGAGACACTCCGTTGTGCGGGGAGCTCCATGGCCGAGTGGTCAAGGCACCACACCGCTAATCGCCTGCGAGCGCAGATTGTGGGTTCGAGTCCCATTGGCGCCATGGAATAATGAAACATAAAAATTCCTTTTAAATTACATTTTTCTGTTTATTTTTCTCTTTTTTTCTTATTAAAAATCTTTTAATTTATTAGCCGAAAAATAAATAAAGAAAGAAATAAATAGTGTACGACAATTTCAAAAAAAAGTATATATATATATATATATATATATTGTAAAAAAATTCTTTATAAAAAATTTTTATTAAAAAAAAACAGTGGTTTCAAACAGCGATTTTTTTAAATTTAAACTATTTAAAAAATTAAAAATGATTTTAAAAAATAATAAATATTATGCATCAGTCTAAAATAATCCGTTTACGAACATTCTAAGGAATATATTTGAAAGGAAATCTTTAAAAAGCACAACAGATTTTCCCACTAACTCATAAAAGACATACTTTGTACGGTTTAGCATCAGCAACTTTGGCTCAGTTCGTAAGAATTTGTTCCGCAATCTGAAGGTCCCGAGTTCGGTCCTGAGGACGGCGTAAACTAAATTATCCAAAATAACAATTAAGTAAAATAACATAGCAGCTTAAAATCCCTCGGTGATTTCGAGTTCTTTGAAGATTAATCGGTAAATCATTTTTAAATATTATATTAAATTATTACTATTATAAATCAAACTTTGTAACGGAAAGTTACTGATTCTTACACCGGAGTTTTCCCTTCTTGTATTTCCCACAACGGAAAATCTACTAACGGAACGGTAAAAGTTCGGCTACATTGCTGCCGGTAGTTTCACCTGGAATTCACAGATTTATTTTTAACAGTGTACAGTTTTGTTACATTATTCTGCATGTGTCGGAAAATGCTTCAAAATCTATGTTTGGCGCGTGATTTTTTTTTCTTTTGTGACTTTGGCAGAAATATAAATTGTCTTGTCCAGCAAAAAATTTACAAATAAAAATAGATGCAATGATTATGTTATCTGAAAAAATATATATAAGGAGAAAACGGCTTATATTTTATTATATCCCTAAAAAACAAAGAGCACGCTTCACAAAATAAAGAATATTGTTATTGTATAATGCTTTTTGTAAACATAATAAAGAGATTAACTTTTAAAATACACCTGAATTCACACAACATCTGCTTTTGCCAATTATATTTAAAGAAATAAAGAAGATTCTTTTTGTACAATCCTTGTTAGTAATATAGATGGAGAGCTGATATGTTAAAATACTCCTGAAAAAGAAAATTCGCGCACCTTAATTCGCCAACTTTCTTCGAAGAAATATAGAAGATTCCTCTTGTATAATTCTTGTCATTAATATAAAAAAAGCAAAAACTTGTAAATACTCTTGAAAAAGTAAATACACAGCGCATCTTTTTTCGCCAACATTATTTAAAGAAATACAGGCGATTATTTTTGTATAATTACTGTTCTTATTATAGCAAAAGAGACGATACTTTAAAACACCTTTGAAAAAGAAAATATATACCACATAGGCTTTTGCCATTTTATTTAAAGAAATATAGAAGTTCCTTTTGTATAATGCTTTTATTAATATAGAAAAGAGCTTGTATTTTATATAGCACTTAGAAAGAAAAATCATTCTTCACATCTGTTTTTGTCATCTTTATTTAAAAAAATAAAGAAGATTTGTTTTGTATAATGCTTGTTATTAATGTAGAAATATAGTTGATATTTTAAAATAACCCTCAAAAAATATATTACCATTTCTACGAAAACTTTGCTTTTCCTAATTGAGAAAAATCATCATAATTTCGTTTCACTGTAACTATAATCAAGAGAAATAAAACTATGAAAGAATAGTTGCCAAATCTTCGAGAAACGAATATTAATAATAAAAAAAAGATTGTAATGCTGAAACACTAATGAACGTTATGTTTCAGAAGAAATGATATCTATTAAAATACATTGCGTAAGCAGAAAAAAACAGATGATTGTTTCAACGCATCGCTATTTAGAGCTAATTTACTGTTTATTAAGAATAAATAATGGACAACATTCTACAAAATTTATCTTTTAGATAGCATGAAATCTATTAAGTGAATAAAAAATCACAAGCTATAAAATTTTTAAAGTAAACATGTACATACATCTCCCTGTTAAAATTCATCTTTTGCCAAATTTAAGTGTTTTAATATCTGAATCATATTTAATACTTTTTTTCTTTCGACTGAAATATAAATCATCGTCATAATTCTTCGATACCGATCTTGTAAAAAAAAGTTTTAGCATAAATTAGGTTGCTTTTCATGAATATAAATTTAAATATTATTTATTCGTTTTAGCCAAATACTTCTTACCATGTAGCATGTGTGTGAGGTATAATGTAGAAAACTAGTCGGATTTTGCAATCCTACAGCGTTCCACTATCTTATGCACGTGAATACTTTTTCAAAAATGCAGCATATCAACATCACCAGTTAGGTGATTTAGAACAAAATTTAACCAGCAACAACGTATGTAAACTTCTATATGAGTCTGAAGATTGATGAAAATCCGTGCATTAGTTTTAGAATTGTAGATATTGCGGAAATCATAAAAAATTCGGCACAGCTGCAATATCTTTGGGCTATTTACTCCAAATACTATTAAGAAGAAATTTATATCAGGACTAACTAAATCTGAATTTTGTTTAAAATTCATGCATTATTTCTTAAGATTCAGTTAATGCAGAAAGCATTAAAAATGGAGAAAGGCAAAGCCACCTATCAGGCGATTTACACTAAAAATTAGGATATACTAATTTATATCAGGGACTAAATGAATTTGCAGCTTGATAAAATCTCGTGCTTTAATTCTTGAGATAGATTTATTGCTATAGTCATGAATAACGCCGTATAGGAATGCCACCTTTTGGAGAAAATACACCAAAACGTAATCAAGACCAATTTATATCAAGGACTAACTGAATTTGAAATTTTATAAAACAAAAATGTGCATTAGATCTTAAGATACAGCTATTGTGGAAATTGTGAAGAAGTCTGCGCAGCATTACCTCCTGTGGAGCGATTTACACCAAAAAAGTAATCAGCTCTAATTTATATTAGGTAACAACTGAATCTAATAAAAAAATACTTTTATTAGTTAATGCGACAGAGCACTCGCAATATTTGTGTCATTTACAGACAGACGGATTCATAGACTCATACATAAACATTTAGTAAAAATATGTTTTTCGGAATCTCTAATCCCTAGAACGTGTAAATCAGTGGATAATGGGAAACCCAAAACTTTCATATTGTACTGACAAAATAAAGTAAAAATTAAGATTAAATAAGATAGAAAGGTATTCTTAACCTTCCCACTGCCACGACCGGGTATATCCGTTCACTAGGCTGTAGGTTTCACTGCACTTGAAGCTTTATTTAAATTAATATAATTCTACAAATATAATCCAGTTTTAAGAAATTAAGTTATGATTGATACTTTGGACGCTTATAAGCATATACGTTAAAAAAAATATACCATGTTAGAAAATCCCTCTTTTATTAACATTTAAAATAAATTAAGGAGAAAACAAGACATTCTTGCCCTTTTGCTCGGCGGTCAGATGTTAAAAAACAGAAATACAGAATTTTTCTTCTCGTGTAATACATTATTTAGTTTTCCAAAATTCATAAAGCCATAATTATGTTTTTTTTAATTCTTTTTTAAGCGTTAAACTTAATTTCTTCAAATAAAAACTGAGACAGAATTATCGCTTTAAAGTTTTTATTTTATTTTATATTATTTAACGGTTCTACAACTGAATCTCCTGTGTTATATACAGTGCTTCCCAGCTTTTAATATTTCATACTAATTAAATGAACACATCTTTATGTATTTTTGATCAAATCTCCTTCACTCTTCGCTTGAAACGAATGTAAATACAATGTTCTTCTGAAGATAAACGTTATAAACCTATTTTTATTTCTTGACAGTTTGATAGCATTCTGAAAAAAGTACGTAGGAAAAATTAAATGAGATATACTCGAGAAATCCATTTTCAGAAATGCACTTTTGCATTAAAAATTAAAAAAGTATATTTCTATTCAGCATATACTGATATAAGAAGAGCAATGTATGTGTTATTTAAATACCCTAGGTACTTTATCTAAATAGATGTGTAAGATAATTCACAAAACAAAAATAAATTAAATTCAAGGGAAAAGTGGAATATTCCTCTTTCCTACATGTTCATATTCATAGTATGATTTCCATTAGGAAAAAACTTAAATAAATTTTTAGGGGGAGAATTACATTTAAAATACATCTCTTGACATTTTCTTCTGTTGCGAAGATAATTAAAAATATTCTTTTTTACATATTCATAGTAAGATTTTTATAATTTACAAAACCGCAAAAATTTCCCCTTAAATAAATATTAATAGAAAATTTATCTACTTCCGCTAGTCGGTTATTCATTTTAATTTTATTTAACATCTCGCCTACAAGGTACAGTGCCTCCCGGCGATTAATTTTTTATGCTGATTCTATCAAATGATGCTTCCTTATTCCTGATTTTTCCCCTCCCCTTTGCTTCAAACGTATGAAACTCAAAAGTCGCTGTCTGAACATCAACGTCATAATTCAATCAGCAACTGCTTCGGGGCGTAATGTCTCCTATCTAGTAAATCGGAAATGAATACAGAAATTTTAAAATGTTTTGTTTGGCATATTCTTAAGATTTCTCTTTCGATATTATCGAGTTAATAATTAAAGCAATATGAAGAATACAATAACTTCTTCGAGATTAAATATTAATACGTATGATTAAGTACTGAGATGATGTATTGTGATATTTGAAACAGAAAGGTGATTAAACTGCATTTAATATTTTAAATGGTATTACTTTCATTCAAGTAAAATATTACATAAATCAGAAGAAGAAACAATATGAGTGTGCATTGTTCACGAATTGTTTTAGTTTTTAAAAACAGATAATTTAATTGATGTTGGAAGAAATAGGAAGAGAGGTTTTAAATTGTATATGACTTTATTTCTATTGTTGAAAAATATTACAAAGTATTATAAAATTATTACAAAATATCAAAAAATCTTTTGCTTACCTTGTATTCAGCTATTTATTAATTTATTTATGAGCAAATAAATTAATTGATGTTAGAAGAATCAAAAAGAGTAGTTTTAAACTATATATGACTTTAATTGTATAATTTGAAAAATATTACAAAGTATTATAAAATTATTACAAAATATCCGACAATATTTTACTTATCTTGTATGTAACTATTTATAATTTATTTAAGAACAGATAAATCAATTGATGTTAGAAGAACTAAAAAGATTAGTTTAAAATTGTGCATGACTTTAACTCTATATTTTGAAAAATATCACAAAGTATTAAAGAATTATTACAAAATATCAAGATTTTTCTCCTCATCTTGTATGTATTATTTATTTATTGTTGCGTATATAGGGTTCTTTTGATCTTATGGTTAGACAACTACAAACTCTTGTCTCTTAGAAAAGTAGAATATAATTTATTTACAGAACTTCAGAACAATAGAGTCTTCAAAACTCACAAATATTACTAGATATTCAAAAATAACTGCTCAAATCTATCGTACAAGTACAGCTCTAGATCCCAGAGACACTTTATACAACGTCTCAACACTTAATAACATTCAAAACAACATAGATGAAACTCAAGCAAACTTGCTTAACAATCGCCTTGTTCGCTCAAAGACTGACTGGTAAATAATAACCACAGCAGCTCGTATTGCTCTCCTTATATAGGCTCGCAGCATGTACTGGAAATTTCTACAACCTTCTCGAAAAATCCACGGAACAACATTCAATGTATCAGTATATCTCTAGGGGGTTACCATAGAGAGGGAAAGGTTACCATCGCCAACAATCGCCAAATTTGTCGCCAACTTGGCGATATATCGCCAAATTTGGCGACCAAAATTAGTCGTCAAAAGTGACGCCAACTTGGCGATATCTCTAATATTTCGCAAAGCTGCCATAGACATTCACTGAAAATAATAGACAAGTTTGCTTGATAACAGAGACAATGTAACAAAAACTAATATTAGTAAAGGAATGGAGCTTAATAAGATTATTTACATTATTTTACAGTACAAACACTAACTATTTACAAAATTCGTAACATTATTTATTTTACACGATAAAACATATACATTATTCATTAATTAAAAAATTTTATTTGCAATCTCTTAAAATTTCTCTTAATTCTCAATATTACTGAGATTCAAAATTAGATAAACATGAAAAACACAATGATTTTCAGAGATTAAATATTAATATTTGACTAAATAAAATAATGTATTGTGGTAATAGAATTAGAAAGGCGAATGGATTATTTCACCTTTAATGCTTCTAACGTAATTTTTCGATTCAAGGGGAATACTATGATGTTTACATAAGAAAAGATAAAGAGAAGATAGTTTCTTCATTCTGTAAACATTACCCTGTTAAAAATTTTGCTGCATCATCACTATACTGCTTTTACAGAAATGTTTACTTCACTGTATTATGAGTATTCTCATTGGTCAAAATAGAGATATTCTATAATAGCGATGGAGTGACGAAGCATCAAAAGTTAAAAATTTCTAACAGTGTATTTAAGATTTTGAAATAAAATTATTCATGTTAGATAAAAAGATTTGCGAGATGCAGTTTTACCGTAATGTTTTAGCTGAATGAAATCATTTTTTTATTTATTTAATTGATGTTTTTTAATATAGGGGGAACTGGGGGACATTGATACAGCTTTTTTCAAAAAAAAAATTTTTGGTGTCTAGAAAGCAGAAATTTCAAGTTATTTTTCTATGTGATGTCCGCAAAACCTGTGTAGTGTGTTATAAAAATGTACAATGGTTGTTTTATATATTATTTTTGCATGTAATTTTAAAAAAATTAAAAAAAGAACTTTATATTAATGTGCCCCATCCCCGGGGCAGATTGATACACTTTGACACGTCTGGGAAAAATGGAGACAAAATAACACTAATGCATATTTTTCATAGAAAAATAGCTACCAAACCATTTATAGACATTGAAATCGCACACAATTTATTTGTAAGCGTTATTAAAGCAATCAAAATGAAATGTATAATGACTTGATGTTCTGGCTGTTCCTTGTCTGTTCGTTGGCTGTGGTAACTTTGTCATATCTGGCACTTTAACCCCAGAATTATCTTCTTTCTTAGGAAAGGTGAAAGAATTACCAGGTTTTCTGTTTATAAATCGGTTTACAAACACAAAATAAAGGATAATTATGTTAAAAATTATGTTTATAATATAATTATTCTGCACTTTTCTGCAGCTTGTTTCTCTTACTTAACATTTCTCCTGTCGATAATACATTTCCTCTGGAGAATCGATATAATTTTGAGATTTGCCAGGTTGCCGTCCATTTCTTTTGTTAATTCTACTAGCATTAGATATTGTGTAAGTTTGTACGTCTTCCGTTTGCAAAAATACTATAAAATGTTTTAATATAACGAAATTAGAGCTATTTCTCTTCAATAAAAACTAATAGTAGAAATGTTTAACGAAAAATGGTTGAATTAAAGAGTGTATGGTAAAACAAATAATAAAAGTTAATGAAAAAATGAACTAGAAAAGGAATTAGGTTGTATCAATGTGTCCCGACAAAGACTATATCAATGTGCCCCATACAGCCATTTTGAATAAAATGAGTCGCAAATCCAACACTTCATAATTTATCTAACAATAAAGAATGAGGAACTGATAAAGAGTAGTTTTACTTGTCAGGGAGGGTATTCTTTTCGGTTGAAAATACTGGAAAAGTTGTATAATACCATTTCAGTTGTACAATTCAAATTTACTTTTGACCTACAAAAACAATTAATCACCCATCCCATTTCATCAAACTCTTGAATCATTCCAAAACTTTCTGTATGTAGATAATTGCACTAGAATCACCTTTTGGAGCTGTTGTGAAACTTCCTGTAATAACCCTGTGTGTTGTACAGGGAGTGTGCCCCAAGTATCAATATGCCCCAAGTATCAATGTACCCCAGTTCCCCCTAATATAAAATTAAAAAGGTAATTACGAATTCTGATACTGAAATAATAAATTGAATTTTCTTGGTCTATAATACTGGTGTCAAATTTCTTGTAAAATGCAAGGAGTGTAGGTACCTCGAAAAAAGTAATAACTGTCGTTCTCATATCTCTAAATTAAAAACTAGTTTTAATGTACATTCCTGTAATAAACGATTCTTGAATACATGAAAACTAATTTTAATGTACATTCCTTTAATATACGTTGCTTATATACATGAAAACTAATTTTAATGTACAGGGTGATCATAAAAAAACTTTGCCGATATACGGAGCTCTAGCGGCCAGTCCGCTGAACCGATCGAAATGAAATTTCAGATATAGCTATTCAAAGGTATGAGCTCGAGATTCTGTGAGCGACAGCCATCACAGGCAATTACGGCACCCATGTGGAAAATGTGTAATCAAAGTACAAGTTTTAGTTTCTCTGATCTGTATTGTAATCAGAGATTAGTGTACTGAGTCTGTGTCACATGCAAATTTCCTCCTTGCGCCCCAATCGAGTTTTTCCTATGGGGAGAAGGATTCCCAGTATGGTTTTTTGTGCGTGCATAACATGTCCGTTTCTTGCGATACAAGTACGGTTCCAACGCTCTTTAGGGTTTTCGCATGCGCGGAGCATTTTGAGATGAAAAAAAAGGGTGTTGCCATTGGAAATTTTCGAGTTCCTGTAACTATAACCGTAACCGTGAGCGCCATTTTGTTGTCGCTCACAGAATCTCGAGCTCATACCTCTGAATAGCTATATCTGAAATTTCATTTCGATAAGTTGAGAGGACTGGCCACTAGAGCTCCGTGTATCGGCAAAGTTTTTTATGACCCAGGGTCATTCGAAAATGACCACCTGTACATTCCTGTAATATACGATTCTTCTATACATGAAAACTAATTTTAATGTACAGTAAAGTGCATTTTTTAGCAACACATAATACTCTGTTATACGTCGAAATTGGTAAGTAGAAAAAAATTGTTTTTAAATTATTTTACGGCAAAATTTGCACTTTTTATCTCCCCAACCTAAATTACATTAATAAAATAATTTTCCACCTATTTCTCCACTTTAGGTGGAAGCCTATCTAAAAACAAATCTGGTCATAAAGCTGTGGACTGATCTGATAATAATCCTTATCATAAGGTAATTTAAAATGTTTTGCTTGTAACCCTTCCCAAAAATGTTAAAAAGAAACACACTACCAAGTTTAGAATAAAGAAAATCATTATAAGGATTTTGTACCTTGAAATCAGACACTATTTACATCGAGGTGATGCTTTTTTCCATACCGGAAACCTGGGAAGCTGCAGCGCCACTGTCGAAAAATCTAAAAGGATATTTAAATTATCCTTTTACACATGAATACATCAACATTCAGTCAACATGAGTCAGTTATGGAAAATTTATTATTATCTATTGTATTTACGATTAGTGTTTGAATACAGTCAAATCTTCTTAACATGAACACGCTTAGCGTGAATTACTTTTAACTTGAACTGTTTTCACTGATAACACGATTTACTGTTAACATGTACAAAATTTTGATTCCCCTTTAGGCTCATGTTAACTTGGTTCGACTGTACTTTGTTCCATGTTTTTATAAAATGGTGCCTGTTTCCCTTTCAGAAGTAATTTAGCATTATTATAATTTTCAAGAAAGCGATTTTTATGTCAAAATAATACTGCAAGTATATATTAATATTATAAAATCGCGTTTTTTCACAGGGCATTGCAGTTACTTTGTCCGCCACTTTATCTTGTAATAACATATACGCTTCATTTAATTATAGTTTAATAATAATAATCTTTCGAAAATAGATTGAAGTCTTAGACTCTACAGTAAACATAATAGTATCAAAATCACATTTTAAAATGTAAACATTAAGTGAAAATACAAAGAAGAAAGAAAATAGAAATAAAACAGAACAGAAGATACCACTATTAAATTAGGATTTTAAATTTTCTTTTTATTATTCAATCAAGAGGACTTTGTTATCTTTTCTTTTATAATGATTCCAGTATCTGAGTCAATTATAAAATTTTTCTATTTATTCATAACACACATCTGTTTCAATAACGTTATTGAGAATAATTTTATTCACTTATAAAAAAATCGAACTGATTTTTTACCGAAAAAAAATCGTCGCAAAAAATAAATAATGGCAATTTGTTTAAAAAAGCAGACATGATGCAGAGTCATTTAGACGATAGAGAAATATTGTTTTCTCTAAAAATGTACAACTTAGGTAGGTAAGAGATTGAGATGTTTCCGTTTTTAAACGAAAAGAGACTATTTTTATAAAACATTAAAGTTTATTTACTGTATTTTTTAGATGTTTTTGAAAAAAAAAGTGGAAAAAATCATATAAAAATGCATTAACTAAGTCCATGAATAAACACACTTTGTTGTAACAAGACAATCTTAGAACTCTTTAAACATGAATCATTTATCAAAAAGTATTAAAAATGTCTAATATTTAGGGGGAATTTTGAAAAACAAAGTTTGGAAGGAAACTGACGTAGTCAGTATAAATAACGAATGGGAATATTTTATGATTAAAATTAGTTTTGTTATCTATTGTCAGTGGGCTTGAAAATATTATTAACTAGAAGTTGTAAACTAACCTGAAAATATCTGGAAAGTATGCATAAATTTATCCAAAAGATAGCAAAAAATTGAACATTTTTATAATGGTTTGAAAAAATTGTTTTAATAATGTTTTACATTGCTTGAATAATTTATAAGGATCGCGTATTAAAATTGTTTTAATTTTATTGTATTAATGTTTGATCATTAAAAAAAATATTTTTTTTCATTTTTCATTTTTACAATTATAAAATTTTACTTTTAGAGCAGGATAAACAAATGAAATCCTTCTTAGCAATTTTTGAATAATTACAATTACACGTTAAAAACATTTGTATGACACATTGTTCTGATGATTTTTTGTTTTTTGTTTAAACAATTATGTTTCATATAAAGAACGATCTTTCAATCATACTAAGTCTAATGACAATTGTCAGCTTGTCATTCTGATCGTTTCATTTATAGCGTTATAATTTTAATTTCAACTAACTTCATAATGAGGTTTTTAAAAAAGATATATTTGGTTCAAGAGTCTTTGGTATTCTTTGGAAAACTAAATGTAAACAGACAGACCTAAGTTTAATGAAGAGTGCAACTCAAAAGGCGAGTTTAATCTGAACTAGTATTTTAGTGCAGTTTGAAATCTAAATAGTCAAACCGTGAACAGCTTGCCCACAGTGATGAAAGCACGATTGTTCACATTAAGCAATTTTATTGACTGAAATAAAAGAGTTATAAAACAGTTGACTGTTATAAAAGAATTATATTAAATATTTTAAGGTAGTAGTTTAAGTTTCGTTTTAAAAATACATTGGTCCTCTACATTCTGGTCCATAAACTCCGCCTTGAACAATGCCTTCTGTAATATTGTGTTTGAGAAAGAATCAGAAAAGTCATTAGATTTTTATATACTTGTATTGAAAATTTCTATAAAAAAATAATTAGTAATGTTTGTATTATTTAATCTATAAGTTAAAATATCCTGTTTGATCAAAATGGTTCTTCAAAATATGCCAACTTTCTATGAAACGGCAGCCTTTACAATTTTAAACACTAAAAATTTAATCCCCTAGGGGACGAGCGACACATTAACGTGCCGCGAAAAGCCTTAAGAATCATTGTTTATCCCCACCAGTAAAATTTTACTGTAAAATTTGTCTTATCTAATAGGAGCATTTTCTGGATAAGGCGTAAATTTCTGCTTTTAAAATCCGGCGACAAAACATAAAAAATTTCGTAAAAGGCTCCCGCCGCGAAGGGGTTAATAAAGGTCATGTTAAATCTAGATTTCAATTGTGGAAAAAAAAAAGTAACAATGCTACTAAAATTTATTTTTCACATCAGGAAAAAAAATATATAAAAGGTTAAGCATCAAAACAAAAGTTAATTACATAGGTTTATTACTGTAGGCGTTAAAAAATGAATAAATTGTCGTTTGCTTTCATTTTACGGTTTTATCACTTTTTTTCAAGTCCTTTTAAAGTTAGGTAAAAATATGCAATTTTATTTTGGATCGGAATATATATTGACGATTTCACTACTTTATCTTTTCCTTTGAGAGTTCCCTCACATAATAGGGCAAGGAAGTTTATCGACCGTAATTCTTTCTTCGTTATGCGTGTTAAATTCATTGCCTAAAAACGTAAAAAAGGGTTTAAGCACTTAAAATAACCGAAATAATAAAAATGTAAACTTGGTTTAAAAGTTTGAGGAATAATACTCTCTCCGAAATTATTTTTCTAATAAAACCCTGTGTATAATGTAATACATGACAAAGAACAAAATGAATATCTGGAACTACCGAACCAATAAAAAATATAGCATAGTAAAACCACCTTAAAGCGACCACGTTCCGTTCCGATAGAAATTGGTCGCTCCGAGAGGTGGTCTCTTAATGGAGGTCATGTTTAAATTCAGATTTTAATTGCTGAAAAAAGGTAACAATTCATCTTACTAAAAGTTATTTTTCACAATAGAAAGAAAATGTAAATTTAACTATCAAAAGAAAAGTTAAGTACATAAATTAATTACTGTAGAGTTTAAAAAATGAATACACTGACGTTTGTTTTGATTTGATTTGAACATGGGAGTTTATTGTCCGTTATTCTTAATTCGTAATAAGAGTTAAAATCGTTCCTAAAATTGAGCAAAAGTTTAATATATTTAAAACTATCCGATTTAAAAAAATCTAAACTTAGTTTAGATGAATAATGTGTTCTCCAAAATTATTCTTATAATAGAGCCTCCTTCAAGCGACTAGTAAAAACGTAAGTAGGGAAAGAATGGGAGTTCAACCCCAGCGTGGTGGGTGGATGGTGGAAGTGGAACCACCACCACCTCCTATAAGAGGGAGAGAGGATCACCACCACCTGATTGAGAAGCTTATCTGATGGAGAGTGTATCATACTGTAGTAGGATGAGGGGAGGGCTTAAAATTGAGGGGGCTTAAATTTTTAGGGTTTGAAACGTAGGAGATTATACTGTAGTAGAGGGGTGGATGTTTGGAGTCTGTTATAGTATGATGAGATTTTTAAAGAGAGAGAGAGGGGAGGGCTTATTTTTTTAGGAGGGGCTTAAAATTGAGGGGGGCTTAAAATTTTTTTAGGGAGTTTAAATTAAAGTAGAGATTGAAATCAACTTAGAATAGGAAAGATATTTGAAAATGGGTGAAGGATGTTTTGACTCTGTTACAGTATGATGTGATTTTAGGAAAGGGGGGGAGGGCTTAATTTTTAGGGGGCTTATTTTTCTGTAAGGCTTAAATGTATTTTTTTTTCTTTAAGAGTGGAATCAACTTAGAATAGGAAGGAAATTTGAACATATCGTAAAATATGTTATAGTAAGATGAGATTTTAGGAAAGGGGGGAGGGCTTAATTTTTAGGGGGCTTATTTTTCTGAAAGGCTTAAATGTATTTTTTGGGGAGTTTAAATTAAAGTAGAGATTGAAATCAACTTAGAGTAGGAAGGAAATTTGAACATATCGTAAAATATGTTATAGTAAGATGAGATTTTAGGAAGGGGGAGGGCTTAATTTTTAGGGGGCTTATATTTGTGAAAGGGTTAAATGTATTTTTTTCTCTTAAAGATTGGAATCAACTTAGAGTAGGAAGGAAATTTGAACATATCGTAAAATATGTTACAGTAAGATGAGATTTTAGGAAAGGGGAGGGCTTAATTTTTAGAGGGGCTTAATTTTAAAGGGGCTTAATTTTTTTTTCGGATCTGAAGCTTATAATATCATACTATAGCAAAGGGGTAACCTCCTAATTTTCCAAACTTCACCCCCCCCCCGGAAGATTTTTATTTGGGTGCTACCCTCTGTTGGGTCGAATTTTCGTTGGAAATAAATAATTTTAAAAAATTGAGTCTGATCAATTAAGCATTGCTCACCACGCCTGTGAGATAATTGAGTATTGCGATAAGGAGGAAGGTGAGTCTGCTTAATTAAACATTAATCATAATTGTCCATTGCTCATCCCGCCAGTGGCCGCAGAACCGGTCTTCTTCTTCTTTCGTTGGAAATTAATAACTTTTTAAAAATTGAGTTTTCCAAAAGGCTTTAGTGGGATTCGAACCTGTAAAAGAATTTCTTGACTTGATAATTTGTTGTGGATTAATCTAATCAAGCCAAGAAGTTCTGGTTTTAAGTCGAAAAATTGTTTAAAGGTCGGTAAAATCATACTTTAGCAGTGGGAATTCACCTCCACCCCTTCCTTCATACTTTGTTTTATTATCCGTTGCTCTTGCGGTCGTGGAACAGGATTGAATAAGTTTTTATTAGAGTAGAAAACTGAATAATAATTTGAACTTTTTTTGAATATTATTATTATTAGATAAAATTATTTCAAGATTAAATAGGAAGTTAACCTTCTGTAATGACTCTGAATGTCTCATATTACAATCGAATCATCCCTAACTTAAAATAGTATGTTATCAACACGTATTCACTGTCTTGCACAAACATCCGATAACGAAACAATTTTAACAGGAACTAGCTGATATATGAAAAATATCAACTTATTTTATCTAACTTTCACTTATTTACAAAAGATGCGAATTGAAACGAGGGGATTTCTGAAATAATAAAAAAAAACATATATTTTTGCAAAGGCTATGGGTCCCCCAACATATATTAAAAAATTAATATGTGTTGTAAAATATGAATTTTAGATTTAAACTTTACTTTACCTAAACCTTGATTATTCATACACATTGATTTTTCGATATATAGTTCTAATAAACGGTTAATTGCCATGCATTTATTTTAGTAAGTTTGTTGTATTCACATAAAAAGTGTTTTTACAAGTTATCATCTGTTAGTCGATAACGACAAATTTAAGCAATGTATTACTTTAGTATAGTTTTATCACTGTGCTGAAATTAAGTGATTCTTTTTCCGTTAATTTTCACATGATAAACACCAGATAACATCGAGCCTTTCTTATCAAATACCATTATATTATCAGATCACTTTGTAAACCAATCCTATTATTTTTTAAAAAACAGTAGCGCCTCCTAGAATTTAACAGATTTTTGTGAATCAGTAGAAATTTATCACACTGTTTATTTTTATTTTTTTATTTTTTTTTTTTTGTCATATGAAGATATTAAGCGCTGTTCTTTAAGTGAGTGCTGTACAAGAAATTTCTTACTTCATGAATATGGAATCGGATTTACCCAGTCAAGAGGTGCAAGTTTCGAATAGTGAAAGATCACCATCCTTTTCTTGTAATCAATGTCAAACATGCTTCTCTACAAAGATTGCGTTAACCAGACATCAAAGATCCCACTTGGATAAAAAGCCCTTTTAATGTGAAACTTTCATTCAAAGTACTGATTTAAAACGACATAGTGTTACTCATTCCAAGACACCCACTTTATATAAATGTGATCAATGTGCAATGGAATTTTATAGAAAGTATTCGTTAAGAATTCACAAGAGATTTCATAAGTCATATAAATGCAATGAATGTTCAATAGAACTCTCTAAAAAATATTTGTTAAAAATTCACAAGAGATCTCATAAGAAGTTTCATGTTTGTGAAAAATGTTCTAACTCGTTTCTATCAAAGTCTGCTTTAACTAAACATAAAAAAAGTCATCGTCAAAAGGAATATAAATGTAAACACTGTGCTGTTATATTTTACTCTGATATCGATTTTTTATTTCACAAAAAAGTTCATTACAGGAATTTCGAATGCAAACACTGTAACAAAACATTTAATGTTGACACCAAGTTTATTCAACATTTGATTAAAATGCATAAGTGAAAAAATGCAAACTTTGTCAAATCATATGAACTGGTTGATTTTCTGTACAGTTTATAATTTTTTTGTATTTTTATCATTATCGAGAATGATGAATGTGTAAATGAAAAAAAAGCTTTTGTCTTGTATGTTTGTTATAACAATTTATGAATTTTAATAATTATTTCACGATATTGTAAAAAATTTACTTAAATTTTAACATTTAGAAAAAAGGTTCTTATCAATTAAAATTAGAGTTCACTTTAATTTATTAATTTTTCATTTTAAAATACTGAATTTGTATTTATATTGAATTAATTTTAAAATACTTTTAATATATTAGAATTATTTACCAATTTTAATTTGTATTAACAATTGTTATTTACATAATCATGATGGATATTACCTAGTGTTGTCACAAAAATTTTCAAAAAGAACGAAACTGTTAACAATAAGTATTATTCATTACTTAGATTAAAACTTTTACCTAGTGTTGCCACAAAAATTTTCAAAGATAGAGAAACTGATAACATTATTTATCAAAAGCTTACTTAAATTAAAACCTTGTGTTGCCACAAAATTCTTCAAAAATAGTAAAACCACTAACATAATTTATAAACTACCACTTATGTACAAAGACTGTTTTTTTAGATTATTAAAAAATGGTTGACTAAAACTTATAGCATTACTAATTTTTTAATGTTTAACTGTAACCGACGCTGATTTTTTAACATATATTAGGATATGTGTTGTTTTTAAGCATTCAGTTTGCAACTGATTTCCGTTTGAACTTCATCAGCGGCTATCCTTATTTTTTGAAAATGGATTCTGTAGTAAATTTGATAAAAAGACCTCTCGACGAAGTAGTTCCTTCTTCAAAGTATCAATGTTTAGAAGAATGTAATGAACCTATTTATGTGAATGAATTAAACTTGCCGAGATTAGAAGTTCCCAATACATTGAACACTAACAATGAGACAATATCATGTGATTATCCACTGAACGTGAAATCTGAGATTAATACGAATATTTTTAACTTAATTTCCCAAGACGAATATTTTCAAGAACCCGCTACTAGATGTGAAGAGACTGTGTTCCAAGCAATCAACCTTTCCCAAGCAAGTGATGAAAGCCAATCCACCACTCCACGAACTAAAAGGGGCAAATCCTGTAATCGTGTTATATTTCGAGAAGAACTCAGTGATTGTATCTTCTTAATTTTAAAACTGTATAACAGACAATTTTATATACATATTCAAGAGTTTAAACGCAGTGGGCTTACTAATGAAGAAATTGTAACGAAAAATGCAATTTTTATGGATGTTAACAGTTGGTACGAATTTTGCAATAAAATTTTTCCATTTAATTTGAAGTATAAAAGTTCCTCGTTTGTTGCTAATAACATGATATTAGTGTTAAATTTTAATAATTCTATCATGCGAATTAAACATTTAAAGAATTATTCTCACATTGACTTGAACGAGTATCAGTTAGAAAAGTTAAAAATAAAAGCCTTTGATCTGAATAAAGAACTTCTTCAGCATATATATGTAAAGCATTTACCAAACTTAATAAGACAGAAATGTACCGTTAGTCACACATCTTTAGAAAATGAACGCATGTGCCAACATAAACTTATAACGTGTATTGAAAATAGTATGTCGAGTATATTGAAGCGCATTTTTGAATGCAATGGATGTATTTTTAAGCACGAATCTGTAATCTTTCATCCCTGTTTGATATTAAATAATCGACAAAAATTTGAACAAATAGGAGAAATGTTATTAACTCTAATAGATTTCGACTTTGTTATTTCCTCGTTTTTAAACGAAGTAGATTGTATTAGTGAAAACTTCTTATCTAATATTAATGTAGAAACCATTCAAAACGAATTGTTTAAAATAATGAAATAAAATGTTTTACTATTCTCTTTAATATGTGTGTTTAATTATTTTCAAAATGTATGTTTATTTCATTTAGCTTTTTCAAAACATTTATAAATTGTTTCAATTTGTATATGTATAAAAAAAGAAACACTGCATTATTAATAAAAAATATATTAACTATCTTAAATAATAATAATAATAATAATCTTAATTATTTTAATTCATTCTTTTCAAAAATTAGAAAGTTAAAAAGTTAATAAAAATTAATAAGTTAAAAAGAAACTTTATACAAAAATTAATATTAATAGAAATTTTTTTCAAATGTTTAAAATATATTTTGAAAATTTTAAAATGTGTTACAACTTATCAAAATTGAGTTTACTGATTTATATGAGTATGTATATTATTTTCACTCTATTATATTACTGTAACATTACAACAGATTCATAGTTAATGACATATAAACATTAGGATGTATATAAAAGCAATAGATTAATATACTCTCTTGTTTTATTAAAAATAAAATAACTTCATAAAATGTTAAAAAAATAAAAAGTTTATGAAAAGTTTAAAAAATAATTCATTAGATAAAAAAAGAAAAAAAAATCACAAATTAAAAAATATATTTCATAAGTTTACAAAAAAAAAAAAAGTAACATAAAAAGTTTTATCGAAAAAAAAAAGTAACATAAAAAGTTTTAACAAAAAAAAAAGTAACATAAAAAATTTTAACAAAAAAAAAAAAAAAGTAACATAAAAAGTTTTAACAAAAAAAGTATTATAAAAAGTGTTATAAAAAGTTTTAACAGAAAAAAAAAAAAAACTTTACACAAAAAATAATATCAATAGAATTTTTTTTTCAAATGTTTAAAATATATATATATTTTGCAAAAGTTAAAATGAGTTTTCTGATTTATGTATATTATTTTCACTCTATTATCTTACTCTAACATTGCAATTCATTCAGAGTTAAACATATAAACATTAGGATGTGTATAAAAGCAATGCATTAATATACTATCTTGTTATTAAAAGATAAAATAATTTCATAAAAATATTTTCAAAATTAAAAAAATGTTTCATAAGTTTACAAAAAATAAAAACTTTACGAAAAAGTTTAAAAAATAATTCATAAGATTAAAAAAAATATTTCATAAATTAATAAAATATATTTCATAAGTTAAAAAAAAAATCATAAGTTAAAAGTTATTTCAACAGTTCTTTAATAATTAAAAAAAAAAAAACTTTATAGAAAAAATAATATCAATAGAAATTAAATGTTTAAAATTTATTTCACAAAAGTTAAAATGTATTACATCTTATCAAAAATGAGTTTACTGATTTATGTATGCATGTACATTATTTTCACTGTATTATCTTACTGCAACATACATTTATAGTTAACATACATTTATAGTTTAACACATATAAACATTAGGATGTGTATAAAAGCAACGCATTAATATACTATCTTGTTTTATTAAAAGATAAAATAACTTCATAAAAATCTTTTCAAAATAAAAAAAAAGTTTCATAAGTTTACAAAAAATAAAACTTTGTGAAAAAGTTTTAAAAAATATTTCATAACATTAAAAAAAATATTTCATAAATTAAAAAAATGTATCTATGTATATTTCACAAGTTTAAAAAAAAATTAAATGTTTAAAAAATGATTTACAAGTTTAAAAAAAAAATTACAACTTATCAAAAAATGAGTTTACCGATTTACTGATTTATGTGTGTATGTTATTTACAACATATTATCTTACTACCAACATTACAGAACGTTCTTAGTTAAACACTTATAAACATCAGCAAATGTATAAAAGCAGTTGATACTTTCCTGTTTTTATTAAAAGTCATACTAACTTTATAAAAATGTTTTCAAATAATAATAAAAAAAGCTGTTAAGTTATTAGATTCTCCTCTTTAATTGCATCTCATTGATAAGTTTTAATCAACCATCCAACCATGCAACTGTTTTCACAATCAACTATTATGTGAGTTAGGATTTCATTGGTAAATTTTAATCAACCAACCAACCAAGATTTTACGTAACCAACTATTTATTTTCCCTAGCAATCAGCTATTTATTTACCCTACTAACCAAAAAGTTTTTATCGACACATGAACAAAATTTTAAGATGCAAGACTCGTCCTTTTTAATCGAAAAAACAATGACTTATATTTTTTTTCTTACTTAAATGAAACCTTCGCATGTGCATGGTAAAACTTGGAAAAATTCATTTAATACACAAATTTAAAGTTAACAGACAAGGTCTTCACACTTCTTTTAGAATTGTACTAACATTTTACCAAATATCTTTAGAACTCAACAAGGTTTTAAATAATTATTTTAATAAAAATTGTCATTTGTAAGTAACATTATTGAACTAACTTGGAAAAATTAACTTGGCAAAACAGGTTTTCGCTGTTCCAACTTAGTAATATTCATAATTTTATATGTTAATCAACCTGTTTGGTTATGTCCCAGCATGGCTTTATAAAATATATCTTAAAAAAACCTTTAATATTAATGTTTAAAAATATGCAGTTAGTCTTTTATAGATAATTATTTTCACTTCTTTTATTTAAAAACATTTTTAAATAAAATTAATACAGTTGCCAATTTATCTGTGCGTTATGTAATGTGCATGCAAAACTTTTAATTATAATTTTCACATTTTTAGTATTTCAAATTATTGTTTTCAAGGTGTACTAAAATTTGGAAAAATATTTAATTTTCATGCATAATTAAAATAAAATAGTTTAATAATAAAGACACATTTAACATTCTATACTCACCGTCGCAAAAGCACGTCCAACGCAGTCAAATGTTTGGGAAGAAATGAAAAATTCAAAGTCCTTATCAGAAAATGTTATCAGATAACTGTATCAAAAGATCTGTGACGTCAAAGAACATGTATCATCAACTGATCACGTGATGTATACCACGTGACTAATGCTTTGTTTTCTAGATTGGTTCTTATAAACATTCATTTATTAAATAATTTAATCATTCTATTAATTATTAATTAATTAATTCTTTGTTAAAATGTTTAACAAAACATGATATCACAGATATTAGTTACAATCAGCATTTGTTTTAAACTAGTGAATTAATTAATTAATAATTAATAGAATGATTAAATTATTTAATAAATGAATGTTCATAAGAACCAATCTAGAAAACAAAGCATTAGTCACGTGGTATACATCACGTGATCAGTTGATGATACATGTTCTTTGACGTCACAGATCTTTTGATACAGTTATCTGATAACATTTTCTGATAAGGACTTTGAATTTTTCATTTCTTCCCAAACATTTGACTGCGTTGGACGTGCTTTTGCGACGGTGAGTATAGAATGTTAAATGTGTCTTTATTATTAAACTATTTTATTTTAATTATGCATGAAAATTAAATATTTTTCCAAATTTTAGTACACCTTGAAAACAATAATTTGAAATACTAAAAATGTGAAAATGATAATTAAAAGTTTTGCATGCACATTTCATAACGCACAGATAAATTGGCAACTGTATTAATTTTATTTAAAAATGTTTTTAAATAAAAGAAGTGAAAATAATTATCTATAAAAGACTAACTGCATATTTTTAAACATTAATATTAAAGGTTTTTTTAAGATATATTTTATAAAGCCATGCTGGGACATAACCAAACAGGTTGATTAACATATAAACTTATGAATATTACTAAGTTGGAACAGCGAAAACCTGCTTTGCCAAGTTAATTTTTCCAAGTTAGTTCAATAATGTTACTTACAAATGACAATTTTTATTAAAATAATTATTTAAAACCTTGTTGAGTTCTAAAGATATTTGGTAAAATGTTAGTACAATTCTAAAAGAAGTGTGAAGACCTTGTCTGTTAACTTTAAATTTGTGTATTAAATAAATTTTTCCAAGTTTTACCATGCACATGCGAAGGTTTCATTTAAGTAAGAAAAAAAATATATAATATAAGTCATTGTTTTTTCGATTAAAAAGGACGAGTCTTGCATCTTAAAATTTTGTTCATGTGTCGATAAAAGCTTTTTGGTTAGTAGGGTAAATAAATAGCTGATTGCTAGGGAAAATAAATAGTTGGTTACGTAAAATCTTGGTTGGTTGGTTGATTAAAATTTACCAATGAAATCCTAACTCACATAATAGTTGATTGTGAAAACAGTTGCATGGTTGGATGATTGATTAAAACTTATCAATGAGATGCAATTAAAGAGGAGAATCTAATAACTTAACAGCTTTTTTTATTATTATTTGAAAACATTTTTATAAAGTTAGTATGACTTTTAATAAAAACAGGAAAGTATCAACTGCTTTTATACATTTGCTGATGTTTATAAGTGTTTAACTAAGAACGTTCTGTAATGTTGGAAGTAAGATAATATGATGTAAATAACATACACACATAAATCAGTAAATCGGTAAACTCATTTTTTGATAAGTTGTAATTTTTTTTTAAACTTGTAAATCATTTTTTAAACATTTAATTTTTTTTAAACTTGTGAAATATACATAGATACATTTTTTTAATTTATGAAATATTTTTTTTAATGTTATGAAATATTTTTTTAAACTTTTTCACAAAGTTTTATTTTTTGTAAACTTATGAAACTTTTTTTTATTTTGAAAAGATTTTTATGAAGTTATTTTATCTTTTAATAAAACAAGATAGTATATTAATGCGTTGCTTTTATACACATCCTAATGTTTATATGTGTTAAACTATAAATGAATGTTAACTATAAATGTATGTTGCAGTAAGATAATACAGTGAAAATAATGTACATGCATACATAAATCAGTAAACTCATTTTTGATAAGATGTAATACGTTTTAACTTTTGTGAAATAAATTTTAAACATTTAATTTCTATTGATATTATTTTTTCTATAAAGTTTTTTTTTTTTTAATTATTAAAGAACTGTTGAAATAACTTTTAACTTATGATTTTTTTTTAACTTATGAAATATATTTTATTAATTTATGAAATATTTTTTTTAATCTTATGAATGTTTTTTTAAACTTTTTCGTAAAGTTTTTATTTTTTGTAAACTTATGAAACATTTTTTTAATTTTGAAAATATTTTTATGAAATTATTTTATCTTTTAATAACAAGATAGTATATTAATGCATTGCTTTTATACACATCCTAATGTTTATATGTTTAACTCTGAATGAATTGCAATGTTAGAGTAAGATAATAGAGTGAAAATAATATACATAAATCAGAAAACTCATTTTAACTTTTGCAAAATATATATATTTTAAACATTTGAAAAAAAAATTCTATTGATATTATTTTTTGTGTAAAGTTTTTTTTTTTTTCTGTTAAAACTTTTTATAACACTTTTTATAATACTTTTTTTGTTAAAAATTTTTATGTTACTTTTTTTTTTTTTTTTTTTGTTAAAATTTTTTATGTTACTTTTTTTTTTTTTTTGTTAAAACTTTTTATGTTACTTTTTTTTTTTCGATAAAACTTTTTATGTTACTTTTTTTTTTTTTTTGTAAACTTATGAAATATATTTTTTAATTTGTGATTTTTTTTTCTTTTTTTATCTAATGAATTATTTTTTAAACTTTTCATAAACTTTTTATTTTTTTAACATTTTATGAAGTTATTTTATTTTTAATAAAACAAGAGAGTATATTAATCTATTGCTTTTATATACATCCTAATGTTTATATGTCATTAACTATGAATCTGTTGTAATGTTACAGTAATATAATAGAGTGAAAATAATATACATACTCATATAAATCAGTAATCTCAATTTTGATAAGTTATAATACATTTTAAAATTTTCAAAATATATTTTAAACATTTGAAAAAAATTTCTATTAATATTAATTTTTGTATAAAGTTTTTTTTTTAACTTATTAATTTTTATTAACTTTTTAACTTTCTAATTTTTGAAAAGAATGAATTAAAATAATTAAGATTATTATTATTATTATTATTTAAGATAGTTAATATATTTTTTATTAATAATGAAGTGTTTCTTTTTTTATACATATACAAATTGAAACAATTTATAAATGTTTTGAAAAAGCTAAATGAAATAAGCATACATTTTGAAAATAATTAAACACACATATTAAAGAGAATAGTAAAACATTTTATTTCATTATTTTAAACAATTCGTTTTGAATGGTTTCTACATTAATATTAGATAAGAAGTTTTCACTAATACAATCTACTTCGTTTAAAAACGAGGAAATAACAAAGTCGAAATCTATTAGAGTTAATAACATTTCTCCTATTTGTTCAAATTTTTGTCGATTATTTAATATCAAACAGGGATGAAAGATTACAGATTCGTGCTTAAAAATACATCCATTGCATTCAAAAATGCGCTTCAATATACTCGACATACTATTTTCAATACACGTTATAAGTTTATGTTGGCACATGCGTTCATTTTCTAAAGATGTGTGACTAACGGTACATTTCTGTCTTATTAAGTTTGGTAAATGCTTTACATATATATGCTGAAGAAGTTCTTTATTCAGATCAAAGGCTTTTATTTTTAACTTTTCTAACTGATACTCGTTCAAGTCAATGTGAGAATAATTCTTTAAATGTTTAATTCGCATGATAGAATTATTAAAATTTAACACTAATATCATGTTATTAGCAACAAACGAGGAACTTTTATACTTCAAATTAAATGGAAAAATTTTATTGCAAAATTCGTACCAACTGTTAACATCCATAAAAATTGCATTTTTCGTTACAATTTCTTCATTAGTAAGCCCACTGCGTTTAAACTCTTGAATATGTATATAAAATTGTCTGTTATACAGTTTTAAAATTAAGAAGATACAATCACTGAGTTCTTCTCGAAATATAACACGATTACAGGATTTGCCCCTTTTAGTTCGTGGAGTGGTGGATTGGCTTTCATCACTTGCTTGGGAAAGGTTGATTGCTTGGAACACAGTCTCTTCACATCTAGTAGCGGGTTCTTGAAAATATTCGTCTTGGGAAATTAAGTTAAAAATATTCGTATTAATCTCAGATTTCACATTCAGTGGATAATCACATGATATTGTCTCATTGTTAGTGTTCAATGTATTGGGAACTTCTAATCTCGGCAAGTTTAATTCATTCACATAAATAGGTTCATTACATTCTTCTAAACATTGATACTTTGAAGAAGGAACTACTTCGTCGAGAGGTCTTTTTATCAAATTTACTACAGAATCCATTTTCAAAAAATAAGAATAGCCGCTGATGAAGTTCAAACGGAAATCAGTTGCAAACTGAATGCTTAAAAACAACACATATCCTAATATATGTTAAAAAATCAGCGTCGGTTACAGTTAAACATTAAAAAATTAGTAATGCTATAAGTTTTAGTCAACCAAGTCTTTGTACATAAGTGGTAGTTTATAAATTATGTTAGTGGTTTTACTATTTTTGAAGAATTTTGTGGCAACACAAGGTTTTAATTTAAGTAAGCTTTTGATAAATAATGTTATCAGTTTCTCTATCTTTGAAAATTTTTGTGGCAACACTAGGTAAAAGTTTTAATCTAAGTAATGAATAATACTTATTGTTAACAGTTTCGTTCTTTTTGAAAATTTTTGTGACAACACTAGGTAATATCCATCATGATTATGTAAATAACAATTGTTAATACAAATTAAACTTGGTAAATAATTCTAATATATTAAAAGTATTTTAAAATTAATTCAATATAAATACAAATTCAGTATTTTAAAATGAAAAATTAATAAATTAAAGTGAACTCTAATTTTAATTGATAAGAACCTTTTTTCTAAATGTTAAAATTTAAGTAAATTTTTTACAATATCGTGAAATAATTATTAAAATTCATAAATTGTTATAACAAACATACAAGACAAAAGCTTTTTTTTCATTTACACATTCATCATTCTCGATAATGATAAAAATACAAAAAAATTATAAACTGTACAGAAAATCAACCAGTTCATATGATTTGACAAAGTTTGCATTTTTTCACTTATGCATTTTAATCAAATGTTGAATAAACTTGGTGTCAACATTAAATGTTTTGTTACAGTGTTTGCATTCGAAATTCCTGTAATGAACTTTTTTGTGAAATAAAAAATCGATATCAGAGTAAAATATAACAGCACAGTGTTTACATTTATATTCCTTTTGACGATGACTTTTTTTATGTTTAGTTAAAGCAGACTTTGATAGAAACGAGTTAGAACATTTTTCACAAACATGAAACTTCTTATGAGATCTCTTGTGAATTTTTAACAAATATTTTTAAGAGAGTTCTATTGAACATTCATTGCATTTATATGACTTATGAAATCTCTTGTGAATTCTTAACGAATACTTTCTATAAAATTCCATTGCACATTGATCACATTTATATAAAGTGGGTGTCTTGGAATGAGTAACACTATGTCGTTTTAAATCAGTACTTTGAATGAAAGTTTCACATTTAAAGGGCTTTTTATCCAAGTGGGATCTTTGATGTCTGGTTAACGCAATCTTTGTAGAGAAGCATGTTTGACATTGATTACAAGAAAAGGATGGTGATCTTTCACTATTCGAAACTTGCACCTCTTGACTGGGTAAATCCGATTCCATATTCATGAAGTAAGAAATTTCTTGTACAGCACTCACTTAAAGAACAGCGCTTAATATCTTCATATGACAAAAAAAAATAAAATAAAAACAAACAGTGTGATAAATTTCTACTGATTCACAAAAATCTGTTAAATTCTAGGAGGCGCTACTGTTTTTTAAAAAATAATAGGATTGGTTTACAAAGTGATCTGATAATATAATGGTATTTGATAAGAAAGGCTCGATGTTATCTGGTGTTTATCATGTGAAAATTAACGGAAAAAGAATCACTTAATTTCAGCACAGTGATAAAACTATACTAAAGTAATACATTGCTTAAATTTGTCGTTATCGACTAACAGATGATAACTTGTAAAAACACTTTTTATGTGAATACAACAAACTTACTAAAATAAATGCATGGCAATTAACCGTTTATTAGAACTATATATCGAAAAATCAATGTGTATGAATAATCAAGGTTTAGGTAAAGTAAAGTTTAAATCTAAAATTCATATTTTACAACACATATTAATTTTTTAATATATGTTGGGGGACCCATAGCCTTTGCAAAAATATATGTTTTTTTTATTATTTCAGAAAACCCCTCGTTTCAATTCGCATCATTTGTAAATAAGTGAAAGTTAGATAAAATAAGTTGATATTTTTCATGTATCAGCTAATTCCTGTTAAAATTGTTTCGTTATCGGATGTTTGTGCAAGACAGTGAATACGTGTTGATAACATACTATTTTAAGTTAGGGATGATTCGATTGTAATATGAGACATTCAGAGTCATTACAGAAGGTTAACTTCCTATTTAATCTTGAAATAATTTTATCTAATAATAATAATATTCAAAAAAAGTTCAAATTATTATTCAGTTTTCTACTCTAATAAAAACTTATTCAATCCTGTTCCACGACCGCAAGAGCAACGGATAATAAAACAAAGTATGAAGGAAGGGGTGGAGGTGAATTCCCACTGCTAAAGTATGATTTTACCGACCTTTAAACAATTTTTCGACTTAAAACCAGAACTTCTTGGCTTGATTAGATTAATCCACAACAAATTATCAAGTCAAGAAATTCTTTTACAGGTTCGAATCCCACTAAAGCCTTTTGGAAAACTCAATTTTTAAAAAATTATTAATTTCCAACGAAAGAAGAAGAAGACCGGTTCTGCGGCCACTGGCGGGATGAGCAATGGACAATACAGGTTCGAATCCCACTAAAGCCTTTTGGAAAACTCAATTTTTAAAAAATTATTAATTTCCAACGAAAGAAGAAGAAGACCGGTTCTGCGGCCACTGGCGGGATGAGCAATGGACAATTATGATTAATGTTTAATTAAGCAGACTCACCTTCCTCCTTATCGCAATACTCAATTATCTCACAGGCGTGATGAGCAATGCTTAATTTATCAGACTCAATTTTTTAAAATTATTAATTTCCAACGAAAATTCGATCCAACAGAGGGTAGCACCCAAATAAAAATCTTGAAAATCGTGAAGTTTGGAAAATTAGGAGGTTACCCCTTTGCTATAGTATGATATTATAAGCTTCAGATCCGAAAAAAAATTAAGCCCCTTAAAAATTAAGCCCCTCTGAAAATTAAGCCCTCCCCTTTCCTAAAATCTCATCTTACTGTAACATATTTTACGATATGTTCAAATTTCCTTCCTACTCTAAGTTGATTTCAATCTCTACTTTAATTTAAACTCCCCAAAAAATACATTTAAGCCTTTCAGAAAAATAAGCCCCCTAAAAATTAAGCCCTCCCCCCTTTCCTAAAATCTCATCTTACTATAACATATTTTACGATATGTTCAAATTTCCTTCCTACTGTAAGTTGATTCCAATCTTAAAGAAAAAAAAAATACATTTAAGCCTTTCAGAAAAATAAGCCCCCTAAAAATTAAGCCCTCCCCCCCTTTCCTAAAATCACATCATACTGTAACAGAGTCAAAACATCCTTCACCCATTTTCAAATATCTTTCCTATTCTAAGTTGATTTCAATCTCTACTTTAATTTAAACTCCCTAAAAAAAATTTTTAAGCCCAACTCAATTTTAAGCCCCTCCTAAAAAAATAAGCCCTCCCCCCTCTCTCTCTCTAAAAATCTCATCATACTATAACAGACTCCAAACATCCACCTCTCTACTACAGTATAATCTCCTACGTTTCAAACCCTAAAAATTTAAGCCCCCTCAATTTTAAGCCCTCCCCTCATCCTACTACAGTATGATACACTCTCCATCAGATAAGCTTCTCAATCAGGTGGTGGTGATCCTCTCTCCCTCTTATAGGAGGTGGTGGTGGTTCCACTTCCACCATCCACCCACCACCACCCACCACGCTGGGGTTGAACTCCCATTCTTTCCCTACTAACGTAATTTAATTCATTCTCCTCAAAGTAATTTGTCACTCATAGAGGGGGTTGGGCTGAGATGAACTTTGAATGGAGGTAAAATGAGTGTTGAGCCTAAAGAAATAACTTTCATTCCATAAAAAAAATGGTCTTTCATGGAAAGGGTCGCACAGAGCGATGTCAGTGTACTTGAATTTCTTGAAAGTTATTACCGTCAACACTAGTTGGAATACAGTTGAACACTCTGTAATTTTCATCAACGCATCCGAGCTGCAATTATTTTTTTAACAAATTTGTCTACAAAATCACTTTAAAATGAGGAAAAATTAACCTGAAAATTAATAAAAGAATTATTTTGTATTTATTTGGAAAAATGTAATCGTTTAATAATATGCGTAATATTTATAGTGAAATAACATCTACAATAATATATTTTGTCTAAGTTTGTATAATAATAATTATAAATTTTAAAATTGTATATTATAGCACTATAACTAGTATTTTGATGAATCATCAAAAATGTAGATATTTATTTCTTTACAGAGAATACTATCATTATACGTATTAAGTATAATAAGTTAAGAATAATCGCTTAAAATCTGTTTCATAATAATCTAGAAAAGGATTCTATATAAATAATTGTCCTATAAATGGATGGTACAAATATGTACCCTAGTGCCCAAAATTTTGTACATTACGGAAAAACATAAAAAAATGACTTCAACAGATAATTTTGCAATAAAAGGAAACTTTTTTCTAAGACGTGTACAAACAAAGATTCTGACTTATTTATTTAAATAACAGGCAACATTGTGAAACGCAAATAAACTTGAATTTTACATTTCGACATTTTGAAAACGAAAAAATTCATGAACTCCGAAAAAAGCATCATTTAAGCAAATAAATATCTCTCTTATGCTGTCAAATCTCTTATGTATTCAGTTTTCAAGAAGTTCAAATGTAAAATTCAAGTTTATTTATGTTTCACAAAGTTGCCTGTTTAGTTTGTAGACTTTCGAAAACGCATAAAGACATTTACAGGTAATTTTGTATACAATTTTCATGTTATAAAGAAGAAGAATATTAAGAATAATATTAAAATACAATGCGTTCTAAAAATGGGACGTATGTCATAAATGGGTTAAATAGAAGATTTGCGACCCCATATGATAATTTTTCAACTTCATGATGTCTATTTCTATTTTTTCTTCTGATATCTATATTTATTTGCTTTATTATTGATTATTAATAACCATTTGGAAAATGGTTGTTGTTTACGGTCGAGAATAGACCTTGTGCATTTTATTTCTATTATGATTGGCTCAGGAATATTAATTTTTAATCCATGGCGTGCGTAATATGTTATTTGGTTAATTCTGTTATTACGTAAGCCGCGTTTTGCTCATCATAAAAATGATGTTTTTACTGATGTTATTAAATAAATAGGAAACGTCCAAGCACTTTGCTTTGAGCAATGGATGCCCGCGTTTTATTATTATTGCTATTATTATTATTATTATTATTATTTATTATTATTTATTTATTCTTCTGAATTATCAAATTATCAGATATGCGAAAAACTGAATTCAAAGAAAGATGTCGTTTAAAAAATCGTCATTTAGATTTAAAAAAAAAAAAACACGATTATAGAGATTATTAATTATGGAGATTATCGATGAAAAAAAAGGAAACAATCTAATGTTATACCAACTAATTGTAAAAAACTAAATAATTAATTAAAATTAAAATAATAAATAAATAAATAAATAAATAAGTAAATAAACAAAAAAAAGTTTTTTTTTTCTCTTTTTTGTATAGATTTTATTTTTTAAATCTTAAATTTAGTCTTAATTTTAGTTTTTGGAAAATATGAAAAGTTGTGGAATCGGCCGGGGTAGTGTTTAGAACAACAGCTTAAAATGCTGCGTTCCCGGGTTCGATTCCTAGCTCTGGCTAATTTTTCACTCCAGTTGGGTTTATTGTATTTATAGTTTGTATGCCTGTATGTTATTTGTATGTACCTTTATCATTTTCCAAATGTTTGTCGTAATTTTGTATATAATTTTTATTTTTTTTCTTTTATATATATATATTTTCTGAATGTGTTGCTCAAATTCGAAAGTACTCTGCATATTTCAAAAGTAATAACGTTGTAAAAAAAATAAAGTGTTCTTGATAATTTTAATAAAACCGTTCTGCAAAATGATGTTTATTTCTAAAACTGCTAAGATGCTTAGACCCAATTTCAAGTTAATTAAATTGAACTAAAAGAAATTCTGTTTTTTTCTTCTGTGTGTTTCTGCTGGAATTTTTTTTATAAACATTACTGCATTTGAAAAATAATACAGCCATTTGAGCACTGGCGGAAAATTACACACAAAAAGTGTCTCATAAATAAACAAATGTCTTTTATAAAAAAAAAAAAAAAAAAAAAAAAGTTATGGTTTTATTGTAGGATAAAATACTGTTTAGCGCACTATTTAATAATTATTGCTAACATTTGAAAAGCTATTAAAAAGAATTATATCTCTAAATATTTCTAATATAATGTAACTAAATTTTAATTTCTGTAATTATGCTAGTCGTAAATTTAAATTAATGAATAAGTTTTAGTAGATATATTATATTAAATCTTCTTTACTAGATAAAAAAAAAATACAATTTTACTATCCCGAAATTGTTATTAATTTATTCGGTACAGTATTGTTATTTCTTTTAGCAGTAATTTTGTTTCTTTTTTGCCATCGTAAAGAACGAATAAAAAGCTCACAAGTATGATTTATAACTTTGCGTGTAAATACAAATAGTTGCTGATAATTATACGATAAAGTACCTTTCATTATATCTGAAATCAGGTACAAATTTAGGGTAAATGAGAGATGATGTTATTATACACTTCAGCAAAACAAAAACTTCTATCACTATATGAAAGATGTTTTTTTATGTTTTTTTTTATTATTTGAGTATTTGAGTCTTTATGTAATCTTAATATACCTTTAAAATACGGTATCTTTTTTATAAGTCACAGAAACTACAGTATATTGCATGTGTTAGATTACTCAGGAAGTGGACACTTTCAAACAAGAATATTTAAAAAACGGATTGGCAATACAGTTTATTAAATGCATTGTTAATTAAAATCCCGTTTTATTATTTATTAAGTTATTACCTTTTGCTTTAAAAAAGTCAAGAAAATCAATGGAGTTCTTAAGATAGAGATAGAGGGCATTTTTGTTTTTATGTATAAATACGTGATTCTGCATGAAAGGTGCTTCAAAACTACGTGAACTTTCACATGGTTTATTCTATAAATTATAACATGATTTGTTATGAAATGTGTAAGGGAGAATGGGGAAAATGTGCGGGGGATAAAAGGGACAATCAAAATGATATGAACCAAATAAAATGTTGAAAGTATAAATTGGGACTAAATAGATAGCTATATATATATATTTAATCAACCCTTATAACTAACGTCAGCCTTTATAGATTTATATGTAATAAAATCAAAACGTGTTTCTGGTATTAAAGAAGAAAAAACAAGTTTTAATGTTTCTTTTTTCTCTCTCTCTTAATAAAATATTTTTTTATCATTATTATATTTATATTATTTAGTTTTGTAAGTTTATGGGAATAATAATTTATGTTATAGATAAATAAAAAAACATTGTTTAAAGTGCCAAAATATTTTATTTCGTATTGCAAATGAGTTTCGGTAGCCACAACATACAGTCAACAGTGTAAATTATGATTATATAGAAAAGAAAAATTGCCAAATATATGATGGAGTAGCGGATTCAATGCTTCATTTCGGAATAACGGAATTTGATCTTATTTTATCGACGATAATTTTCAAAATTTTCAAGCTATGTTTTTGAGACTTTCACAAAAGCTGCTCTATACATTTAGCTAACTTATTATGCAAATTATATTTTGCTTGAGTTTACGCATGCGGACTGAAACCATATTTAGTAAACCTATTCATTTTTTATACAATTATTAATATTTTTAAATTTTGATTACAGGGTGTGTTGTACAATGTTGTTTCTTATATTTTCTAAAAAGAACATTATTTTTTATTAAGAACTCTACAAATTACAAGTAAAACACTTGGCAAAATTTTGGACCGTTTTTATAAAAATCTTAATTTCTCTTCGAGTATACATGATATATTCATAAAAATGAACACAGTTTATTACAATAAGCCATTTCATTATAATCTGCAGTTTGAACGCTTTTAAGTTTTACGCTACATAAGTTTTGACAGGGCTATCCAAAAGATCTTCGTTCTTTTTCAATTTCTAGATGGTCCCCGATGAGATTTCGGGAAAAAAATCCTCGCGACAATATATAACCTATACTATTTTACTTACACACCTAGAGTTTCAGAGTAATTCCCTATGTATAGTTATATATATTTAAGAAAACGTCTAAAATCGCAAGTGTCAAGATTTTTTTTTGCTGTGATTGTATGAGTTAAATTTGTAAAATTTTATTTGTTACGCAATATTAAATGCAGTATCAAGTAAATTTCTCAATCCACTAATCGCTCTCTTCTTTTTAGTTACACTCTGTACCAAACTCATACAATTAAAGAAACATGACACATATTTATCACCAATAATTTATCCTTAAGAAATTAATTATCTACATATTAAGACATCAACTATATACGTACTGGCATATTAATTAAACGGATCATCACTTCATTCTATCAATAAAAGTCTCGGAAAAAAATAACTTAGCTAAAAGAAATTATATCAATTACATCCATTCTATAATACAGGCTTTGGAGCTAATATAAATCTCTCTGAAGAATTCTCGATGTCTGATTTACGAGCGCATTTCGGCAGAACATTTTCCCTGCTAAATGAAATTTAATTTCGTTTTTGTCAACATTAAAAAGCAGATATATATACATGGGCGTAGGAAGGGGGGTCCAGGGGGTTCCTGGACCCCCCCCCTAGAATTTTGGCTGAGCCCCCTAGAAATATTTTATAGTGAAAATACGACTATTTTTCGAAAAAAAAAACATTTAAAATAGCAATAGTGCTAGAAATGGCAAGTAATATTAACAAAACCGAATAAAACGCAACTAATAGTTTCTGTGCCATTATTTAAGAGGGGGCGGGGCAGACTCAGTGTCTCGTAAATGATAAACAAAAACAGATATGCCACATACGAGACTGATTCTTTATGCTCTGGAACACAGAACACAGAACGTCTCGATAATTTCATGCCTGAAGCTAGAAGGTTCTTTTGTATGGATTGTCCTTGATCTTGTTGGTAGAACCAAAGAATGTCTAGCTTCCCTCTCTTCGAACTAAATTCTAAGAAGTTGCGTATAGAAATCAGGTCCTAGTCCTCCCTAGTCTCAAAGATATTAATCTAACTAAACCGTTTTGCGTTGGCTTAAAACATTCACTGTGAATTACTTGTACATAGAATGGGTGGGCTACCTGCTACCATCATCCATATAATTTTCAAGGGTATGGTGTTTTTTCATTAATTCTGTTCAAAGATTTTATTTTATATCAACGAAATTTTTATTGTATATTTTTACCTAATATTCATAAATATTTATCTAATTTTTCATTCCTAAGTTTGTTTTCAAGAGCGAGGGGTGATTGATACTGAGATATTTTAATAGGTTTCCATGCTTTTAACTATCAGGTGGCTCCTTTTGGGACACTTATTATAACTTTCTAAAAATTGGTCCGATTGACTATCTTTTTTTTTTCCTAACAATTTCTTAGGTCCCCCAGCTACTACATGAAAGTAAAAAAAAAATTTTAACTTCAGCTTCATCAGTTTTGAAGTATAATCACTTTCTTAGAGCCCTTGGTGCAGCTTTTTTGGAAAATGATCCGAGTTGCATGCATTTTTCTATAACAATATTCTAGCGTCCGCCGATTATTTTAAAAAGTACTAAAAAGTATCTTTATACGCAACTAAATGCCAGTTAAATCCCTGACACATTGGGGATACCTGGGCCCTCTGAAGTTTTTGTATTATAAATTGTTTATAAATCCTCCCCGCTTCTTATAATTAGATTCTCATTTTTAGTTCCTTTTCCAATGTAGTTATTTTAATGTTTCTATATTCCAGTTAACAGTCTGGAACACCCTACAATAACATAAATCCTATCCGGACTCCTTGATTTTTTTTTTTTTTTTTTTTTTTTTTTTTGTGTGTGTGTGTGTGTGTCATAAGTTTTTCATGTCATAATTTTCTCACATTTTCAATGCAAACATTTAAAATTGAGTTTTAGATCCCTCTCCTCGGACCAAACCCCTTACATTTTTACTGGGACACTTGGGCTCTGTTCTAAGTTTTGCCCTTCTTTTTTGTGCATGTTTTTAAAATTTCATTCTAATGATTAATTCATAATATGCTTAATTTTAACTATCTGAAGAACTAAAGTGCTGAAAACTATAACCATTTAACAAGTTTTCATATTAGGGCTCTACTCTTAACTATCAGTTGACTCCCTTTGAGTCCTTTGTTATAACTCTTTTTAAAACTGCCTGATCCACAGGCTTTTTTTTTTCTAACAATTTCTAGGGTTATCCAGCTACTACATGGATGACAAAAATATTTCTCAGACTTCAGCTACCATTAGTTTCGAATATTAATCTCCTTCTTTGAGATTTTGTTGCAGCTTTTTGAAAAGCAATCCGATTTAATTGCAATTTTCTGTAACACACTTTAGCGTCTTCTAGCTTCTTTAACATCATTAACAATATCCCAATTAACATCCTGTCCTCTAGGACCGGTCCTTCTTTTTACTTCAGCTACTACTTTTTTTAACATTAATTAATCACCTTTTTGGGCAAATATGTTTACTCACTACAGCTGTAAATTAAAATTTGCTTTACTTTGAAGGTAATTTTAGCTAAGAGATCTCAGTCGTTTATTAAATACCGTGTTAATGTTAAAAGAAATTTGTGAAAAATAACAAGGAGAGCCTTCAACCGTTTCGGGGGGCATTCATTAATTTAGGTCTAAAGGCCTAATTTCAATGAGATTTGGCTCATTCAACTTAGATAACAATTCGGCAGATGACAATTATGAAATTTTATGTTAGCTTCAGCTAATAGCTTTTTCGAACATTAATGGTGGATGTTTTTTCCGTATTTTACGGACTTGATTTTTACGAAACACAATTCGAGCACTTCCAGTGCAGTCCGCTTTCGGTTGTGGGGTTCCAAATCCTATAGTTTCGTTCCGAAAGAGGGTCTTTTCGAAACACACTACTCGCTGCGGAAATCAATAAGATCCCTGAATTTATGTTCATTTAAAAGATTTTCAAAAAATAAAAAAACATTAAAAATTGATTTTTGCTTAAGGTCATTATAACGGGCCCCACTCAACGCTGGGCCGGTCAGTTAGTCTATATTATAAAGCGCAAATGTGTCTGTACGTAAGTGGCAACAGCAGGCAATTAAATTTCGATTCTATTGTAATTTTTTTAACTTTTAAACAATGCACATTTTCAATTTTTATGCCGTTTAATGGGAAAAAAATTTACAGTAAACTCTGTCTAAGGCTGAATACATCGGAATGAAGGAACTTTTCCGCAGTAGACAGTATTCCGCCTTAGACAGTTTTTAGTCTATGTCTATAGATTCACAGGGAGTTGAAAATCTTTCAGAGTTAGACAGATTTCTTTCCTACACAGAGTCGGAATTACAGAGTGTTTACTGTATTTACAAATGTAATTTATTTCAAAACTGTATTGTAATTTATTCAAAAATTATATCGCATTTAACTTTTTTCTGATCCATTTGGAAAATGGTTGTTGTTATCAGTCGAGTATACTCGATATATATCTATCTGTGTCCTTGTGATGTCCGCATTTATGGAATACTTACGATGACAAAAAAAAGTATTAAAAACTAAAAAAAAAATTTATAACTCAAAAACAAATTAAGAAACAGCTTTCGAATAAATTCTATTTAAAAGTATTTTTTTCCCTATACGATGGTGTAAAAATTGAAAATGTGCGATATTTCTAAGTTTACAAATTTGCAGTGCAGAAAATTGTAAAACTGAAAATTTATTTAAAATTTGTAAGTGTTGCCATTTGCAGAAGGACATAAAGCAAAAATTTTTAACAAAATTTATTATTCAGATGTATGTAACATTTATTTTATTTAAAAAAAATTATTCAATAAGTAACGGAGGAAATTTTGGAGAAAAATTGGTTTGCAGGTGACGTTGTGATTACGAATTTTATACAATTTCCAAGACGGGGTAGGAGCGTGATAGCAGTTGAAGAAAAAAGCATATTAAATCATCTTATTATTCTATTTCGGTTTAATTTTCATATTTGTAATGAGTCAAATATTTTCACAATTTTAGGCATACTAAAAACTGATTAGACTGCAGTATGATTTTTTTTTCTTTCTCCCCCATATGAAACATTTATTGAAAAAAAACTTTATGTGTAGTAATAAAAAAAAGTATAAAATAGAAGAAAGTTCTGTCTGACCAGTTCCTTTGATCGACAATATGCCTGAAGGAACCAGTACCCAGGAATGTAACAAAAGGTGAGTTATCTGTTGAGTATTATTAGTTTTAATTAGGGATGCACCGAATAGTGATTTTGACAGAATGCCGAATATTCGGCCTATAGGTGAACCGAATACCGAATATTCTGCTAGCGGAATAGAAATTGTTGAACGGAATACCGAATATTCTAACTAACTTTTTATATTTCAAAGTTTAAAGGTATTAAAATGTTGCTTTTTAAAACAATTTTACATAATGTCTAATAAAATAAACTTACATTTTGATAAATAAGAGCTTTTTATAAGAGCATTTAGTATTGAAAGAAAATCTGCTTGAGTTATTTAAGAAGCACATTTATGAGACTTTTTTAATTAATAAGATTTTTAATTTCATGATTTCTTCTATGAATTTCTTCCTTTCTGCGGTTTATTGACAATACAGAAGGAGATGATTACAATAGTTCATGAGATAACGATGTAAATGCTACTTGATTGAATTCCCTATCCTGCAGTTAAACTGAGTTAAAACAGTTTTCCTTCTTGGACACGAAAAAGTCAAAACACACCACTTGCGAACCAACGTAAAATACGCCGATAAGTGACCGCGAGTAATGGTCATGTCTGCCCGTACCTTTACCATCTGTGGTCTGAAATTGCGTTCTTTCCTCTGAAATATTCTTTAAAGTGTACAAACATTTTAAAATCAAAGAGAAATAAAGAAAAAAATGGTCGAAGAAAAATTTTAGAGTCTCAGAATTGCCCTTTTTAAATAACTCAAGGCAGAATTTATTTTTTCAATATAAAGTACAAATACTTTCAACTTAATTCAAAATAAAGGAATGTCTAGCTCATAGTTCTTTTGTTGTGAATGGTGGCATTTTCCACCCTTCTCATCATATCATATTTTACAGAAATCAAAGCATGTGAGTTGAAAATATAGTTATAGTATCTTATTTATTGTTAAAGCAACAAACGAAAACACAAGTTTTACCTAGAGTGAGATGAAATACAGTGTACTTATATATGACTCAATAAGTTGATTATGATTATGGTTTAATGAACAAAAATTTTCTGCCTTGATGGCTATTACTAATCTCAAAAGTTTTTCTTTCTTGTTTAAGGATTTTTATTTGGGAAAAGCAAGAAAAAGGTTATTTACTAAAAAAAATTTAGGAACTTGCACCTGCACATCATTTATTCAATAGTAGAATCCTCATAAATCACCATTTTAAATTTTCTCATGGTAATTTTCTTAAAAAGTTATAATTTACAAATAGCAAATAAATAATGTAAAAACATTCTACTTTATTCAAATATGACTTTTTTTCTAATTATTTTAAATATATTTATAAATTGACAGTTAAAAGTAGAAATTGTGATAAGTTTTAAAAATGTGTTTTAAAAGGTTCTATCAAATTTTGGATTCAGCCGAATACTTTGATATTCGGCCTTACCGAATATTCGGTAACATGGCCGAATACTGAATTGATATCGAATATTCGGTGCTTCCCTAGTTTTAATAAAAATGTTTACTTTTATCGTTTGGAAATTATCAAAGAGTTGAGAGCATGCCCCCCCCCCCCTAGAAAAATTATGTAGTTACGCCCATGTATATATACATTTGTAAAAATAGCAAATGATATCGTTTTTGCATTCAACATTTTTTTTATAATTTTAATGTAGAGTTATTCTTTTTAAAAATATGTTTCTTGTCAAAATGCTTTATGTTTTACTTTATTGAGCAATTTATTTGATTTTTATTCGAGTTTTTTGAAGCAGTTCATTGGTAAATTTTTATGTTCTTTATTAAAACATTAAATTATAAACATAATGAATATTAAATGACGAAACGGAATATTCATTTCAATATATTTTTAAATATTTCAGAATAGCCAAGTAACCATTCGATATTTGATACATAGAAGAATACAACAATAATTAAAAATTAAATTATGCATTCATTTCTTATCTAATAGATGTACTGCAATATAATTTAATACATTGTAATTTTAATTAATTTATTTTTAAAAACAGAAAAATTGTTTTTTGTACAAAACATTACTTTTTACAGGTATAATATACAATAATTTCCTAAATCCTCAATCAGTATTAAGTATGTAAACATACATACACTATACGGCCATTGATTATTGGATACTTGCGATTTTAGACATTTTGTTAAATATTTAGAAAAATACATGAGGAATCATCTCGAAACTCTTAGTGTATAAATATAATAGTATAAGTCATACATCTCCGTGAGGATTTTTTCCCGAAACTCCATAGGGGACCGTCAACAAATTAAAAAAATGAATATCTTTTGAATAACCCTGTCAAAACTAATGTAGCAAATGCGCTCAAACTCTAGATTATGATTGAATGCCTTATTGTAATATACCTTGTTCATTTTTATGCAAATAGCATGCATACTCGCAGAGTAATTAAGGTTTTTATAAAAATGATCCCAAATTTTTCCAAGTTTTTCCCTTATACTTTTCAGAGATCTTAATATAAAATAATATTTTTTTTAGAAAAATGAGCAAACAACATTGCACACAGTACCCTGTAATCAGAATTAAAAAATAATGAAAATTGTATACAAAATGAGTTGGTTTACTAAATAATTTTTTACTGCGCATGCGTCAACGATATCAAAATTTCATTTGCATATTATGTTAGCTAAATGTATAGAGCAACTTTTGTAAAAGTCACATAATCATAACTTGAAAATTCTGAAAATAATCGTCAATTGAATAAGTTTAAAATCCGTTATTCTCAAAATGAAGCAAAAACAAGAGGGGTTGTATTCATATATTCATTGATTAGTGTCAATATAGAATACACAATACGGGATGTACTACTACATTTGGATAAAATCCCTTTTTTTTTTTGCTTCATTTTGGAAACAACGGATTTTGTCCTTTTTCTATAGACGATTACTTTCAGAATTTTCAAGCTATGATTTTGAAACTTTTACAAAAGTTGCTCTATACATTTAGCTAACATAATATGCAAATGAAATTTTAATATCTTTGACGCATGCGCAGTAAAAAAATATTTAGTAAACCTACTCATTTTTCATACAATTTTTATTATTTTTTAATTCTGATTACAGGGTACTGTGTGCAATGTTGTTTGTCATATTTTCTGAAAAAAATATTATTTTATGTTAAGAACTCTGAAAATTATAAGGGAAAAAAATGGAAAAATTTGGGACCATTTTTATAAATACCTTAATTACTCTGCGAGTATGCATGATATTTGCATAAAAATGAACAGTGTATTATAATAAGGCATTCAATCATAATCTAGAGTTTGAGCGCTTTTGCTACATTAATTTTGACAGGGTTATTCAAAAGATATTCATTCTTTTTTAATTTGTTGACGGTTCCCTAGGGAGTTTCGGTAAGAAATCTTCACGGAGATGTATGACGTATGCTATTATATTTATACGCTAAGAGTTTCGAGATTATTCCTCATGTATTTTTCTAGATATTTAGTAAAATGTCTAAAATCTCAAGTTTGCAATAATAAATGGCCATATAGAATATATATCATGAGTTTCCAACATTTTATTTGTATATCTTTAATTATCTAGAAAAATGTTATTATATAGTTCATTTCATTTTATTTTACTGTGAAATCTTGGAATTAGAATAAGTCAAATTTTGTGGATTCTAAAGTAGTATTCATGCACAAAGTATTAATAATGTCTTTCCGAAAATTTTTCTGACTTTATTTTGGTTCGTATTTTGTAAACTGTATTAAATAGACACAGAAGTAATGTAGGATGTTAAGAAACTTAGTTAGAATTAGCAAAATGATTAACCATTATGTTGACATATCATTCAGATATATTAAAAAGCTTACGAATTATAACCTAATGAATGTTTACATAAATTTCGTTGCTATGTGTCCTACGTGCTACGCTTTCTAACCCCCATCCAAATTCTGTATACATGCTTGACAACAATACAACTTTAAGTAGAAAAAAATCTGAAATATAAAATAAAAATCTGTTAAATAAGAAATTTTGAAAATATAGAGGAATTAAAAAAAAAGTTATTGCGCTTTATACGAAGAATATTCAGGTATTTCCTGAAAAAAATAGTAAAACTGCTATGTGTGGTTTTTGATCGTAAAACAAAATTAAATGGTTTTTTGTGCGACTTTAAATAACTTCTATATTTCGATTTAAAAAATGTATTTTATCGTTTTTATCATTCTCATGTCTCTGAAAAGTATTAATTTGAATGTTTTTACATAAATTCAGACATCAATAGTTACTCTTTTAGGATACAGTGGTAGGTTGGAGTCTGAGAAAAAATACATGTAAGTAAATTTAATTTCATACCAGTCACTTTTGTTTCGAGATGTTGCGAAATATTGCTTTTCATAGATTTAAAGCAGTTGTCTACTGTTCTTCAAAACCCAAAACTGAAATTAGAAAATGTGTTTACAAAATAAATAATAAATAAAATAATATTATTTTGTAAATATATATATATCCATATAATTAAATTATTGATTTTATTGGGTTAGTTTAAAATTTATTTTGAAATTCATAAGATTTTTTATCTATCTTTGGTAAAACACTAATATATATATATATATATATATATATATATATAGAGAGAGAGAGAGAGAGAGAGAGAGAGAGAGAGAATGAGAGAGAGAATCATTAGATAATACTACAAATGAACATCAATTACTGTAAAAACTTGTTAATGCAAAATTATAACAAACAGAGGAGTTGTCAGAATTTGGAATAAAATTGGAAATGTGGTATTTAGCTCGTTATCAAGGGCAATGCTAAATATCCACATTAATTGCGATTAATTTCTGAATGGAAATCAGGATAGACCTAAAAATGATTTCCATATTGCCCGATTAATCGCAAATGAGAACTCAATTCAAAGAAAAATATTAGATAAATAATAAGACCATAATAGAATTATCAATATATTAATTGCATTGGAAAAACTAGTTCAAAGAAAAAATATATTAGAAAAATAATTATACTGTAATTTAATATTGATAAAGATAATCTTACAATTATCAATCGCAACCATAATTTCCATTGAGAACAGGAAAAAGAAAATAATACTATAATTGAATTATCATATATTAAATTCAATTGAAAAATCATGTCAAATGGAAATAATTAGACTAATGTAATTACATAATAGATTAACTTATAAATATCAATTTCGACCTTGTGATAGTAATACAACTTTGCATTCAGTCACATTAGACAGTAGGGCGGAGCGTAAAAAACTTTTTTTCGAAATTCTTTTCTCCCTAGCGCGGAAACGTTGTCTAGTGGTATAAGTAATATACTCACAAAATTTCAAAACAATCAATTAATATCTTCTGGTTCTACTTTTGGGTCGAAATATGCAATTTTAGCCAAAAATGTTGTAATTTTTCACATTTCAGTAATATTTTTTATTTTAAATTTTTTCTTCGCCTTAGTGCGGAAAACCTGAAAGAGTACATAAAGAACACAAGTCCAAAATATTAGAGTAATTAAAAATTATCTTCTGGTTCCACTTTGGGTTCTAATTATGGGAAATTTGTGGAAAATTATACAAATTTTCAAATTTTAGTCATTTTTTTTATTTTTCGATTTACTTTTCCCGCTGGCATAGAAATGTTCAAAGAATATGCAAGAAACATAAGTAAAAACTTTAGAATAATAAATAAATATCTTCGGTCTTCCTTTTCGGGGTCTAAAAATGTCAAAGTAGCTAAAAAGTATGTAGCTTTTCGCATTTCAGAAATTTTTTTTCTTATCAATTTTCTCTTCTTGCTGGAGCGGAAAGTATGGAAAATCATATGAGAAACATAGCAGAAGAGGTTATTGGTGACACTTGCCTTATACAGAGCAGCCAAGTCTCCGGGTTTTTCCACACCAGTATTATTATACAGAAAGTGTTTTTATGTTAAATTGAAACAATTGGGCAATTTAAAAGAACACAATTTTCTTTAAGATAATAGTGGTGTGGAAAAAGCCGGAGATTTGGCAGCTCTGCTTATATAATCACAGCCTGGTTCTTCTATAAGTATCAAGTATTCTTCAAGCACTCTTTGTTGATGAAGCGTTCCCTCAATATTCCTCTGAATTAAAGTTTGATCGTTTCGACTGTCAAAATTCAATCTTTTCAAGGTATTGGTGGATATGAAACCCTGATCTTGAACTTGGCATTTCATGCGATATTTATTTCTTTCTCTTCTTGTGTTATGCCTGTCTATAACATTGGACATGTCGTCACGTGTCACAACTCGCAAGTCTTCAAGAAGTGCACCTGTTACTGATACTGCAACTCGGTCAGACACTCCCATTGTGTATCAAGTTCTGGCTAGGGCAGGACGACGGGTTGTTTGTGATATACTTATAGTATTTATGTTTAATTGCAATGACACTAAAGGTTTATCACTAAGACCGTGTCACAGTTGTTCATCAACAAGACTAAAAGATTTAAATAACTCTAAGTCTTCGATCAAGCGGTAGTGATTGTTTTTTCCCTTTTATACCATTTGCTGAAAAATTCTTATTCTTTTTCGATTCTGCTCATTCATTTACTAAGTTTCAGTGTTTCCGAATGTATCAATTGGGTCTATCCAAAATTTCCTTGAAGTTCTTTGATCCTTAAGAAACTGTCTTCCAATTCTGGAATTTTTATATCACGTGGGCCTTTACATCGTTCTAAGGATGTACTATTGTAAGAAAATTTTTCAAATAGACCTTTGTTCTCTTCCAATAAGAAAATTTTCAATTTTGACTTCGTCTGTTCTTTAGCGTCAAATTTCTTTATACTCTTATATTTATAATTATATGAACCAATCATTTGGACTATTCTTGGCCTAGAAATCGTTGGAACAGAGGAGACTGCCAAATTGCTTCAACCATTTCAGCCCATAATCCGCTATCACCCCAAAGGTGGGTCCGATTTTTAATTATATTTCGATTCATTTCTCACCGACAAAAAAGTACATTATATGTTCATAAGCTGGTAGAACGCCAGCACTTTATTCTGTAGGATCCCCAAATAATGGGATGAGAAAAATCCCGTGTATACTGCGCCTTAATTGTGATATTTTTGTGTAATATTTTCCATGCACACTATTAGTTCAACACAATATTAAAAAATAAAATTTTGTAAACACTTTCAGATGTATTATTTTTCAATAAAATATAGAAGCTAAAATTGAATATCCTCATTACGAACCTATCACGAGAAGAGCATTAAACCAACAATAATACTACAGTAAACGAAAAGAAAGCTGAACTTATTAGAGGAATTTCCCTCAGATCGCTTTTAATTTGATTGTTCTATGTTTTTTGAGTATATTAATGCCAGGAATTTGCCAGTTTAAGTAATAAAAATCAAATAAAAAGATATTTATTAATTATTTTAAATTTTTACACTTACGTTTGTCACATGATTTTTCGAATTTTCCGCGCCGGCGAGAATAGAAAATTGATAAGAAAAAAAGATCTCCGAAATGTAAAACGTTACATACTTTTTGGCTACTTTGACATTTTTAGACCCTGAAAAGGAAGACGGAAGATAATTATATATTATTCTAAAGTTTTTTACTTATGTTTCATGCATATTCTTCGAACATTTCCATGCCAACGGGAATAGCAAATTAAAAAATTAAAAAAAATGACTAAAATGTGAAAATTTGTATAATTTTCGACAAATTTCCTATATTTAGAACCCAAAGTGGAACCAGAAGATATTTTTTAATTTCTCTAATATTTTGGACTTGTGTTCCTTATGTACTCTTTCAGTATTTCCGCACTAGGGCGAAGAAAAAATTTAAAATTAAAAATATTACTGAAATGTGAAAAATTACAACATTTTTGGCTAAAATTGCATATTTGCCCCCTAAAGTGGAACCGGAAGATATTTATTGATTTTTTTTAAATTTTGTTAGTATATTACTGATACCGCTAGACAACTTTTCCGCGCTAGGGAAAAAAGAATTTCGAAAAAAAGTTTTTTACGCTCCGCCCTATTAGACAGTTATCATCGAAGTTAAAATAGAAAACAAATATTTTTTATTAATAATAGATATTTAAATAACTATTATCAAAAATAATTAATTACAAAACATAAGTAGACAATTTTTTTTAATTTAATAAAAATAGTTAAACTATTCAATACTAATTACAAGTTTTAAATTATAATTATAGAATTAATTGAATCGATTGATATCGATAATTTTTGTACATGTGAGATAAATGCAGATTAACTACTAAAACATTAGTGTCGCCATCTATAGTTGCTAAACACAATAAAATAATGCAAAAAATTAATTAACTATAAAAAATATTTACAAATTACGATTTTTATATTTAATACAGGATTGAAAAAACATGTCTTTTTTTTCTTTTTCTTTTTTAACATAAAACGGTTTTTTATTTTCGGTAATGTGAATAAATGCAAATTAATTTTTTTTTTCTTTTTGTGTTCTTACTACCATTTCTGATTGACTAAAATGTGTTATACTTTAACTTATCCATATAATTTTAACTGACAGTCATTAAGCTAATAATTAAATCCCTTTTGTCTATTTCGACTAAATATATATAACCTGACATTTTCTTAAGTAAATAATACTGTAATTTATAATAGGCAGGCATCTATTATTATGTACCAAAATGTAAAATTGCTCTTGAACTCTATATTTTTCCTTATAAATTATTTAAAGGCTAAAAAAATATCTTTAGTTAATAAAAAAAAAAATAATATATATTACGAGTTTATTTAATAACAGATATTTTTTATATTTAGATTCTAACTGCCTTCAAGGAAGACAATATAATGAAATAATAATTGCATTTAGAGAGAATCTAAAATTGCTACTAATTACAAGTTTTAAATTATAATTATAGAATTAATTGAATCGATTGATATCGATAATTTTTGTACATGTGAGATAAATGCAGATTAACTACTAAAACATTAGTGTCGCCATCTATAGTTGCTAAACACAATAAAATAATGCAAAAAATTAATTAACTATAAAAAATATTTACAAATTACGATTTTTATATTTAATACAGGATTGAAAAAACATGTCTTTTTTTTCTTTTTATTTTTTAACATAAAACGGTTTTTTATTTTCGGTTTATATATATTAGTGATAAATGTGAATAAATGCAAATTAATCTTTTTTTTTTTCTTTTTGTGTTCTTACTACCATTTCTGATTGACTAAAATGTGTTATACTTTAACTTATCCATATAATTTTAACTGACAGTCATTAAACTAATAATTAAATCCCTTTTGTCTATTTCGACTAAATATATACAGCCTGATATTTTCTTAAGTAAATAATACTGTAATTAATAATAGGCAGGCATCTATTATTATGTACCAAAATGTAAAATTGCTCTTGAACTCTATATTTTTCCTTATAAATTATTTAAAGGCTAAAAAAATATCTTTAGTTAATAAAAAAAATTAATATATATTACGAGTTTATTTAATAACAGGTATTTTTTATATTTAGATTCTAACTCCCTTCAAGGAAGACAATATAATGAAATAATAATTCCATTTAGAGATAATCTAAAATTGCATTTAGAAATGCTTGTTGCTCGGGTTTTTTTTTTTCCGTAAATCAAAGCAGATATGAAATTTTATTTCAATGTAAACTGATAAAAATATCAATTATGCTTTCTAGTTCAACAACGCATTTTTGATAATGACGATCTTTTCTTTAAGAAGCTGTTTGTTGTTATATTAAGTACACCGTGAACTAAAGAAAGGTTGCGAAATTCAACAATCTATGTGACAGTAAAAAAAAAAATCAATATACTTTTAAAACTGCTAAATGCAACAGTCGGCTATGTTATACTAGGTACGAACTCAAGGTAGCTATTCAAAAAAGCGCTAGGGTATAAATGTACAATGGTTTATTTTTTTCATGTGTGTGTTTATTTTAGTGAAAGAATACACCAAAAAATTTTACCAAACAAAATTTCTTAATGAAATAAGAAGACCTCTTATGATAAGTCTGGTATATTCTATCCTACGCTACAACCACCCACATGATACAGCATTTCAACTTAAATTAAATTATTTGGCATACTGAAAGAGTGTTCGTGATTACCAATTAAACATGCACATGCTTGTCTAAAAGTTGAAGTAGATTTTTGAAAATTTTACATGTATGTATATCTTTGTATGTTTTAATGAAATTAGAAGATATCTTGGGAAATTCAAGTATGTTTAAAATGTAATATATTTGAGCTAGATATGACATTGGAAAAATATGTTAGACTACTTCTTTTCTTTCTTGTATTGAATAAGACTATATAAATACATGGAACTTTGTTGGCTTTAAATATTCAAGTAGAATATCTTGGAAGAATAGAAGATATCTTGGGAAATTCAAGTATGTTAAAATGTAATATATTTGAGCTAGATATGTCACTGGAAAAATATGTTAGACTACTTCTTTTCTTTCTTGTATTGAATAAGACTATATAAATACATGGAACTTTATTGGCTTTAAACATTCAACTAGGATTTTCTAGTTTTTACGAAAACTATTTGACGATTATTAATTTCTACATTTTTCATTTTTATTTGTCATGATTGTTCAAAATTTAATATTCGTTCAATTTTGTTATTTTTATGTACTAAGTTGAATAAGAAATTAACGCTTAGGAAGAATATGTATTTTCTACAGTGTACATTTTCGGGTTTAAATAACTGCTGAAAGCTTCCAATTTAATAAACACTACAACAAATCTTGTGTAAACGGAATCGATACAGAAATGAATAGAATTTCTGTTTTACTTAAATCAAAGAGATAATAGGTAACATATTCCTCGCCACTTACATTATGTTTTGTTTCTTTGAAATACAGACTTTCATTATAATCAAGAATGTATTTCTAATTTTAGGAGGAAGTGAGTGTACGTCTGGACAATCTGATATCGACTTGGTTTTGAAACTGGAAGATAACCGGGAATTCGTCTAAGGATGCCGTTGTGGTCCCTTCCAATTTCGGAGGAAGCCTGAAGAGGATTTCTTGAAATTCTAGGTCCATCTCAAAGACACTGTTTCCGTCGTACTTGCACCTGGAAGTCTGCGGTTGGTGTATCAACATGCGTATAACAAAAATCACGCAAGGTCTATCCCTCTTTAAGACGCTGTATATCTTGTGTGGTTCGAATCAGGTTCGTAACATTCCGAAGACAGGTAAACGAAAAATACAAAGAGGCCTGTGACAAGTTCTGGCAGGACCAACTTTTTTACTGCATCTTCTATCTTATTCGTATCATGTATTATGACATCATCTATCATTGCATTCTTATATAATTTTAGTTTTAGGATTCTACTGTGAGACTCAATTTTTGATCGATGATGTGACTGTTGCTCGAAAACGGAACTGCTCCGTAACTTCTCCAGTATAGTTAAATTTTATTAAATAATCCATTGTAATGCACCGTGTATTAGTATTGGCTTAGTACAGTGACATAGCTCATCTGACATTGGTAAAAGAGCATTTTCTAAAACAAAATATGATATTACAAATTTTTGTAAAGCATACAATGTTCTTTGTGAACCACGCATTTGACGGAAAAGAACGACTGTAATTATATGAACTTTTCTATCTCTTAAATAATTAGAATGTAAATTGTAAAACAATAATAATAATAATAATAATAATAATAATAATAATAATAATTTTTATTCACCATTATTTTAAATAAATTTGCGATAATTTGCCTAAAGGCAAGCAAACATAAACATTTTGGAAAAGAAAATAATTAACCAGAAAATATATGACCAGAATCAAAATCTGTAGCGTAAAAAAAGAAAAAAAAGAAAGATATATTGATATATATACTTTGAATAATACGTGTAAGGTGAGACAAGGATAAACCAGGTTTGTATTCATCAGGAGAAATTTATACCCGATTTTTCGTAAAGGAATATTTATATTAAGGTGGTCTGGTGTAATAAAGCCAGGCGGGGTAATAACGCCAAATGCTAATAGTTTGCATAATTATGAAATAATCTGGTAAATGACACCCGTGCTCTGCGCAGAAGGGTTTTGAGTCATATAAATCGCAAAAAACAGCTTCAAGTTAATTTGTTTCATTTTTAGGTCTTATTGTTTTTACAAGCAACTAAAATTAACGCTTGATCTAAAATTTGCGAGATACGTTTTGTGATGTGAAGACTACTTTTTTTATCGGGAAAAACTTTGTTAATTACATAAATTTGTATTACATTTCATGGACTTTTAAAATGATTTTGAAGATTTTGAATATCTTCTCGAGATAATTTGTAATTTAAAATGAACAGCCCGATAACTATAAAAGGGTAATAACGCCAATCCTTGGCATTAATACCCCGGTTGATTCCCTACAGTGGCCTAGCTACATCCTAAATACTGATTTAAATAAACAAAGTTAAAACTGTGCAATGTTTCTAATAATTCTATTTAAACGGTTCTTTTTAAGCAAAAAGAAGCTCACGGTCTGATATTCTTTTCCCTCATCCTCCCACACACACACCACACCTTTATATTTCTTACACGTTCACAAAACATTGAACATTTTCAATAGCTTAAAATGCAATTTGTCAAATTCTAAGTTTGTAGAGTTTGTATTTTTATCTGGTCAATCTACATGCAATTATTCCATATTATTTCACAGTTTTATTTGCATGGTGTTATTACCCATGTAGGTGGGTAATAACGCCAAATAGAATTGGTCAAGAAATCACGCCATTACATTTTATGAATACATATCTGTTAAATTATTTTTTTATATAGTTAGTCAATGAGTTGCTGTATCAAATCATATAATTGTTTGAAAAATACAAACTAAAACTGAGCCGTGAAAATTGGTAGAACCTTAACGTGGCGTTATTACCCCAGGTTACCTTATTTAATGGAGAAATTCTTTGTTTATATATGACAAAGATGATTTCAGATTTCAAGAGCTTTCTCATATTCAAACTTTTCGATGCGTATTAATTTTGTTAAAAACAATATCTTGTTATAATAATAATTTTTTTCACCATGAAATATTAACATACATAAAATAAATGGCAAAGTTTTGAAACAGCACATTTTTTTTTTGCATTCTGCAATGTTTCTTGAAAATGCAGTTACTAATCTTTGAAATATAATCCTTAAGATAAGAATTGAATATTTCCAGTTTAGTGCAAAAATATCCAATCTGTGAAGCGAATCCAGATACTTGTCTTACAGGGCCAATGATCTACCGTTTAAGTTATACGAGCAGACATCTGTCGAGTTTATATCGCTCAGATAACCATATTGACATAATAACATCTAGTCTGTTATCTAGACAGATCAAAACAATAAAACGCATATTAAGAAACTCCATATAAAAGAACGGTGCTTAGATAAACTGTTATTCAAAACAGAAAAATAAAATAAAATATCCGTTCTATAAACATACTTAACGGATTTCTATAAATATTTACTATACGCAAATTTGTGTTACTTCACGCAAGTGTCGATAAACTCTCATTTTTAACATTATGATTAGTGAAACGTTAAAAAATGAAGATTACAAAATTATAATCAACCAAATGATGTAACAAAACAATAGAACTATCAATAAAAAGGAAATAACATAGCCTATAAATAGTGTAGATTCAACTGTAGTCGCTTCCGTATGAATTGATTACCGACGGGGAAATTTTCCACCAAAACATTTAAGTAAAAATTTTCTTTTTATTTAAATGACCCCCCCCCCCTTTTTTTTAAGCAGAAATTCAGTTATAAGTAATATATAAATAGTTATACGATGTTACTGGCGAGAGTTTACTATCACGTCAGTCTATTGCTGCGTTTCTGCATTATTTTGAGAACGTATAGAGCGTTCTGTCAGTGTTAGTGAAAACGGTTATATTACTTGAGGAAACTGACACCGATAAAAACAATTAAAATGTTTCACCATATTTGTAAGATAATTTTTTTCTAAAACAAGGTGCTTAAATAAGACGGACATTTCTATTCAAAATTACTGGTAGAAGTTTGCCACAGAGGCATTCAGGAACTGTTGATCCGATTTAAAATATCAGCCGTCATTTTATGACAAAATTGCCAATTACTTCATTCACAATTGGTAGAAAATACATTATATGTCTCTTCCCCTTTATTCATAACTCCATGGATTAAATACCATATTAAGAATGTGAAATTAAGTAATATACTATATGTACATATTTGCACATGATTTTTAATGCATATTAAACTGAAAAAAATTTCTATTTATATTTATCCCTTGGTGCATACAGTTACGTAAAAAAGTAGGGTAATTTTAAGCCGGAAGTTATTTGTTTTAAAATCTTTCTAATTATTTTAAATTCAACGTAATTGTATTCCGGAAGAGAGATATGGAAAGTGACAAAAAAAATGTTAAACATATACATACTTAATGCATAAAAAATCCCAACATTACAGAAAAACGTGTAAATTTGTTTACAATTGCCCTCACCTGATAGTATCATAAATGTTTCATTGAATCGTAATTCTTTTAATCACAGATAAACACATTACTTTACGCTCAGTAAGCAATTCTAGATTTCCTTTCTCAAGTAACAAAATCAATTCTATAGAAAAGATAGAGATGTAATTATTTAATTATTGTAATAAATATTGGAATATATTTTTTTTTTACCCAATCAAAGATGACATTTTACTGGACTATTCAAATTTATTAGAGACACAAATATATATATATATATATATATATAAATATAAACACATTGAAATACAATACTTGAAAGACATGTCTGGAATACAAATAGAAAACGATATGGCAATTCAGTAAACAAATGTAATATTTCACCGTGAAACTATCATGGGTCGCTAGGCCTTTTCGACCATGTTATCAAATATTTTTTTAAATGCTTGTAGACGATGTATAAAAGAATTTCACAAAAATCACCAATATTTCATCACAAAGATAAACGTGAAACAATCATGAGCAGCTAGGCCTTCTCGGCCATGTGATCAAATACTTTTTAAATGCTTGTAGACGATGTATCAAAAATTTTCACAAAAATCACCAATATTTTATCACAAAGATAAACGTGAAACAATCATGGGCAGATAGGCCTTTTCGACCATGTGATCAAATACTTTTTAAATGCTTGTAGACGATGTATCAAAGATTTTCACACAAATCACAAATATTTCATCACACAGATAAACGCTTCTGTGCACTTAAATTTCACAAACCGTTATTGATGATTTCTGCATATCGCACACAGTTGAGATAAAAAATAACGACACAAAACTCAAAACACAAAACTCTCTTTCACAAAATTCTTTCTAATGGCACAATTAATAACACTTTATGAAACACTGGTGCTGGATCACTAATACTTTTCTAAACTGCATCATTACATTTTTTTATAGCAAAATGCCTGAGAAAAGTTGCACGTCGAACAAGCCCAACCACTCCTGCCAAAAAACGTTGAGAAGAACTGAGGGGGAAAAAAGGTTTTCTTCCCTGACTGCTTCTTCTCTCTCCCTTCGCACACTGGAGTGGAATTCAAGTGTTTTCTCCCTCTTGCGTACTGGTTGTGGGAGAAATGAAGTGTTGTTTATTTTTGTACTGCGTTTTCTCTGTCGATTGATTTCGTGAGTGTTTGATACTTGCTTATTAATATGTAGAGACTTTTTCTCTACAAATTCCTTTAGATGTGTGAAAAAAAAGAAATGAACATCTGTCAATGCGTAATAAGTTTTTTTTTTTTTTTTGTGAATTAAATTAAATTGATTTTATTCCAGTTATTCTTATTTTCAAATTATGTATCATTTCATTAAATTCAATTTCATTTTGTACTATTATGTTGATTATTTCCTAAGCCGTGATATGTTGTTGAATTTGTCTTACAAATAAAAATGTCTGATTTATATAAATTTTCTTAAATCGCATAATCAATAATGTATAACAAAGCTACAAAAATCACAACACAGAAAAGTATCAAAAATAGTACAAAAGGAATATAATAAAAGAAAAATGAGAACTTTAAAAAAATGCATTTTTGTGTATGTTATTTGCCAAGAGATGTATATATCTATAAATACACACATTGTTAACGCAATGTTAACGTAATGTACAAAACAATTACGAAAATCGTTACTTAGATTAATAATTGATATTTAGAGAAAATAAAAATGGTTCTTTGACTGTATATTTGACGCATTAAGATATAAATTTTACGTTACATCTTATTTTTTTTTTATTTTACTAGTGCTACGTATTTCCTCATCTTATAATTATTTTAAAGTTATTATTTTAGTTAGTTTTTGATGTCAATAATAATTTTGTCTAATTTTCTTTACGATGTTAAATTTACATGCCATTCTTAAATAGCACTCCGTTTGCTTTTGTTTAAAAAAATATTTCATGAGATTAATGACAGGAAAACTACTTTTATTTTCAGCAGGTCTTTCTTCCGAAAACTTTTCCACTATGATTGGTACGCTGGAAAATCGTGAAACACTTTTACAATTCTAACGGAACACCACAAAGAACGTTCTTATGTAAAAACGTTTTTGATTATCTTCACTGAGAAAAAAAAAATATACCACCTTCACCTAGAATGAATAGTTAGTCACATTCTGAATACCCAAACTAGAATTATAGATTACCGAAATATGTGAATAGGTTCTACTAAGCTGAATAGCCAAAATGACCTAACATTTCTAGTCTCTTGTTTTTAAGGTGACGAAACGATATTGACTCGTCTCAAAAACGAGAAATTATAGCTTGATTTCGGAAATAGTTTCAAAACTAGAATTGTGTTAGCATCTATTTGCTGAGATTTTTAAATAAGTATTATAACGAGAATAAAGGAAAGCTCTCTTGAATTCATGTAGCAGGTTCTAGAACTCGCTTATAATGGCAACTAGAATTTATAAGGATGACATGGAACTATTTTTTCTAGAGCCACAATTTAGATTCTAGATTTCAGAACTGTATTTTTTTCCCAGTGTTGTGAAATTGTTGAGAATAAAAACGTTTTTCATTGTCTTATAAGAGTGTTGAGAATGTGTTGTGCAATAGAAAAACATTGCGCAATTGTTATGGATGTTTTTTCGTAAAATTACTCAACTCAGTGAATGTTCTTCTGCAACTAGTTTTTCTACAAATTAAACTATCTCTTATTTCTTTTTTTTTAAATTGTGTAATTTTAAAGGCACCATATATTTTACATCTGTTGTTTGATAGTGTTCTAAACTGTGTGGTTTTAACAATGTGTTGTTAATTAGGTGACAAATTGATATGCAATACAACGCTATTGTAAGAAAATATATTTATCAATACTATTTACAGCACTATTTTTAGAACTCATTTCTCGAGAGCAATCCTTTTGTAACATATTAGGAACACATTTCTAGAAAGCAACACTTCTGCAACATGATTAATAATGCAATCAGAAAACAAAAAAACACACCACTGATACACACAAATTTACAAATTTTGTTTACGAAGTTTTTTAATTCACAACGCATTAATATGGTGTAAATTTTGTGACAAAAATCGTTCTAAAATCTGTTTATTTTTGTATGCTGAGAATTTGCAGCGTAATCATTATATTTACAAACTGAAATACTCATAGAAAACGACAACAACAAGCAAAGAAAAAAAAAAAAAACATAAAATTGAAAATACGTTTTTTTTATTTTATTTTATTTTTTATTTTTTATTTTTAGAAATAGAACTATTTATTTCATGTCAGTAAAGCAGAATTAAACCAGGCTGTATGATTCAATTTTGATACATTTACAACCTTTGCTGTAAGGAATGATAATGTAAAAAATGAATTAAATTATATTAAAAAATAAAGTTATCCCAAGATTAAGTAAAGTTGTTCATCTTCATTTTTATTTTCCTTCTCAGACAATGCCTGTAACTGTCCAACACTGTCCAACAATGAAGTATTACTAGTAATCTGGACGCCAGTACAATTTACAGTTTTTTAACGGTAAAATTTCTGTAAATGACGGAAAATATTCCAGTTTTCTCTGGAACTTAAGGAAAATTTTCCGTTAAAAAACAGTAAATTGTACTGGCGTAGAGTTTTTTTATTTTTTTTTTTATTTTTTTTATTTTTTATTTTTTTTTTTACAGTGACATTTTATCGGTCACAACTGTAGTCTCTCACAATTAAACAAAGTTTAAATAATACATTTTATTTTTAGGAAAGTTTCCGCATCCATCAAATTTAAGGGTAATTAGAAAAACGAATGGGTAAACTTTTAAATTGATCAACCTGTCGAAACCCATACTACGTGCATATTATATAGAAATCTATATTTGAGACTATAGTTTTAGCATATTAGAACACAAAATAGAAAAAAAAAAGTTGCCTGTGTCAAGCCTTTCAAATTGATTTTCAAGAGAATTGCATTAACAGATAAATTCGATAAACTGAGAAGATTACGGAAGATATTCTTAAGGTGTTTAAATTCTGGTATTTACATTTTTAAGAATCACAAATTATAATTTCTCTTAAATTATGACTCTTCAAATTCCTCTCTTCTCCACATTTAATATTTAGCAAGACTTCTGACCGATTATTAATGTCCAAATACAGATTTTTGTTTTGAGTACCACGATTTGTACTTAATGTTTCCATTTAAGTTTTTATTTTCAGTACGTGATCATAATTTAAAAACAAAATAATTTTACATGAATAACTCGTTCGATGTTTACAAATAACCAAAATCCCAATTATATATGTTACACTCTTACACATAATTATAAGTAATCTTATTCTCCAAATTTATTCTTCGACAAAAAAATAAAAATAAAAATAAAAATAAATATCAAACACCTGTTACAAGATAATTATCCAACTTTGCCTCTAAGGGGTAATCAATTATGCACCAGATATTATTGAATAATTATTTTTTAAACTTCCATTATTGATATTTTTTTACAATTTTAGTGCCAGATAAAAGCAAGATTTCTAGAGGCAAATTTTAAGATAGATATGACAATTAACTTATTTTCGAGATATTGATGAAAATGTTTAGTTACTCAACACTTTTGGATTATGAGAACATTCAACAAATGAAATTATTTAATAGAAATATGTTATTACAGAATATTTTCACAGATATTAATTATTTTTAAATGAATAAATATCAACGGTTTTATTTAAATATAAAGTAATCATAATAAAATAATAAATATTGGTGTTTATATCTTAAAATATAATTTTAATTTGTTAATTCTTCAAAGGAATATTTTAGGTAATAGATTTCTTTTTGATAGAATATAAGGGTTTTGTTTTTAATATTATTCACCGAAAAACAACTCAATACTTCTCAATTGTAATCCACCTCAAATCAGTTAAAAGTTATTATTACTTCTAAAAATGCATCAAAAATTTATGCATAACAGATTTTTGACAAAATTAAAAATGATCTCAAGGGACTAGAAAAGTAAGATTTCAGTTAAAAAAATTCATAAAATCGTCAATTCATAAAATATGAAATCCAAAAAAAATTATTGTAATTCAATTTAATATTATCTACAAGTTTTATACTCACATATGTACACATATTTGATAGAACCCACGATTACTGAGACAAAAAATAAATAAATAAATAAAAACGAAAATAAAAAGAGGGGTTAATGAAGAATTGAAAAAATTGGAAAATCTTCAAATCGCAAAATATTAAATTAGATTAAATTTCTTTTAAATCATCTTATTATTAACTGCAAATTTTTTATTGACAACGTATTACAATTTCTATTATTTGATAGGACTCATTCTTATTAAAAATGTATAGCATTTGGACTAAAAATATCGTATTAATATGATTCTGATAAAACCAGATAGCTCATGCAGAAAAATGAAATAAAAAAACTCTTCAAAAATGCCAGAAAAATTGTTAAATGCGGTTTATCAATAATCTTGATTTAGTTTTTATTGGTGAAATTATTAGTTAACTTTCAAATGTACCTGCGGATGTAGTTTCGTGTGCAGGGATTTTTTTTTTCGGCGAATCATAAGTGCTCTGAAACATAATGGATGTAATTAGCTTATAAATAAATCCATAAGTGATTTAAATGATACTTAAAAAAACTTTCGGTTACCATATAAGTTTCAATGAACCAGAAACCTTTGGATTAAAATAATAATAAATAAATAAAATGTCTTACCGAATGTCGTACTGCAAACAAAAAACGAGTTTTAGAAAAAGTGAACTTATAATTAAAAAAATTAAAGGAGAAAAGATAAAAGTCAATGAAGTTAAAAAGAATTAAATAGTTAGAAAAGATTCCACGATTGTGTTATAATCTCTATAAAAGAATTATTAATCTATGTTATCAAATATTTACAATCTGATTAAAAATATGTGATAAAAAATCTGATTAAAAATACCTATCTTCAAGTAAATGATCATTTAGGTATAAGTTATGTCCGTATTATATATTCAACTTATTTTGCCTCTTATTGTTTTTATAATTTTTCACAATATTAATTTTCTTGCACATTATAAACCTTTAAAATATCATAATTTTATGTATGTGCGTAATTATATAAATACGTAGCCCCTATAATCGTCGTTCAGATCGCCCGTCAGTTCTCATATAACCTAGTAAAATCTAACAAATCGAATCTTTTGATATTTAAAATATATAATTGCCGTATAATTTTGTCATGTCATTCCAAACTTTATAAAAATCGGATTTATAGTTCAATAACAGGGGCAATCAAAAACTATCCGTAACATTAGGGACAAAGAGGACAATTTTCAAGTGAATTTTAATGATTTTATACTGTTTTGAACATAATACACTGTAAAAAAAAGTGTCGATCTACTAAAAAAACTTTAGTGATCCTTGTAATTACTAAAAATTTTTTAGTAATCTTAGTCGGTTACAAGAAAATCTGTAAGAATTACTAGAAAAAAGTTAGCAACGAAGAGAGTTAATAGTTTTATATTTTTAATAACTATTACTAAAACTTACTTGGTGTGGCCTTGATAGCATAGTGGCTATAGTAACGGACTCCGGACTCCCGGGTTCATTACTGGCCACCGCCAAATACGCCCCGAATGTATGTAGTGTAAGTACTCGTTAGTAAAGGGATTATGAAAATCCTGTCGGAGAAGTTAGTAATGTTTGGTGCTGCCATCTATTGCAGTTTTGCCGAAAATCTTCCGCTTCAGAAGTCTGGATGCAGCTTGAAGGAACCTCCTGCCCTTCGGGCGCACGTAATGGTTATTAAAAATAAATTTGGAGCTATTACTAAAATTTGCTTGGTGGCTCATACTAAAAATTTTTAGGTTAGTTATACAAAAAATTCTTTTGTTCAGTTTACAAAAGAAATGCTTGTTTCACTTGCAAAAAAAAAAAGTTTGTAATGGTTACTAAACAATTCTGTAGAATACAAATTTACTAAAAATTTTTTAGTAACCTCTTGAACTTTTTTTTACAGTGTAGGATTGATATGCATCTGTAAATTATATACTAAAAATACATTCTATTCAATTTGTGGTATAAATAATATCTGTTATTGATTTACCGGGCAACAGAATGTATTCCACTACACAATGGTTCAGGGGGAGCACTATTTGGAGTGCGTTTTAATTACTAATTAACTATTAAACTTTTTCCCATTTTATGAAATTGATATACGTTGCTGTGGTTTACTACAAGTTACTTCCAGTATAATAGAAAAAAGATAGTATTTACAGGGACACACAAAAGATTTCGACCATTATACTGTATCCGATGTGCTGTATACTATTACAGAGAACGCACCTCATACTAAGAACGCATCTCCCCTGGTAGCAAACCAATATTGGTCCAACATTGCGCCAATATTTCATTAATTGGAAATATTGCCAATAAAACGTCAATATTGCTCCAATATTGGGATGTTTTCATTTTGCCCTTATTTAGCCAATATTTTTAGCCAATATTATACCAATATTGGGGTTTCATTAGAAATATTGCCAATAAAAAACAATATTTTACAAATGTTGGCGTTAAATTGGAAATATTTCCAATAAAATTCCAATATTTAACCAATATTGGCGTTTTATGGGCAATATTTCCAATGAAACCCCAATATTGGCTAAATAAGAGCAAAATGTAAACACCCAAGATTGCTCCAAGACCCCTATTGCTCCAAGATGTGGCCAATATTGGTCCAATATTGTTTGGCTACTGGGGTCATTTGCTACGTTTGACGAGCAATTTCCAACGTTTTATATAAAATATAGTATGCGTTATCTTCATTAAAGATCTTCGAGGAAAACAATTGCAGAAGTTGCCTCAAAGGAAAATATTCTAAGCGGTCCAATACAAAGAAATATTTGTTTGTGATACAGATCTTTATTATTCCACTCTACCATTCATAAATCTGAGAAATTTTTCGATATTATTCTTTTTTAAAGCAAATAAAATATTTTGTTTACAAAAAATTTAAAAGAAATTGCATGCTACATTTGCATTTCAATGAAACATTTTAATTACTTCTTTTATTCTTCTATTAAATTTATTTATTATACATTGAACCTTGTTATTTATTTCTATTAAGATGTTTTAAAAATTTTTAGCCATATATTATACTTCTTCATATGAATTAATAACACTGGAGATATTTTTTTGTGACAACTTACAATAACAGTACAAAGTAATATATGAATGAATTATCTGTTTTATAATAAATATAAACAGTTTGTTTTACTTTTCTAATGTAATTTTACACATTTTGAAATTCTACATAAATAATTTAAAATTTTACACGAAATGTCAAGAAAATTAAAATACAATTATCCGTATAATTATGAATATTTACATATTGATGATTTTTTCCATTCTTAGAACAATAATATATTCTTTCGGTCTTCGAGATATAATCACAGAAATGGAATTACTAATGTGATATTATATTGAATTCAACCGAGTTTTCGTATTTCGATTTTATTGTTTTAGTCATAGTTTTTATATTAGCAGGTAATCAAGAGGGAAATTTCAGGATTGTATATGTTTTCAAATATTCATTATTTCTAAATGTAATGTAACATCTATAAAATTTCTTATTATAAAGCAATCATTATTTTTAAATGAAAAAAAGTAATATTATAACGATAATCTAAAAGAAAATGTCATCTTAATAACAATATACATTTTTTATAGTATACATTAAATATTTAATAATTGAAAAATATTTAATTGCATATCAAATAAATAACCATTAGCATTGAAAATCAATTACGAGAAAAATTAATATATTTCAAAATATAAAAATACTTGTCAACTGAATAACGATTTTCATTTCAAATACATGTAAAAAAATCTAGGTGGGTGAGAGATTTTAAATCTGCAGAAGAATTTTATACACATTTTTGATTTGCATTTAAATATTTTTAAATACTCTTTTGTATAGAAATTTAAACTTATTCCTTTTATTTTCTTACACTTTTGCTATTATGATTTCAATATAGACTAAGGACATTCACAGTTTGGTAAAACTTGAAACAAATTTAAAAAAACTCGAAATTACAACGATAGGCGTAGAGCTCAGGTAACCAATTCTCAATAAATATTTTTAAAAATTTAAATTCGAAGTGAAAATTTTTCAAAGTGATTTTTAATTTATTTAAAATTGATCCGAGAATGTCTACGTGTACTAAATAAGAGTCTTAAATTTGAGAGATAAATTGAGTTTCCTGTATTCAATTTTAAAAATAAAATTTTTATTAAAAATTAGTCCATATACTATAGTTATTTGATTCCAGAAACCAAAACATTTTAAAAGCATCATCTTAAAATAAATTACGTTATTTATAAATGGCATTAATTATTTTTGTTTAAACCATCAATAACGTTAATTTGATCCGAAAGTGTTTGAATGTCTGCTTTGAGTTTCTACTTTTACGAAGGTAATATAACGTACGTTTGTACATTAGTCGTTAAAAATTGTTGATTTTTTTTTCTATAAATATTTGATTTTTGTATGATTAAAAATAAATAAATAAATTAGTAATTTGTTTCTATAAAATAAAACTCAATGTACAGTGCTTGAATTTATTAAGTGAAATTTGTAACAATGGTACGTTATCTATATCAGCTATTTGAACATATTAAGAAGTATCTGTTACCTATGCATTATATCGTTATAAGCATATAAAAATAACCTCAATGTAAATAGTTTTTATAAATTTGTCAAATGGTTTGATCAGTTTTTTGAAAAAAAATTCACAATTTTTACAAACATTTTAAAAAAATATTGAGTTTTAAACTTAATTAGTAAATATTACAGAACGATATGTAATTTAAACACGCCATTATTTAATCTATCACTAATCTTCAATAACCTGTTATGATCCTCTGATTTATCATTGATATTGTTTTAATTTTGCTGTTAATTAAAGAAATAAAAATTGAAATAATCCAATTTATCGAAAAAGTTTCCACAAATAATCCAATTTATCGAAAAACAATTTTTGAAGATTTTTGATTTCTAATTTAATATTAATTAAAAAAAATAATACTGTCGGTGATAATATCCAAATCAGCTCCTTCCAATCTTTATTCTTTCACTTACCCCTAGCTTATGTTTTCTTTTTGGAGTATCCCCATTTCATATAAGCATACCCCTCTCCCCTTCTATATTCAGCTAGATAGTGCAAACATGCTTTTTTATTAGTAATCTTCATCTAATATTCTTCTTCAAATATTTAATAAATCGCTACCAATTATGCAGTAATTTCTAACATTTTTAACTATTACTATTAGCTTTATTATCTTTTTTAGTTATTCCCGCAAATACCGATATTATTTTCACGTATCCGTAACAGGCTAGCCACTTACCCCCTCCCCCTCCCAAGGTAAGCGTACCCCAGATAGGGGTATGCTTAGATCAGCGTATCGCTGATCTAGAGGGTAATGTAATTTTGATGCTTGAAAGGCACGCAACATCAATAAATCATTGACATAGTCTGTCTCAAAAGTTTAAGTACTCTGCAAATCTGGTTTAAAATAATTGAAGAAGAAAATATTTTATGCTAATTTACAATAAATACTCAACATTTAATCAAAATAAAATAAAATAAGCCATTTTGGGTAGTTAAAATAAAAAAAAAAATTATTTTTATCTTTTTTTTTCTTTTTTTCTTAAGAAACGCTGTCTCAAAAGTTTAAGCACTTTATGCAATTTTTTTTTTAGAAACACGAGATTGGTATTGTGTAATGACATTGTATGACATCATATTGCACTTTTATACAAGTATAAAAAGTGGAGAAATTATTTCCTAATGTTTTAAACATGATAAAGGGTAAAGAATTCACAAAATGTGAGATTTTAAAAAGATTTTAAATTGAAATCTCAAATAAAACTGTTTCTAAAATTGCAAAAGCTTTAAATTGATCAAAGCTATGTATATATCAAGTACTTTCTATAAATGATAATTTTAAGCGGAAACCAAGATGTAGACGACCACGTATGACGACTGTTCAGATTGATTGGAAAATACGGAGAATGGTACTTAGACAAAATATGTCCCCGCACTGCAAATTAAAAATAATATCAGAGTGCAGATGTCCAAAGACACTGTAAATAGACGCATTAAAGCATGTGATTACATTTTGAAAAAGAAATTGGCTCGCAAACCGTCTCTTAAATTACGTCACAGACAAGTAAGAATGAACTGGGCTAAAAAACACATTTCCTACAGGGACAAATGGCTTACTGTTTTATTCAGCGATGAGAAAAAGTGGAACTTAGATGGCCTGGATGGTTGAAACGCGTATTGGTATGAGTTACGCAAGAACCGAAGAAACTTTTTCAGCAGGCAACAAGGCGGTAAATTCGTTATGTTTTGTGGGGCATTTGGGACATTTGCCAGCCCTCTCTGGCTTTTCTAAAAGGAAGAGAAGATTCAAAAAAGTTTCAAGAGACGCTAAACCTTCATTTGCTACCATTCGGTGCCATTTTGGGGGGTTTTGAATGAACTTTTCTGCAAGACAATGCCTCAATCCACGTATCCCATTCTACAAAACTTTGAAATTTTTAAGAAAAATGATAAAGCACTTGACTAGCCAGCTTTAAGTCCAGACTCAAACCCGATTGAGAATGTCTGGAATATTTTAACCCGCCAAGTTTAGGCAATGGAAAGCAGTATGACTATATTGAAGAACTCTGCGAGGCTATTGAGAAAGCATGGTATTCGTTGCCATCAGAAACCCCACAAAAACTAATAATTTCGACGAAAGCACGTTTATTTGAACAAATCCGAAAACATGGAAAAAATTGTTAGTAAAAGTACTGTAAAAATTATAAATATGGTTGTTTTTGACATTGTGCATATACTTTTGAGATAGTTTTTTTATAACTTTTTTAGTTGTATTTTTTAAAATTATGTAATTTATTTTTTTTTTCTATTTTTGATATCGTTTATTTAAATAATATTGCGAAATATGTAAATAAAAATTTTATTAACTCTATCTTTTTATAATTCATTAAAAATTGATATTTTATGCTTGTGCTCAAACTTTTGAGACAGACTATATCATTATAATTATTTTTCAACAACGCATGCATTATTTTTGTGATTTTTTTTATAATTTTTTATTAATATGTAACGCATGGTTTTTAACGTTTAAACAAAGAATCATGTATATATTGATAATCTAAAGACTTTGTAGCAAAATCACTTTTACTAAGACGTAATATAAGGTTTAGCAGCAATGTCGAAAGGATTATGTTTTTTTAGGTAACTAAAATTTTTAACACATTCCTACTTTTATGGAGAATTCATTGTTATTAAAATACTCTATGTACCATACCATTTTATTTGAATGTATAATTATCATAATGAATCTTACTGAAATATTTAACACATTCCAATTTTTATGGAAAATTCATTGTTATTAAAATACTCTATGTACCATAAAATATTATTTTAATGGAGAATTATCATAATGAATCATAGGAATATTTTTTATTGTATACTGCTTACTTCTTATTAATTTGGCATTGACTTCAATTCGGAAATATTGTTACTCTAACACTGAATACACTGTTTAAACGATACGTTATATTCATTTTATAAATTCTATAAATGACATCTACATTTCCTTATCAAAAAACTGAAAAGTAAATTATCCATTTCAAAAACTGTTTCATTAACAGCGTATTTAGAAACAGAAACCTTTAAACATCATCTATAAATATTTCATAAATTTCCTCAGTTACAAGTTAAAAGATTTTCCATTCAGAAAACATATCTAATAATGCATAAAATCTATTAATTATTTTCATTACATAAAAAATAATGGTCTTATAATCTCCAATAATCTCTCTTAAAACTAAAATATATATGCACATAACTAGAACTTTTCGCATGGTAAGATAAAATTAGAGCTTTCAAAGGTAATGTTTCACTTATATAATGATAAACACTTTTCGAAGCTGATTTCTTACTTTGAAATAAAAATAAATAGAAAGACTTAGAAAATAATTTCATGGATGAAAACATTACTCCACTACTTAAATATTTCTTATAACTTTAAATAAAAATATATATATATATGTATATTTTTTATCGGAAAAAATGAACGGATTACACACAATATTTCCATCTTTATAGCAAAAATAAATTAACCATTTCAAAAAATTATTTAAGCATAAATACTTTTTACAGAAAGACTAAAAAAATTAGTAGATATCTTTAATAATCTTTCAAAATTTTCTTATTTGTAAAAATATCTCGTTTTTATCTTAGATATAGTTAATAATGCGTAAAATAGCTTCAGAAATTATTTAAAGAACTTGAAAATAATATCCCACTATTTTTTTTAATATAAGAATTGGTACGTGAAAAATAATTGCACAAACAGTACATTCATATGGTACATTAAATTGTAAAATACTTTAGATACTTTTCTCTTTTAATGCAAATTGTTCTAAAAATGGTTAGGTGTGTATTTTTTTACCTTAATTTTTGACACTTTATATGAAAAACGGTTTAAATTTATCCTGACACCTATTAAAATGAACAAAGTACGGTATACATACCAGTATAGTTCAAGATATATATTAAGTATATATTTTAATAACAAATAACGCTTTGTCCAACAGTTCAGAAAAATAAAATAAACTCGGAAAATGTTTATACACAAGTTATCAGTATGTCCTGTCTGCATATTTCAGATGTGTATATTGCTGGGACGATTACTGTTTCTAAACCAATAGGAGAGCGTCATTATCACGGTCAAGTACACGCCCACACAGTTTGATTGACAGGAACTCGTAGACAATTGACGGTGCTAATTATAACGATAATCTGTTGCGGATGAAAGTGAGCTGACTGGCTGAATGGTTAGAGCGTCGAGCTTGAAACCGGAGGATATGGGTTCGAGTCCGTCGCGGGCCGAGACTCCGTTGGTGATTTTTTTTTAAATTATTGGAGGCTGTCTTTTATTAATAAATAAGACATTTAAAAAAAAATATTTCAAACCCTTTTAATATTCTAAATATCGTTCCAAAATGATTTATATATATATTAAACCAATGGGAAAAAAAGTATTCTGCGAAAATATCCGTATAAGCAAATTTCTTACTTTAATTTTTATTTATTTATTTATTTATTTATTTATTTCAGGATCAGAGGAAGTATAATTTCTAATTGAAATAAATAAAATTCAGTCATTTTGAAAAAAAAAAAAAATTCTTTCGTACCTTTAATTTTTAATTACCGAGTACAAATTCAAACAATCCGAGTACAAATAAATAATAAACACACACGATCAATTGTCCACGAGTTCCTGTCAATCAAACTGTGTGGGCGTGTACTTGACCGTGATAATGACGGTCTCCTATTGGTTTAGAAACAGTAATCGTCCCAGCAATATACACATCTGAAATATGCGTCCTGTCTTAACAAAACTCGTGATATAGACGAAACGATTAGAATAGTTTTGTTTCTAGTTTTCTATTAAAAAACTTGTATAACTGAAAATTGGCAATTTTCAATTATTTTGTTTTAAGTTCCAGACCTTCAAATAAAAGTTAATTAAAGTATGTAAATAATTTACAATATTAATTTACACTATTATAAAAACTATTCCAAAAATAAATTGATAATTGTTCGCTAATATACTTAAACAATATTTGAAAATTACTTAAACTATGTTTTCTGAAAATATAGACCTTTTTACTTTTCCTTTGCTTAAAAATTATTATTGTTAAGTATTATTATTTATCATATTATTATTAAATGTATTAGATGTTTGGTGAATTAATGAGCGGCAAATATCTGCCGTATTAATGTTAAAAATATTATCAAATTATTGTTATTATGTTCTTGTACTGATACATTTTTATTATAGCGAAGGCTTAAATTATGTATTTTCTTTAAGGTTATATATAAATATAGAAAAACTTGATATGTAATCAAGAAGATATTTAGAAATCTTCAACAATTCAATGATCAGAATAAGAAAATTGGGAATCCGATACACATTGTAAAATAACAAAAAAGTGACTATAATACAAAAAATAATGATGCTTTTTCCGTAGACATCTAAGTTTTATTTAAAAATATGCTTAATTATAACTTTTTATAACAACATCATCAGGTAAAGACCTTTAGGAGTTATTCTAACTATCTAATATCAAACTTACTTTAAATTTAATCTCTAACGATTACACATAATTCGATTACATGGATGAATGAACTTATGACATCATTTATAAACGGATTATTAAAAACGAAAGCAATCATTCTTGGGATACGTCAGATCTTCCCTTGAGAAAATGTGTTTAAAATGAAGACTGTCAGTAATTGCTTTAATTTCAAACAGATGATTGTGTAAATATATTTTAAGATTCAGTGCAAAATTTATATGCCAATTAAACAATGGCAGATCTGTAAAATATTTTACACTAACCGAATTTTCAGATAACAGATTTTTACATTAAAAAAGAACAGCAAATAAATTTTTAAACATTTATAGCAGTTTTTTAATTTAAAAAATATTTTTAAAAGAATAATCTTTATTTTAAAAACAAAATCCTATAAATTATGTCCGCTGTTTTCGGCCACAATTTTACACACATTAAGAATATGCCATTTTATTGACACAGCTATACTAGATGTAATACCATTTACAGGTACAGCTATCACTTACTAAAGTTTTTTTATGCATGCATTATCTAGTGAGATTATATTAAAATAGTTGTATTTTGCTTGTATACTGAAATGGTCGCTTTTATTCCGCAAAAGCTCATGAGACCATGTCTCCTTTATTCGCATTTTGTCATTCCTGATAATGATGCAAGTTAACATTATATTCAAATTTTAATATTTGTGAATGTCTTTTTCTAGTATCAATAAAGAATATTCCCATTAGTGCTTATAAAAAATATAATGCTTTGAGTATATTATTATATTAACTTAATGTTGAAGTGCATAAAGTCTATTTTTTTCAAAATTTTTTTATTAAGAAGTCTCTATTTGATGTTTTAACACTTTATATCACGGTTATCGTAACTAAAACTTCTTAACGATATCAAACTATGCGTTCAAAATTTAGGTGCGCATATTAGGTATTTTCGTAATTTTGTAAATAGATGACACAATTTGTAATTTCTTAAAATTTAAAATCAATAAGTATATTTTAAGAAACCCAATATATTCTAACGTGAGTATATTCTACTCATAATAAACCTATTTATAAAATATATAAAATAGTTTTTAAAATGTTCAGACTTGCTTAAAAGGCAATTAAATATTCAATTAAAGATGTTAATAGTTAATTTTATTAAAAAACTTCGGTACTTTTAGGTTATCCCGTCGACCGATTTCGCCAAATTATACAAATCGCCAAACTAATAGCCGAATTATACATGTTGACTTAGTTTTTATTTTAAATAACGAAAAAACAAATAATTAGTAGAATATTAATAAAAATATTTATAAAAAGTTGAAATAAAAATCACTTAATGACATTTTAAAGACGTGAATTGTATTTAATATCATTGAATGTGACGTTCACGATCATCCATTATTGGCATTTAATCTTATAGTTTGGCGATAATTTTTTGGTCGACGGGATAACCTAGAAGTACCAAAACTTCTTAGTACTTTCAAGCCTTAATGAGGCTCTTCCTCAGAAATATTTTTGTTTATTTATAAAAGTATTTATTATTTATTTCTATAAATAAACAAAAATATTCTCTGATGAAGAGCCTGATTAAGGCTTGAAAGTACTAAGAGAATTTTTAAATAAAATTAACAATTAACATCTTTTGTTGTTTATTTTATTCGACCTTTTAAATAAACTTGAATATTTTAAAGTTCATTTTAAGCATTTTATGTTAAAAACAAGGGGGGGGGGAATTACTTTTAATCATATATATATTTTTTTAAACCTAGTCAATTATAGATTATAAAATTTTGAAATATTTTAGAAGAATAAATACATTGAACACTATTTTTATTATTTTATTTGTTTTTAGAATTTCGCAGCAGTTAGACCATTTTAAAGATAATTCAATATAAAATATTTCAGTTTATATTTTTGTTACATATTTTAAAGACTATTTACTTTCCGTATAAATAAATTCAGCAAGTTAATATAATTTCTTTCGTTTTATTGAAACTTTTAAAGTTTTCTTACTGCTCAATATAAATACATTTTTTCCATAATTCAGTTTACGAAGACCATAAAATGGCTAGAAATGTTATTAAGATAAACATGAAAGTTACGAGAAATTTTAAGAAAATGTAGTATTTATTTAAGAGCATATTTGAAATATTTTAAGTACGATAAATAAATGTATTCTTTTCCCTAAACGATGGAAAAGTTAAAACAAGCTCTTTTTCGTTTTTTTTTCCCTTTACGATAAGCACGTTCCTTGCACGTCTCTTGTTCTTAAGTGAAGAAGAAAATTAGATGTAAAACTACATAATTTTGAAAACGTAATGTAACGTAAAGTATGTATTATAATTCCCTTTCCATTTAAAATTTTCATACTGAATTAAATGTATCACATCATAGTAAATATCATAAAAATAACAAGAATGATAAAAAACCAGATTGCATCAGGGGTTTGAAACACCGGGCTAGCCTACGGGACGTGACGAGTTTTTGTCAAAAGAAAAAAAAATATGTGTACTATATTTTGTCGCAAACAGTCAGAACGTTTAATTAGAGTTTCGAGTATTGCAACAAGCACTGCGATATCAAACTTTGGTAATCTGTTTTTATTTTAAAAGATATGTGAGCGCATTTATGTGGATTTTTTTCTTTCGCAAATATAAATAAAATTCTCAGACATTGCTTGTGCCTCAATCGAAACTGTAATATGAGAAAGTGTCACTATTAGTAAATTTAACTTAAAATCTAAATGAGTTTTAACGGCACTTTGAATGTTTTATTCCTTCAAAAATCTTCCGTGGACTTCAGGACAGTCATGTGCAAACCACTCACCAATGGAACAATCCATTATTATTATTATTATTGTATATGTATTTTTTGATTGAGTTAAGTTGATGAAAAACATTAAACTATTTTTTTTTCGTAATATTTTTCCCCGATAAAATTTCCATTCTCTGAGAATTATTTCGATTCAAACCAGATGTCCGTTTGACAAAGAGTAACGAATATCTTATATTTAAGGATCATTATAATAGATGGTAACGTTAACCTGCACTACCCAATTTCCCGTCATTAACTTCGGTTTCACCTACTTTATTACGCGCGATGATGACTTGGTGGTAAAAATTGTATTCGTGTCAATATTTTTCCTCAAATTTCTTTTAATATTAATAAATTTTGTAATAGATACAAAATTTAAATAGATATGTGGGGGTGTAGTACGTATGTATACAGTGTGTTCCTAAATTAACGGTGGCCCTCAACGACTAATTTTTACTTACCCATCATACGTAGTACTGGGTGAGTCTTGCGATTGTTTTGAAAATCGAAAAAGAATTTTGACGGATTTACACGTTTCAGACACTGGAGATTCCGAAAAACATATTTTTAGAAAACAAAATTGCTATCTGTTGTCCATCAAATACTAGTTAGTTTATCCATAACATATTGCTTAGTTATATACACTGTTAAAAATTTTGTGCTACTTTGAACCGAAATTTGGTGCTTAGCAGCTGCCACCATAAGATGGTAAAATCTTGTTCCAAGATTTGGTACTTCGGTTGAACCATAGTACCATTTTTTCAAATAATATGGTGTAAACTCGTTCCAAGATTTGGAGCTTCGATTGAACCATCCTACGGTGGCAGCTGGTAATAGCTGCGAGCTCCAAATCTTGGTTCAAAGTAGCACGAAATTTTTAACAGTGTACTGAGGACATTTCTTGAATTTTTTGATTGTATGAAATTATCTGTTTTTCTTCTTTAAAATAACATTTTAGAAAAGTTCTAAAAAATTACCGAGAGCAGAATTCAGAAATCACACAAAACGTTGAAGCAAGAAATACAGTCGAGTCTCTATATAACGAAATCAATCGTTCCAGTAAAAAATCCGTTATATAGAGAAATTTGATGTATAGAGAATGTTATTAAAAATCGTATTTAATGTGTAAATTTTGAACAAGTATAATTTTGACCTTTTAAATTCAGAATTTGAAATATTTAAAAGAATATATTAATCTAATATTTTATTTCTTAATTATTTAAGCAGTTTCAAAAAAAGAGAACAGACATTTAATTGAAAGCTTAATGAAAATACAATAAGGAAGACTTGCTATAACGGAGCTTATGTAAGTTGAGGTAAAATTGCAGATTATTTTTATTATGCATTCTTATCATGGCAGATAGATATTGCACTGCATGATGTATGGGAAAAAATGTTCTTAAGTTTGTGCCGTTTCCACAACTAGTGAAAAAACGCTATAAAAAATAAATAAAAGACAGAAAAAAACATGTAACAAGTTTTAAAAATTTTCGCCTCCCCGCTGATAATGAGGACGCAAAAAACCATTTAAGTTCTGTTTCGCAGAATTTTTCTGTACGATTTTTGTATTTAAAAATTAAACTAAACAAAATCCTGCATCATTTATAATGGGACTTTTAAGTAATCAGATTGCTTGTATTTTTTAAGATTTACTTCAGATTTTACCAAAGAGGAGTCAAATTATTAAAACGACAATTTTTGTTTTTTTTTTTTTTTTGGAGGGGGGGGGGGGTAATTTACAATATTGTTATTTTCAAACATTTAATGCAAAAAATTTTATCGTTATGTGTGTTTATTTTATATAAATATTTATGTATTTTTGTTTAAACATACATAAATATAATTTTTATATTATTTATATTTTTATTCGGATTGATTTTCATGAATTTTTAATGATAAATTTAAAATTATAATTGTGAAAGTAAAGCCAAATAATTCAAAGTAATTTTGAAAGTTAAAATAAGAGAAAATTAATTTATTATATGTTACTAGAAAACTTTTTTCTTTTTTTCGTGTTTGCGGAGAACGTTAAGTTATCATAAGTTAAAATAAATTCCTTTCATTTTCAATTGCATATACAAAATGTATGACTTGAAGTTTGAAAAAAAAATCCTTCAAATAAATTAATTCCTAAGAGAGTTATTAATTCATTATTTTATTCCCAGAAAATTATGCTTGATATATATTTCTGAAGTTTTCGATTTATAATTCATTTAAGAACAAAATATTTTGAAATAAAATTCAATTTAATCTAATGTACTAGTTGATTAATTGCAAAATCATGTATAAATTATACTTTAAACTAAAACTTTTATTCAGAATAATAAATTATTTGTGAATTTGCTTTATATTTCATACGTACCATGGATATTTTTTACTACAAAAATAGACTTATAAAGATACACCAAAATGCGAAAATACCATTAATGAAAAAATATCATGCGCCAGAGATATAATCATTTCCATCGGCGGCCAAATATATTCAATTGCTCTACAGTAAAGCGAAAAACTATTTCATATTTATTTTAAGCATGTTAAACAATTTTGAACATAACGAAATAAAGATGCATTTATGATATGTACTAAAACATGAATTGTGTTCAATATTGGATGCAAAGCATTTATTATTCATGTATAGGGTCACGCAAAATAATTCGACTACATGATGAATAATAAAGAAAAAACAGTTTGTTACATATTTTCGTTCTCTTATGCTATTCCAAATAGGAAGAACTGATATGCATTACAGAGATGTACTACAAATACTTCTTGTATAACATTTATTGTGCAGAACATTTATAGTTCGTTTATAGGTATAGATAAAATATTCAGAAACAAAACTGTTTCGTGACGTACACTCTATTAGCTATATTTGTGGGAAGTGAGATTTTAAATATACACTTTTATATTTAACAAAATTATGCATTAATTGGCACGCATAAATGCTATCAGATGCAGAGCTAAACAAAATAATACGCAAATATTATTGAAATGTATCACAAATTGTTTAAAGAAGTTTTTCATTTGAGCTATGCGATTTTAATCTGAACTATGTTTAGTATATTACGAGACATTTAGATGTTTTAACTTATTAAAATTCATTCCATGGCCTGGAAATTTTCCAATTAATTTTATACATGAAACAGTATGAGGAAAATATCATATAAATACAATAAGTATTTCTCTGTAAAATATTTGGTTGAAATAATGTGGTTTTAACTTTTAAAAAACCAGACTTAAATTTGTTGTATGATATTTGTTGTGCATAGCAATCATTGATCTTTCATATTTATAACATAACATGAGTTCTACCTATTACGAAATTCCTAGCATTTACTATTCATTTACAGATATATTTAAAAGTCATCTGATACAACATTGTAAATGATTTCATAGTATGTTAAATTTAAATTTCTTACAAGGGAATCTTTTTTGTGTTGCACGCATCTAGCATTGAGAACTGGTGCATTTTAAAACCATGTACAGAAAAAAAAATTAGAAACGTTTCTCATTTGAAGCGAAATGTTTCATATGTGAAACGAAACTTTTAATTTCTCAAACGTAATGTAAGGTTTCATTTTATTCCGTTTTGAATATAGAGCATCTCAAAAACGGTCGGTAATCTTCCTGCTACTATACGTATTTTCCGTACTATCCTTATAACTTTCGTGCAGGTAGGTCCCCCTAACCAGAAAGTTGCGGCTTTTAAAACTTTTGTTTTCCGGGCTTCCAATATTTGTTCAACTCTTCAGTTACTCAGTGATGCACTTAATTATCTAAAAGCTATTGCTGTTGATCGTGGTTATTCCCCTGATATTATAGATTCAAGTCATAGAAAATTGACAAAGTCCACCCAATCTGAAAGAAAGAACTTTAATTCGAACTACAATGCTTTGGTTGTTTTGCCTTTTTTCCCCAAAATCAGTCAGCAAGTTGCTAAAATTTTAAAAAGGTTCGATTTCAATGTTATTTTTTCTCCTGTTAATAAGATTGCTTTTTCAAATCTTAAGCACCCCATTGATCGCTTAGATAACTGGCGTATTTACTAAATTTCTTGCCAATGTGGTCTTTCTTATATTGGTCAGACTAAACGTGCTCTCAGATTTCGTTTAATGGAACATAAAAGGTATGTCAAAAATCAGGAGCTTAAACATTCCTCTATTGCTCAACGTTGTTGGTCTTCACAACATAATTTTAACTTTTCTTCAGCCACCATCATCCATAAATGTCCTTCCATTCTCGATCTTGATTTTTGGGAAGCTTACCACATCACAAAAAATTCTAAGTCCTTAGTCAATGACGTATCTAGTACTCCTTATTTTCCAAGTATTTGGAAATCTTTAATTTAATACTTTTTTTTCAGTCGCTTTTTAGTTTTTATTTTGCTTGTTCTCCGATAGATGTCGCTACTTGTCCACCCAGTTGGTTTGGCTGCTTTCTTCTCATTGGTTGCCTTTCTTTAGGCGGGATTGTTCCCATAGCGGGTATATAAGCCTGCGTCTCTCTGTCTTTTTGCTCAGTTTTGCTATTTTTTAGCTCGCTGAGTTTTGCACTGATGAAGAATCTCGTTAGTAGATTCGAAATAGCTATTTGCTACTTTCTCATACTTTATTTGTTCATTTATGATCGGTGGTTTTCTATCTTTAAACATAATCCTTAGAGCATACAGAGTTTCATAATTACAAGAATTATTAACTTTAAAATCATTAAGAAAGGCAAAATTTATAATTTATTTGAATAATTACAAATTCAATTAAATAAATTTATAATTAAACCAAATTATAAATTTATAGAAAATTTAAAATAGACAAATTTGAATTTTTGTCTATTAAATGGCAAAATTTTGATGAAAATTGATTTGGAATTTGAGACAAAATCAGTAAAATTTTAAATATTCAAGTGATTAAAAAAAATCTTACACAAATTTCTTTAAAATAGAGTTTTAACCGATAAAAATTCAAAAGCAAGAACATATCTCAAAAATTAAAACATGAGGAACATTTTAAAATTTCGTTTAAAACTGTAATTTTTTTTAAAAAAATTAAAATTTTAATAAGACTGGAAATTTTTTTGAAGGTGTTCTATATGCGTTTGGTGAAACGTATATATGCACAAAATTTCATTATGTTATGATGAAAAAAATAATAACGTCCACCGTCCAAACAGCAAGTTAGAAAAACGATGTTCTCGCAGGTACATTGTGTTGAACCCCACCGAGGATTTTACAAATGATTGATTTAACATAATTGAAATAAATTTCTATGTTTTCTGTTCCTGTATTCATTCAGGAGGAAATTAAGGATTTTTTATTAACAATATTATTCGCTGTTCAAATTGTTATATATTTTAAACAGATGGAACAAAAGATATAATTTTTTGAGAAGTCTAAAACGTTCCGTGACCCACACCAGTATGTTGCGACCCATGAATTAAGTACCGCTGATCTAAATAAAGCCAAATTAGATTTTGATGGCTAATTTGGCAAAATTCCTATTTCTATTCAGTATTGAAGAAATTTTTATTGAATTTTCTGTAATCATGTGACGCTAACATTAGCTTACGTGTGTTTGAGTTAATTAAGCTATATTAAACAATTTAGAAATTGCACGTCAAGCGTAGCAAATGAGATGCGTTCATCAATAATGAAGCTTGAAAAATATTCAGGTATTGGTGTAATAGTATACAGTACTTTGGATACATTAAAGTATTCGAAATCTTTTGTGTATCGCAGAAAATACTATCTGCTTTCTATTATACAAGAAGTAACTTGTAGCAAACCTCTCCAATGTCTATCAATTACATAAAATTTGAAATAGTTTAATAATATTAAAAAGCGTTTCAAACATTGTGTCCCACAGTACCATTATGTAATGGAATCCTTTATTTGTAGAGCTGTAAATTAATAAGAAACATTCTTTGCATCACAGATTGTACAGAATAAATATTTTAGTAACTACTTCATATATGCTTATCAATTTTATTGTGTTGGAAATAGTGTAACGCCATTAAAATGCACTTGAAACTACTTTTTCTCATTGGAAGTAATGTAACGTAATACTTTTGATTTTCTCTTTCATTAAACTATGCTTCCGATTTTCCTGAAATTTGGATTCACACTGTAACATTATGCTAATATATATATATTAAATTTTAAATGATTAAGTTGGGTATTTTTTGCTCTGTTATATGTGAACAGAGAAATAGAGAGACGGACGGACGGTAAAATGGGCGAACTGAACGACGACTATAGGTGTTACGTATGTACATAGTTACGGACTTACCTAAAAAAGAAGGAAAGAAGAAAAAAAAAAGAAGAAATCAGGAAGCTAGCTTTTCCTCTCGGCCTATACCGGAAGGACTTTCTTATGCATATTTAATTATCAATGCTGTCAAGTGTATCACAAATTTTGTGTATCACAAATCATCGGATCATTCGTAAATACAAAAAAAAAGAAAAATAGTCGTTAGGGGCTTCCGTAATACTTACCAATCATGGAGATGCATACTATAATATATCAAAACAAACATTGTGAAAACTATTTATAAAATTCATTGCAATTCTAAAATAAAATTTAAACGTATATTTAAATACTGTTAATATACATAGCAATGCTCTATTGATGAATTGATGATGGACCCATTTCGATAAATTATACAAAATGCAAACTACTCAAGTAGTACTAAATTGAGTAAAAGAAACATCCTTATAACTCCAAAAATAATAATCATATTAACTAACAGTTTACTGCGTTCGAACAAGCGTCTCATGTCCAATTAAATTATATTTCTTTGAATTGAAATTTGAAGGCAATACAGGGTCATGAACAATCGAAGAATGTGGAAAACAGGATTACGAATATCCCGGCAACTAATAATCCCATTGACTTCGTTCTTTATGCAAAATTTGTGTTAGTTTATTGCCTTTTACGTCCACTCCTTAAAATAAAACAAATTCGAAAATTCTTATATACCTCTCATCAAAACGAATTTTTCGAGAGCCCAAGAAATAGTTCAGAATAATTGAGGTTACTGATATTGAATAGGCTTCGCTCCGTTTTTACATACTAAGTATATACAAAATTGTAAGTCTCTGTTTCAATTTGTTTGGAAGATAAAGCGTTTACAGACAGACACACAGACGGACAGACAGACACACAGAAGGACGGACGGCAATTTTTTTTTCTAAAAATATGTTTTTCCGAATGCCGTGTGTCTTAAACGTGTAAATCCGACAAAAAAAAATCGATTTTCAAAATGATTGCAAGTCTCACCCTATATTACGTATGATTGGTAAGTAAAAAAACTCAGATGAAAAATCATTTGACTTCTTTCATTTTCTATCTGGAAAGCTGTTATATTTTTGTTACACTGTAATTAAGAATGTTGGGCTAACTTTATACTTGCCTCGGTATCTCCCTTGACGATTCCACAAGGAATTAAAACTAGCTGGATGTGCCAATCCCAAAACTTTTTTCTATCTCATACGTACATTTTAATATTTAAAAAATAGTTACACATTTTAATGCTTTAATAGTTTTAATTCAATACCATACCAACTTTGATGTTCATCTTAAATTTCTGCTTCAATCAATTAACCGGAGCCAAAACGAATTTCCGTCTCTGCACGAGCCGATGAACAATAGAATGATAAGCAGATTTTTTTTTCAAATTCTGGGAGGACCTACTTGCCTTACCAAGTAATAAGCATATACAAAAAATTTAGTTCAGTTCTAGAACTAACTTCATACACTTTTATGTGGTGCAATAATGAAAATGGCATAAAATTCGCTATTGCAGCGCCCCCTTCCGGCGGATTTTTTTCAGATTCAGGGCGATCCAACTAGCCATAGCCATACACTTACATAAACAATTTCGTTCAATTCGATGCATAACTTCATGTACTTTTGGTCGGTACAATATTGAAAATGGCACAAAAATCGTGATTGCAGCGTACATTTCCGACGGATTTTTTTCAAATTCAGGGAGTGCCAACTAGCAATACTCATACACATACACAAAAAATTTGGTTCAATTCGATGCATAACTTCATATACTTTTGGTTGGTACAATATTGAAAATGGTACAAAAATCGCGATTGCAGCGCCCCCACTCGGCAGAATATTTCAAAACTGAAGGGGGACCTGCTTGCCCCAGCCAAAAACATTCACAAAAAATTTGGTTCAATTGTATGCATAACTTCATACACTTTTTGATGGTAGAATGGCGACATACACAAAGACACATACACAGACACACAGACAGACGGACAGACAGACATTTTGTAAAAACACATTTTTTGGAAACTCTGACCCCTAAAACGTGTAAATCCGTCGAAAACCAGAAGTCGAAAAAAAATTTCGATTACAATACTTTCTTCTATTGAAGATAGAAGAAAGTAAAAAAGTTTATGTGGTGTGTAATTAATGATTAAGAAAAAGTAAATGATAGAAATGTAAATTTTAAAAGGATTTTGTTGCTGCTGTAATCGAAGATGTTGTGAATTTGCTGATTATTTCTGGTGAAATATTATGTTGCAGTGATATTCATTTTAAATATTTTTATTTTCAATTTCTAAAAAGGGATTTTAAATAATAATAATGCATTGTAAGAAACCTTAAACTACATTTAAATTTTAAAATACGAAAAATATAAAATCTATTGCACTCACAAACATTTAAATTAAAATAACATGAAATAAAATACAGATAGCAATCTTTTAACTAATACACTTTGATATTGGATAATTTAAATTATTTATAATTTGAATATTACGAACGATTGTATTACATCTGAATTTACTTCTAAATGACAAAATTAATTAATGCTGCAGAATGAATCCTAAAATAATTTCCGATTAAGTTAATTTTTTTGCTATTACCAAATTAACTTATTTCTAATAATAATGATTAATGACATTAAGTTTTATCTGTAACACTATTTTCTGAATATTATTTTCCGTCTTTTTATAGCTAAGTAGATTTTTATCTGTTAAATTAGTGTATTTTGACCCGAAGAAATTTTCTGTAAATAAATTTATTTTACCTGCTGTACTGTGTTATAGTTCGACAAGAAATATGAGATTCAGTACACCTATACTTCAAATGAAATAACAATTAACCTTTAAATTTTTCTTGAAGCATTTCACTTTAAACAGGATTTAAAGATTTGTAAATTTTATTTTATGATCATTCTAATTAAGTAGAATATAAAAAGAAAGAATTTAATTCTACTCTTCCCATTTCTGATATAAAAATTACAATGGACCATAGTAACCAGTTTCAAATTATTATAAACCAACTCAAAAAAGTATATATATATATACAGGGTGCTTCACAAAGGACCCCTAAATTTAAAAATCTATAACTCGGAAACGGTGATAGATATTAACATGAAACCAGTGGTGTTTTTTTTTAAATCGTAAAAATTTTACACATAAATTAGAAATTTAGTTAAAAATAGGGCTAATAGATGGCGCTGAGGGCGTTAAGACCTTCTAAAGAGAGTTAAGAAGCATTGAACGACCAGTCGTCGAAGTGAGTTTTGAATCCTCGGTGCATTTAGAACAGTTTTGGCGGTTTGGCGATTGGGAAGCAGTTTTGTTGTTTACTAATGTCTGTTGTGTAAAAAGTGCACATTTTGAATTACTTTCTATGTGATACAGCCTACTTATAGCAACGGCATCTATCGCTTCCATTTTAAACTAAATTTTGAGATTTTATGTACAAGATTCTTGCGATTTTTAAAAAAAACACACCACTGGTTTCATGTTTTTTTTTCTATCACTGTTTCCGAGTTATTAATTTTTAAATTTAGGGGTCCTTTGTGAAACACCCTGTATATATCGATGAATATGATATGCATATATTTATAAAAAATATCTAGCTATCATTCTAGCAACTCTAGAAGCGAATTTAAATAAATTTAAAGATTTTATTTAATGTCTCCTACAGGAAACGCAAACTAAGAATTTTGCAGCCCCTGATTTAATCCTCTACTTGCAGGAATAAAAAAGGTCTATTAAAAATTATCCGGCTAAGTTTTTGAATTTTTGATCATGCAGATTTATTGTATTTATCTTTTTCTTTTTCAGATATTTATCGGTAATAGTTAATTTTATTACTAGAAATTCTGTAAAGATAACTTATTCAGCAAAAATAATAGTAGTGTATAAAACATCACGTGTATGGAGTAGTTTTATAGCTTTACTCTGCTTTGTTTTCAGTTTTATTTCATTTTGAACAACAAAAATGTAATTGACTAAATACAGAAATTATAAATACTTTTTGTATGCTATGAAACACATTTATTTCTTAATAATGTATTGTACAGATGTACTGCATTTATATTGTATTTGCATATTTTTATGTGTAATATTTAATTTTATTTTTGAAAATTCGGTACAATTTCCTTATTCAGCAATAATAGTATATGTGAAAATGCCCTTTACGTTATATTAATAAAATATTGCGTGTACGGAGTAGTTTTATTGCTTTTTAAACTACAAAAAATTATTTCACTGAATAAAGGGGTTAGAAATACTCGTTTGATGCCTCGTTTGATGCTCGTGTGACATTTACACAACTTAATTTAGTCACCAGCAAAAAATTTTTTGAGCATTGGTTTCAATTTGTATGAATTTCAATGTAGACCACTTACACATACATTTATCCAAATCTGAAAATTGTCCGATGTATCACTTATTTATTAAAAAAAAATAATTTCCGCCTGTTGCGGGAGTGACATAAAAAGGACATGCATTTTCATCTTTCAGTGCAAAAATGCAAAACTCTGTGAATTATGACAACTGAGTGAATTGATATTTTTATATATTAGACAGTAATACTTAAATAATTATTCTATGAAAAAATTAAATTACTTACTCAATTCTTGCTTTTGTGGAAAATATTCAAAATTTTCGTTGCGGGTGTGACGCCCTGTTGCGGGTGTGACTTGTTCAGCCAATAAAATAATGACATACACAAATATTTTGAAGGCAGATTTTTTTTTTTTAATTAAAGAATTAATCAATATTACAATTATAATATCGAGAGAGGAAAATATAAAAAAAAAAATTCATTTCCAATCTTGAATTTATAATTTCTGGTGGTGGTAGCTTTTTTTACAAAAACGCTCTTTTTTTTCCTAGGATGCATCTGACTGACTGGGCCAAATATGCACGTTTTCTTGAATTTTTTTCAAACATTCTAATTCTATATCGTCACCATCCATTTGTCTTATTTGTCCATCAAAGATTTCACTTTTTTAATGTCGAGAATAAAATAACCTCTAAAAAATCTGCAACTGCACATTCATCGTTGGATATTATATCCTTGTCAAAGTATGGATACATCTAACTGACTGAGCCAAATATGCACATTTTCTTGATTTTTATTCCGATACTGTTGTTCTATAATATCCCCATTCATTTGTCTTATTTGTCCATCAAAGTTTTCACTTTTTTTTTTTAATGTGGAGAACAAAACAATTTCTACAAAATCTCCAACTGCAATCTTATCATTGGATATTATATTTTTGACAAAATATGGTAACAAACAAATTCTCTTGTGATCATTTTCTGAAGTTATTGCTACATTACTTGTTCCTACGTCAATAAAAACAACATGATATATAGATTGAATGTTGAGATCCGATTGTGCTTAGTGCCAGCATTCATGAAGCATTTTCACAATATCTTCTGACATTTCACATTCAGCAAAGTTCTTTTATATTTCTAGGACTTTTTCTACACATATGGCAAAATCTGAAGCTGAATTTATAGTTGCAGAGCGTTGCTAGTGTTACCATTTTCTTGGCAACTGCACCAACCGATTGTGCTTAGTGCCAGCATTCATGAAGCATTTTTACAATATCTTCTGAAATTTCACATTCAGCAAAGTTCTTTTATATTTTTAGGACTTTTTCTACACATATGGCAAAATCTGAAGCTGAATTTATATAGTTGCAGAGCGTTGCTAGTGTTACCATTTTCTTGGCAACTGCACCAACCCCATCGACAACTCCTTTACCATGAGATGAAATGCAAAAGGATTGCCATCCTTTACCATGATTCTTAAAAATAGTCTCTTCTTTTTTCTCCTTGCTTTGTCTCTTTCCTTCTCTTGTTGTAGATATGCTTCATATTTAAAAGGGTTTTCCTTAATCTTTTTTCAATGATATCGTGATCTTTCTGTACTCTTCATTCTCTGCAAAAGAGAAGAAATTAATGTGTAAACTGAATAAATATAGCACTTCCAGTCCAAAAATATAAGCTTAACAAATTTTTAATAGTTATCCCTTGAAATTTCTAATCTTGCATAAAGTTAATTATGTTAAATTTTGGTTAATTTCAAACTGACTATATACATTTTATGCTAACTTAATAAACATCTTAACAGTTTCTATTATTCTTACTTCTACTTTTTATTTAATTTGAATTAAAATAGAAAAAAATCTTCCCCTAATATTGATTTACTTATTTAAAAAAACTAAATGTATATATATTAGATAAATGCTATCAAATAACAAAATAAAAAAAACTGTATATAAAAAAAAAAAAAAATTAAAAAATTTAAAGAAAATTGCTAAAATATTGTTACGTAATTTTCTTTTTTTAATTTCTATAAAAATCTTACCTTTTAAATTAATTTCTTAATCATATATCACTAATAAAATTATTTTCTAGCAGTAAAGCAACAATTTTATCAATCCAAACTGAATAAATCATCTGCACACAATGTCACATGCTCAGATGAAGCAAATTTTTATTTATTAACTGGAATTCCCTCTATTAAATCAAAGGGTATAGTTAAAGCTGCCAAGTACATGTTTTCCAGCATATTATTCTTTTATAAATTTACATATAATTCGTTCAAATATACATTTGTAATCAATTTTAAAAGACGTTGCGGGTGTGACTTTAATTAAATGTCACACCCGCAACAGGGACATGTCACGCCCGCAACGCTCAATAATTATAACTAAAATATTAATTAATTTCTTTTGTGTCTGTAATTCAAAGTATCTTAATAAACTATTTTTGAATAAAAAGTTTCATAACTTTAAATCAAAAATATTTTTCTGTGGAAATATAAATGTAACTTTTTGTTGCGGGTGTGACACAATAATTAAGAGTAATTAAATATGCTTACCTTTTGTAATGAAGATTAGTGAACAGTTCTCTGCAGACAAAAACTCTCAATAATAGCTGTCTGATCATATATATCCAAGTTTGGAGATTTTCAGAATGTTTGTACAGCTGTACGAGACCATGAAATGTAAAGATTTTTGCCGCAGTCTATTTTTTAAAGTCATAGTGTCACTTTAATTATTAAAATAAGTATGTTAATGACAAAAATTTAATTCTTTTTTGATAAAATATGAAATAGTACACTCTTAACAGTTAATATGCAAAATTTCAGTCATATTTAAAGAAATTTAAATTTTCATCCTCATGTCCGTTTTTTCGTGGATTGGGCGCTATAGCCCAAGAAAGGAGAAATAAAATTAATATTTACGAAAAAAAATTGAAAGAAAACCTTTTCTTTGCAATATATTTTTTTGACAATTGATTTCAAATAGTTTGGGAAATAAAAAATCTTTTTAGCTGTGATCAAAGAAACGCAAATTGAATTTTTGAATCGAAATTTCCTTATTTTGAATTTAATTATAAATAGAAAAAGATCATAAACGCCAATGTTCTTTTCTGGTACATTGTAGTAAATTGAGTTTTTATTTCTATAAATAATCCTGATCCTAAGTAAGTCCTGATACTCTTAAAATCATGCGTCAAGCATATATTATGAAGCACTTTCCATCGCATTCAGAATAATGTAATAAAACTGCACGGTTTAATGAATTAAAATATTATAATTCAACAATAGGTAAACACAATTTTTATTGCACTGGAAGTAACTTGCAATAAAATTAAGTAACGTGTATCAATTTTATTATAGGTGAAATAGTTTACTGTTCTTCCAACAAATAATGTCCTTCCCACCCTTTTACATACAATTATGTAGCGGAATTCTTTTCTTTGGCTCTGTAAATAAATAACAAATATTGTTTGTGCGGTACATTCTAAAAATGCATATTTAGTGCCCTTCAGAAAGTCAATAAATTTCATTACGTTTCAAACGATTCATTGTCATTAAAAACCATTTGAAACTATTTTATGCCATCGGCTGTAATGAAACCGAATAATTTTGATTAACTTTCTATTTCAACTATATACTCTTTTACTAAAATTTCAAATGACTCAACAACATTTTGCAATCAATATATATTTAAATTTTCAATGATTCGATTGTTAGTTTTTGTACTGTTAAATGTGTATACATAGTCAGAAAATATGCAGACAGACGGACGGATCAGACGGCGGGCGACTTTAGATGCAACGGATTTATATAATTACGGATATTCCTAAACAACGATTAAATTTAAAAGCTCATGCTGAAATTGAAAACGCTTTTCCAGCAATTATTACTAAAACAAAGCATTGTAAGTGATTTTTTATGTGTGTCTCTGTAAATAGATTTAAAATGAATAAATGTCCTGTTCTAACATAATCGTAGTCATATTCAGTTATTTATATCCACGTCTTCAATGCATTTGCAATAGCGTAATGACATTGAAATACTCTGCAAACGATTTCCCCCATAGACCATAATGTAGTGGAATTCTTTTGGGTTCCCTTGTAAATGACCTATTAATTCCACATACTTCATACACAATTCCAAAATGCGTAGGGGACACTGATTTGCAAATTGTATGACAATCGGATCATATTTACGGGAGTTAGAGAGTGGAGAGACGGGCAGACGGACAATCAAATCGAATGCGTAAACACTTTTCAACTTTCTTGCGAATTGTTAAAAATATACGTTTTTAAATATTCCACGATGAAAGCTTTAGTGCACTGTCTTACCACAATATATGTCAAATGCGAATAATTCAGTAGCATGTAATTTGCTTGATATGTTTTATTTAAAAATCTTCTTTTAAAGCAATTTTTTTAAAGATATAATTTGCCATAGTTAAAAATATATATTTGTGTATACACATAATTAATTCATATAGTCGGATGATTTATTAGTATTTTCAAGTATCACGAATTTTTTTTTTTGTAAAAAATCTCACCAATTGATAGACCAAGAATTACTAAAATTTATTTCTGCGTGTAGGCGGTAGAAAAAAAAACTATTTAAATTTTTTTGCTGCAATATACCAATATTTTTTTGCTGCAATATACCAATATTACAATATACCAATATTCAAAATTATAGTAAATTTTCATTGTTCAAAAAGTTGCACCAAAGATTTGTCGCAATAAAAAAATAATTCCCTTTTTTTTTTTTTTTTTTTTTTTTTTTTTTTTTTTTAACGAGACTAAATAATTTCCAATTAAATTCTTGATAACAAGTTATTTGTCTTTTTATGCCTACCATAATAATTGGATCTAAGGTCATATAGTTTCAAGAATATGGATTTTTTTTTTACATTTAGCTGGAAACGTAAATTTTTTGTTCAGATATTGATATCCAAACATGCATCATCACAGATATGAAGTAATCTTATAATCGAATTGTTTGGCTTTCTGCAACTAAAATGTATTGCTATCCGAGATGCTATTATGAATCTTAGACTTAAGGGGTCACAAGATATTCCGGTTTGTCTAAACGGTCAAAAACATATTTTTTCTAACTACCAAAGCAAAAATAATATGCAATTAAGTTCTCTTTTTTTACTTTCTGTAAAGTATATATTCATAACTATGTTATCCATAAAAACAATTGCTGTATATGCAAAATTAATATGTAAATCTTAAGTTTAAAACTACAACTAACTAATGCATCAATAAATATGATTAAGTTTTGCGTCCATGATGAAACTCTAAATTATACATACAAAAAGCAATTTTTTAACAAAATAAAATCGTAATGCACATACTTCTAAATTAAAACCAAATTATCAGCAAAAAGTTATGTTTAAAATTTAACTTTATCGCAAAAAGAAACAAAAAATATCTAAATTTACATTTTTTTATGTATAAGAAAAATAAGTAAAATAATAATATTTTTTTTTTTTTTTTTGGTTTTAACATGAAGACTGTAAAGAAATGCACAGTTGGTTATTTTTTTAAACTATAATTTCTATAGTTTGAAATTAACTGTACGCGTAAACTCAAAATTGACAAATCCGAGAAAACGCGTTTTAAAGTTTTAGTATCATGGAACATTCAATTGCAACCACCTATACATAACTGTACTTCAAGAAATAACGTGGGTTTTTTAGTGTGTGTTTTTTATTTCTAGAGAAACGTGACAAAAAATATAATAATCAAATAAAATAAATCGGAATCAAAAGAAAATCCAACAACTCATTTTTTAAAATAAAAGTCCTGTATCTCTACTTAATTCTAGAAAGCTTCTCGGATTTTTTTTAAACCCATACACATGTTTCAGCATGTCTTACTCAAAAACTATTCATAAGAACTTTCTGAATTTTCATGAATTTTCCTGGTTTGTTCAACTAACATACACTAAACTTTTAAATAAATTTGACTTTTAGTTTTAACACAGCACCCGACCAATGGCCGACAGATTCTGCCATCGAAACTGGTAGATAAACGGCAGGTGCTGTGTTCGACCCCAATTGCGGCCGTCGGCCTAAGCGTTCAGAGTTTTTCATGGTTTCCTTGCCTAAATGCGGTTTAGGTTAAAATAGCAAATAAAGACTTTGTGCAAAAATGTATAATGATAGAGAAACAACGATTAGAAACGCACAAATAATGCATGAAAAGATGGCAAACACCGTTTAAAATCTGCTGTAGAGATTCTTCATCAGTGCAAGACTCAGCGAGCTACAAAAAGCAAAGCTGAGCAAAGAGAGTGAGAAACGCAGACTTATATACCCGTTACTTATATACCCAGCTAAAATAAAAACAACCAATGAGAAGAAAGCAGCATGAACAACTGGGTGGACAAGTAGAGACATCTACCAGAGAGCAAACAAAACAATACGAATTGGAAAAAAAACAATAAATGCTTGCAAAATAAGGTGCACTTGATAAGTCATTCACTGAGGAGTGAGAATTTTTAATAATGTGGTTGGCTTATTAGTATTAATATAAGTATATCTGGGTTGTGGGTTGGGGCGGCCACTAGTTTCATCGCCCACTCGCCCACTAACCGTTTCTCTGTGTGTGTTTAATTTGTTTAATTTTTCTTTTAAATTTTTCCGGTTTTAATTTCTCTCATTTTTTTTTCCATTTTCTATTTAGTCTTTTGACGCTATTACGGTCGCTTTCCAGCGACAGCGCTTCAGGCAAGAGAGTAGGAGTGTTTGGGACGTATGTTGAAATATTTGACGTCATTCGTGGTCGCTTATAAGCGACAGCTCTATCCCACCATAGAGTCAGAGAGTTGTATGTAGTGATCGTCAACGAAGATTGGCTGCTCATTGCGACGGTTGTTTTATTATTTTTCGTATTTTACCAAATTTTTTGTATTGTTAATGGGTTTAATAAAATATCTTGATAGGAAAATTAATAATAACTAGTAAATCTGCAGATCAGGAGCCTGAACGTCAGTTTTGATTGCATTTTGCGGCAGTTATAGCGGGACAGACAGACACACAGCAGAACAGATTGACAGATGAAAAACAATAAATTTCGTGTCTCCAAAGTAAGCCTTCACTGAAGTTTCGGCAATGACGTCATTATTCATGAGTTATTGATATCTATATTTCTTGTATTTTTAACGACTACTATAAAATACTTGTTTTTGTTCAATTATGACATCATATTTTACTAAGTGAAATATTTATTAAAAATATAACTCTTTTTTACTTCTTTTACTTCTAATTATGCTCCCATTTTTGTCGAAAAATTCTTATTAACGAAATAAATATCCGTGTTTAATATTTAACAAAAAGTAGTATATCTATAGTTAATTTAGTTCTGTCGTCTTTTTAATTTTTTTTTCTTAGTTTAATTTTTCGAATGGAAATTGCTCAATTAAAAATTATTGCTGTTAAAAAATTATTATTCCAAATTTCGATTTTTTTTGGCAACGATAAAGGAAATTGGTTGAATTTTATTTTAAAAATCCTTATTTATTCTGTATGAAAAAGAAGGAAATTTTGAATCATTAAGGAAAATATTTGAATAAAATTAATAAAACATGGCCTATGTTTTTTTCTGGGTTATGTTATAGTTATACGCAAAGATACAAAGACATTAATTAATGCATCAGTTTTTATGTTGACTTCATTTAAATTTTCGTACACGCATTCAAATTTATAACATTAAATGGATAAGGATTAAGATGAATGGTTGCTTAGCAGCCATTAAGAGAAAATAAAGAAACTGAAATAAATACATTTGAAATAAGTAAATCTCTAAAACAAATCAGTTTATATTATTGGAGCACATTTATAAAAAATCTCCAAAATTTTCAGTAATAATTTTAAAAATCTGACGAATGCGTTGACAAAATTTCAAAGCAATACGAATAGTTTAACTGGTAAATTTTAGTATTCACTTATCATTGAATTCCATTAATCAAATGTGTCATTTTCTCTCAGGCAAAAAAATTGAAAATCATTGAATTTGCCATAGAAAAGCATTATTGCGCGAAATAAAATATTCTATATCTTCCGAACGAATAATCAAATCTAACAAAAACTATACAGCTTAATCCCAGTGTCTCACTAACATACCCACTTAAATTCAAGCCAATCGAATGCTTTTTACGTCAGTTATCGCGGAACATACAGACAGAATCCAAAAAAATTCGTGTCTCGAAAGTAAGCCTTCACTGACGTTTCGGCAATAATATTTTAGGAATTCTTTTTTTTTTCTAGATTGCTGTTGGGATTCATTTTAGATCTATATTAAAAAACATGCGATTGGAATACTAATTGAATTATGTGAACTAAAATCAATTACAATGAATTAATAATCTAAAATTTAATATTATGATAGAGATAAGCATGAAAATTGAAATTTTTAAATATAAAAAGTAACAATCCTGTTTTATTGAAAGATCGATTAGATTTAAGTCCAATTATATTATTCCGAAAGCAAATTTTGTTATTGTATTTGTCTTTTTATAATTCTGCTAATTTTACATTTTATAAAAAAGCATTTATATATAAAAAAAATCTCCTTTAAAAAATAAATTTCTATAGTATTCATTCTATGCAAGATTCCTTAATAAATATTTCTTTTATAAAGAACAGAGGTTTTTTAAAAACTAAAAATAATTCTTATAATATTCAAAATGTAATTTACCTAAACAGCATAAAAAAAGCCGGCATAGACTTTTATTTTAGAGTGATTTTGCCTAGTCAAACATAAAAAATCTGTACCTTTGATTAACTGGTACCTTTGATTAAAAATAATTTTAAAAAAAGATAAAGATAGCATCATCATTTGAAAAAAGCATTTCGTTTTACTTCATTTTAAATAATCGATGCATGATATTTAAACAAAGAAACATAAGACTAAGGGAAAAAATCCTAAAATAATATATCTTCCTTACAACTTTTAAACATAATATGTCTCCGAAATCGGGGAAAAAAGGCATTCATAAACGTATGGGCGGGAAAGAAAATAAACACACAGACATAAGAGGATTTGCACTCTTCAAAGGAAACGTTTTAAAAAAGGCTTTTTTTTTTTTTTTATTTATTTATTTATTTAACCTTTCAAAAGCGAAAAAAATTAATTTCGGGCAGCTTTGACTTGTAAATATTTATAAAAAGAAGAAGAAAATATAATTTAGCAAAATATATGCATGCAGGCGTTGTGGTGTTAATGGAACCTTAAGTTTCTACAGCAAATTTCATGTTTAAAAAACACTTTTCTTCCTGTTTTTCTCTACAGGCACAAGGTGATCGATTTAAAGATAAAATAAACATAGACTGGGATAATAAAATTATTTATGCATGCAGGAATATAATAAGCACGGATATAGTTTTTGTAAATAATCTGCACATCATGAGAATATTTTGATTATATTATTTCATACAAATTCATACATATGAATAGTTGAGTGCTAAGATTTTCAAAAATAACTCTTTCTCAGAGCTGTTTTATATAATTTCATCAGTCCTTATCTAAGCTAAAAAATTACTGGTTATATTATTCAGTAATGAAATAAAACCAAAAAACCTTCTGTAGCAGTGTTTAGTTGTAAAAATTTATAAATAGCAGGCAAAATAAATGTAGATATAAATCTAATAAGAAAACTATAGTGGATTCATTGGTAACTTTTAAATCTAACATGTGTTTGAACAGAATTACGTCAAATGAAATACCATTATCAGCTGAATATTAGTTTTGCATTAACGTATTTTCACTTAAAACATAACATTACTGAAATAAAAATTTTGCATTGATATTGATTGCGGAAAAACGCCAATGTTCCAAAAAAAAATGGAATTACTTTGTGTTAAATGACAAACAAGTAGAAAGTATTAGAAAAGTATAGAAAAGTATTTTCTTGGAGACTATTGCAATTAAGTTAAAACGTCAAGATTTAACTCTTTATCTACCGATGGCAATTAAAAGTACCATTAAAATTACTTATTATAAAATTATTTTAATCCGTCGATTACGTTCTAATGCAGTTTAGAATGAGTTACAAATACATTACTTTATTTTGTTCCAAAAGCATTATTGGTCACACAGAACAAAAATATTTTTAAAAGAATGATTTCTTTTGGCTTTGTATTTTTTCAGCTTTCTTGGTGCAATTTTATAATTCTAAAATAATTAATTAAACAATTCAAAATAAAAGATTTGAGTGGGGTTATAAATATTGCACAAAATCCTTGTAAATTCAAATTTAATTAATCCATCTAAATCTTTCAATTTTTCTAAAATCCTCCAAAGATTTATTAAAAGATTATGTAAATAATTTAGTTTAGTTTAAACAATTTACGCAAAATGATGTAGAATGTAAATTTTCCATGAATTCATAATTCGGTAGATATAGGGTTAAAAGTCATAAAATTAGGTACATGTTTCATTACTACATTGTTAATACTAGCCATACATGTGAAATTTTAACTAATATACAATTAATGACGAAATATTAACTTAATTCTATTTAATTGATAAGAAAACTATAAGGAAAAGTATATAAATGATGCAAAATCTTTGCATTTCGAAAATTAAGGTGCGTTACGTTGTAAGAATTGTCAACATGTATATTTTGCTAACATAATTGTTACATATATATTATAAATGTGTTCAAAATTATTTAAAATATTAAATAATATTGTCCTGCAGGTACATTGTAAAAAAAAAAAAATCTATAATCCTACAGATGTAAAGTTGACAAAATCTGTATGGTTACTAATATTTTATCTGCACACTGTGCAAGAGAAAATGTAAATCTACAAAAGTAATCTTTGTAAAGTTACAGATTTCTGTAACTTTACAAACGTGTCTACAAAAATTACAGTTATGTTACTAAAAATTTATCTGCAATCTCGGTTGCAGTTACATAACATAATTCTTGGAATCCCAGTTTTCTAAAAAATTCTCAGTAACCTTACAGATTTTTTTATTTTCGGTGAAAATCTGTATTTGTTACATGGATTTTTGCTGTTGCCATTACATAAAAAGTTCTAGGAATCCCGGTTTCCTAGAAATCTTTTAGCCAATTTACAGATTTTTTTTAATGTAGTTGTAAATCCAATGAACTTTGGTATAGCTAGGGTGGGAGTTTGAATACCCTGGATACCAATAATTTTGCAAAATTCTGTTCGCCTTATCTAATCATAGACTTTTGTTGCATTAATCCAGACGAAAGAAAATTACAATATTAAGGTGCGAATACACAAAACTACTTTTTGCGGTGACTTTTTTAGTTCAACTTCAATTCAACTGTAAGATAGCGATCATTCCCTTAAGTAGAGTTGCGATAGTTATCACCTAAACCATTGTTAATATCCCCATTTTCTATTGTCAATAAATCACAGAAGGCAGGAGAAAAAAGGATTTCTTCGAATTCACTTGAACTTGGGTAAAATACACATGTGTTCGAAACCCTACTAGCATCAAAAGCATTTGGATCCCCTCCCCGGCTACACCGCTGCCCATGGATCAGGGGCTCGCTTTGGTATTCTTTATATAGTAACTTATGTAATTAAAAAACAAAATAAAAAGGAAGTAAATGAAGCTAGGTATAAATTTCACTACCGAATTGCTGTCAATTTTTTTTTTTTTTTTTTGTCATATAAAAGGTTTGGCAGGGTGTAACACCTTTAAAATTCATTTGAAACGATTTTTACCCATAGGTAATGTAACTGGTTACTTTTGACTATGCCTGTAAATAAACTAATTATGGTAGAAACGTAATTTTCATTAGGGTTTGTGCTAGGGTAAACGTCAATAACATCTATAATTTTTATGGCAATCCAAGTATATTTACGAAAGTTACAGTGCGAACAGACAGACATACGGCCAGACAAACCGAATGCATAAATACTTTTTAAATTTGTTGGACAGCGTTAAAAATATTATTGTCATGTAAAAGATAGAGTTTTATTTTATCTCAAACCGAAAAAAATATATATACCAATTTTATATGCAAAATTATGCAAAGTATAAGATAATGATTTGATGCGATTGGTTCTTTAGCGTTTAGTATATTTCAAAATGCATTTATTCTGTATACCCATGATATTATAGAAAAAAACATGTAAACTTTAAAAAATGTAAAAGTGGAACATGGGCACAATTAAAATTTCAAAATTGCATACTGTTTCTTGAGATTTTATAATTGTCTGAACGAAGCGTGGTCTTATACGCATAGTACGTAACGATATTAAAAGTCAAAAAAATTTTTTCGTCAAGGAAATCTCAAAAAGTAGTTGTCGGATTTTAATTCTGTTTGTACCAGTAGGTACCTATAAAGGTAATCTGGTGAATGCACCATCTACGAAAAATTAGTTCTAAATAGTTTAAAAGTTATATAAAAAAACTGATAAAAAAGTACATTTATTTGCATACCACAGAAACTTAGTGTGCGTCATTTTTCACCGGCTGGATATTTTCATAGACAACCGAACCAAAACACATGGAGTAAATAGTGTCTGAGCGAAGCAAAGTCTTACACACATAGTACGTAACGACATTAAAAGTCAAAAAAATTCTTTTGTCAAGCAAATCTCAAAAAATACTTGTCGGATTTCGATTCTGTTTGTACCAGAATGTACCTATGAAGGTAACCTGGTGAATGCACCTACTTTCAAAAATTAGTTCCAAATAGTTTAAAAGTTATATTAAAAGACTTATAAAAATGTACGATTTATTTGCATACGTCACAGATATTTGATGTGCGTCACTTTTTTCCGGCTGGATGTTTTGTTAAATTCCAGAATTCGAACACATGGAGCAAAGAAAATGCGCAAGTAATTTTTATTTAAGTACAATAAAATATATTTAAACTTAAACAAATTGGAAAATAAATTGTTAAAAATTCTCGCTACTCAAGATAATATTTATGCCAAAACATAGCTAATATCTCAACTCCACAATTATAATTTTGTAATCACCTGATGGCAACTTCTCTTTTTTCTAATAAAGTAAATGTAAGTGCGATGTTTGATGGTATTTTTTATGAGTTCGGATTTTTTCTTTTATCTTCCTAATTTTACCAATATTATCTGTTATAAATGCTTTATTTCTAACACGTTATCAGCACGAAGTTCTGGACTTATTGAAATGGACTTGTAGGATGAAAAACTTCTTTTTCATATTTGAGTTAGCGTATAACAGATAATTACGAAAACTATACGAAATGAAGCCGGCTTCTGTGCGCTAAGCCTAACCGACATAATGGACAATTTAATGATTCCGAAATTAAATGGCGATAATTATACAGCATGGAGTATCCGTACGCGTGCTGCGCTAGTGCAAATGAGCTGTTGGGAAGCCATTCATCCCGGCTAAGGCGCAGAATTAAAAGAAGATGAAAAGAAAATTAATGAAAAGAAAATTAATGAAAAGGCACTTACTTTCCTCTTCCTTGTAGTTGAAGATAACTTTTTGGACGATATCGCCGATTATACGCAAGCAAAAGATGCATGGACTTCTCTGAAGGATGTACACACGAAGGTTTGAATATTACATACACTGCAGTTACTCAGAGAATTTTTCAACGTAAAAATAAATCCTGGTGAAAATGTAAGCTCCTATTTAGGAAGATTAATGGAACTGCATCGAAAGGTGTCTTCCTGCGGACACGGATTCACGAACAGTGACGTTGCTCTCATCATGTTAATGGGTTTACCCAAAGAATATGAAGGCCTAATATTACATTTGGAAAATGATGAAGACACTTTGTCGACAAAAACTGTCAAATCGCGCCTAATAATTGAAGAAAAAAATTGCTCCGGTACTATGCCTAAAGCTATCAAGAAGTTAATGAATATTATGAAAAATCACTAAAAGCAAAAGATAGTGGAAAAATACGAAGTCATGAAGCATTCAAGAAGTATGTTAGAAAAAAAGAAAGAAGAATTCGGTGTTTTTCCTGTGGACATTGAGGGCATATTGCCCGAAAATGTTCTGTTTCCAAGATTGTATCTACCAGAAAGTTTCAAGTGATGTATATGAAACACTCTTTACTGATACACTTGGAAATAAACCTGTTTGTAATTGGTACCTTGATAGCGGTGCCACTGAGCATATGTGCTCACAAAGAGAAAAAATTGTTGATATGTTATCCAAAAAATCAAGAGTTGAGATAGTAAACTCTGAAAAGATTGAAGCTCTAGAGAGTGGCAATATCATTTTAAGGACTTCGGAAGAATGTGGAACAGAATATCTTTTCTTAGCAAACGTGTTGTATGTGCCTAATCTTGACAGTAACCTCCTGTCAGTTGGAAGAATCGAAGACATGGGGATGACGATTTCCTTTCAGAATGGCAAGGCTATTATCAGAAATCCCAAACAACAGAACAAAATCATTCTTACTGCCCATAAATGTGGAAGACTGTACAAAGTTGAAGAAAAACAAGGAATCTCATAAGAAAAAGAGTTTAGGCATAAACAAGAAGAAGAGAGACTGAGACAAGAGAAAGATCTTATTATGAAGCGCGCAGAATTTGTAAAGCAAATCAAAGCTAAATTGGTGATCAATGAGCTTCATGAGAAACAGAGAGAGGAAGGAAAGAAAGCTGATAGTTACATCAGTGGTTGTAGTGGGTCTGGTATTGCAGGCGAAGGAAGAGATAAGGAGCCAACGAAGAGAAGAAAGATTGAATGATGTAATAAAGATAAGAAGAAGAAAAAGATGAAATATTTCAGTTACCTGAGTCAGCATGGTGATAAAATGGAATATGATTTAATTCAAGCATCTCTCGAAGCAAGGAAATGTCGGAATCTTCTATATCAAGCTCAATATCACTTAGCGAAAGCCATGAGGTTAAATATAGAAGAAAACAAGTTTTTTATTAATAGAAATGGGAAGATTGATGAAACTGTTTTTTCATCCAGGGGGAGCCAGTCAGAAAATAAAGATGCATTAATCGGTAGCTCCAATGATTTAACAACTGAAATCGAATGTTCTAAAAAAACTTAGACGATTCTAGTTTTGAACAACCAATAGAAAGCACAGAAGAGTCCTCTGAAGTCAGACGAAGAAACAGAGCAAGAAAACCTGAATCTTCCTTTAGAGATACAATATTGTGCAAAGTAATCAGTAACGAACAAACTTCCATTCAGAATAATGATGATTAAATCACCTTGGAAGAAGCTCTCAAGTCGCTTAACGCAAAAACGTGGAAAGAAGGAAGAATTTAACAATCTTTACAGAAATCAAACATGTGAATCGATTCAAAAACCAGAAAACACTAAATATATTTGATGCAAGTGGGTGTTTAAAAAGAAAATTAAATGCAGGAGGAAAAGTGGCTAAATTTAAAGCTTGTATGGTTGCAAAAGGGTTTCATTTAGTGTTTTTTTTAATTTATAAAGTAACTGTGTTTTTGCATTTCGAAGAAAATGTAAATGTATTTATTAGCCATGTTTTGGCAAGGAGGAGTATTAAAAATTCTCGTTACTCGAGATAATATTTATGCAAAACATAGCTAATATCTCAACTCCACAGTTATAATTTTGTAATCACCTGATGGCAACTTCTCTTTTTTCTAATAAAGCAAATGTAAGTGCGATCTTTGACGGTATTTTTTATGAGTTCCGATTTTTCTTTTATCTTCCAAATTTTTGCAAAATTATCTGTTATAAATGCTTTATTTCTAACATAAATCTGTTTTATTATTATATATATATATATAAGGTACCCTGGGGTAATAACGCCACGTTAAGGTTCTACCAATTTTCACGGCTCAGTTTTAGTTTGTATTTTACAAACAAATATATGATTCGATACAGCAACTCATTGACTATCTATATAAAAAAAATAATTTAACAGATATGTACTCATAAAATGTAATGGCGTGATTTATTGACCAATACTATTTGGCGTTATTACCCACCTATATGGGTAATAACGCCATGCAAACAAAACTATGAAATAAGATGGAATAGTTGCATGTAGATTGCCCAATTCTAAAAATACAAACTCTTCAAGCTTAGAAATTGACAAATTGATTCTAGGATATTGAAAATGTTCAATTTTTTGTGAAAGTGTAAGAAAAATAAAGGTGTGGTGTGTGTGGGGGGGAGGGGATGATGAGGCAAAAGAATATCAGACCGTGAGCTTCTTTTTGCTTAAAAAGGACCGCTTAACCCATTAACTGCCAGATTTTTTTTAAAAAATCTTTTTTCATATAAAGTAACTTTTTTGCATGTAAACAAACACAAACAAGTAAATTTTACAATATAATAGAAAAATTCATGAAATTTATTAAATTGAAAATCAATCCCCATTTGGGGATCACGGTAGATCGCATGTGAAAGAAATGCGTAATTTTTTTATGAGTGCCATTGTATTACACATTCAACATGCAACCCTACATCACATTTTACACATTGTTTTCTAGCATTTTTTTTAACAAACAGCACACTTTCTTTGTTTACCTTCTAAAGTTCTTTCTAAATAATGTCCTTTAGAATTTTTTCTTACCTCATCTGGTACTCTTCTCTGGGAACTTATACTATATGATGGTCTTCCACTATTTTTTGGATCCGATAAAGAATGTAAACTCAAGTAAAATCTTGCAACTTCTCTCCTGAAGTTTAGTAGTGGCATTTTTTTGTTAGCAATGTTGTATATTGTATGAGCATTAACTAGAGCCATATCCACAGCATTGGTAAAAATTGGAAAGTACCACTTCTTGCCTCTAATTTTCGTTTTATATTTTTGAATATTCCAGTCAAGTTTGTCGACACCACCCATGTTCTTATTGTAATTTGCAATAGCATTAGGTTGCGGAATCAGCACTTGTTTTTTCTCAGTTCTAGACCACCTTTGCACACGTCCCAAAGGTAAAACTTCCAGATGATTTGATAACATTTTCACAATGCTATTATCTTTCCATACAAGGCAAAATATTTCATTTATTTCATCATATCTGTAATCAAAAGCCCCACGAAATTCTTTCTTCATTTCCTTATCTGTTTTTATAGGGCATTTATTCATCCTGTTACATCTGACCGTTCCTGTTGCAGGTATATTCCTCTCTTTTAAATTTTTCATCAAATCAAAACTAGTGAAAAAATTATCAAAATAAAAGCTGTGTTCTTCCGGTTTGTGTATGGTGGCAATTTTATTCAATATAACAGACATCCCTAATCCATGCGTATCTTTTTCTAAATTATTCGTTTGCTGCCCTTCATATATTTCAGCATTATAGCAATATCCTGTCACACCGCAACACATTGCCCATTGTTTGAAGCCGAAGCGAATGGGCTTGCCTCTAATAAATTGCTTCAGATAATGATGACCATAATAACGCACCATTTGTTCATCAATACACAAATTATATGAGAATACTCCAAATTGCATAAATCTTTTATTTAGTTCATCAAGAATTGGTCGTATTTTGAACAGTCTGTCCTTGTTTCCATTTATGTTTGGAATACTTGCATTGTTACAGAAGTGTAGGTTTCTTTTTATATCTATATAACGATTTTTTGTCATGCATTTTCTCACAATTTCAAGATTTATATCTTCATCTTCAGACCAGTACATCTGTTCTTGGGGTAAAGAGTGATATCCAGTTAAGAGTAAAAATCCCAAAATTTTTTTTATACAGTCTGCTGAAAGTGTAAACTGGTGACGATTATTTTGAGCAACATAAGATACACTCTGTTGTACGATATAGTTTACTAATTCATCTGTAAAGAACATCTCAAAAAATTCTACTGGCGTTGTATCTTTAATTGCATTTATCATATTCATTTCACGTTGCTTGCATTCTTCTTCTCCATGGGTAGAAATGTTATATGATGCACTTTTTCTGTTCCACTTTGATATGGGTTTTTCTTTTTTAGGTTTCTTTTTTCTCGGAACTATAAATTCTTCATTACACTTACCACCATGTATTTCTAAAGAACCTGGAACATCATTTGGAATGGTATCTTCTAGTATATTATCATCTATATCTTCCAAATCAGAAACTTCATCCGCTTTGTCTGGGGGCAGTTCAACTATATCTATTGTACCATCAGGTTCTTCCTCATCTATATCAATATCATTGTACCAATATTCTTCAAGTTCTGTGAGTGTTTTAAATTTTTTTCGACTCATAATTATCCACTTAAAAAATTCAAAATCATTCACAAAAATACTAGCAGAACAATAATTTCGTTAAAAATCAAAATCCAACCAAGTTAGTTTTCACTAGTTCAAAGCTGATAACATTATCTCTAAGTGAAGCAACTTCTCGAGTCAAAGTTCATAGCTATCTGCTCTAAAAAAAATCTAAACTTTTGCTGCCCAAAGAAAAGTAAAGAAAAGAAAAAAAAAAGGATTGAAGATGTCATTAGAACAGTAAAAAGAATTTGTTTATCAAAGCACCTGCTCCTAACACCTGGTATTTCTTCCCAACCTTCCCTCCCCCCCCACGTGACCCATTGTATATATTTTCTTCTGTTATCAGAGGGTACATTCCACACTTACTGATAATGAACCTTTAAAAAAAATTCCAGGAACGTATTGCATTAGTGGAAAAACATATCCTGCTTGCAGTGTGAATAGTAAGTCCTTTTACATTGCAACAACCGTGAGCCCCAAATGGGGATCAGTGTATTTTGGATATAAAAAATCAAAAAAGAAAAAAAAAATTACTCCCTTTTGATATTATGCTATTTAGGACACATGTACAAATAAATCCTATGGTAAAAAATATTTCATTTCAAATTTGCATATTAGATATTCATAAGGTAAATCCATAAAAGTGAAAAAGAGTTACTTTCGAGCAAACTTTGAAAGAAAAAGTTAAATATACTAATAAATATTTTAATCACACCTAACATTTTGACCATAGATTAAGAAACAACTATTCTGTAAACATATACCATGAAAAATAAACAAAAACTTTGAAATTAGGGGAGAGCAAGATCAAAATATTAATGATCCCCAAATGGGGATCACGGCAGGGAATGGGTTAAGACAAATTCAAGGAATATCTTGAAATCAGCGCAATGTCTAACTCTGAAACATAAAAGCTAAATAGAATTTTTACGGTATTTCAATTCTATGAAACATTTCAATTGATAGAAGCAGTGAAATTTCTTATGTATCCTGTGGGTACACATATGTAAAAATGAATTTTTAACGGTATTAATAGTTTTTGGATTTTTTATTTAGCTAACATATACCGCTGTAAGGTAAAGTTAAGAGAGTGCGCACATTTAAAAAAAAATAACAACAAAAATATAAATATTATTCTTTTTTAAAACTATCCATGAATAATTTAGACATTATTTTTTTAAGCTTTTCCAATATTTTCGTTTTGTTTTTATGCTGTAATTTAATAGAACAGAGGTAATAAAACCGAGAAAACTATTTTGCGCAATGTCTCCTTACAGGGCTGGTAAGGTTGCGCGCATGGATAGAAAACATTGTTATTAATAATAAGTAAAATTAAATTATTAACAATAATAATTATATGTTAATGACTTTGTTGTAAGCTTTTCGTGAATAAATCTATATTAATAAAATAACAAAACGCTCTGTCTGTGTGTGTGTGTGTGTGTGTGTGTGTCTGCGATGGCTAGAAAAATCGACAGCATGTACGAGGCTCAAAATTGTTTTGAGAGTAGCCCCAAATATCTCCTGATGCACCTGAGCTTCAGAATTTCGAAATTCTATTTATTAACTGAGTAATTAATTAAATTCCAAAGATCACTCTCATAAAAAATCGCCTTTTTTCTTCTTTTTTTCCCCTTCATTTAGTTATGGTTGGTTGGTTGCATAAAATTTTCGCATAAATAATTAAAAAAGCTGGAACAGACCTTTAAAATTCATAGACTAACTAACTGTCAGTTTAAATGATGATTTTTTATCACAGCGATTGCAAACCATGGAGGAAAAAGATAGGTGGTGGTGAAGTAAACCGAAAAAAGGGTTGCAATATTAAACCATTTATCGCTCAAATTTTAATGACCCAAACAAAAGTTTTTGGAAGGGATTTTGCATTAATAAGACGAATTGAAAGAAATGAATTACAGCTGAAGCATATTTTACGAAGAAATAGTAATTTTTTGGTCTTTTTTCTATTATATTATTTATTTAAAAAAATGTTTGCTTTTAAAATAATTGAAATTGATAAATTCGAAATAATTAAATGTCAAAATAAAATTAAATAAAATATTGAAAACATTTGATTTGAACTAAAAGTTGTATTACTAAAAGTTTTCTTTTTTTTCAGAACTTTTTAATACTTTATAACGTAGATGAAAAATGTTTATGATTTAACAACATATTAATAACTCTGTGTCAATATATAAAATATATTTATGAAAACATTCTTTTAACATCATGCGCGAAAACTTAAATAACAAATATTAGTCTAAAATCTAGATTTCAGAGTGCAGACGATTTTAAGACATTAACGGAAGAATGTTAACTTCTCAAGCAAAATCCTAAATGGTGCTTCTATATTGATATTTCAAAGTCCTATGATAAAAATAATCACATAATTGTTGCCTATGATTGATATATTTGTATCTTTTATGCATTCCGATCGTGTATTACAGTCAATAATGGCACAAAACGTTATTTTTTAAACGAAACTTAATCATCTATTCAATAACAGTTTAAAAGGTAAAAAACAAAGAAATACGGGTTTAAACCAGTTTGAATTGATCGGCGTGTCAAAATTAAATTATGGCTTTAATTTGGTTTTAAAACATAAATAAAATATAGCTGTTTGGCGTACAATTGTTCGAATCCGCAAACGATTCATACACCATAAAAAATTATCAAATAGCAAAGTAAATAATTTATCAGAAATAGCCATAAAAAGAATAGTAGCAAAACTGGTTATAACCTTAATGTTTAGACTAATTAACACATAACCCGATCCATATCAGAAAAAAACAAACCACACTCCGATCCGGGATAGACAAAATTTCCGTGAGTATAAACCCGACCCGAACCTAAAAATTCTGTTTGAAAAAAAAACTATGGATTTGATAACTGACCCGAACCAAATCTCAATCCCATAAAAATGTTCAAATGAAGCATAACCCGATCCAAACAAGGCAAAATAATGTTAGTGGGCATGAAATCTGACCCGAATCTAAATATTGTCTTAAAAAAAACTCGAAATATGACCCGAACAAAATCTGAAACCGATAAAAATATTCCATTGAACTATAACCCGATCCCAGCAAGACAAAATACTTTCCGTGGTCATAAACCCGACTCAAACATAAAAAATTCCATTTGAAAAATTCTGAAATTTGACCCGAACCACATCTAAATCCGACCAAAATATTTGAAAGAACCATAACCGGATTAGAGTAAGACTAAATAATTTCCGTGGACATGAACCCGATACGAACCTAAAACTTAAATTCGAAAAAATACCTGAAATTTGAATCGAACCAAATCTGAATCTGACAAAACCATTTCAAAGAACCGCAACCGGATCCGAACAAGACAAAATATTTCCATGGACATGAACCCAATCCGAACCCGAAAAATGTCTTTGAAAAAATCGCGAAATCTGAACTGAACCAAATCTGAACTTGGCAAAAATATTCCAGTGAAGCATCTCCTTATACGAACAAGACAGAATAATTTTCGTGAACACGCAAGAAGGCCCGAACCCAAAAGTTCCATTTGAAAAAAAAACCCGAAATCTGAATTGAATTAAATCTGAACCCGATAAAAGTATTCCAAAGAACTATAACCCGATCCGAGGAAGACGAAATAATTTCCATGGACATAAACCCGACTCGAACCTAAAAAATCCGATTTGAAAAAACCTGAAATTTGACTCAAACCACATCTGAGTCCGATCAATATATTAGAAAGAATCATAACCGGACACGAGTATGATAAAATAATTTCCGTGGACATGAACGAGATTCGAACCTAAAAATTCTATTTGAAAAAATACCTGAAATTTGAATCGAACCAAATCTGAACATGACAAAAATATTCCAAAGAACCGTAACATGATCCGAATAAGACAAAATTTCCATGCACATGAACCGAATCTGAACCTAAAAATTTCTTTGAAAAAATCTTGAAATCTGAAATGAACTTGATAAAAATAGTCCAGTGAAGCATGTATTTATTCGAACAAGGCAGAATAATGTCCGTGAACACGCAAGAAAACCCGAATCCAAAAATTACATTTGAAAAAAAGCCGAAATCTAAATTAAATCAAGTCTGAACTTGACAAAAATATTCCAGTGAAGCATGTCTTTATTCGAATTAGACAGAATAATTTCCGTGGACACGCATTAAGACCTGAACCCGAAAATTCCGTTTGAAGAAAACGCCGAAATCTGAATTGAACAAAATTTGTTCCCGAGAAAATTATTTCACAGAAACATAACTGGATCCGAGCAAGGCAAAATAATTTCCATGGACATGAATCCGACCCGAACATTTAAATCGAATTTCAAAAAACACCTGAAACCTGAATCGAACCAAATCTAAACCCGACAAAAATATTCTAATGAATCATAACCAAATCCGAACAAGACAAAATAATTTCCATGGACATGAACTCAATAAATGGTTAGGTAACATTTGGGATGCGATTAGGTTGCAATTACATTACGGTAATTCTTTGATTTTATTTAATTTCACATTAGGTTACAGTTAGATCACGGTTAATTTAAAGTTAGGTTAAAGTTAAATTGCATTTATGTGATGGTTAGAATAAGAATAGGTTACAATAAACTGACGGTTAGGTTACATTTATGTTATATTTAAGTTACGGTAGGGTACTGTTAAGTCGCAGTTAGGTTACAGACAGATTATGGTTACGGTACAAAAGTTTACGGTTAGGAATTTGTCCACAGAGTCAACATTACGCATGCTTTGATTAAAAATATACACTTTTATTAAATGGCTCTGAAATTATAATACGATATACCAATCTTTTATCATCGCGTATCGATTTCATTCACAGTATAGTCGGATTTAAGAGTGATATAATTAGTTTGAAATTCAAAATTTTTTACTTGAGATTTCTATGCGAAAAAATAATTAGTTACGTGATTTAAAAGTGATTTTTACGGGTAAATATCAACACTTCAACACGAACTTAACGCAATTGTTGGATACATGTTCCCTCCCGTGTTTCTCATTGCTCATTTTAAGTATTTTTAGAGCTTAATAGTAGTTGTTGTTTTTAAAACCAATTTTTCACAAAGTCAGCTGCGACGTATTTCAGCCAATGCATTTCTGCACGCTTCCAGTTAATGATAAAATGATACAAATTTCAAGTCCGTTTAATATTGTTAATACGGACCCGGGCAACGCCGGGCGGGTCAGCTAGTATTATAATATTAATAGCGAATATTTCAGTCTAATGTTTAAAAAAATTAATTACAGTTAAATAATTTTAATTTAAAGAGAAGATTAAAATATCAGAAAAAGCAAACTGCAATAACATTGAAAAAAAAAAACTAATGTAATTAATAAGATGTTTAATTGGAAATGTATTTCCTTTTTATTTCCACACTTTCATAAATGCTCTTTTATAAAAGAGCATTTATGATTTGTTCAAGTAACAGTTAAATAACAGTTAAATAAATAAATTGAATTAATACAGTAAATTACATTTAATCATGGATTTTCAGCAAAATGTTTACATAAAATGGTTCAGAAGTACAACGCTCCCCCGAGAGGCCAACGACAGGAAAAAAATAAGCTTGTGGCTTACAAAAAATTCCATTACATTCCTTATATTCGAAAAGATATAAAAAGATAACAAAAAAATACAATATGAAGCTTGTCGCATTTCCATCCCCTTATCTCATTGACATGATTAGTGATAAGATCGAAAAATCCGAATAGATCAAACATCTGGTATACAAGGTGATTCAAGAAAAAGTTGGCAAAATGATATGACAAATTAGGCATACGACAAGAATAAAAAATCACATAGAACCACAGTGCCGCAAATCACTTATTGAATCTCAAACACTGGAATGTTTCATCCTAACTCAATTTGGTTTGACGGTAATAAGTTTCAGAAAACTTAAGTATATTTTAATAAAACATTTAACAGGCATTCTCACCTTTGTTATAAATGCGATAACAACAAACAAAAGTGGTAGAAGTTTGCAATATGCGCGCCGGCATTATGCACTTCACCCCTCACATTTTGGACGGTTTTAATCAGTTTAAAGGGTATCATCGATTGCTTGAGCAATATGTTTTTCCAGATCTTTTCGTAACGTTATCGCATTTCACACAAATGATGATTTTTGTGTTTTTTATTCTTGTTCTATGCTTGATTTGCCATAGCATTTGGTCAACGTACTTTTGAATCACACTGTATATGAAATACCTATCACTTTATCTAATAATGTTGAGTGACTTTATATCGACATGACAGCATGTAAGCTTTTAGTAAGAATTAAAGACATTAGGCAGAATAAACAGTATACAGTTATTTCTCTTTTCTACTTGGTTAACAAAAGCTGCCATATTAACTTCGAAGAGGTCAAAATCATTGTTCCGAGCAATAACTCATACGAAAGTAAAATTTGAGAATCTGTTGAAATCATTGCACGGGGAAATAAACCTTATAACGATAATTTATCCTATAGTATACCAAAAACCTGACATTTCACCATTAAGTCTTAAATCTGTACCTGTTTGCAATATTTTAGTTTTTCCTAATGCATAGATGGCAACATATTCAAAGTTTTTATTCATATCGATTACATTTTATTAGAAATATTATCTCTCGCACAGGAAGCATTCATCTGTGATCTTTTAGTCATTTCACCATCATATTTTTCCGAAGACGGCTACAGAAGAAGGCTCGAAACGTTGATTTTGTACTATATTTTATTTTTAACTGTACAAGTTTACATTAAAGTTCTTGTTTGTGTGCATCAATTAGCAAGTTTATGCATTTTTAACAAAAACATTTTTAGTAGTTATATTTTATGGTGAAATTGTTCAGTATGCGTTTATTATTAATATTTTTTTTTCAGTTATTTTAATATTTTTTAAATGATGTGTTACATTGTTAAAAGTTTCTGTAAAAACACCGAAAAAATCGAAAAGTTCTGTAAACTTACACTAATCTCGGTTAATTGCATGCGTTTGAGTTTCTCGGTCGCCTTTTTGCACACATTCTCCTTATCTTATATTTTATTCCTTGTAGGGACGTCCATATGTTTATTTAAAGATATTTTTATCTTTGTTAAATTTTATAAGTAAAAAATACACTATTAAAATTCTTTTTTTCATTTATTTTAGAAATAATAAAGAAGAAAATTTAGTTTAAAGATTATTTTTTAAAACTTAGTATAAATTAGAAAGTGAAAAAAATATGTCTCCCAATTTAGTGTGAATTTTTCCCCGCTGAATCATAATATACATACCAGTCACCGAGATGTTCGGACCTCTCAACTGATAGACGGTAGGTGCTGGGTTCGAACCCAATCGCGGCCATCGGCCTAACCGTTCGGAGTTTTCCGTCGTTTTCGCAGAATCTTGGATTTTCTTGCTTGAATATGGGTTAGGTTCCCTTAGAAAAACCCCTACGGAGGACATCCCACTCGTTTGGGGCCTATATCCCACGTGTTGATAATCGTCATAAAATAAACCAAACTAAACCCACTATGAAGAGGTCTCGGGTTCATTCCCCAGGTTGGCCAGAAACAAAAAAAAAATGTATTAACGTTTTATGATACAGCACGTTAATTTTATTCGAAAAATTCAAATTCTTTGAATCTCACTCATGATTTAGTTATTCAATAATTTAAAAAACAGAAATTAATTATCATCATTAAATATAAATTTACAGAGTCTTGTGTATTTTAACGATGTTAATTTACAAAGTTTATTCTAAATTCACCGAATAACTTATCAGTTATTTAACAATTTCTCCTTTTTCATTTCTGTAATTTTACAAAGCTTTAAGATAATGGATTACCCGTAGATTCACTTTAATATCAAAGAAAACGTTAAAACAATCAAAGAAATCGTTAAAATATCAAAGAAACCGTATAACAGTGTATTTTTTTTATCAAACATAAATACTTTTCTATAAGTATATGCATTAAAGACCAATAAAGTTAATTATGTTGCATCAATCGAATGGTATTCTTAAATTATTATCTAAGGGTTATATAAATTTTGCAATTATAATAATGTGGGATTAAAGAATGAAGTATTCAGCAAGAAAAGATAATAAACTCAATGATTTAATGAACGTGATATCCCAAACGAGACTCATGTGACGGTGCGTGGAAAGAACGAGGTGTTCTATAGATTTTTCAGTGATGGCGAGTTTGGTGAAATTTTAATGCAAAGCTCAGGGAAGCTTTTTTATGCTGAATATTATTCAGTTCTACTGTTATTTTTTAATGTTACGTATATATTTTATGTATATTAAACCTTTTTATATTTTCAAGAATATTAGTTTTGCTTAAATCATAAGTTAATCACTCAATATCCCACAAGATTTGGGGGCTCGTTGCCGAAATTGAAAGATTTGGATGACTTGGATTTGAATTTGAATTTTACTACAGATGCTATTTTGTACTAAGAAGGAAAAAGTCTACGAAGAAAAATGTGTTTGTTTTTTAACTTAAACGTATTATATAAAAAAGGAACTGTTTATCATATGTGTAATAATTAGAAATTATCCGTTATCAAGCCTGCAAGATAGTGCAATATTTGGTTTTGTTGAAATGTAAAGAAAAATAAATAATGTCCATTCTATATAAAGCTAGAAAGGCTGATTTGCTAACATTGTGTAATGACCTAGGTATACTTGTGCCTCAGAGTCCAAGAGTCATAGATTTGATAAAGTTGGTGACTGAATCGAAGGATTATGAAAATTTTTTCTAAAAGTTCGACTTGAAGTCATTGCCGCGGAGAGAATAGAAAAAGAAAGACTAGAAGCCGAAAAAGAAGAGAGAAGGCTAGAAGCCGAAAAAGAAGAAAGAAGGCTAGAAGCCGAAAAAGAAGAAAGAAGACTGGAATCCGAAAGAGAAGAAAGAAGTCCAGAAGCAGAAAAGGTAAAAGAAGAAAGAAGGTTAGAAGCAGAAAGAAGATTAGAGGAGAAAAAACTAGAGATAGAGTATGAATTACGAAAAATTGAACTTCAAGGGAATATGACAAATATAAGTGACGGTTCGACTGTAACCAGTTCAGGTAAGCAACTAGATTTGTCTAAATTAATGTCACACTTTGATGAGAAAGGTGATATTAGTATCTATTTAGCTCTATTCGAGAGGCAGATTTCTAGAACGAATATAACAAAAGAAAATAGGGTAATGCACTTATTAAGTTTAATGCCACTAGAAATTGCTAATGTTATAACTAGAGAACCAGAAACATTAACAAATAACTACGAATACTTAAAAAACTTGCTGCTCAAAAGATTCAAATTGACCCCAGAAGAGTTTAGGCAAAAATTAATGTCGCATAAAAAAGAAAACTTAGCCACTTGGCGCGATCTAGCATTTGAGTTAAGAAATTATTTAGAAGAATGAATTACCGGTCTTGATGTATTCAATTTTGAAGATTTAAAAGAATTAATACTGGTAAATCAAATTAAAAGAAGATTAGCGATAGAAATAAAGGAACATTTTATCGATAATCGTCCCAAAATTAAAAATGTTGATGTATTAGTTTGTAAACTAGATGATTATGAAACAGCAAGGCGTAATGTTAAAACCATGAATAGAAACTCACACCACTTTGAAGATAGGAAGTCAAAAATGCGCGAAATGGCAATTCAAAACCGTGGTTACCACCTCAATGTTATGATACTTTAAGAAAACAACAATTTACAGATAATTCAGCTAATAGAAATGAATCTTCTAATTTAAATGAAAGGAACAGGGCACAAATTAGATGTTTTAAATGAAACCGCTTTTAGCCACGTAATATCCCAGTGTAAAAATGGGAATAATAGTCAAATAAATTATGACAGCCAAAATCGGAGCCAAAACCCGCGATTATCCAATCACAAAGAAGTGAATTGTGCATTAATCAAAGAAACAAACAGTGCCAAACTGGATCACATGATAGACACCGATATTAACGAGAGCCAAAACCCGCGATTATCCAATCACAAGGAGATAAATTTTGCAGTAATCAAACAAACAAACAGCGCCAAGCCAGATCACATGATAAATATTGATGTTAACGGTGAAAAGACACAGATCTTTTTTTGACACTGGAAGTGATATCAGTCTGGTCAGTTATGAATATTATACGAAGATTGGATCGCCAAGATTACTTTCAAATAATATATCTTTGTCAGGCATAGAAAAAGTAGTTGTTTATCCTAAAGGATACTTTTCATATGAATTTGATATTGATGGTTTTCTAATCAAAGCAAATTTGTATGTGTTAGAATCTCTTTCATATGATATTTTATTAGGATATGATGTGATTAGCAAATTAAATTTGGCGATAGACGAGAACGGAATTAAGATCGTTGGCAAACGCAACAATATTGAAGTTCAGAAGATTTCTGATATAAAATTGAATCATGCTGCCAGAAATAATAATGAAAAGAAAACGTCAACGTTAGATAATTGACGTGATGAAAATATTATAATTGTAAATGATAATAATGCAGCAGATAATTTCTTAATTAATATAGCGAGAGTCATAGAAGATGATGAAATTGATTTAGATCATGTGAGAAATTTTAATATAAGAAAACAAATAAATGAATTAGTAAAGGGATACAAGCCAAATAAATCAAAAGATACAGAATTACGGATGAATATAATTTTATCTGATGAAATTCCTGTTTGTCAACAGCCACGAAGATTTTCTTTTAAAGAGCAAGAAATAATCGAAAACCAGGTTCAGCAATGGTTGAAAGACGAAATTATAAGGCGCGGTTTTTCAGATTACGCTGCACCGGTAGTTTTAGTTAAGAAGAAAGAGAACTCGTATAGGTTATGCATGGATTACCGTAAACTGAATAAGAAAATAATCAAAGATCGGCACCCATTACCTTTAATTGAAGATGTTTTAGATAAATTAGGGAGATCAAAAGTATTTACGACTCTCGATCTAAAGAATGGTTTTTTTCATGTTGAATTTGAGGAGAAAAGCAGGAAATACACCGCATTCGGGACACACGAAGGGGAATATGAGTTTTTGAAGTGTCCATTTGGTTTATGTACATTAGGAAACCAGTTCAAAGATATGTAAACTCGAATTTAACTGTGATATATGTAAACTCGGTAATATGTAAACTCGTGTTTAGAAAGTTATTATGTGACGGCACAGTAGTTGTTTATATGGATGATTTTATTATTCCATCACAAACTGAAGAATGTTTAGAGAAATTGAAACAAGTACTTGAAGTTGCAGCGGATTATGGGCTAGAGTTTAACTTCAAATAATGCAAATTTTTAAGGAAAAAAATAGAATTTCTTGGTTATATCATTGAAAATGGGACGATACAGCCATCTGAATCGAAGACATCAGCTGTTTGGAATTTCCCTCAACCAAAAACGATAAAACAATTGCAATCATATTTAGGATTAAGAGGTTATTTTCGTAAATTTATTCCGAACTATGCTCGAATAGCCAAACCATTGACTGATTTATTGCGTAAAAAAGTCACATTTGAGTTTGGCACAGAACAAATGCAGGCGATTGAAAAATTAAAAGAAATATTATCGCAAAAACCAGTATTGCATTTATTTAAACTAGGATCAGCACAAGAATTACACACCGACACCAGTAGCCATGGATTCGGAGCAGTACTACTACAAAAAGCGGATGATGGAAAATTCCACCCTGTACAATACATGAGTAAAAGGACAACTCCGCAACAAGAAAAATATTGTAGTTATGAATCGGAGGTATTGGCAATAATTAAAGCTCCTAAAAAATTCAGGAACTACTTACTTGGTGCAAAATTCAGAATAGTAACTGATTGTGAAGCATTTCAGAAAACATTAAACAAAAAAGATTTGGATCGAAAAGTTGCAAGATAGGCTTTATTCATGGAAGAATTTGATTATGAAATCACACATAGACCAGGGAACATGTAGATGCTTTGAGCAGGAATACTGTTTTAGTAATTACAAGATCACAGAGTGAGATGACAGCTAGAATATCTATAGCACAAGAGAAAGATGAGCTCATAAAATCAATAAAATCTTTAGTTGAAAAAGCTGAAGAAAATGAATATCTTATCAAGAATAACGTGTTGTATAAGTTTGATAACGGAAGAGAGTTACTTGTAGTGCCCGAAGAAATGCAAAAAGAGATTATTTGTAAAACACACGATAAAGGGCATTTTGCTACAGTCAAAACAGAAGAATTAGTAAAAAAAGAGTTCTTCATCCCTAACCTGAGAAAACAAGTTGAAACAGTGGTAGTAAATTACATCGAATGTATTCTGTTTAACAAGAAACGAGGCAAAGCCGAAGGTTTTCTAACGCCTATACCAAAGGAGAATATAACATTAAGAACATACCACATTGATCATACTGGACCGCTGCAATCAACAAACAAGAAATATCAGCATATATTCACAGTTGTAGATGTCTTTACTAAGTTCGTATGGTTTTATCCGGTGAAATCCCCGACATCTCAGGAAGTCACTGAAAAGTTATCATTGCAATAGACTGTGTTCGGGAATCCCAGCAAAATAATAACGGATCTGGGACCAGCGTTCGGATCAGAGAGTTTATAGAATAGTGTAAAGAGCAAGGGATAGAACACGGTAAAATTACAGCAGGAATGCTCAAGGGAAACGGACAGATCGAAAGAATGCATAGCATCCTGATTCCTGTAGTAGCAAAGCTATGTGGGAATGAGCCCACAAAATGGTATAAATATGTGGCAGATGTGCAGAGAATTCTCAATAGTACAGTTACAAGAAGTACAAAATACAATCCGTTTGAATTAATGATTGGCGTAAAGATGAAAAATGAAAATGACTTAAGGATTAAAGAAATACCAGATGAAGAAGATATAAACCACATGATGATAGAACGTGAAAATGTAAGAGAAGAAGCGAGAAAAAATATTTTGAAAATACAAGAAGAAAATAGAAAACAATTTACCAAGAAGAGGAGAGAGCCTAACAAATATAAAGTAAATGATCTCGTGGCAATCCAAAGAACGCAATACGGCACAGGTCTGAAATTGAAGGAAAATATCCATGGACCTTATAAAGTTACTACAGTAAAGTCAGATGATCGTTATGATGCAGAGAAAATTGGAGACCATGATGGTCCTAACAAGACATCAACTGCTGCAGAATATATGAAGCCCTGGAGTAACGCATCTGCATAACGTGACATGTTTTTGGTTTATGTTTACCTGTTTTGTTTGTGTAAATTTATGTCTAAATTTTTATAAGCAGCTGCCGAGGACGTCAGAAACGTCAGGATGACCGAGAATGTGGGATTAAAGAATGAAGTATTCAGCAATAAAAGATAATAAACTCAATGATTTAATGAACGTGATATCCCAAACGAGACTCATGTGACGATGCGTGGAAAGAACGAGGTGTTCTATAGATTTTTTAGCGATGGCGAGTTTGGTGGATTTTTAATGCAAAGCTCAGGAAAGCTTTTTTATGCTGAATATTATTCAGTTCTACTGTTATTTTTGAATGTTACGTGTATATTTTGTGTCTATTAAACCTTTTTATATTTTCAAGAATATTAGTTTTGCTTTAATAATACGTTAATCACTTAATATCCCACAAGTTTTGTGGGCTCGTTACCGGAATTTGAATTTCACGATGAAAGCTTTTTTGTACTAAGAAGATCTAAGTCTAAGAAGAATGTTTTGTTTTTATACTAAAGCGTATTATATAAAAAAGGAACTGTTTGTTATATGAGTAATGATTAGAAATTATCCGTAATAAAGCCGGCAAGATAGTGCAATATTATGTTTTGTTGAAGTGTAAAGAAAAATAAATAATGTCCATTCTAAATAGAGCTAGAAAGGCTGATTTATTAACATTGTGTGATGACCTAGGTATACTTGTGCCTCAGAGTCCAAGAATCATTAATTTGATAAATTTGGTGACTGAATCGGAGGATTATGAAGAAAATTTTGTAAAAGTTCGATTTGAAGTCATTGCCGCGGAGAGAATAGTAAAAGAAAGACTAGAAGCAGAAAAAGAAGAAAGAAGACTAGAAGCAGAAAAAGAGGAAAGAAGGCTAGAGGCAGAAAAAGAAGAAATACGGTTAGAAGCAGAAAGAAGATTAGAGGAAAAGAAGATGGAGATGGAGTACGAATTATGAAAAATTGAACTTCAAGGAAATATGACAAATACAAGTGACGGTTCGGCTGTAACTGGTTCAGGTAAGCAACCAGATTTGTTTAAATTAATGTCACACTTTGATGGGAAGGGTGATATTAGTATCTATTTAGCTCTATTCGAGAGACAGATTTCTAGGATGAATGTAACAAAAGAAAATTGGGTAATGCACTTATTAAGTTTAATGCCGCTAGAAATTGCTTAAATCATAAATTAATCACTCAATATCCCACAATACGTATGATTGTGTTACATATATATTTTAGAAGTACTGCCAGACATTAATAAAATGAAACCCATCATCATTCTACCTTTATTTACAGTGATCCCTATATAAGACAATTTATTAAATTATTTTCAACAAACCGCTGTTTTTTTTTTCTCTAAGAATCACTAAAATGAACGAAAAAAGAAAAAACATAGAATATAATAAGATAAAAATCATTTCATTTTAAATTTTCAATATCACGAGGCAGATGGAATATCAAGCGAATAATTCTTTCTTAAATAAAGAATATGAATATATATATCCATCATGTCATTCTTCTCCCTCTGGGGGTTTGAGCATAAGAGACTCGTAGATTTATTCTCGTATTTTCTTGGAGGAGTTGCATAAGCGTAATCAAGAAAATTGGGAAATATGGCATTCTGCTCCACAAAACTTCACTAATGCTATGTGGCTCATGGTTTTCATCTCCGACTGAATAATATTTATTCAGATTTTACAATACAACACATTAAGCATACAAAAAATAACTTAAAAAATTAGAACTTAAACTAAAATAATTAAGAACATAAGATACTTTTTTACATCTACAATAATCAGAAACTGGCATATATCTCATTAATATTTTACATTTTCTTATGCAAAATTTTAAATTAGACAAAATTACCTTTTAAAAAGAACCTACTTTCGAACTTCTTCAGCCTTTTTTAATTTGACGAAATTCACTAAGCTTATTTTCCGGATATCTACCTGAAGTTTCTGAAATGATAAACAAAATTTTAGTATGAGAATTCCAAAGACCAATTTGCATTAACAGGTGTGTTGAGAAATAGGAACAAGAAATAAAATCGTGTTTTAAAAGTAACTGTTAAGTACTTTTGACTTTTGCGTATGTTGCAGATCTGCAACACAATGATACACAGGGTTAAAAATACTTTTAAATAATTTTGATAAAGGCTTAAAAGTGTAACTTCTGGAAATTTGATTTACATTACAACAGACAAATGTAAGTCACATAAATAAAAAGACAGAAAGAGTGGGAGACGATCAATTATTTCTTATCGAGTATCAAAAAAGCCCACAAAGCAGAAATACCTTGAACGAGACTTTTTTTCTGAATAAGAGCACTTGTTTCTTGTCTTAAGGGTGTATTCGAAAAAACGCTTTTCCACCTTCAACAGCTCGAAATTTTCCGATACACTTTCAGACACATTTTTAAAAGTAGAAATATGAAACTTGCTGAGGGGATTATTGAAGGGGCGTATGAAGTGCCGTGTGATGTCATTTTACGCTCAATTCATTAGAATTTGATTTACACTATCTACCAAAAAGTATTTGTACACTTTCAGTTTTTGACATTTTGTCAAATATTTAAAAATATACTGGTCGGATTCTTCTGGAACTTCAGAAATATAAAGATTATGTTTCACTTTATATTTATTTACATTCATTTGTTAAGCGGGTAATTAGGGGGCCGGCAAAAAAACAAAGAATAATAGAAATATTTGGGATCGCCCTGTACATGAAAATGCACGAAACGACTTATCGCTTTAGAATACAAATATATGAATACAGTAGAATACGTACACTAATTTGTGTGAGAATAGCATGTATATTTATGGCGATAGAGCGATTTTTTTGAAAAATTCAAAAAATTCTGGTATGTTTTTTGTTTATATCATGCTGGGTTTTTGACCAAATTTAACGCAAATTTCAGAAAAATTGGCAAAATGCAGTAGAAAAAATGTAGCGCAATTGGAATATAAATATATTAAATATTTTATGAAATATGAGTAGTTTTATGAAATAATTTTTATCTGCGCATGCGCGAACGATAAAAACAATTCTTTTACATCATTTAATAGTCAATTCTATGGAGTAACTTATAAAAAAAATCCAATGAAATATCGTGAAAATTCAAAAAGATATCATTATTATGAGTAAGCTGTTTTTACATTGCTCTCTAAAAACGGCTGAATGATAAGGGATTCTCCACAAATTGACATTTTTTATTGACTGACTTTTAGGAAAAAATTAGTATTTAATGTATACAATATTTAATACAATATTTCTGTTAATAAGTATCTTGACATCTGTGATGGAAAAGAATAAAAGCCCTTTTCCTTTTCTATCACAGGTGTCAAGATACTTATTAGCAGCAATATTGTATTCATTAAATAGTACTAATTTTTTCCTAAAAGTCAGTTAATAAAAAATGTCAATTTGTGGAGAATCCCTTATCATTCAGCCGTTTTTAGAGAGCAATGTAAAAACAGCTTACTTATAATAATGATATCTTTTTGAATTTTCACGATATTTGATTGGATTTTTTTTTACAAGTTACTCCATAGAATTGACTATTAAATGATGTAAAAAAATTGTTTTTATCGTTCGCGCATGCGCAGATAAAAAAATTTTCATAAAACTACTCATATTTCATAAAGTATTAAATATATTTATATTCCAATTGTGCTATATTTTTTTTAATAGATTTTGCCAATTTTTCTGAAATTTGCGTTAAATTTGGTCAAAAACCCTCTATGATATAAACAAAAAACATACCAGAATTTTTTGAATTTTTCAAAAAAATCGCTCTATCGCCATAAATATACATGCTATTCTCACAAAAATTAGTGTACATATTCTACTGTATTCATATATTTGTATTCTAAAGCGATAAGTCGTTTCGTGCATTTTCATGTACAGGGCGATCCCAAATATTTCTATTATTCTTTGTTTTTTTGCCGGCCCCCTAATTACCCGCTTAACAAATGAATGTAAATAAATATAAAGTGAAACATAATCTTTATATTTCTGAAGTTCCAGAAGAATCCTACCAGTATATTTTTAAATATTTGACAAAATTTCAAAAACTGAAAGTGTACAAATACTTTTTTGTAGATAGTGTATAAACAATTATATTATCAGTATGACCCTTTTTTTCTTCTCCGAATCTCCTTCTTCGGAAAAATCGACAATCACAGCACCTTGTGTACTTTCCAAATAAGAGATTTTGAAAGTTTGGTGCATTTGAGAGGAAAACTGAATTCAAAAATAAATCGGAAAATGAGCAGTATGAATCGAAATAACCCTTAAGGGGCGCAGGAGATAAATTGATTTCTAGAATCGTTGGACCTTTTTTTCTTTTAAATTTAGTTACTCATACGAAATACATTTCAGTTATTAAATTTATGAATGACTGCTCCTTTTTTTATCGTAAGATCCGTGATTTCAAATAGTGGGGATCCACCTCAGAAATCATATTATTAAAATAAGCTTTCAAAATGTTTTACATTTCTCTCATTCAGAACAAATGTCTCGTTCAAGATATTTCTGCTGTGTGGGCTTCTTTGATACTCGAAAATAAATAATTTATTGCAACCCCCTCTTTCTGTGTTTTCCTTTGTGTGACGTACATTCTTTTCTGTTTTAATAAAAGACTAATTTCCGACTATTTACACATTTAAGTGCTTTATCAAAATTATTTAAAAGTATTTTTAATCCTTTGTGTCACGTGTTGCAGATATGCAACATATGCAAAATTCAATAGTATTTACACAGTAAGTTTTAAAACGCGATTTTATTTGGTGTTTCTATTTCTAACAAACCTGTTAATGCAAATTGATCTTTGGAATTCTCAACAGAAGATGATATTGGGTTAATTTCTCATACATTTTGCATTGAAAATATTTTATATTTTGAAGCTCTTATGATACTTTGAAGCAAAAAGAAACTATGGAGGGGTTAAGGAATAATAGATCTTTTGAAATAGCATTTTTTAAAACCAGTAGAATGGGAAACTACTTAATAAATTTAATTTTCATCCTATTAAATTTCATGAAGTTAAAGGATTGACGATTTCGCTCGATTTGGATATTGGTTCCACTTTGTTTAAGAACAAGTTGGAAATTGCACTTGAACGTAGCAAATGAGGTGCGTTCGTACGATAACGAAATTTTTAAAATATTCAGATCTTGCTGATATAGTAGAGCGTATTCCGGATACGGTATAGTAGTAGAAATCTTTACGTTTCTGTAAATATGCAGGAAGTAATTTTTATTACACCTCAGCAACGTATATCTTATTCATAAAATGTGAAATAGATGAATATATTTAAAACACGTCCCAAACAATGTTTCCCCGTATAGCATTATGTAGTGGAATACTTTTGTGTGGCCCTGTAATTTAATAATCAAAATTCTTTGCATCATAGATTGTACAGAATGAATATTTTAGTATATATTTCATAGATTCATGCCAATTCTATTATGTTCGAATGAGTGTAACATAATTAAAATGCATTTGAATTTTTTTCCCCATTGACCGTAATGTAACGGAATCCTTTTGATTGTCCCTGTAATTGATCTATCCATCCGATTTTCATAGAATTTGAAATGACTCGACAAAGTTATGTTATAATTATGTATTTTAAATTTCAAATGATTAAAATGCATTTGAAAAATTTTCCCCATTGACCGTAATGTAATGGAATCCTTTTGATTGTCCCTGTAATTGATCTATGCATCCGATTTTCATAACATTTGAAATGACTCGACAAAATTACGCAATAATTATATGTTTTAAATTTCAAACGATTAAAATGCATTTGAAACTTTTTTCCCTATTGACTGTAATGTAACGGAATCCTTTATATTGTCCTTGTAATTGATCTATCCATACGATTTTCATAAAATTTGAAATGACACGAGAAAATTATATTATTATTATGTATTTTAAATTTCAAACGATTCGGTTGGGTAGTTTTTGCGTTGTTATATGAGGACAAACGGACAGACAGACGGACGGACAGACAGACGGACAGATGGACGGACTGAACGACAACAATAGGTGCTACGTATTTACATAATTACGAACGCACCTAATGAGTGACAACAATAGGGGCTAGGTATTTACATAATTACGAACGCACCTAATGAGTGACAACAATAGGTGCTACGTATTTACATAATTACGAACGCACCTAAAAACGCGGAAGGGTTAAGGATTCATAGATAATTTGAAGAAGCATTTTTAAAACCAGTAGAATGGGAAGCTATTTAATAAATTTAATTTTCATCTTGTTAAATTTCATGAAGAGAAGGGATATGCCGCTTTTCCTGGATGTGGATTTTTGTTCCTCTTTGTTTAAGAAAAACGCAGGCAAGATATGTGTTAAAATCTGTTTTTTTTCTTTATTTTATTATTTTCTTAATTTTATTTTTTTATATAAATTAAGTTCACGTGTTAATTAAGTACATTATAAATGTACTGTTTTCGAGTTTATTTCATATGGTAAATAAATGTGTGCTTTTAAACAATGAGATCACTAATTGAACATATATGACCTTTCATCTTGTAAATTTCCATCTGGTTGTGCGACAGTGAAAAGAAGTCATAAGACATACTATTCTTTGCAATCAATAATATTTCATAAATTTGTTGATTCTTTGAATAAAAGACCAGGGATTATTAATAAAAAAATCCCTGTCGGCTGGGCCTATAGGCTGAGGTAGATTTCGAAAAGTGCTCATTTCAACAACAATATATATATATATATATATATATATATATATATATATGATTAGAGATAAACCCATTTTTATAACTTCATTTGGCCGTTTATGAAAAATTATTAATTTCATTTTTCTGCAAAAACTGGTTTTATCAGAATCATTCAGCTCAAATGCCCATTTTGACAACATATTTTGAAACAAATTCTGAATTTATTAAAAAATCGACATAAACAGTACATTATATAGATCCTAAATAACAAAAAACTGTCAGTTGAATGCATTTGAAAAAAAAAATTGAATTTAAAAATGAGTCGTAAAATAACCGATTTGTTGTTAGAATACATCCTTAATTCTTTAATCGTGATTGCTTCGGAAAATTTTGTGCGAAATACTCACTATGACAGCATTTTTAAAAATATTTCCATCTTTATCAAAAAACTGACGAATGCGTCACAGTGTATAGTTCCTAAATAAGAGGATCTGTAAATTGGATGCGTTTGAGAGAGAAAATGGATTTTAAAACGAGTCATAAAAAATGCAATTTGCTATGTAAAAACCTCCTTAAATTTTCAGACACGATGACTTCGAGAAATTCTGTTCAAAATACTCTATTTGGTAGCCTTTTTTGAAATATATTCCGTCTTTATCAAAAACCTGACCAATGCATCACATTATATAGTTTCTAAATAAAAGGATCTGTAAATTGGATGCGTTTGAGAACAAAAATGGATTTAAAAACGAGTCAGAAAAAAAACGCAATTTCTTATTTGAATACTTCCTTAAATTTTCAGTCCCGTTGACTTTCGGAAATTCTGTTCAAAATACCCTTTTTGGTAGCCGTTTTTGAAATATATTCTGTCTTTATCAGAAAATTGACCAATGCGTCAATTTATACAGTTTCTAAATATGAGGGTCTACCATTTGGATGCGTTTAAAATCAAAAATGAATTTAAAAATGAGTCAGAATGTAAGCAGTTTGGATTTGAGATTTTTTTCTACAACTCCTATTTTTGTTTAATTTCTTTTTGCCATACGAAATGGTCCTACGAAAAACTTGTCAATATAAAAGTTGTAGATATTTTTGAGAAAATGTAAAATAAATTTAATCAGATTTGATAGCTTAAAAATTGACGGAGTTGTGGATTTTTCTCCTTTTTAACCGCCCTTTTTCTTTTCGTTTTTAATGTGTTTCATCGGTAAAAGTTGGCCCTATCAAAAACTTGTAAATACAAAAGTTTTAAATAATTTTACGAACATTTACAAAAAATTTAGTTGGACTTGATATCTTAAAAATTGACGAAGTTATGAATTTTTTTCTCTCAAAACCCCTGTTTTTTTCGCCCCTTGAGCCCACTTCTAAATTTATCAAAAATCTGTCATGCATAAACTTTTTTCCCATTTTTAAGAAGTAATATAAACTTTAAACCGATTCGATATCTACTTTAATTAAGAAGTTGTGGCGTTTTTTCGGTTTTTACAAAAATGCCCCTTATTCCGACCTTCTTGGTCCGATTTTGCCCATTAACGAACTTAGCCGAGATTTTATTCCCTTTGACTTTATGTACCAGTTTGGTGGATATTAGTGAAGAATTATAGAAGCTATCGTGTCCATAAAAAAGTGAGATATATATATATATAGATAGATAGATAGATAGATAGATAAATAAACTGGTGCGATTGCAATAGGTAGTATTTCATACGAAATCTACCTAAAATAGTAAATAAAGTTAGGGAGATTTTACTGGACTTATGAGAGATTGATTTTTGTGATTTTTATCATAATTATAATAAAGCACAAATATTAATTTTGATGCAATTTATATGACTTTTTTTATAAACTAATAAATAAATTATACTTATTAAATTTATTTTCGTATACTTGCTTAATAAACGGTTTTCCCGCTGTACATAATCTTTTTCGGCAGACTGCATCATTCTAGATTAAAGTAGTAAATAGATTTTTGTATTCAGCATTTATTGTTTACTTCTTAAATTTGGAATTTTCAGATTTGTTTATTATATTTCACATGTTTATGCATTTTATGTAAAACACGAACATGCAATATATTTTAAAGACATCGTTTAGTAAATTTATTATTCTGCAAAGTGCGGTTTCGTATTCTTGTACGCTTCCCATTTTACATCTTAATAATTATGTGTTTCTGAAATTTACTTTTTAAATTAAGTTATACGATTTTGGAAGGCAGTTTATTGTGCTTAGATAAACACTTAGATGTTCTAGTTAGGATTAAATATTTATGTAAGTAAATGTCTGTCGAACCTAAATTTTTCAAATGAAAAATTTTACCGTTTATAAAATAAAATTTATATAATTATTAAAAATTATAAAAAGAATATAAATATTAAAATAAAAAAGAACCAAACTTTAACTTTTGTTTCAAATTGTCCAATAATGAAAATAATTACAAAATTAATACATCGCTATATAGAGTTTTTAATCTACATTGTTAATGATGCCCCCAAAATGTTTAATATAATTCATTTTTCGAACTATAATAATCTTAAAAGTTGCAAAATTTGGACAATAGTACAGATAATACCACTAAAAATTGGTGAACAATTAGGATCATACTAAATGAACAAACATTGAGAACATAGTTGAAAACCGCTTTTGTGAGACGAGAAAACCATGCCTGAATTATATTAATAATACGTTGTCACATAAGTTTTTTTTTCGTTTTTGTTACAAAAAATATATTATGGAAATTTCAATAAAGACAATATTTTATTGAAGAGCGCCTGTGCCAATTTATTGAACTAACCTTCTTTTTCATTTCTGGTAGCCTAATACCACCTTCTTGATTGATCTTTGATTTGGTGGCAAAATATTTACCGTATGATTTTTTATGTCATTCAAACCGTTAGGTTTTTGCAGTATTGAATTCAAACTTTTCCTCCGGGAGGGATTTCAGTAGCTCCGGGGGGATATTTTCCGGGGTCGACATTTTACTGCTCAGGGATGAATGTACACCCCGGTATATCCCCTGAATTAAACACTGCAACGGAATTTTTAAGAAAAAGAAATAAATAGTAGTCGGACTCAGTAATGTCCTGTGAGTAAACAGGATGCGTTATAATGACTCAGTGGGAAGAGTTTGTTTCTCACTGTCAAAAATACACGTGGAAAATGTGCTTCATAATGGAATATAATAACTCGTTTGTGTGCTATTTCGGTGTGTTTCATTGTTATAGTTAAATTCAGTTCGTCTAGGTTGCCCATACTAATTTTCATAATTGATGATGTGATTAGGAGAAAATGACTCATAACAGAGCCAACTTCGCCAAATAGAGATCAAAATTTTCTTCTGTAACAATTCAGCTTTAGCGACAGGAATGCGACCTATATCTAGATTCAATCAGGATTAGATTAATTTTAAACACGATTATTCAATCGGTAAATTAAAAATAACAGATGTAAATTTTCCATTTTTCATTTTTGGGTGAAAAAATTCCGGGCCAGGTTTCGAACCGGGGATATATTGGCTAAAGCCGCCAATGCTCTTCCAACTGAGCCATCCCGGACACGAACACATGGGGACTATTTCACCCAATTAACCTCAACGATCACTTTATCTGGTCTGATACTCTGAATCTGCTTAACAGAATAAATCGAAGGCCAATATATTTTTTTCTGCAGTTAAATATATTAACCTTTGATTTATTCTGTTGAGCTGATCCAGAGTATCAGACCAGAAAAAGTGATCGTTGAGGTTAATTGGGTGAAATAGTCCTCCAGTGTTCGTGTCCAGGATGGCTCAGTTGGAAGAGCATTGGCGGCTTCAGCCAATACATCCCTGGTTCGAATCTTGGCCCGGAATTTTTTTCACCCAAAAATGATAAAAAAAAAAAAAAAATTACATCTATTATGAATCAGGATTGTTTGTGTTCCTCGTTGTTATAAAGCATCCAACTTTCTCCCACGGGGGAGGCAGTCTTTTCAAAATAGGATCATTTTGATGTTAAAAATACTATCTACAAAGTTGCTTGCCAAAAGATCGTGCACTAGCAACTATTTTTATATTTTATTGGTATCAATATTTTTAAAAACACGTTATGTAGTATTTTGCTTTTGCAAATGTTGTCAAAGTGTGAGTAAACGATTTTCATTTTCATAAACACATCTTGCTATAATAGTAACCAGTACTTCGGATACAGTAGAGTATTCAAAATCTTTTGACTATCACTGCAAATACTATTTTTTTATTAAATAGGAAGTAATTTGTATTAAACCTCAGAAACGTAGATCAATTTCATAATTTGTGAAATAATTAAATATTATTAAAACGCACCTCTAACGATGCTTCCGCCTATGTTTGAAGCACGTTTTATGTTTTGGAATACTTTTGTGTAAACCTGTAAATTAATAACAAATATTCTTTGCACCACAGATTGTACAAAATTTATATTTTAGAATGTATTTCATAGATGCGTATCAATTTTATTGTGTTCGAATGAGTGTAACTACATTAAAACGCACTTCAAACTATTTTTTCCCATTTTCCGCTTTGTTATTAGATACTTTTGATAGTGCTTGTGATAAAACTATGCATCCGATTTTCATAAAAATGGAAATGAATCGACATGTTAATGCAACTATTACTTATTTTAAATTTCAAATGATTCGGTTGGGTAGTTTTTGGTCTGTTATAAACGGACAAACGGACGAATGGACGAATGGAGAGATGGAAGGATTAAACGACGAATATAGATTCTGCGTATTTATATAATTACGAACGCACCTAAAAAATTCTGAGAATTAGCTATGAAAAATATTTGCCTGTAACTGAAAGTTTGCAATACCCCCACGCATAAATACACATTTGTTTACGCGATTAAATTTGGAAATCTTTTTTGCAAAAAACATTTATTTTATTAAGCTGTAAATAAATATATTTTAACAAATAAGGTACCTGTACCCAATATGGACACCCTAAGGAAAATGTATTTTTTTCATCCCCATGTACAAGTTATTGGACTGAATATGTGACCACTATCCTTGGACTGTTGAATATCATTATTAAAATTAGCGACCTTGTAATTATTCTGGTTTAATTTAAATGAAAAGAATAAAAAAAATGTTTACAAATGTCCATATAAGTAACTACCTGTCCCTATTATGGACAGGTGTTTCCTTATTGACTTTCTATACAGTGTGTATGGAAAAGCTACTTTTCCAAGAGATTTTAGAGGAAAGGGAATAAAAAAAAATGTATCTTAAAGTATTCCGAAGAGGAGGGGGACAGTTAATATCTTCAGAACATGCATTTTAGAAGGGGGGGGTCATTCTCGGTTTTTACTCTTCGAAGACCCATGCAAAGCCCCTTAGTAACTAGTTACAATATTATTAGTTACAATACTAGTAACAATTATTAGTTACAATACTAGTAACAATATTATTAAGTAATATTGTTGGTTTTGCTTAGCTTTATTGCATCTGTCTGCAAATTTACATCTGTTATTACTCAGTTCTCACAGCACGGACAAATATAAACTTTTTCACCATGGGCAGTAAGTCCCACATAATCCTCATGAACACATCTGCCACATGTGATGCATGGCCGCATATTTCAAAAAGCATCAATACTGCAAAACGATCAGTACCAGCTCTCCTTTGTTGAGGAAGTCATACCATTGGTACCTACGATTTCGCCAACAGATATCCTATTGGAGGGGATGACTTCTTTTTATTTTTCTAAAAGTGTTTTTTGGAGGAAGGTTTTTGGGTGATTGTTCAAATAGCATCATGTTGAACAAAGATTTTACCATTTTGATGACTTTTCAAGTTATTTCTTGGCATCGTTGAATTTTCTTCTTTCTTACAGTTGTAGTCGATGGGGACATAAGCTGTCCATATTGGGAACCGGGCGTAGTTTTACTAAATCTTGTACCAAATGAATAAGGAAAATTATTTTAAGCAAAATATGCAATAGCAATCGAAAATATGTTTTATTACTTTTCTAAAATACTCCACTTTTCAATGTAATTTTACCATATCTAATAAGAATTTAATCTTACAAGTAATTAAGATCAGCACATCTCGAAATAACAAGTTTCCTCCTAAATGGCGAACAACGCGCATTTTTACACTTTCCAGACTTAATTAGCTTTTCAACTGCTTTTCTTCGTGAAAATGTTTAGCCATCTCTCGATCAAAATTATTACCTTTAAAAATATTAGGGGTGTCCATATTGAGAGCCCTGTGCATATAGGGTACAAATACCTTATTTAAATTTATGCATATAACTTTGGTGTACTTGTGACTCATTATAAAGTTATTAATGATTTAATTTAATAGTAATAAAAAAAATATAGAACTAAAATTAATTTAATTAATATACATTTGCAAGAAACTCATTTTATACCGAATTTATTTATTACAAAAATAATTAGTTGGATATAGAAATCCCAAAACTTTCTTCGATCTCATACAAGTTATTTTTTCCATAAAAATGAAACTTAGAAGCGTCATCGATTAGATAATTTATATCCAAATCTAATCCGAAACAACTTATTTCAAGTTCAAACTGTATCTGAAATTTGGTAAAACTCCGTGTATTGTATTTGAGACATAATTATCGCAGACATCGTGAAAAACTGGATTGAAGAGCCACTTGTTGAGCCATTTATTCTACAATCTAAAGAATGCTAATTTACGTCAGGGAATAACTGACTAAATCTGAAGCTTGAAGAAAATTCGCGCATTAGTTGCTCAGATAGAGCTATTCAAACATGAATAATATTGTGCTACTACTATTGTGCTACATGAATAACACTGCATAGCAGTTCCACGTGTAGTGCGATTTACACTAAAATGTAATCCCAACCATAGTGTATCAAAAAGTAACGGAATCTGAAGTTTTATAAAAATCCGTCAATTAGTTCTTGAGGTATAGATATCGTGAAAATTGTGAAAAACTCAGCATAGCTGCGCCACCTGTTGGTCGATATTCACCAAAAACAAATCAGATCCAGCTTATATCAAGGTCTAACGGAATATACAGTGCATCAGTTCTAGAGAAAGAGCACCTTCAAAATTAATGTCTCATGCACAAAGACAGAAAGACTGACAGACTCACAGACAGATGTTTTGTAAAAACTTGTTTTTTTTATTATATTACCCGTAAACCATGTAAATCCGTCGAAAACCGAAATGCGAAAATTTTCACGAATCCAGTACTTTCTTCTACTAAATATAAAAGATAGTAAAAACACTGACAAATTTATAATCCAGATGCATATTGCAATGGAAATGAAAATATTGCATTTATTATTAACTAAATTTAGTAGTTTCTTCAAGAAATATTTACAAGCTTTGAATAAAAATAATACATTACAGCTTGCACGATTTTAGTAAATTAAAATTTTCAATTTAATTACATTGCATAAATCTAATATCCTAGCATTATACGTCTTTAAAATTTCTTTACATATTTTGAAAATAACTTCATTAGCAAAATATGCAAGAAGTCTATTTGCGTGACTTTACAAAAGACAGTTTTTAAAGTAAACCGCTTTTCTTTCGTAATTACTAAATGTATAATAGATGAATCTCAAGAAAATTATTTTCGAGACATGTTGTTAAGTCAAAAAAGAATAATTTAGGAAGTTTCAAGGAGATATGTAAAACATAAACTTTCAACATTTAAAAAAATATTTAAATATTATGTCAATATGTAAAATTCTGGTGTGTTTTAACTCATAACACGTAATATTTACTAATAATATTTTCTTAAAAGCTAAAATTAAGCTTTCTTTGAAGAAGACACATTTGAATTAAATATTTATTGTATGTATGTATGTATATATATCTATATATATTATATGAAGGATATCCGTCCATATATACAAAGAAAGAGAAAAGAAAAGGTTATTAAAATTCAATATTCAAAATTAAAATAAAATCCCACTTTTTTTTCTAATTTTTAACTGTAATAGTTTAAACTAATTTGTCTCCGTCCAGTTTGTTTTTAGCTGAAAATTTACTGCGTTCAAAATTCAACTTCGATATAAGTTTAAGATACAAATTGCTGATATTCCCGCAACATTATTTTTTTGTTGTTTGTTATGCACTTGGGCTGGTTCTTGGCCAAATTTTGTTTCCTCACAACCCCGACTATCGATATACAATTCAATAAACGATTTAGCTAATTGAATTTTCGTTTCTGCCTGGCATCTTCGCACGCTACTGAAAAAAAGTACGATTATAAAACTGGCACATCTCAGAAAATCTTGGATATTTGTGATTAATTCATTTTGTAACAGTTACAGTGTCACTCGGAATATCGAATATGACATATAAAATACTATGGTACAACAAAGAAACTAGGAAAAGGCAGGTCGATTGAACTTAGTTTAATTCATGGTTATCGATTACAATATTGCCCTATTCTTGAATGATGACAACTGCAAAATAAGTCATAATAAAGAAGTACTGAAAAAAATATCCATTAATTTATCTAATCTACACTGTTAAAATCCTACCTTATGTATAAAAGTATGTATGTATGTTACTCTATCTCCTCCGATCCCGGAAACGGAGAAACGTCGCGTCTGCTTTAATTTGAAGTGAAAATATCCCAGAACCTTGAGTTACCCATCCGTCTGTCGGTCCAATCGTCCGTCTGTCTGAGCGTTCGTCCGTCCGTCTGTTTGGATATAACAACTCAAAAACTACCCAACCGAATCGTCTGAAATTTAAAATATATAAATATTAGATAATTTTGTCAAGTCATTTCAAATTTTATGATAATCGTATGCATAGTTCAATTTCAGGGACAATCAAAATGATTCCGATACTTTACGGTCAATGGGGGGGGAAAGTTTCAAGTGAATTTTAATGGTCTTACACTCTTTCGAACACAATCAAGTCGATATGAATTTATGAAGTATACACTATAATATACATACTGTACAATCTGTAATGCAAATAATATTTCTTATTGATTTACACAGCCACACAAAAGTATTCCATTGTATACTTATACATTGAGATGCATTGGTATGCAATTGTATGCATTTTAATAGTATTAAACTATTTAATACTAACAATTAAACTATTTAAGGCCCGTAATTAATAAACTATTAAATTCTTTTATGCCCGTCTGTCCTTCTTAACCGACCAGCGTAGTGGAAGAAGGCCGCTAGTATATCATATCAGGTATCCAGGAGTAATAACGCCACTTTAATGTTTTGCCAATTGTCACGGCATAGTTTTAGATTTTTTTTTCAACTATTGGATTTAATAAACTAATGATTATGTATAAAATAAATAATATTATAGCAGATTTGCATTCATAAAATATAATAGCGTGATTTTTTTACCAGTGTTGCGCGGCGTTACTATCCACCTATATGAGTAATAACGCTACGGAACTAATCCACCTATGTGGGTAATAATGCAAAACAAAACTATAAAATGTTATTAAATAATGGCATTTAAATTGTTCAATTCTAAAGATATAAATTCTTCAGCCTTAGATATAGTCAAATTTATCTCACTTTCCATTAATTGCATATCAGGATGCAGTAATAATCATTTGATATTACATTCTTCTTAGAGAAAAAACTAGCAGCGCCGAGGGAATATTAAATGTTACTTTATCATTTTCGTTTTTCAACAATGACAGAAATGCTTTCTAGTACAATCTTCAAGGTCATGATATGGAGTGAATAAAATTGCCATCTTACACTTCAGACATGAATCCGACAGGTTTTATTTATATTTGGGACTATTTTGGCCGACAAGTTGCTGCTTTAACCGTTTACACGCCGAATTAATATCGCAATGTAATAATAATTTGGTTTTTCCTATATTACAGCTTCAAATGTTTTAATTTGTGCATACAAATTTAGAAAATACCCCAAAAATTTCTTCTGCAGTTATTTTGGCTGTTTTCATTTCAGTGTTTGCATTTTGGAACATGATTATTGATTGACAACTTATGCAAATATAACAAGCTATTTTTCGCTATATGCTACTGTATATTGTTCTTGAGTATTTTGTCGAATTCTAAAAACATTTAGATTTCTAGTGGTCAAATGTAAGTAACATAGGGAAAACGATAAAAGCAAATAATATATTTTTTATGCAAATTAGTGAATTTACATATTCGTTAATACTTATGAAAAATGCTTAAAAATATTTTTTTTTCTTTTCAAAAGTTTAAATCAACCTTATATTTTATAGGAAAATTGAGGACATCGTTATTATGTTGGAAAATATATGTTTTGTTTTAGAAATAATGCAATGTTCCCATTTGGGAACATTGGCGTTTAAACGGTTAAAAACTGTCTTTAAAAGTTTGAACGAGCCTTACTCATAAGACTCTAGCTCGAGCCCTACTACCGTGCAGACTACTCTCGTAATCAGAGCTAAAACAGCTCCAGGTAAGAAAAAAACAACCACGTAAGAAATGACGCAGCATGAAATGCAGATGGGGATCATTCATTCTGTTTACTTTCTTACGGCTTATTTTCATTATAATTATTTTTAGTAGAATTTTTTATAATCTATCCAACTAGCTAATAAGGAAAGAAATTCCACCGAATTAAACTACCTACACTTCATTTTACTATCGCAACAACAGCTGGCTAACGCAAAGCACATTGGGAAAATAAATATCGTCGATGTCGACAAACCCTGGTAACGAGAGTGCCTGCATGGTAGTTAGGACACTTGCTAGGGTCTATAGCCTTACTCCGTGTCTTGTCCTTGGTTCTCATATCATTCTCTCACAACTTATTGACAGCATAGAAAATCGATGCCGCCAATGCGTTAAAGTCAAGTGTGGACATATTCCTTTTTAGAACCTATTTTTTGTAATGTTTCTATGACATTTTGCTACATAATACTGTCGTTTACAGTTTTCTACAAAAGTGGACATTTGTACTAAGATTGATTTTTTTGTTGTAAATCATTTTTGCGCCTAGCTTGTGTACATTTCTATATACATTTCTAACTGTTTGTGCACATTTCCTCCAAATATTTTATTCATTCGAATATTCGACACAAAAAATCGGTTATACTATCTTAATGTTTGGAGATCAGTCTATTCTTCATTTGCTATGGAAAATGGGATAAAAATATTATGCATATATTTTTAAATACCCTTTTAGTAGCGGTTGAAAATCATTAGTTGAAATGAACTTAATTTTTTTAATTACGTCTGCTAATGAACTACCGTAGTTAGAAATTTATTACGAATGCTGGTTTTTAAAATTTTATACAAAACAAAATCTGAAATTTATTATTTTAAATATTGTTGGATCTTCAATAAATTTTAAAGAGTAATATACACATTTTATCAGTCGTCCGTATAGAAAAAAAAAACCAATGTAATGCATAGGTTTTATTAACGCTTCAAAATTTTCACTGATATTTTAGGTTTAAATGCATAATACTTCTTCATATTTATGATAAAATTTTAAATTATTCATAAAATTTAAAAGAAAAATGATTATTATAAAGACACCGTTTAAATTGAAGAATGCATAATGCATAAATCGGAAGCAACTTTTAAAATTCTGAAACATAATATTAATCGTCCTCTTTATGTATTATGTTACTGTACTTTATGTCGAAACATGCTTCTAAATTTTATTAAAAGTAGTTTATCGAATAAAATGAACTCTTTTTTCATAATGAACCAAATGCATTTTACATGAGAATAACAAATCTAAATTTTCTACTATAGTGAATTTTTTGCCTTAAAATATGCAGTTACTTACTTCCTATATTTGAAAAATATTTTTTCTAAATAATGTAACATCGAATAAAGTGTTGTAATTTATACTGTAACGGACTTGGAATTTAAGTGAAAACTATTTTTTTTCTCTTCCTTAATCATGCAAATGTAAAATAAAAGCTTACTTTTTGTTATATTTTTCCTGAAAATGTGCAAAATTTATCAGATTTGTGTGATATATTTAAGCATGATTTTTTATTAAGTGTCACCTAATCTTTAATCAGCTTAGGGGTCTTGTAGTATATTTACATAATAGTACATGTCTCTTAATTTGTATTGTTTTATTAAAATAATTTCGTTACCATATGTATTATTGTAAGAGGCTAGCAAGTCTCTTATATAGATGATTTCCAGTGGTTTGAAGGTTAACATGGTGTAAAATATAACATGAGTGCGTACCTGACAATATGCTATACACAATTTTAATTTCCGAGGTGTAGTTTTGAGCACCTGCCCAGGTTCTTAAGAATACATTTATAAAAAAACTCGAATAATGAAAAGTAGAGATACATAACTTATTGAACTTCTTGAGGCAATCATGGAATACAGACAAGCATGGGACGTAACACGGCCAAAAATGCTTAGCGCTGGACAGGAACACTCTACATGATATTTGTTTGGTGGTTACATACGAAGTGACGTAACACACTTACAGATATTCGCCAAGCGGGGGGAAGAATTCAAATCACAAAACATGTGACAAAGTGCATTTTGCCATTTAAAGTCTCGGGGTTATCTGGTATGCATTCAGCGATTTTACGGTTGTCTGATAAATTCTTGCGAGATCAGAATTAAGCAAAAAATGGCAATACATAAATAAATATGCTTTTTACACGTACGTTGAACTTTTTTAGATAGTGGACTGCATAACTCAGATAGCGCCTGAAATTTTTAATGTCAAATTTATGTGGGAAATAAAAGAAGACAAATATGCAGGCTAACTGAGAAAAATCCAAATTACATGAGGGAAATTACGCTGTAGCCTTGAGTTAGGGAAAAGGACAAATGTAGCCAAATGTAGGACAAAACAACCAAAAAAAAACTTAGGTTGATGTAAAAAAATTATTTATTATCTTTTCCTTTTATTTTATATTGAAGGATGAATTATAGGCTTTTAATATTTATTTTTACATGTGTACGTGTGAGCCTAAAAGAAGAAGAAAAAGGAGGGAATAAATACAGTGGAACCTCGTTAACATGAACCTCAAGGGGAATGAAAATTTTGATCATATTAACAGTAATTCATGTCATCATTATCAGTTCTTTGAATTCGTTTTTATAGGGGACTGTGAAAACAATTCATGTTAAAAGTAATTCATACAAAGCGTGTTCATGTTAACGAGATTTTACTGTATTGCGTTTACTTTAATTAATGAGAAAATAAAAGCATTTAAATTAACTTATATAAATGTCAGGAGTTGCAGGAATACACACGTATAATATTAAACGTATAGTTAAATTAAAGGTGATATTTAAGGAGGAGGGATACATAAAAATTGCGATAATACAAAGGATTAAAATTAAATATTGTTTTATTGAGAGAGGGAAGTTGAAAAATATATATATATAACCACGCTTCCACGCTTTAACTGTAACTTTGCAAGTTTAAGTGCAGTTGTTCAGTCGACAGGAGTATATATATTCGAGCGAAAGTGTGATGCAGTGTATTTTGATCATGTCCTGCCACTGAAGTACTTGATGCAAGCGTTGAAAATTAGCCTTAGAATATTCTCTGAATTTTTGCATTAGAAATGGAATCTCATCTACAATATTTTGTGGTGTGGAGTAAAAGTTGGGAGGAAAAGAAACTAAGATTATAAGCTAATTTTAGAAAATAGAGTTGTGATTGAATATTTCTTTATAGCCATGAGCTGCATTAAGCAAATTCTTTACATCTTCCACAGGCATTTTCAGACTGAGAGTTAATAAAGGTGAGCCAGAAACAACATTATATGAGTTTATTTTGATGCATTTCTTTTGAAATTTATATTGGAATATAATGGATTTTTATCGTATAGTTGAGGCTAAATTCTTCGAGGTCTAAGCTATCAATGCTTTTAAAGACAGACTTTAGCCATATCTTAGAATTGTGACTTCTCATTCACGGCCTTGCCAAGAATGTTAATGCAAATATTTATGCATTTCACATTATGGCATTATTTATGTTATTGCACTTATTAATAATAACAAGAATAATAAAAGTTTGTTTAATTCATTTTAAAGCTTTAGAGATTCTTTTATTTTAAACGTATATTTCACGCTTAAATTTAAAATACAGCGTTAAGTTTTTGAACGAATCGTATGTAATAAAATAAAAAAATATATATTAGAACGCTGATCGGTGATAGGTAATAGATAATGATAGATATACTATAATAAGTAAGAGTTTCGAAGGATTTTTCGAAAATATTGTATTGTTGTTTTCTATACAGAGTTATTCTAATCAGACAAATTGGATACAACGATATCTGACTGACCCATTTCGAAAAAAAAATGTATTTACTAAAGTACAAATTCAAAATAATAAATTTTTGTACCAGTGAAAAGAGGAAGTTTCAAAGATTTCTTTTAAATATTAAATGTGTCGCGATTTTGTTTCACTGTCAGTTGTGAGTGAGATGGTTACTGTGGAGCACAAGGTTTGTGGGAACAATTTGGCTATCACGTAGACACATTGAATATTTATAATGTATTAAAAAGACTTTCAATTTTCCTCTTTTCATTGGTATAAAAATTGTTCATTTCGGAGATATACTTTAATAAATGATTTTTTTTAAAAATAGATCCATCATTTATAATAGCCCTGTATATTAAACAACAATACCATATTTTCTTAAAATCCCTAGAAACTCTTACCTAGACTATATTCTTATGAATAGGTATTGAATAGATTCAAGATAACGAGAGTCGTTATATTTTTGATAAGGACATATTAGTTCAACTTCAGTGAATCTATCTGGATGTCTACTATTAATATTATCAATGTAAAATTAACTTTTTTCTCGAAAATAAATTTCTTTCGATAGGGTTAGCTAGGTTTAAATGAAAAAAAAAATGTGACTCTACTTGCCTTTTCAAGTTTCTCACCATGTCCAAAACGATAAAATAAATTATTAAATGGAAATTTCGATTCAGTATTATCGAATGTTGAAACTACAGTATTAAAACTGATTACGGTACTCTCGCACTACAATTACTTGATTATAATGTCACAATATATATATATTGTAATCTGTAATATTTCCTTGGTGATTTGTCTTAAAGAGACATCCGCAAAATGATTTGAAAGTGGTTTAAAAATGTAGTAAATAAGTAGTCAGTGGGCCGATTTTTACGAAAAGCTTCATGGTCTATTTAAAGAAAACAACAAAATTAGAGATCTGTTGGAAGTACTATTTTAGAGATATCGTAGTTCCCCTATTTTTCACACCAAAATATTTATTATACTACTTTAATTACGCTATGAATTTAGAAAGCAAAATTGTATCCAAATATTATTATGAATGAAATTTCTTATTTCAACAATTACACTACCATTAGCCCGAAAGGTCCGGCACAATGTGTTTCGACACCTCATGCTAAAAAATATTCTTCCGCTGTCTCTCTCTATAAACTAAAGTGGTCTGATCCATTAGTACCTGCTTTTAAGTTTACCTTCTGCGCTTAGCATGTGAAAACAGCGAAATGAGACTTAAAAAAAATCTTATAATTGATTTTAAGTATGCAGACACTTAAAAAATGTAAAATTTCTCATCCATGTACACTAGGGTGGGGCGAAAAAATTTTTTTTTGAAAATCAAAAACGGGTAGGTGCCAAAAGTTGCCTTTATACTAGTACATTAACTGCGTGAAATTTTATCTCTGAAAAAAAATGGCTTGAGTCTGCGCTTTTGCTCCAAAAATCGAAATTTTGAGTAAAATTTGTCATTTTTTTACATTTTTTCAAAAAAATTAAAAAATTCCTACACAGCTGGTTAGTATTTAAAAGTGTTGCTTAGAGCTTTATATTTATCTGCTTAACATATTTAAACTATAAAATAATATCTGTAGTCTGTATAAATGGAGCAAATCTGACAACTTTTTGTGAAAAATCAGCGTTAACCTCTCTATTGGAGCATACAACGAAATGTTCTTTTGAATGCATTTCTTACCTAGCTGCTTTCAAAACTACTGTGTATATATTTCATAGAGGTGGTTGCATTATCCCACCCGTCTCAATCACCCAATCATCTAGGCCCAGTGTTTTATTTATGTATTGAGTTGTTACTTTTTTTCCCAAAGAAGAGTATATATATCAAAGTAATTTATCTCTTCTTTGTATTCACTGACTTTGGATGAGTTGGATTGCTGGTGTGACCTGCTGCACGTATATTTTTATACCATGTATAACAGAAGAGAAGCTGAGTAATGTATTGGGTATGTTCTTAATTGCACCTATTCAGCAGTCTATTATCTTCATTAAAATTTCATGCAATTAATATACTATGATTGGAAGTTCTGTTACCACAGCATTTTTTCAATCAATTACATTTTATATATAATGATTTTCCTAAAAATTGATTGTATGAATTCAATTTTTAGTATGTCATCATTTACTGTACTTATTACATTGAATAAATTTTGAGAAGCTGGCTGCTTAATAATTGAACCTATTCAGCAGTCTATTATCTTCATTAAATTTTCATGCAATTAATACACTATGGTTGGAAGTTCTGTTACCACAGCAATTTTTCAATCAATTACATTTTATATATAATGATTTTCCTAAAAATTGATTGTATGAATTCAATTTTTAGTATGTCATCATTTACTGTACTTATTACATTGAATATGAATATATTTTGAGAAGCTGGCTGCTTAATATTATGACGATCGTCACAGAGGATTGCAAACAATATTTGCGTGTAAAAAGACGTTTTAGTATGCTTTATGTCGTTTCCTGTGTTGTTCCATAGTCTAGTAATTTCTAATAAGATTTTAGATCTATTATTTAGGTGTGTAGTACATTTGGTATAAAACATCCCGCGGTATAAACTTGGATTATACATTTTGTGAGTGAACATATAGACGCTGATTACCAATCTGTACTTATATAAAACGGAAAATTTTATTAACTTTATGAGCTGTCTTTTGTGTGAGATGTTTTCTAAACTCCTATTCCCCATTCTTTCTGAGAAATAGCTTTCCTTATGAATTAGCTTTGCAATCTCTGACAGAAATTTCTAGTCTGTTCTGAGTACCTTTTTCTGAATTTGGAAAATAATTTTTCAAAATTATTCTCTATTTTATATTTAAAAAAAATTGCTATAGGAAGTGAATAGTACGTAGACAAAGATTTTCCTTATTGATCCAGTGAATCCATGTAGCTTAGAACGTTTTATATCGACTTCTCTAACAATTGGCGCAGAGGAAATTCACTGGAGTTGAAGTAGCGAATGATTCAATATTATACACAATTCTAAGCTTACCCCATACAAAATGGTTCACAGTGATATATAAAATTCTCCTAATTTTAAATGAGCACTTATAGTCGATTAGAATCCGTACATTCCCTCATAAAGTACTATGCATTATATGTTTATGCCCAGGACATTTCACCATCAAATGTTGTCCACTCATAAAAAGAGGATCTAAAAGTTACTAGGAAATTACCTGGATACGAAAACACTTAGAAAACGGCATAAAACTAATGCAAAAAAAGTTATTTACAACAGCGGTTGCTTCACACATGGAGAACAAATTTTCATTGCAATTCTCGCTGACGATCACCATCACATTAAACAGCTCGCTTCTCAACATATAGAAAATGCAAAAGTAGAATAAATGATGGCATACTTATAGTTAAAATATCTGAAATCATCTTTGAAGCAAATCATTACGTAAAAAAATACAATTGACTGAAAAAATGGTGTGGTAAGAGAACTTCCAATCACTATTCATTAACTGAATGTAAGTTTGATAAATATAATAGATGGCCGAATAGATCCCTTTAATAGATTCCCGTGCTTTACTCTGCTTGTCATTTTTTTCTATAAACTGTAAAAATATACCTGAAGATAATTACAGCTGCATGTGGATGCAAAGAACAGATGAACAAGGTGGAAGCATCGAAAACATGCCAAATTTGTATAAAGAAAATCACAAATCAATGTATAAATAAAACACTGTACTAAGATGATCGCATAGTTGGGTCGGGTGGTATAGGAAATATAGCCACCTCCACGACGCATGTCCAAGGTAGTTTTGAAAACAAGAGCTGTATTAAAAACAACAATTCGTTGTATGACCCAATAGAGTGGTAATGCTATTGTCTTACTAAAAGTTGCCTGTTTGCTCCAGCTATAGGGATTAAGCATATTGTTTTATAGTTTAAATATGTTAAGCAAATAAATATAAAGGTCTAAGCAACACTTTTAAATACTAACCAGCTCTGTAGGAATTTTTTAATTTTTTTGAAAAAATGTCAAAAAATGACAAATTTTACCCAAAATTTCGATTTTTGGAGCAAAAGCGCAGACTCAAGCCATTTTTTTTTTCAGCGGTAAAATTTCACGCAGTTAATGTACTAGTATAAAGGCAACTTTTGGTACCTACCCGTTTTTGATTTTCAAAAAAAAATTTTTTTTCGCTCCACCCTAATGTACACCCTAATTATTAGGAAAATTCCCAAATGTCTGTATTCATATTCACAATAATGTATAATTTTATTAGAGTAAAAATCGTAAAGAAAAATCATTAACAGCTACATGAGAAATTTTTTTAAATAAGGAAAATAAAGATAAGCACTTTTAATTTGATTTAACAACAAATTAACATTTTAGCTGTCATTTTACACGAGAAAGAGTAATTATCATAAATTTCAGTAACATATAGAAGTCTAAAGATCTTTTAGTATTTATACCATTTCATTTGTATGGGATACGCTGACACCCTATGCCCGTTCTAATGATTCGTTTCACGGCGTCCGTACAGCCGAGTTAAATAGACAGTTTTCGTCAAGAAAAGCAGAATATTATTTTATTTCTTGAAAAACTATAAAATAGTCCGCTTTTTCTTTTTTATCTTTTTTTTCTGAACTCGCAAAATATATGAAAATTGTATTCCAAAAATTCATTATTATTCATTAAATGATAAAAGAAAGTCGAATATATGAGTGATCCAATCTTTCATATACTTGAATAATCGACATTTTAACAAGCTTATGAAGGTAGAAATAGTTCCACACGAGCTGTATGCAAATGTTATTGCAATCTGCTTGAACAAATATATTTTTTAAATTACGTATTATCTGTAAAAAAGAGTCTTTAGCAACAGTCTTAGAAAGAACTGTAAAAAAATATACGTGTATATAAAATCAGATTGAAAGCACTTTACGAATGGCCCATTTTAAAATTATTGTTATTTAAAAGGTTTTAAGAGTTAAAAATATGTAGTAGAAGCGATTTGATTGTAGATAATATACAATCGATACATTAAAATGCATTTTACAGACTTAAATTTATTGAAATTACCTGGAAAGATACACTCGTCATCAAAATTAAAGGGTAATGAAAAAAATTATGCCCGTTAAGTTAATGTTGCAACCAATGCTCAATGCTGTAATTATTTTTGTTAATTAAATACTATTGAATACGAAATTGCACTTTCGCGCATATGATAGCGTCGGGAAGTTGCGTTAGAATTTACTCTTTGACTAAATTCTACAAAGTTAGTGCACCTCTTAGATTAATTATCTCAAATATTGGTACAATTACTCATGCACAATAAAAAATCCTGTGCTATTCTTCCGCTATTATTTACGCTAATACACACGCTGTAAAAATACTTGTAACTTTGTTGACATAGGTAATTAAAAATATTATTTTCTAAAATTGTCCTATTTTCACTGAATATGAAAACTTTATTTGCACAATAATCCGTTTAAGGTGTTCTAAATTGCCTCGAGTTTAAGATGCGCAAACTTCACTATTAGATCTGGAGGCAGCAGCCCAGACAATCACCTCGTGGTGTTCACGTCTGAAATTCTAGAATAGTTAAAACTTAATATGTATGCCAAATCCTATCTTCGGGGCAAGCACCAGAAAATCCGATTTTTGTGGTTCACTCGTAGGTTTAACAATGCGTTTTCCTGCTCTCAAAAATATAAAAACACGAAGGACTGGGAAGAGAAAAACACAATGGTATGCCTACGGATCAGCGTCTAAAATGGTGTTCTCAGGTGTTCTCTGATAAGAAATAACTTGACAGATCGACTGCTTTTTAATATGCAAATCGAGATTTAACTAATCCTAAAATTTCTATCGTGAATATTACTCGATGAGATGATCATATGTGGTGCCACCTCTCTGTCTGAATATTTATATCGAAATTAAAGAAATTCTATCTCACTACTATTATGTGCTAAACAAAAATCCTTCATTTTTCACGTCACATTCTAGAAACAACAATTCTACAAACGATAAATAAAACGACCTTTACATAGCAGCATTATTTATGTGTGTCTTGGGGATATATACAAACGTTATTTTAAGGAACTATTTAAAATATAAATAAATTTTAATTGTGGGAATTTTCAAAAATTACTCGAGGTTTCTTTTATTAATTATTTGTTAACACATATTTTCTTTATGCATAGTCATTGGTCGTGTTATTAATTGTAAGCGATTATTTTGAAATGTAAAAATAACATTAAAAACGGCTGACGAAATTTATTTTTTATAATAGTTCTTTTTTGATAAATTAGATGATATAAATTTCCAAAATGCCCTGTAAATTAAAAAATTTGCTTTGAACATCAATTTAATAAATCCGTTTGATACAAAACTAAACTTCTTTCTAATTTTTATTTTTTTTTCAAAATTTAAATACATTTCTTACAAAAGAAATACAAAAATACAAAACAAAATATCCGATGAATGCCAGAATTATCATGTCTCATTATTCCTTAACACGTAAGGATTCAAAACTGGAATAAAATTAAAGTACAGATACATTTTATTTTCATGCCTCATTACTCACCTCAACATTATCTTTTTAAATTGGGGTTTACTTCTTTTGTTTGAATTCACAAGATGACTTTTTGTCGCTGAAATTTATCAGTACCTTAGAATTTAAAATGAAAGTTAATTAAAGCACCCTCACGAAAAAGTATAACGCTTGGTTTCTTTGAATGTTAATAAACCCCAGTTACTGATATGAGGAAGTTTTTTAAATATTTATTTTTAAGGAAAAAGAGAAAATTTTAGTATGGTTATTAGTTTAGTTGAGATGCTAAACTCTGTTAATGCTAATTTTTAAATTTCTAAATGATTTTCTGTCTTTTTTCACCGTATGTCTGTATCTCTGTCATTTTTTTACATTAATTATTATCTTACTTTCTTGAATAAATTGAGTCATACTCGAAAGCATATATCATTCATGAAAATTTTAATTTTTTCTGGGCTATCAAATGGTTTATAAACTGGACACCAATATTTTTTAACAGAAACTTTCAAAGTAGATTTCTACACCATTTGTCCTAATACTAATCTCCGAAGCCGATTTTTGCGCAATTTGCAAGAAAAATATAAAACGGATATATTTCTGTGAAAATATTGATATTCAGTTGGCGGACCATTTGGGAACCCTGTTATTTTTACCAGAATTATTCAAAAATAGGTATTATACAATGAATTATATTCTAATATACATCATAACTGTCAAGTTGTACGGATTTTTCCCACCATTAAAATTATTAAGAAATTTAATCTTGTTTCATCATTGGAAATCGTTAGATTTCGGCAATTATTTTACGGGAAATTTTCTAGAAAATTTTAGTGGTAGGAAAAATTCACTCAAGTTGGCAGCTATGGTATACACGTACAAGTATTTTTATATAAATTATTTAAGATATTTGCCAGTTAAATTAACAAATATATATATATATATATAACTATTAATTGTATTACAATACATGGACCATTGCATTTAATAACTTATACCACATTGAACATGGAGGAAAAAAATTAATACAAATTGAATTTGTAGAACCAAAGCAGAATGTTCAGGCCCCAAACACTTTGGAGATACAAAACGAAGTGTGTGCTTTCATATTCGTATTTGCCATGAAAAAGCAAAATAATACGAATTTGGGGCTACCAACACATATAAAACCAAAATTAAATGAATCAAAAACATAAAAAGGCACATCAAAACTAATTAATTGTATAGCAAATGAAAAGATAAAAAATAAACATAATTATCTTCAACATGATAATAATAAATAAATTAATCAAATACGAAGTAATGTGATAACAGAAAAATTAAACCATACACCATAGTTTACCCTATTAAGATTTAAAATAAAATCATTTAATTTGCCTATGCCAAGCTACACTAAATATCTTAATATAAGATGATTTAAGACTTAAAAATAGATAAGTAATATATTTACCCTATACACTTAGAAATAGTATTAAAGATCTCTAATTTATTAAACGTTAGGTACAATTTAATCAAGTAAATAAATTAAATTATGTTACTATAATTAATTGATGTAACTATGCAACTATCATACATTAGTTCCAATTAAACATCCATTACAATATGTTTATTAATTTAACAAATCGTTATTTAATTTGTGTTATTTAATTTGTGTTAATTAATATTTAGTTAGTGTTTATTAATTTAATCGTTTGAAATTTTTTGACTTTTCCTAAAGAGATAACATATATTTCTTTTAAAAAAATCAGCATTCTAGATTTGTTAGTTTTTGAAATATTTACATGTATTCCTAGAACGGCGGACGGGGGTCATTTTGACCCCTTTGGTAAAATAGTCTTTGTACGCGAAGCATTGTGAAACCATGAGAAAAATTCAATGATAAGCTTTTTATATATATATATGTATCACCGGGTAAATCGCGGAACGTGGCGTTATATACACCTGCCGAAGATCCTTTGACTTTCTTTAAAATATTTCCATTTTTTGACAGTTTTCTGGAACGAGAGAAATCAAAATCAAAATTAAAACCAAACAAATTTAACAAATAGAAAACAAAGACCAAATATTTCAAATTTATAAGCCAATCAAAAATAAATTTAAAAATATTTTTAAATTTAAGACATCAAATAACAGAAAATGCATGACTTAGGTCTCTAAAGACATCATACAGACATCATCAGACAGTTTCTTGTAAAACATTTGTTATGATGAAATTGTATATGCACTGCTGAAAAATGAATTTTTATTTTTGTTTATTTATTTATTTAATGGCGAAATTAATTTTGTTTTGTTTTGTCTAATTTTTATAATTTCTATAATATATCTACAATAAAATAGGACGCTAAAGCGTCCTATATACCTAACAATTTTCGTAGCTATTCGTAAAAGACTGGAAAATAAAAATTCTAATCACTTATTTTGACAGACGATCACATCGTGTTGTGCTGGTTTAGTATACACTAGGAATAGGCAGAAGTTCATGCACCATAAGCATTAAAATAATATATAATGAGCTATTTTATTAATTCAAATACAGAGATAAAAAAGAATTAAAAACATATGTATTTTAAAAATAATCTACTATTAGATCAAAATTATTTTGGAGCCATGTAAAAATGTATTTTTGTAAAAATATATAAATAAATAAAACGTAACATAACCTAGAATAAAAATAATGTCGTGTTTGAAATGAACAGGACCCCTTAAATATTTTTTCAAATGTATAATAATTTTTTATTTCTATGTCATTTAACCCATTAGAGACTAGTATCTGTATATGTGCTGTTTAACACTAGAACGGCGAAAGGGGTCAGTTTGACACCTGAGCACTTTCTTCCTTGGATCATTTTTGTTTGGTTGGAAGAAATCGTTTGAAATTTTTTGACTTTTCCTAAAGAGATAACATATATTTCTTTTAAAAAAATCAGCATTCTAGATTTGTTAGTTTTTGAAATATTTACATGTATTCCTAGAACGGCGGACGGGGGTCATTTTGACCCCTTTGGTAAAATAGTCTTTGTACGCGAAGCATTGTGAAACCATGAGAAAAATTCAATGATAAGCTTTTTTTCGGATGCATTTATACTGTCTCCCAGAGAAATACAAACCAGGGTGGTCACACTATATTGTTATTTCTAATATAGTTGTTTTCCTTTGTTAGCTTTTTTCCATTATTTTGAAGAAAATATTTCAAAAAAAAAAAGCAGGTGCAGGGTTTTTTATACTTACATTTCTTTTCACAAATAGACAAATGTATTTTCGCATTTGTTACTTTTGTTAGTTCAGATTACTCGCAGCAGGTGGTAACCGTAGGGGAGGGATTTTATGATTTGAGTACGAATTCCATTGTTCCTAAGGCAGGCAGTTGAACGTATATCTTCCCGCTTTCATCGACAAAAGGGTGTCAATTTTTTGGCCTTAATCCCTTTCTTTGCACCTGTCTGTTTTCGTTCTCGCAATAAAAGAAACATAGATGACGCCGGTGAAATGAATCCAGGTCCCTGTGTGGAACGCGCGAATACCAGTGACAGTTTGGCGGGAAAATTCTGCTGTCACATTCATTATCGCCTTACCTTTATTCTGTGAATGATACGCTGAAACATAAACTCTGTCGTTTGCTGATATTCTGACTTTTTTCCATCTTATTTTCAAATTTTACAAAATATGTCTTATAAGCAAAAAAGAGGTCTTACTAATGCAGAAATTAAAAAATTGTTGCAGGAGTTCTCTGAAAATGAGTCTGACGGAGGTGAAAATGATAATTTTTCTGTAGAATCTGAAGATGAATTTCAGACACAAACTATTAGTGAATCCGAGGACAGTGATGTGAACGAATAACAGCTAAGCAGAAATAAACGAAAAAAGCGGATCAGGGTATTATCAAAACTGTTTTCACTGCTCCTGATAACACTATCTGGAATGAAATAAATTCTAAAAATTCAGCTTGCGGCCGTGTTCCTGCTTATAATGTTCTAAAAGAAACGGCGGGACCAACATCTTTTGCAAAGACTCGTGTTTTTGAAGACAAAGTGTCTCGTGCTTTCAAGCTTTTCATTGACGATGCTATCTTGTTGAATATAAAGAAATGTACAGAATCAGAAGCTCATCGACAACGTAGAAATAACGACTGGAGTTTATCTCTAGCTGAGTTAGAGGCTTTTGTTGCTATATTATATATTCGTGGAGCAACAGGAGCAAAGGGTTTAGATTTATATTCATTGTGGTCTGAAGCATGGGGCATACCATTTTGCAAAGAAACTATCTCAAGAGATAGGTTCAAAGAAATAAAAAGATTTTTGAGGTTTGACGAAAAAACAACAAGATCTAGTCGATTACAGACTGATACATTTGCTCTTGCATCTGAAATGTGGAATAAATTTATTGAAAATTGCAAAACATGTTACCGACCAGGACAAAATATTACAGTTGATGAACAGTTGTTCCCATCTAAAGCTAGATGTAAATTTACGCAATATATGCCCAAATAAATCTGATAAATTTGGAATAAAATTTTGGTTATCTGTTGACGTTGATACTAAATACCTCTTGAATGGATTTCCTTATCTAGGAAAAGATGAAACAGCAAATCCTCAATTACGTTTATCTGAAAATGTTGTCATGAAATTAACAGATCCCCATCTAAACAAAGGGAGGAATATTACGACAGATAATTACTTTACAAGCATCAAATTAGCTGAAATGCTAAAATCTAAAAACACAACTTTGGTTGGCACAGTGAAAAAGAACAGAAGAGAAATTCTTATAGCTTTGAAAAATATGCGCAGTACTCTTTATTCATCGAAGATAGTGGAACATGATAATATGACACTTACCATCTATCAAGCCAAACGAAACAAAAGTGTTTTTCTATTGAGCTCATTACATTCTACTGTAAAAACTGAGGACAGCCTGAAAAAGTTGCCAGATTCAATAGATTATTAACGCAACAAAGTATGGTGTGGATATTCGTGATCAGATGTGCCGAAAATACTCCGTTAAATCTGCTTCTAGACGATGGCCTGTACATATCTTTTTCAATATTTTGGATCATGCAGCTTTGAACGCCTGGATAATTTATAAAAGTGTAACAGGCAAGCCCATCTGTAGAAGAGATTTTCTATTTAAATTAGGAGAGGAATAAAGAATGGTTCTTATGGCTTCAAAACTCCCAAAGATCCTTCCTGAATCTTTAGAAAAAACAAACGAAAATAAAGTGGATATAAAGAGAAAAAAGTGTCAAGTACAGAAATGCAATGGAAACAAATCTCAAGAATTTTGTGCATCGTGTTCCAAAGTTGTGTGTGGAAAATGCACTGGAAAAATTGTTAAAAATTATTTTTGTATCAATTACATTAATGTCTAATACATGTACGGGACTATGTTAAGCATTAAAAAAATTCAAACGAAATGCTTTAGATATAAACCATTCAGCTACATTTATAATGAAATAAAGGAAACAACAGAATACGTTTCTCATTTATTGGATTCAGAGTGTGGTTCATTCGGCGAGTAAGTAGATTTAAAAAAAAATTATTATTTTATAAATTGTGTTTTATTTTAGTTAACATTGGTTTTAATTTATGAAAACATTTATTTTAAACCATTTTTTATGTCAAATTAATGAGTTTTTTGAGTAGTTTAGTATGTACCGAATTGATCGCCTTGCAGCCGTTTCATACACAGTACTTTAAAAATTAAATAAAATATCGAGTAATATTAACTATAAATTATGAAATACAGGGAAATTACATATTTGTCACAATGTATGCCATTTAAAATTGTTTTAGCATTGTTATTTCAGTAGTTTCCTCGAGGGGTCAAATTGACCCCTTCCGCCGTTCCAGTAGGTAAAATTTTGCCGCCGTTCTAGTGTTAAGTTATACAGAATTCTTGATTATTCTAGCCAGTAAACATTTATTCTAAAATTTATCTTATTTAATCCGAGTATTTTCAACAAGGCATTCAACTAGGATTCAACGAGGCAATAAATTATGCTCTAAAAAAACTAGTGACAAAAGGTTAAAAATTCTGCAAATTACGATCGTCCCGAAAGTGTTAAGAATTCGGAAAATATCATGCGGCGTAAATGCGGTACAAGGGGATGGGGGATGTAATCGGAGCTAGCCTATTTCTGTTAAAAGTAAATATTGTAAATGTTTTAAAATTTACTAAACATGTATCTTTTTTTAAATAAGAAAATTTAATAGAAAAAAATGTTTTAATTTATATTTATACTTCTATTTATTGCGTTCTGATCAGAGTAAGAAAATTCTAACATTGTTAATAAATGATAAAATTTGATTTTTTACTTAATAGGTTCATGAATCAACCTGTTTTTTTTTTCTTTTTCAAATTAAGCACCAAAAATTACATCAAAAGCAGCGAAAATTATCACAAGCGATTTTTGCTCTTGGGCCATAATCTTCGTTATTATAATTGAAAAACATTCAGGCAACAATTGAATTTTTCAAAGAGATACAAAAGAAAAACTTTTTCACCTAGGTTGTATTAAATGTGTGAGTGAGTGTCCCTTTGTGATAAATGCACTCTAGCATTTTAGTGAGATCGTGACGTCAATGTTTTTAGATGTGTGGCGCGAAAGCGACATCTATCCTTTATTCAACATTAACTTTCCAGAGCGTGTGTGTCACCCTCGGGTCTACAGTTAGTTGCAGTTAGGAGTAATATGCAAATTTATAGCCCCTTCTTCAGTTTGCAATGTATAAAAGCTGTGAGTTGGAGTATGTTGAGTGTGTGTTGAGAAAATGAAGCCAGCTAGTGTGTGGTGAGGCGGCTAAAGCCAACCAGCAGTGTAATGAGGCGGCGAAAGCCAGCTAGTTTGTGGTGAAGCATCTAGGTGTGTGGTGAGGCGGCAGTAGTCCGCAAAGCGACTTATACTGGTGTTCTATAGTAAAATAGATTGCGTTGTGAAGAGATAGTCTCCAGTGAGATAGCTTGTGTTCTAAAGTGAGCCAGTCACCACTGTGAGCCGAGTTAGTTTGTGGTGAGCTGAGTTACCCAAGAAGAGTGCCAGTGGGTAAGAATTAATTCAATACGTTGGATATTTTTGAGAATAAAGAGTGTTTGCAGGCACGGGCTGTCTTATTATAGAGTTAAACTAGTTTTTAGCAGCAGTCCGAAAGTGAAGTTGGTGTGATGTGCTCCGAACTGAGCTTAAGCCGAGGTCATGAGTATAGTTTGAAGTTTAATCTCTTAGTATTGTGATTAGTGACTGAAATCTTGAACTATCGTTCCACTTTCCCATGTTCCAGACTTTTAAATAAACTGCTTGATTTTGTCTTATACTTAGAATTATGTATTCATTCAACCAGCAGATCACCAGCCACGTCACAAATGACACCCAACGTGTGCCTCAACTCGTTACAAATGCATAAAAAAGCTTTTCATAAACCAAATAACTTTAAATTGATAAACACAAATAATTTATTAAAGAATTCATAGTTTAAATTCTTTGTAGCTTTTTTTTTCTTTTAACATTTTTTTCCACAGCATAACTAAATTACTTCCGTTAAATATAATAATTTCATTCGTCAACAGGAAAAATAATTAAATACACATTAAATAAAAAAATTTCATTCTTAAGAATTCATAAAAAGCAAAAAAAAAAAAAAAACGAAATATTACTTTTTTTTTTTTTAATTTATTTAATCACGAGAACGATGAATACAAAAATTTCACAAGTAATAGAATTTTCTTTTGTTTTGTTTTAAAATTCAATTGATTCGAAAAGTATATACATAAGAAATGAAATATCCTTTTAGAATGCAATATCCGCACTTTCCATTTCATTTAATTGGTGTTAGTTTTTTCCCCTTTCGTGTATTAATTTCTTAATACATTGTTTTTAATAATTTGATAATAAAAGGTTTCAGAAATGGATTATTAAAACAGAAGCGCATAATTTATTTTTAATGAATGTTTATTTTTTTCATAGTCGAAGTATTTTCCTATTAATTTCTATTTTTGTCTTTAAAAAAGTCCCTTTTATTTAGATATAAAATTAAAATAAAAAAAGTATATTAACGTTAAATTAATTTTAATTTGTTTAATTAAAATAATGTATTATTTATATCAAAATGCATGAAAATATAATCTTTATCTTCTTTCATATTTTTTTAACCTTCCTACCCTGCTGAAAATTACTCAAATTTGATTAAAAACATTTGACACCAGGATTTTTATTTAAGGCTATTTTACCTATTTATTTAACTTAGATTTCTGAATCCTTTATTTAACTTAGTGTATAAAGAAATTTCTGGTTCAAATCGAAAAATAAATATGATAGAAAGGGGTCGATTCGACCCATTCAGGATAGGAAGGCTAAGAAAATGATTAGTAATTTCAAATAAATGATATAAATAAAGTCATTGTATCCAAATGTGGAAACACATAAATGTAAATATGTTTTTTTACTTCACAACTTAATGCAAGAATATCAAACAAATATTGTAAAACTAGGTATCCGATTTAAAAAAACAAACGAAATCCGAAACATTTTTCAGCATTTAAAACATGTAAAAAAAGAAACTTCGAATCAAATACAAATCGTCCTTTTTTCAGCACCTCGAAGTTTTGCAAATTTGCTCAGGGATTTAAATTTAATTTATTTTTTTTTAAATCTTTGAAGATCAAATAACTTTATGAAAGCCCAGAATTACGTTGTCTGTTTCTTTTAACTGACATATAAAAGTTTAAAAAGGCGCCCAATTTTAGGATTAGAATTTCAAATATACAAAGTATTTTAGAGATTTTATTTTAGGCAAGTAGCTTATAGCGACATAGCGATTTTACTATATGCGTAGAAAGATTCAGAAGATTAACGATGTAAATTTAAATGGTAAATTCCACGTATCGTTATTAAAATGATTAAAGTATATATTATGTTTAATTAAGCTCTGTTGAGTCAGACATGTACTCCATTAATGTTTTTCTTTGTCCAGGCCCTTAAACAATTGTTTTAGATTACTAAAATAGCAAAATATGCTTCGATAAAATTTTTAATAAAAAAAAAAGATCTAAGAAATTCAGTGTATATTTCATCAACATAATACAAACACACGATTACAAAAATTTCAATAATTTTATATAATGGAAATTCTGGTAAATCTTGAGTAGATAAAAGTACTTAAGTTATGTTTATTTTCATGCTGTTGAGTATATCATTTTTACCAACATTATATCCTTTGGTAGCTTAAGTGGCTCTGATTAAAGCAGGATGCAGTCGAGTTAGGCCCTGGTTTAAGAGACTATAATTTTTGTTTGAACTTTTTAAAAATCTGATATTTTTATTCCGTTTCCACTTTTTACTCATAATAATCGACATTTTTCTATTTTCAAGTTAGATACAGATTTAAAAAACTACGGTAATCTAAATGAGTATTTATATTGTTATATGTATTTTTAGGTGCAGAAAATAATATTTTATTTTAATTCCCATAAAATTAAATGGATACCAGGCTCGTATATGTTTTAATCAGAATTATAAGGCTGATGTATTAGTCATAATTTTTTTTAAATCTTTGAAGATCAAATAGCTTTATGAAAGCCCAGAATTACGTTGTCTGTTTCTTTTAACTGACGTATAAAAGTTTAAAAAGCCGCCCAATTTTAGGATTAGAATTTCAAATATACAAAGTATTTTAGAGATTTTATTTTAGGCAAGTAGCTTATAGCGACATAGCGATTTTACTATATGCGTAGAAAGATTCAGAAGATTAACGATGTAAATTTAAATGGTAAATTCCACGTATCGTTATTAAAATGATTAAAGTATATATTATGTTTAATTAAGCTCTGTTGAGTCAGACATGTACTCCATTAATGTTTTTCTTTGTCCAGGCCCTTAAACAATTGTTTTAGATTACTAAAATAGCAAAATATGCTTCGATAAAATTTTTAATAAAAAAAAAGATCTAAGAAATTCAGTGTATATTTCATCAACATAATACGAACGCACGATTACAAAAATTTCAATAATTTTATATAATGAAAATTCTGGTAAATCTTGAGTAGATAAAAGTACTTAAGTTATGTTTATTTTCATGCTGTTGAGTATATCATTTTTACCAACATTATATCCTTTGGTAGCTTAAGTGGCTCTGATTAAAGCAGGATGTAGTCGAGTTAGGCCCTGGTTTAAGAGACTATAATTTTTGTTTGAACTTTTTAAAAATCTGATATTTTTATTCCGTTTCCACTTTTTACTCATAATAATCGACATTTTTCTATTTTCAAGTTAGCTACAGATTTAAAAAACTACGGTAATCTAAATGAGTATTTATATTGTTATATGTATTTTTAGGTGCAGAAAATGATATTTTATTTTAATTCCCATAAAATTAAATGGATACCAGGCTCGTATATGGTTTAATCAGAATTATAAGGCTGATGTATTAGTCACGTGATATTTTATGAATACTATAGTTATATATAATAAATAATCTTGTTAAAAACACTATAAATATCTTGTAAATGTTCTTTTAATCCGTGAATCGCACTAATACGAAATTGCACTAACTGAAATATAATCATTCATAAAATATGCTCTACTTAAATAGTATTTTTCATTAACAAAATAAGACTTTTAACAAAACCTAATATCTCCGTATATGAATCACGTAGTTATATTCTATTATACTAGTTTGCAAGCAAAATTATACAGAGTTAAAGTTACAAAAAAACAGAAATCCCACTAGTTTATAAATTACGGGAATAATATTTGCACATGAATTCTGACGATTAAACGATTATTGTAAACGATGTTTTCTACGACACTAATTTAATTTTAGTTACGGCCATAATTTTGCGGGGAAAAGGTATGAGAATTATATATACTAGGAACATAAACAACAGATAGGAACAGACGGAATTATGTACAATATTTAAATACAACAACAGGGAGTTTTTGCATACTAGAGATGTAAAAAATGACAATCATAACGGGACTGTACCGTGATACACAACTCAAAGTTGCTGGATATATTGAAAAGTATAAATAGGGAAACATACAATGTTTAATTATAAGATATTTAAGAATATGAATCTCAGTTCATGCTTTATTATCCAAATTAGTATTACAAAACATTTCGTAGATCTAATAAGCTATATATCTTAAAATTTTATATATTCCTATATTTCTTTCGTAAACTCAATATTACCGTAACATTGGCATTTCATGGAAATATTTTTAATACTTAGAAAATATTTAACTATCTATATTAATAAAATCCGTGCGCCTCTGTCTGTCTGTCTGCTTGAAGCCGATTACAGTTCGCAATGCGGGCGAGTTGGAAGTCGCGAAATGTGTCTTTCGATTGGAAAAATTCCGGGGAAGTCATTTCGGGCATTTTCGAGACCGTGGGACCAAAATTAAAAAAGTTATGAATTAAAAACCCCTTGGGAAATCGGAACGAAAAATGTCTCAATTCCGGAACGGAGCTCCGAAGCAGAACACTGCGCCACCTTGCGGTGAAGAACATGCATTTTTCCCCTTTGGCTAAAAGAAGAAACAGCCGAAAACCACTTTTTCTACCGGCGCTAATTGCGTTTTTTCCGCATCAATTTTTTTGACTTGCCGTAGAATATTTATCGTAGTTTTCGCTAAAATATTGAACTTAGAAATAAAACAGGACTATCGAAACTTTTTTTTGCGCGTTTTTTCTTAAACTATCATGCAGACAGTTTTTAAAGTAGAAAAAAACGGATTACATATTCAGAATCTGCGTAAAAATCTGCTTCTGATGAACTAAAAAATACGAAAAAATGTCTTATGGGGGCGTAATGCCCACCGTGCAAAACGAAATATTTTTAACGGGACTATGGGCGCGAAGCGACCATAGCTCCGCTCGACAATCTTTTTTTTTTTTTTTTCTTTTCTTTTTTTTTCAAGTGCACGTGGCCCACAGTACGAAATCACATATTTTTAACGGGATCATGGCTCTTTACTTTTTTTTGCGCTTGAGGATTCGAACACCAAGACTTACTTATTAAATGAATTTTTTTTACTTATTATATACTGCTTAATACCGAGGTTCGTTTGGAAAAAAGTGGGCCAGCTAGCGGGCGTAGCTCGCTAGTTATATGTAATTTACTGGATTTTTTTTCAGAACAATGCATTTATACAAAAAGTTGCAATAGAATAAATTACAATAACCATTTCGACGATGATTTTTTTCATGACTAAAATTTAAGATTTAGTCCATGTAATTTTACTTTAAAAGACAAATCTTCATATGACGTTTTTCTGTAGATTAACTTTTTTCTGTGTGATTTTGCTACCACCCATTTTCTAACTTTTTTACTTTCTTCATTATTAACAACGACATTTCAACTTTCTATTCAGATAAAAATTCTTCTACGTGTAAGGAATTTTGTAAAAATAAATAAATAAATAAATAAATAAATAAAATGAATAAATAAATAAATGCGGAAATCCATTGCCCAATGCAAAATGTCTGAATGTTTCGCATTGAGTTAACAAAAATCAGTAAAAACATAATTTTTATAATGAACAAAACGTGGCTTATGTAGTAGCACAATCATGCACTATGTAATGTAGTCAATGGTAAAATTAACATTCAACGACCAATCATAAAAAAATAAAATGACGAAAATAACATAACCAGATAGTTTTAAAATATGATTTAACTTTTGTTTTTTTACTTCGTAACGAAACAAAAAAAAATTCATTTTTTTCCTTCAGATAATTCATTAAATTTAATAAATGTTTTCTTTTTCCCTCAAACTGCTCCGATAACCAAACTCATATATGAATTCGTATGCCGAGAATTTACTAAAAACAACTTCTCCATTCATTTCGTGACATAAATTTTATTTCATTGTTTTTAAAATGTAAGAAATATTTTTGCCAAATAGAATAACATAAGAAAATAAATGCAAATCAATAAAGAATGCTAATAATATTTATTACAATAATTATTTGGGTATGGAGAAAGGTTTTACATTGACACTGATCTGCATATAGCTTGTTAAATTGCATTTACAATTTTGAGATGAAATAAAAATAAAAGTTGAAAATTATGCGGACATTAATTGGATGCCAATTTACTTTTACCATGATTTTTAGGTGCCTTCGTAATTACGTAAATCTGTAGCATTTACAGTATTTGTTCAGTCAATTCGTATGTACCTTACAAAGCGAAATCGATATTTAGCCGAATTTTTTGAAATCTAAACTTTGTAATTGTTGCATAATTCTGTAGATTCGTTTCAAATTTCATGATAATCGGGTGTACCGTTTAATTACCTCGTCAATCAAAATTATTTTGTTAATGACCAATGAGAAAAAATGTTTCAAGTGCACTTTAATGATGTTACACACTTTCTAACATAATACAATTGATATGCATCTATGAAGTATATACTAAAATATACATTCTGTACTAACTGTGTATGATGCAAAGAATATTTGTTTAGAAGTTACAGAACAACACGAACGTATTCCATTGCATAATGTTATTAAGGGGAAGCATTTTTTGTGGCTAGTTTTAATTATATTAAACTATCTTACATTTTTTAAAATTAGTATACGCTGCTGAAGTTTTATGCAATTAACTTCTTGTATAACAGAAATCAGATAGTATTTACAGAAACACACAAAAGATTTCTGCTACTATACTGAATGTTATTACTCTAAGATTTGAACATTTTTAAAACTTCGTTATAGTACGAACCCACCACATTTACCGCGCTTGACGTGCAGTTTGAAAATTGTTTACTTTCTTCATCTTTCCAAAAAAGAAGAATTGCATTTGTGAAAATTTTCAAATTCCGATTTTCGGTGGATTTATACGTTTTAGGGATGAGCGATTCAAAAAAGACATATTTTTACAAAATATTTCTCTGAGAGTCTGTGTTTCTATATGTAACATACGTATTTGGACCCTGTATCTCAAGAACTAAAGCACGGAATTTAATATAAATATATATTTTATAGTCCTTCATATAAATTGATATTGATTAGTTTTTGGTGTAAACCGCTCATTAAGTGCAACTGCCATGCTGCCTTTTGTGCAATTTCTGCAGTAGCTCTATATTCAAAATTAATCCACGGAGTTTCATCAAACTTCAGATTTAGTCAGTTCTTAACATAAACTTTTTTTTACGTTTTTGTGAAAATTACCCAATAGTTGACGCTGCTATGCTGTGATTCTTCAGGATTTCTGCAGCAGCTCTATCTGAAGAACGAAAGCACGGTTTTTCATCAAATTTCAGATTCAATTAATCTTTGACATTGATTAGTTCTGTTTACATTTTTTGTCAATCGCCTTAAGATTGTACTGCTATTCTGAATTTTCTAGAATTTAAATGATTTTTACGATAGTCATGTATTAAGAACTAATGCATGGAATTTCATACCGTTAGAATCCTTAGGATGGACACAGATTACCATTTAACTTAGGCACTGTGATACCGACTTTCAAAAATTTAACATGCATGAAATAAAATAAAGTTTTGGGATTGCTACATCCAACTTAAAAAAGCATAACCACATCGATTCTTCTCCACAGTAAACAACATAAATGTAAACTCATCATTTATTTTACAAAATAAATTTCATCACGTTATTTTTTAAAAAACACTCCCAGCTTATAACATGTTTTTTCCAGGAATTTTTATTTGCGATTATAAAAACACCTGGTTTACATTTTACACCCAAAATTATAAAGGTAAAGTGATATGCGCACAAAACCTGGTATTTAATAAATATATTACACAGAATAATTTCTTGGAAATTAAAAACATAAAAATTTTGATACAACATTCCCGTAATAAACTAAATAGACGCATTTGGGAGATGGGGAATTTTGGTTTCATTCAGGTTATTCTTTTAATCTATAGCGAGCTCTAAATGGGGATACACACATTTTAACTCTCAGATATACAGTTTTCCCTATTAAAGGGAGTTTGTACTATGTGTATGGAATTGGTGGAATTCGATTATCTTTACAAAATTAGAAGATTTATATCTTACACAAAATAATATACGGGAGAGACAAATTCTTGTGCATGTGGGGACAACTACTACACTGTTAAAAAAAATCTGAAATTCACGAACATTTTTTTCCTGAATTTCACAGAAAAGGTCTCCTTTCACAAGAAAAGGGTATTTTCCGTTACAAATCACAAAATTACACCATATTTCCTGAAAATAACGAAACGGATGGAAATAGAAACAAAAACAAAAACAAAAAAAAAACAGAAACTCTCCGTTGTGTGTAATTGGAAAGGGGAGGGGGGCTCCATGGCCGAGTGGTCAAGGTACCACACCGCTAATCGCCTGCGAGCTCAGATTGTGAGTTCGGGTCCCACTGGTGCCATGGAGTAATAAAAACATAAAAAACCCTTTTAAATTATATTTTTTCTGCTTATTTTTCTCTTATTTCTTATTAAAAAATCTTTTAATCAATTAGCAAAAAATAAATAAATAAATAAATAAATAAATAAATAAACAGTGTACGACAATTTAAAAAAATTGCCTACACTTTTGTTTGTAAAAATATTGTTAATAAAAACTTTTTTACATTCATCCATCCATCCATTCATTCATTAAAAAAAACAGTGCTTTTAAACAGTGATTTTTTTTAAATTTAAACTATTTAAAAAAATTAAAATTGATTTTAAAAAATAATAAGTATTATGCATCAGTCTAAAATAAAATAAAATAAACCGTTTACAAATAGTCTAATGAATACATTTGAAAGGAAATCTTTAAAAAGAACAACAGATTTTCCCACAAACTCATAAAAGACATACTTTGTACTATCCAGCGTCAGCAGCTTTGGCTCAGTTCGTTAGTTTTTTTTCCGCTATCCAAAGGCCCCGAGTTCGATCCTCAGGATGGCATAAGCTAAATGATACCAAATAATAATAATTAAGTAAAATAACATATCAACCTAAAATCTCTCGGTAATTTCGAATTCTCTTGACGATTCATTAATTTTAAAATTATATTAAATTATTATTATTAAAAATCAAACTTTGTAACGGAAGGTTTCTGCTGCTTCAAACGGAGTTTCCCTTTCTTGTATTTCCCACACCGGAAAATCTACTTACGGAACGGTAAAAGTTCGGCTACTTTGCTGCCGGTAGTTTCATCGTGAATTCACAGATTTATTTTAACAGTGTATTTACCGATTCTTATTCCTTGAACAATCTTCCATATGCAGAATACTGTGATGTTTTTAAAACAATGGTGGCACGTTTTGAGACTCTTACATTTATGCAAGCATTTATCAATTATTTTTTTCCCTTTTTCCTCTATTCTTGCATTTTGTGTTGATTCTGTCATGCAAAGTCAGTCTGTCACTTTTATTTATTATTTTATTATTTTTCTTTTTAAGAGTGTCAAAACTCTATATCTCCATCATGTCATTGTATAATTCATCAAAACTGGCGGACGTTCACGTGACAAATGACGTTGCTATTGCTAGATGAGGAGGACAGTCATGCATCATATAGTGACCAGGAGAAAATATGCAATCAGTCAACTTATTTTTAGAAGAGGACGAAATTTTAAAAAAAGTGCTCTAACTTAGATGATAATCAAAAAATACTTAATTAAAAATAATTTATTTTATACACACATTTTGATAGCTTGGTTAATATTTAAAATAACAGTATAAGTCATTCAATGGATTTAACTAATCAATAATATGCGTTTTATTTCTGTACTAATGGGTGTAAGTGATTTTTTTTTCAACTGTGAGAACAAATTTAAAATTTAAAAAAATATTTTGAGTCATTTTCTTTTTGATATCTAAAGTCCTATGCATTTCATTTTTTTTAAACAATTTATACATTGTTAGAGATATCTGTGATTATAAAACATTAGCCTTAATTTAATAAATCCTCATCGTACAGAATTAAGAAAAAATACATTAACCGTTTTTCTGTTTTAATTAATATATTATTGACTTCTTTTGTTTTTTCCGAATTTAAATAAATTCATTATAAACGAATAAAAAGGCCGAAAAAAATTTATTAGTATATTTTACATGCCTAATTGTTTCTCGACACGTAAGAATTTGATCTTGGATTAAGATATTAAATAAAATTTCTTTTCATGCCTCATTGCTCTCTCCAACACTATTTTGATTTTAAATGGATTTTAATTCTTCTATTTTATTTCAAGATGTTTGTTTTTGTTGAAATTTATTCTTCGTTATAAATATCTTTGAATGTAAAAAGCCAGAAGGTGGTTTTGGTCCAAATTTTCCGAAAATTCCTAAAATTTAAGGCGATTATTTCGAAAAATAAAGTAAAAAATCGGTCATAAATACAAAAATTCGGACATAAAATATACAGCGAATTTTGACGAATGGTCTCCGAAAAAATCAATTACGTCATTCGTTAGAAGGTAATTTTTGTCAAACAATTGCGGGAAATGTGATAGTTTCGTCATAGGATCGTATAAAAAAGAAAATTTCGTCGAAGGATCGTGAAAAACCTGGAAATTTCGTCAAATAATCGTGAAAATTGGCAAATTTTGATCAAACGATTATAAAAAATGGCAAGTTTTGGCAAAAGATCGTAAAAAAATTGCAAATTTTGCCAAAAGATCATGAAAAACAGCAAATTTTAAGAAATAATTGCCAAAAACCGGCAAATTTCGTCAACAGATGGCGAAAAAATGGCAAATTTCATTAAAATGGCATACTCCCCCACTTCTCGTTTTTGTAATCTTTTAGAAAATTTTATCTCAATTTCAGGGAAAATTTTTTTAATTCAGAATTACCTCTGAAACGAAGGCTAATTAAAGCATTCTCTTAAAAAATTACTCACTTTTGTTTTTTGCTGTGGTTATTGAAATTTCAACAGTTACTCAATGTTTCAAATTCATATATTTTTTTGAAAAAAACTAAATAAACGTTTAAAATATATAAAATATATTCGTGTACTATAGAATGTCTGAATGGAGAGTAATGCTCTAATGAATGTGAAATGAAGAGTAGTGCTCTAATATCTGGCACATACTGAGTTGCAAACAAGCATAAATCTGCCATACGACTTCCTAGTAAAACAGTGAGTCATTGAGCTATATTTTGTTTGAATACCCGTATTTAGAGTGACACGGTAAAATAAAATCTTATTCTCTTTATTAATTTAATTGTTTTTTTTTTTTTGTAATTGTGGCAACTTTTTTTAATTTTGGGAATAAAATTATGAAAAAGGGGAAGCGATGAGAATTATGACGTATTTTAGCGTAATGTTTCAATAAAAACTAAAAACTGAAATTATATTTCAGGTTATTTGACTGTACACCAAATATTGTGATTAAATTAAAGGCTTGAAGAAATATAAAATTATTATTTCACACAAATAAGATTGAGGAATCAATTTATTCCACGTAAACAAAATTTTCTATAATTGGTAGAAAAACTGGCATGTAGAAATCAATCCACATTTATGTTAGACCATTATTTGCGGAATTCAACAGAATTCAATTTAATGAAAATTTTTATGCTATTTTCACTTAATTATATTTCAAAGATGATGTTTAAAACGATTCACAAAAGCCCTATAGTTAAATTTAACATATAATTGTTTTATTCAAAAAAAAAAAAAAAAAAAAAAAAAAAAAACGAAAAAATATGTTGTTTGTGTCATTGTCAAAGTAACTTCATATTGCTCTGAAATTACAAAACAAACCTAAACATAACAATGTACATTTCACAAACTTTTGAATAATAAAAAAAATTACTAAATCTGTATAATGTAGTTGTCGCATTCTTACTTTAACTTATATTTTAAATGCGATTTCTTATTTGTATTGTATAGTATTTCATCGAATTCATGCTACAAATTTCATCGAAATGTGCAGTAATATTGGCATTATTTTTCCTCCAGGAATTCTGAAGTTTGAATGCAATCTAAACTCAACACATTCTATTCAAATACAGTTTGAATACTTCCTCTTATTAGTGCATACTGTAAATATTTTTGAATTCTGTAAATCTGTATTGAATTCCGTTAAACAAAAAAATGTGAACATTATTTTCAATTTTAATTCAAGTGCATACACTGAAAAAAAAATCGTTAAATTTACAGCTTTGGCCGTAAAAATTGCGGCAAAATTACATGTAATTTTTTTCTATTATTTTAATCTACTTTTTCTGCAAGTTTTATGGCTACATCTGCTGGCAACATTGCTGCGCCGTAAATTTAACGATTTTTTTTTTTTATTGTGTAGTTTTGGATACAGTAAGAAGATTTGGGAAGAAATTGATAAATTTTGAAGAAAACATAAAATTATTGTTTATGATAAAATCAGACAAAATACAGCATTTTCTCAAGTTTTTTTTTTTTTTTTTTTTTTTTTTTTTTTTTTTTTTTTAACTTAGCATTATAATTTACAAACATTTAAGAACAAATAAAATGAACGCATTTTTTTAATTCTAGATGTGTGATATTAATGTTTTTAGTTGAAAAAAATCACGATTTTAAAAATTTGTATTTATTTATTTATTTATTTATTTATTTTGCTGTTGCGTTACATAAAAAAAGAATCTATATATATATACACATATATATGGTCATTTTGCAATCTTTGGAAATGAGCTGTCCCTCTCTCCCCCCTTTTTTTATTTATTTGTTTAAGTTTCACAATTTACAATGATTGAATTCGCGTATTGGTGGGAGAATGAAATCTAATCCACAGAAGATTTACCCGATTAAAAGACACTCAATTAAAAAAATTAGTAAATAATGTTTATTTTTTATATTTCATATCACGAAACAAGCTTCCACAACATTTATACTGTGAAGACATTACTGCGTTGTTAATAAATCGAAGATATAAAGGATCCATTCACAAAACAGTTAAACCAATTAGTTGTAAATTAAACCAAGTTTAAACCAATCAGTTGTATGTTATTTCAGCAACCAAAACCACGACAAAAACTTAGCTCCGAACCTCATGCAAGCCAATTTAGGCGATCGCAGGACACAAAGATGCAGACGCTGGAGAATATGTCTAAAGGAATCAGGAATCGGTGCCACCAGATAATCCAATTAGAACAGGTGGAAAATATCTGGAGTGCATCAAAAAATATAGAAATAGCTATGGCGTCTCCGTTTTCGTATTGTGAAATGTAATTAATGTAGTTTTAGGATTTGCTTTTTGGAAAATGCTTTTTTGATTAGAAATTGGAATAATAACAATATAATACGCGTTTTAGTTATAAAAGCAGTTTAAATAAAATATTTAAGAAAATGATTATTAAGAAATTGGGAAATGGTGAATATGAAAGAAAATACTTAAAAAAAATATTTGGAATATGTTTTTGTAATATACATACTTGCTGATATTTAACACAGATGAGCTATAACTGATAACTTATTTTTTATGTTTATTTTTTTCTTTACATTTATTTCTTATTATTAATTTAATTACCTCATTTAAATCGAATAAATTTCATTCATCACTGTGCAAAGTAATCAAATATACATTAGCATAACAAAAATTTGCGCATTTTTCTTATTTAAAAATGATTAAATATTAAAAAAATACATTTTAAATGTTTATAATATTATTTTTATCATCTAAACTGCTATCCTCAGAACAATGTGCACAAAAAATTATTTTAAATCAATTTTCAGTTAACGGTTTTTTTTCTTGTAATTTTTCAGTAATGAAAGAATATACACGAGAACAACATAAGCTGTTTGTATGAAATATTCGTAATTTCCGTTAAAGTTATTGGATGTTAATTTGTTTAAACAATTTAGTAATTTTTTTATGTTTTAATTCATTAACATTTTTTAATAATTTGGTTAGACGCTTTTCCAAAGGGGACGCTTGAAAAAAAATCTTGTAATTAAATTCTAATTAGTCTCAATATTTTCAAATTAATGTCCATTTTTGCCTATCGAAAGAAGATTCTTTTTTTAGAATTAATTAAAACTAAAAACGTTTATTCACAGTAAAGTTATTTTAAAATATTGAATCAAAATGCTGTATTACCCAAAAAAATAATAAATAGTTTCTTTTATATTATTTAAGAAACATTAAATTGTTATTAATAAGTCTTATACAATTTAATTAGCACATTTATAATTATAAAAAATATAATAACATAGAAAAAAATAACATTTCATTAACAAATATAATTAAAAACAAACATAAGAGTATCATAAAAAGTTACATAAAACACTTTTTCTAGCAAATATTTTGATCAAAACAGTGGATCTGAAAAAAAAAAAAAAAAAAAAAAAAAAAAAAAATCTAAACTATTTTTTCCCGAATTTTTTCTGTTAGAAGATTGTGTATAAGAAATTATCTAAGCTTTAATTATAAAAAAAATTCCCTTTATGTTTAGTAGATATTATTTTTTTTATAATGTGATTTATCCTTCATTTTTTTATATATTTTTTTGCCGAGTTTTATTGATAAACATATTTAAGCAGTACCGATAAACATAAGCATTCGAATAACAAGTAGTAATTGATTTTTTTTCATTTTCATTTTTAATTTAATTAATTTCCTATTAATTTTCCTTTGTGTTTTATACACGATGCGTAATAGTTTGTACTGAAAGATTAAGAATGCGAATTAAAAACAGAAATCTAAGTGGATTGTAAATTACACTGCAGTTAATAATATGATTAGTCATTTTACACTGTTTTATTAAAATTTTCAGAAAACAAAAACAAATCGATTGCAACATTTTATATAGAACAAATATTATTATTTATATTTCTAAACTAAATTTAATTAAATTATTACTAAAAGTATCACGGAAGTGCAGGGACCGATTTACGAATTTGGGGGCCCTGGGTACAAATGTTTACGGGGGGGGGGAGGCTTGCCACCAATTATGATTTTAAAAATGAAAAAAGATAGTTACTAAAGTAACTATTATTAATTTCCAATAGCCATTAAAGAATTAAATATGATAAACAATACTCTAAAATTAATTATCTCAAAATTATTAAATTAAATGAGTAGACGGTTTACAATAAATCTTATGGTGCAGTGGTGCCAACTTATATGAACCCAGGAGGCCCGAGCCCACCCAATAATTTTGAACCTTAGCATGCCCAATTATCATTGCTCTATTTAATTACGTATTTCTTTAATTGCTACTTCTAGGTTACCCCGTCGACCAAAAAATTATCGCCAAACTATGAGATTAAACGCCAATAATGGATGATCGTGCATGTCACATTCAATGACATTAAATGCGATTCACGTGTTTAAAATGTCATTAAGGGATTTTTATTTCGACTTTTTATTAATATTTTTATTAATATTCTACTAATTATTTGTTTCTCCGTTATTTAAAATAAAACTTACGTCATCATGTATAATTTGGTTATTAGTTTGGCGATTTGTATAATTTGGCGAAATTGGTCAACAGGATAACCTAGAAGTACCCTTTATTTTTTATAATTATTTTTCTCCATATAACAAAATTTATTTTGTCAAACACCATGTGTTTTAATTCTCCAAATGACACCCAGGAGTTCGAAATGACTGAAATGTTTTGTTCATGTTTAACTTTCTGCTATTTCGATTTGCAGTCATGATCATGATTTGATGATATTACAATATAAATTAGTGTCTTTATGAGGAAAAACGCATGAGAATATAATTTAATAAAATTGCAATTTTATTAAAACATGATAGCTTGACTTAAAATTCTCATCTTTCACCACCTGCCCATCCTTTGAAGAAGAACAAACTGGTCGTACCATTTTACCAAAATATTTTTGAGCCCACCCAATATTTTTGAGCCAACCCAATATTTTTTAAAAGTTGGCGCCACTGCGCTAATAGCATGCAATGTCACAGTGACGTCACTGTGATTCACTTTGGTCACATCACATCTGTGACCAAAATGCCACCTCTCAGTGACGTCACATTGCGACTGAGATGTAACTTTCTTAAAAATCTTTAGAAATTTATAAATATCCTTCAAAACATGTTATTTACTTTTTAAAAAACATGTTTTTGGCAATTTAAATATCGTCGCTTTTGTCACAGTTTCGTCACAATATTTATGTCAAATTAGTCACAAATGACACGTTTTTCACAAATTTGTCCCATTGTAACCACTTTGTGAAACGTCACAAAAGAGCTCTAAAACGGCCATAACGATTTCATATTTTAGTCACTGTGACTTCACATCGACAATCGATGGTCACAAAGTCACAATGTGACTTCACAACGACTTGGCAGTGACGTCACCATGTTTTACGGGTGGTATGGTGCTTATTTTTTTTCTGTCCAAGTCTATTGATCTGGAGTAATAAAACTTGCAACAACTAATAATAAATTTTCGACAATATAAAACTACAATTATTTAGTATTTGAGACTATACAACCTGCTCACCAACACTCAAATAATCTGATGATAGCAGAGAATATACTATAATAAAGCCAATAAATGAATGTTTCAGACAAAATATGCAACGTTATAAAAATACAAAAATACAACATAATAGAATGTAGAATGAAGTGTACAATTTCATAGGATATTAAAAATACATCAGATTTGAGACAGTAATTGAAAAAAGCTCAGAAACATTTGTGTGCCCCCTAAAAATCAGGGGCCCTGGGGCTGTGCCCCGAATGCCCTACCATAAATCTGGCACTGCGGAAGTGTTTGTTGTCTTTTATTGTCTATCGTCTGTATTCTTAATATTAATCCCGTTAGGGGTCCGAATTTTTTTCACTTTTTAGATGATTGATAATTGCTTACTGCAATTTTTACTGCAAAAACTGATGGCAACATATGGCTGCTTGCAGTTTTTACATTAAATTTAACTTTTTTTTTTTTTTTTTTTTTTTTTTTTTTTTTTTTTACAGTGTATTAGTTAAAGTATGTTAAGTAATCACTCTAATTATAAAAATGATAATTGTGTTTTAAATTTCGCGATAGAAATCTGATGTTAGAGCCTGGTCATATAAACCAAGGTTTTCCTTAAATGCTAATTTTTACTTTCTTCTATCTTTACAAGAAGAAAGTATTGGATTCAAGAAAATTTTCGACTTCCGGTTTTCGACGGATTTATACGTTTTAGAAGGTCCTGAACACGTTTTGACTATTTTTAGAAAATGTCTGTCTGTGAGTCTGTCCGTCTGTCTGTCTGTCTGTCTGTCTGTCTGTCTGTATGTGACAAAAAATTTGTGGGCGCTCTATCTCAAGAACTAATGCTCGAAATTTAATAAAATTTTATATTCAGTTAGACCTTGATATGAATTAGTGCCTATTGGTTTTTGGTGAAAATTGGCCTGCAGGTGGCGCTGCTATACAACGTTTTTCATAATTTTCAAGATTGCTATATCTCAAGAACTAATGCACAGAATTTTACGAAACTTCAGATTCCGTGACCCCTTGATATACATAGACGCTGATTAAGTTTTGGTGTAAACTGGCCTGCAGGTGGCGCTGCTATGCCACGTTTTTCATGATTTTTATGATAGCTATATCTCAAGAACTAATGCACAGAATTTCACCAAACTTCAGATTCCGCGATACCTTGAGCTACATAGCCACTGATAAGGTTTTGGTGTGAACTGCCCTATAGGTGGCGCTGCTATGCTACATTTTGCACGATTTTTGCGATAGCTATATCTCAAGAACTAATGCAGAGAACTTCATCAAAATTTAGATTCTGTTACACTAGAATATATAACATAATTAGATGCTGATTACATTTTGGTATTAACCTTGCAACAGGTAGTGCAGCTATGCTGCATTTTGCACGATTTTTCCGATAGCTATATCTCAACAACCAACGCACAGAATTTCATCAAACTTCAGATTTTGTTACAAAATGACATATAACATAATTACAGGATGATTACGTTTTGTTATAAATCCTTCAACTGATGATGCTGCTGTGCTATATTTTACACGGTTTTTTTAAACTAGCTATATCTCAAGAACTAATGCACAGAATTTCATCAAACTTCAGATTCTTTTACACCATAACATAATTAGACGCTTTTTTACATTTTGGCAGAAATATTCCAAGATATGGTGTTGCTGTGCAACGTTTTGCAAATTTTTTGTTATAACTATATCTCAAGAACTAATGGACGAAATTCCATCAAATTTCAGATTCTGTTAGGTCTTGACATAAATAGATGCTTATTAGGTTTTAGTATAAATTACCCAACATGAGGCACTACTAAGCTCTTTTTCAGAATATTAATTAAATTTTGCGTTTTAGGCTTTTCGGATACCAGAATCTCATTATGCTAGGTCAAATGTTCGAGGAAATTCGATAGTGGGTAACTTTGAATTCACCACGTTTTTTTTTTTTTTTTTTTTTTTTTTTTTTTTTTTTTAATATTAAAATGTACTTATGAGATAGAAGAAAGTTTTGGGATTGACACATCCAACTAGTTTTTAAATATAGCATTAATAGTTGGTATGCACTTTATAGTTATACGGAAATGTGAAGATAAAAATGCTTGCTGTATTTCAATTTTTTTATATGAAAAATAGTTTTATAACTGCAAGATTTTCCTTTTACACACAATGATGCATGCATATTTATACTAAATTTTGATTTATAGTATATTGAAAACATTAAAACTTAGTATTATAAAATTTGTATTAAAAACAAGGCGTATGGAACATTTTGAATACATGAACTGAAAGAGTTATTATTAACACTGGAACCGCGGAGCGGGTCAATTTGACCCAAATCGATGTTTAATTTATCGTATCGCAAAAAGTATTTATTGAAAAAAGGTTTCCCTTTCTAACTTTTAATATTTTAAGATAAACAACAAAATTTCCTATTTAATAGCGAATAACATAAATATTTTTTTCAGTTATAACCAATTATACCTAGAACCGCGAAGCGGGTCAATTTGACCCGTAATATGTTTTTACAATTAAATGACAAAATAGAGATGCATTTTTTCGGAACTAATGAGAAAACATATCTGCCTAACGCCTAATTCCTCTTATAGGAAGAATAGGAATGGGGAATAGTGAAAATTTTCAATCAAGATCTTATGTTCTTGATGTGAAGAATGGATGATTGAAGTAGAAAATTACAACAAATATTTAGACGCAGTTTTGAAGTTGCTTTTATTATGTACTTTTTAAAAGTATAGATAAGTTTTCGATGTCTAAATATTACTGTCAAAAAAGGTTTGGAACGTTATCGACTATTATCTGAAAATATATGAGAATGCAAATGATTGAGGGTGAATAAATGTCTGTAAATGAAGAAAATTAAATTTTAAGGATGAAAATGAAAGTAACGCCGGCTCTTCCTGTACTCTTAACATTGTTGGACTTTTTCATTGGAATATAGGTGAAAATTTATCAGTATTAAACGAAAGTTTGATGATTTTTGCTCGATGAAAAATCGGTTATAAAGAAAAGAAAAATTAAGAATTTCCGCAAAAGGGGACAAAATTTGAACTTTATACTCATGAAAATCTGAAAAATAAATAAGCAATACCTTGTGCATTCACACCTGAAAATAAAGAAGATAACAAACAAACTGCAACACTAACTATATAAAACGGCCTAACTTAAGCGTAGATAAGCACGTATTGTTTCAATAGCTGTGAGTAGGTTTATTCAATATACGTCTAACAAAACCCGATAAATTTAGTATCGTATCACGTTCTAATTGCTTACAGATGTTGATAAAAAACGAGCCATAGAACGGCCTCAGACGAGAAACAAATGTCTCTGTAAAAATGTCAATATCGGAATTGCATGCGGTTATTCTTCTAACACATTCAGACATCAGCATAACTGTTTACCAAGGAGAAAAGTATAAAAATGTTTTGTTGCTTAGCAATCTACATCTAATTGTTGAAATTTTTGATAGTTCTAAAAAAGTAAATAAAGACACTTATTTACAACAACGCAACTAAATTCCGTGTGGTTGTGTGATTACCCAGATAACAAATAGTTTGTTTGTGACAAGCCTGCATCTTATAGGAATCCAATGAATGCAGTTTATAATATTTTGTATTTTGGATGTTTTGTTTATTTGCATTTTTTTATATCAATGCTTGGGTTTTATGCAAATCTGTAACCTGAAAATCTATTAGCATACGTGAATTTATTGTCTGAGCGAAGCAAAGTCTTATACTCGTAACGTAAATATTAAAAGTCAAAAAAAAATTCTTTGGTCAAGCAAATCTCAAAAAGTACTTGTCAGATTTAGATTCTGTTTATACCAGACGCAAGTTAACCTCGTGAATGCACCTACTTACAAAAATTAGTTCCAAATAGTTAAAAAGTTATATTAAAAAAACTGGTAAAAAATGTACAGTTTATTTGCATACGTCACAGATATTTGATGTGCGTCACTTTTCACTGGCTTGATGTTTCCGTTAGATTCCCAAATTTAAGCACATGGAGCAAGGAAAATACGCAAACATTTTTATTTAAGTACAATAAAACATATTTAAACTTAAACAAATTGGAAAAGAAATCTGTTTTATTATTATTATTATTATTATTATTATTATTATTATTATTATTATTATTATTATTATTATTATTATTATTATTATTATTATTAGTTATTTTATTTAAAAGAAAAAAGCCATAATACTTAATAACTTAATATCTTAGATTTTGCGATAATTTTTATAATACCATTTTGTAATCGCGATTAGAATCATGTATTCCATGCGTGCAAATTCGAAACAATTCTTCCGTGTTTAAATAAAAGATGAGTTTGACATGCATACTTTAGAAAATTACTTTTGATACTACTTGCTTATCCCGTCGACCAAAAAATGATCACCAAATTATAAGTTTAAGTGCTAATAATGTATGATCGTGAATGTCACACTTAATTGCATTAAATACGATAGACGCTTTTAAAACGTCATTCAATGATTTTTATTTTGAATTTTTAATTGTATATTTATTAATATTCTACTAAATATTTGTCTTTGTTTTTTATTTGAAATAAAAAGTATGCCAACATGTATAATTTGGCTATTAGTATACCGATTTGTAAAATTTCGCGAAATTGGTCGACGGGATAACCAAGAAACACCTTACTTTTAATAATAGATTATATTCTGTTATTTTTTTTTTAAATAGATTTCTTAATGTTATTTCTTATTAAGCAATCTGAGTTAACCGCCGATTATTGCGTGATTTCATGTATTTTATATCGTTAAATTTCATAAAAACACATAATGACATACGTCATATACGCACTAAGTTGGCGCGATTACAACAGAAGCGATTATTAAATTTGGCGAAATTTGGCGATTTTATGTCTCACATGGTAACTTGTTTATTTTGTTTCATCAATTATTTAAAAAAGAAACAATAATTAAGCAATAAATAAACAGTTATAAATAAAAAACATACTAATATACAGAATAAAAAAATATAAAGATCACAAAATATCATAAATATTAACATTTAGAGCAATATTCAAAAACTATCATCAAAGCAAAGTTTTCACGAATTTATGGGAGAAAAAGTTGCTCTACTTAGTATTTATTTGACATCCGTACCATGTTTATATGTAAAAATAAGCATAAACGTTCATAAGATTTGTTTATGTAGCTATTTGCAACAAATCTCAATTTCTGAAGTCCAAACTGGAGAAAACTTATAAAAACGCCAAGGTAAAATTGGAAAAGTACCACGAAATTAGGGCAGGTATATCATATACACATCAGGTTTAGAGCAAATTTGGCGAAAATCATTTTTGAATATTAGTTACATATATAGTTTTCAATTATTTTCTATTATTTTAAAAAGGAAATAATAATAAATGAGAACACGATTAATTAATAAATATCGAAAAAGTATATTTATATAATTTGTAAAAACAAAATTTATAATTATATAAACAACAGCCGGGTTACCAAGTCATGCAAAATAACGATATTTTGGCGCCAATTATGCAGAAGAGTTCCATATTCCTTTTTTAGCTTTTTTGGCAAGCTTTTTTATTTATTTACTTAATTTGTTGGCATTAAATGAATCGATGTGATTTTGACCTTGAGCCTTTGGGGTTGCATTTTTAATACTTTCCAAAAAGTTGAAAAGTGTTTATGCATTCGATTTGTCTGTCCTTCTGGCCATCCGTCCGACTGTCTTCGCTCTAATACATGTAAATATACGCTTATTTTAATGCAATTGGTAAACCTTATTAAGATCCCTAGGCATGGTTGGTATTATATATGATGTATAGGGGATTAAAGTTCCTTTGGAAGGGCACCCAAAAGAATTCTATTACATTATGGTCTACGGGGGAAAAAAGTTTACAGAGAATTTTAATGATATTATGCCATTGCAGATGGATTGAAACTGATGTAAATCACCGAGTTTCATAACGATTACGTAAGAACAGGACATTCATAGCATTTTAAATCCATTTACAGGGACACACAAAAGATATCAGCTACAATACTGTGTTTTAGTACAAATTGTTGAAATGAATTTTCAATTACGACATGCGCTTTTAAATTTAACTATTTTTTTAGGTACGCTCGTAATTTTATAAATACGTAGTCCTTACAGTCGTCGTCTAATTCGACAGTTTTTCTGAATATCCGTCTGTCAGTCCCCATCTAACACCACTAAACTACCCAACCGAATCGTTTTAAATTTTAAATATATATTTGGTGCCAAATTTTGGTAAGTCATTTAAAATTTTAGTAAAATTGGATACGTAGTTAAATACAGGGACAATTAAAAGTATTGCGTTACATTACGGTAGATGGGTTGAAATAGTTCCAAGTGCTTTTTTAATTATAACACCCGTCAAAACAAAGGAATTGAGAAGCATTATAATAAAAATTTTGTAGAATATGCCGCACAAAGAATACTTATTAATCATTTGCAGGGTACTACAAAAGAATTCCGAACCATAATGGTATGTGTTGGGCATTATTTTTTTCAGTCACGAGATTTTCTCTTTTGTCATTACAAGGTCCTTTATATAATAACTTAATCAGGTGAAATTCCATAATCGAGTTCACTTTGGCGTATTTGACATGCATGTTTTGCTGAAAAAAATGTGCTTAAATTTTAAATTACTGGTGATGACACTTTGGCAACTCAAAGCTTGTGCAGGCGAGATATTCGAATCTCGTGTCGTACTTTATACTGCAAGCATTGCCAATTCCTTTTATTCAATGCATACGAAAGCGAAATACTGCTCAACTTCTTGAGAATAGGTTTGAAAAGAAAGCAAAACAGCGTATGTAGTGACGAGTATGCACTACACATTTTAATCTGAATGATCATATCTGGAACACACTCAAACAACGCATCGTATTCCTTTTTTGAGTTTTCGGGATTTTTATGTATCGCTTTTTAAACAGAGAATTTCCTAAAATTTTATCGAGAACCTCATCCATCAATAGAAATCAGATGTAGATATTAACCTTTTAAACGCCGCACTATGATCGAAAGGTAACACTAATTATTTATTGGTGAAAATCCCATTAAAACTCAAACATAAGCACTATGAGTAACTTTTTTTCTCGAAAAAAAATTTTGTGTATGATTTATAGCATGTTCCACAAATGGAACATTGGCGGGAAACACTTAGTTTTTTCACATGTTTTTATAAAGTATGATTAACAACATTTAAACTAAAATCTCTATTTCTATGCACATTTTTTTCATGATTATAGATAATGTATAGGCAATTTTCAGTAATAACACAATTTAAGCAGGTAAATAGCCGGGCTTCGCCCATCGAGCCTTCATTTTACTTGCGATTTCAGCAACTATTCCAGATAAAATGTTCAAGACCCCACAAAGCTTTTAGAAAAAAACTTTCCCACTTGCTTAAATAATATATTATATAGATGATGGGCAGTACTCACTGTAGGAAAGCATCTTTACAATTATTTATCAAAATTAAAAAAAAAAATATATACAAAAAAAATGTAATGGAAAATAATAATAATAATAATAATGTCTGTACTACAATATAACAGCAAAATAATCAAATAAATCAAAATCTAAAAAAACACAAAAGAGAAAAAAATTATCAAAAATTAAATATATATGTAGGGAGATAGATAGATAGATTGTCCTTATTTTTGTGTCCTACATTCGATCTATTATCCATGATAGAGAAGCATTTCTCATGTAGTCTTTTTTTCACATTCAACACATTTCTTTGTGCTCTTCTAGCATACAACACATTTTCTTTGTATTTATGGTACAGATAATGTAATTAACAAATGTCAATGAATTCCTCTTCAGAATCATCTGCTAATTCATAAAAATATACTAGTGCCTCCTCTACTGTTCGAAATGGATTGAAAGAGACATCTGGTCTGTATGAGGTATTCTAAATGAAGGAAATCGCAGAGTAAAGTAAAATCATATGAATTTCTTATCACGCTTTTTTCCAAAGTCACTTCTTACATTATAGCTTATTTGAGTCATAAACAATGTCTAACTATCAACAAACAAACATGATTTCCCCGTCAGTTATGAGTAATCCACTTCAGATGGGAGAATGTGTGTGGAAGAGAGAGAAGGGGTAAGGGGGAGGGTATGGAGTGGGGGAAAAATAAAGTATATCAAAGTCATAACCATCTTTTGTCGACACTTAATAAACCAACTCGTATCCAGAAACTTTTTATCAAAACTTATATGTGTTACAGGCCAAACCCGATTTTAGGCCAAACTAGATTGGCCTAGGCCAAACTAGTCTATCCTAACGCCCATCGGATAAACTAGTTTTTCCTAGGCCAAACCGGTCTATCCTAACGCCCATCGGATAAACTAGTTTTTCCTAGGCCAAACCGGTTTATCCTAACGCTCATCGGATAGACTAGTTTTTCCTAGGCCAAACTAGTCTATCCTAAGGCCCATAAGACAAACTAGTTTTTCCTAGGCCAAACTAGTTTGGCCTAACTATTATAGGATAAACTAGTTCAGCCTGCTGTTTATTGGTCTGAACTAGTTTATCCTAGGCCAATTCAATTTGGCGTGATTTTATTGAATTCAATGACTGCCTCAGCGCCAACATTCTAGTTTCTCCTAGGCTGATCTAGTTTGTCCTAGGCCAATGTAATTATCCGTGTTTTTAGCTCACGGGCGTCAAAGCCAGCAAAATAAAGGGCTCACAGGTTCTGTATGTATGTTCTTTATGGTCAGGTACGTGCGCATGTATGTACGTATGTACGTACGAATGTACGTAACGCTATAACTCTTGATATAAATATCCGATTAGTTTCAAATTTTGGATGTAGGTTCCTTCTGATAAGATACTTTTCTGATTAGTTTTGGAAAATCACTGAATAAGAATAAAGGGAGCGAACGGAAGTCTAATCCTCTACCGTTAATTTAGAGAAATGCCTTTATCATGCAGAATTATCAGTTTTCTTTTAAAATGTTAGATATAGAATTATTCTGACAAGGCGCCTCCGGGATTAGTTGTAGATGTTTATTGTTTAAATGTTAAAGAAAGGGCAATGTAGGTACCCCCCATTATTTAGATAGATGGTTTTAACGCAGAAATTATGGATTTGCTTCAAATTTTGCTTATAGGTTCTTTCTGATAAGGCAATTCCCTAAATAGTTTTGAGGGTTTAATGGTAAAATATGAAAGGAAAATGACGGATTTCCCTCTTACCTAGTAAAAACTACTTTTTCCTACGGGCATATAGATAAACAAGTTTGGGGTAGGAAATCTAGTTTATATAATTGGCGTTAGGATAAAATAGTTTGGCCTAGGCTAATCTAATTTGGCTCGAAATCGGGTTTGGCCGGTAAAAAACATGTGTTTCACTAGAATAAGTATAAATGTGTGTCAAGAGTAATTGCTTATAACATCAATACAGGAATTTCACATGTCCACCCTAAAGATATAATGCATTTTTCATGGTTTTTTTTTTCCTGCAGACTCGTGACAACTGAGATCAGGCTTGCATTTATTATTATTATTATTATTGCATATTCGAGCCAGATTGGAGGTGAACATAATTTGGAATCGAACAGCGTTTTCCATTTTTTAGAAATTAATTTCTTGTCGACATATAAGCTATTCTTGTCACGGCGTCAAGTTTTTCTTTTCCGTGAAGTCGTAACCGAAAATTCGATTCAAAACGTAGCTTTAATAGTATTTTCTCAAAGGTACATCGCTTTTATGGAAAAAATGGTTAACGCCATTCGATTACATATTTTCTGAGGGAGAATGCCTGTTAATCTTATGCCTTTCCGAAAATGAATTAATTCTTAAATGTGTTAGGATGTAGCTCTTTTGGATTTGAGAAAAGTCTTAAGGAATGACAGAGAAACATATTCACAAATTTACTTTTTACTGAACAGTTTAGTTATGATGTTTATAACTCTCCTTTTTTTCTTTTGTTCTAAACTACATTAATTATTTAATGAATCCCCCATTTCAATATTGAAAGGTCTATGAAATTAAATAAACAATAATATATTGTGTATTTTTCATTCTGTGAACACCTCGTAATTTAAAAATACATTGTAAATTTATCCAATATGTATGAATGCAGTATTTTTTAAAGGAATCCTAATTGTATGTTAAGTAAAATCTGAATTTTTGGCAGAAATTGAGTAGGGCCAGATTGAGTGGGACTGAGTCTTTTTTCACATATTTTTGTAGAGGCAGGGCTCGGGCTGAACGTTTAATTTTTACACAGGGTCACGGCAAAATAACTTTCCTTCGGGAAAGGCGGGGCCGGAACTCGAAATTCTGGCCCGTGCAAACCTCTAACAGTATTCTACAACGCATCCAATAAAATACATTATAATGGTGATGACAAAACCACTTTGCACAAGGTTAGCAATGGAGCAGTAGACGGGATCAATATTAAAAAGAATATTGCCCAATTAAACTGATGGCTTTGCATTCACACGCTGTTTAGAGTCATTGTGTATTTCAGCTTTATTTTTTTTTAGAATAACACCCTCGAAAAATAAAGTAAGTTGGATTACTTTTTCCCATTTCCTCCACTTATATTTAACCATTGAACCCCCAAAACTAATCACAGATACGCTTTATAAAATTAAACAATTATCCAAAAATTGAAACAAATCAGTTCTACTCAAAAAAACCATTCATCTATGTTTTAGAGAGGGTAACCCCACATTCTTCCCTTTATACTTAATCATTAAACCCTCAAAACAATTCAGGGATTCGCCTTTTAAAGCAAAAACTATAGGCTATATTCAAAATTTACGGCAAATCAGATAATACTGCATAAAAAACCATTTATCTAATTTAAGGAAGGCGATAAATCGTCCACTAACCCATTATACATAACCATAAGAAAAGACCCAAATTAATTAAAGAAGCACCTGATCAAATGAATTTATGTCCAAAATTTTAAGCAAATTGGATAATTCGGTATTATGACAAATTTATATATTTTAAGGAAGGAAAAAAATTGCTGGTTCAGACCAAAAACCAAAGAACCACCAAAATTAATCAGTAAAACGCTTTGTCAGAAAGAACAAATCTAAGATTTGCAGGAAATCGGTTAATTCTGCATGAAAAACCCATTTAACAAAATTAGGCGAGATTCCCCCGTTCTTCCGTTTGTTCTTATTCAATTAATCCCCAAAACCAATTAGGGAAACGCCTTACCAGAATGAATCTATTTCTAAAATTTGAAGTAAATCAGTAAATTCTGCGTGAAAAAAGCATTTACATAAATTATGGGGCGTTACCCCTATTCTCCCCTCCCATATCCTTAAACAATTGACACCCACAACTAATGAAGGCGCTTCAACAGAATACTCCTATATCTAAAATTTGAATAAAATATGCTAATAATCCATAGAAATCCATTTATTTGAATTAAGGGAAGAGGCGAATCAGCCTCTCGTGCCCTCCCCCCTTATTCTTCTCCAATGACCTCCCAAAATTAATCAGAAAAGCTCCTCATAAGAATAAACCTATATTGAAAGTTTGATGCAAATCGAGTATTTCTATCAAAAATTATTGCGTTACGTACTTACGTACATACATAGATACAGAACCCACGGGCACATTAGTTCTCAGTCTTGGGTAGCTGACGAGATAAAAACATGTCAAATTACATTATTTCTATCAAGAGTTATCGCGTTACGTACATACGTACGTACATACGTACGTACATACGTACATACATGCGTACATACATACATACAGAACCTGTGAGCCCATTTTTTCTTTGGCTTTGACGCCCATGAGCTAAAAACACGTAAAATTACACTGGCCTAGGATAAACTAGATCAGCCTAGGACAAACTAGAATTTTGGCGCTGAGGCGATCATTGAATTAAATAAAATCACGCCAAATTGAATTGGCCTAGGATAAATTAGATCGGCCTAGGATAAACTAGTTCAGACCAATAAACATCAGGCTAAACTAGTTCATCCTATAAGAGTTAGGCCAAACTAGTTTGGCCTAGGAAGAACTAGTTTGTCCTATGGGCCTTAGGATAGACTAGTTTGGCCTAGGAAAAACTAGTTTATCCGATGGGCGTTAGGATAGACCGGTTTGGCCTAGGAAAAACTAGTTTATCCGATGGGCGTTAGGATAGACCGGTTTGGCCTAGGAAAAAATTTGTTTATCCGATGGGCGTTAGGATAGACTAGTTTGGCCTAAAATCGGGTTTGGCCTGTAACATATGCATTGCAACCAAAAGACTTTATCATGTTAAAAAATATACCTTTACACGCCAATGTTCCATTTATGGAACATGCTCATTTCTTATCTAAAATAAACAATAAAAATCAATCTTTTTTTTAATAACTTGTGTTCTACTAATAAAATGATAACTTTTACTTGATCTCACTTAGTTATGAAAATATTTGTTAAATTTTGAATTTTCTATGAATTTTTTAATTTTGCCCAACGAAAAGTCTAAAAAAAGTCCTAATTTACGATTTTTTCCCTAAGACATGATTTATTTTATCAACGTAAAATCAACGCCAAAAAATGAAGTCCTACTTTCTTTTCAAATACTAATTTTTACAGAGCAATAAAAATAAAAATGAATTTTTTGCAGAATTTTGAAGTTGATGTTCCATTTATGGAACATTGGCGTGTAAAAGGTTAATATATACTATTAATACGGTTAATATATACTATTGTATATATTAACTGTTTAAGGGGTTCACACACCGTATAAAAAATTACCTCTTTCTATTCAACCATCATGGTTTGTGCCATATTTAGGTACTAAAATTGGTGTGGAGTGTATGTTCTTGATGCAATTTCAGAGTTCAAATTCAGATGCAAGATATTTTATGTTTTATTATCTGTATTACTTTTAATGCATTGCGTACTTCCAATTTTTTACCCATGCATGGCTGTTTTGCAAAGTTTACTTCCCCATTTTTTAACCGTGTATTCGAATTAATATAGAATATTTTGCAATTCTATATTTCCCTTTTGTCCTTTTCGTCTTTTGAACTTGAGGCAGTTTATGGTCAATTAAAGGTAGCATCTTACTTTTTTTCTTTTACTTTTCGCAAGTTATTACTAAATCTATGTTCTCAGCAATATCGCTCAGACTAATACCTCTGAGGGAAGTCCTAGTTCAAGATTTACTTGAAGACGTACAAAAACAGTTTGTTATTTCTATCCCCCCCCCCCCAAAAAAAAAAAAAAAAAAACTTATCATTTGGGCAAGAAAAAACACTAAAAACGATGATTAACACAAACTTAGCATAAAAAGAGTTTATCACATTTAAAAAAATGAAAATAAAACTAAAGATATTTGTTCAAAATATAACGTGACCACACGTTTCTGCTAAATGTGCAAAACTTTTAAACATGTTTTTCAAACAATGCATACAATAAATTGGATTGGATAAATCAGTAAAATTAGTAAGTAACATGTATTTTCTTATAGTTTTAAACATTATTGTTATATTTTATATCGAAATTTATTTGACTGGGATAATCTATTTTTAATGTTTGTTAAGTCCAAGTTCTTTATGTTTAAAATATCTGTTGAATAATTGTTCAATATATTTTCTCTTACTTAATGCAGTGTAATTTTGAATAATAGCATTTTCTGAAATCTAGAGAGATTCTGCTGACTTTATGTGTAAAAATAATGTACATACAAAGAAATGTTGATTATTATACGAAAAAATATAATCTTTAAATCAACCAAATTAAGTATTTGAACATATTTATAAACTGTTTTCCACCTCGGGTCAAATTGACCCGCTCCGCGGTTCTAGGTATACCGAAAGTCCTGCGGTTCTAGTGTTAATGGGAAAAGGAGATTTAAAGTATAATATTATTTATAGTGTAATTCAAATTATGTGTAGAACATGGAAATGAATGTAACTTCACTAGGATTCACTGAAATTGAATGAGGTTGTAGTTAAAGTTGTAATATCTATATTATAAAGGCCAAACGTATCTGTGCGTAACGCATAATTTTGCGAATGGCAACACTTTAAAAATTTAAAATAAAATTTCAGTTTTGCATTTTTTCTTTTGTGAATTTTTAAACTACTAAATACCGCACATTTTCAATTTTTATACCATCGTATAGGGAAAAAAATGCACTTTTTAATGCAATTTGTTTGAAAGCTGCATCTTTATTTGTTTTTGAGTTATTAATTTTTTCGTAGTTTTTTATACAGTTTTTGATTTGTGGCAACAGACATACTCCATTTCTATTAAAATAAAAATGAAAAAAGCCGCAAAAATTTAGTGTACCTTTTTGTTGCCATTTTTTTAAAGTGAAAAAAAAATTCGTTTTAATTCGTTTTTATTTATTACTTAAAGCATTTTTAGTTTATTAAAAACTTTCTTTAAACTCGATACAACATTTTCTTTTTACATTCTGTCGTCACAGGAATATTGTTTGTCGTTTTTATTGCATGCATGTTATTTCAGAAATTTCCATTTACACTTAAAAGAATATAAATATATTAGTATCTGCTTATAATTAATAGCAATCGATATTTCAAGTTTTGAATTAAAATGATTTTGAAATTATCAAATTAAAATATCATTTTTTTAAACTTGAAAACGGATAAGATATGTGCATATGTAAATTTTGAAGTAGTGAAAAATAATGTTGGATTTAGATTTCATGGGGCAAAAAATTCAATGATTGACTCAAAGTGGAGTACGCCTTAATTGATAACCTAATAATAATACAACATCTTTATTATATTTTATTGTTTACATTTCGATTAAAGTTTAATTTTAATAATTTCTACAACTGCATTTTATAGAAATAGTGTTTTGTTAAATTTAGGTTAAATATCATTATTTTAAAAGTTAGACTTACGAACATAAGGTGCATTTTTTTTATTGTGACTAACCTCCTGACTGCCGCCGGCTGATTTTTTCACACACTAAGCTGCAGGTTTCACTGCAACATAAGCAATATTTAAATTAGTATAATTCCACAAATAAAACCCAGTTCTGAAAAAATAAGTTAGGATTGATGCTATCAAAGATTATACACCGATACTAATAACGTATTTTGCATCAGGTTGGAAAAAAAACATCTTTTTTTTTATATTTTTAATAAATTACAGAGAAAACAACATTACAATATTACTCTTTGGCTGGGCAGTCAGGGGATTAAGTAAGTAGATTTATTATAAATCAATGAAACAGTTCCTTCTTAAACATTTTCTTTCATCGAAATTCGACGGGTTCTCATTGTATTAGTAAACGAAATAAAGAAATCGATTTTGTACAACCAAAAGCCATATTTCCTTAAAATGTAAAATAAGTCCTCGGAGATAAAAATGGTCTCTAAATTAAGGAAACTCTCTGCACATAAATCTATGTGCAATTCAGATTATTACTTTAAAATGTATAACAATAGGAAACAATTTCTGGAATTTTTCTTTAGGTTGTATTAGATTTTATTTTACAAATTCGGTAGATACACTACCTGGCCATTGATTATCGTTCATTTGCGATTTTAGACATTTTGTTAAACATCTAGATAAATACATGAGGAATCATCTCGAAACTCTTAGTGGATAAATATAATAGTAAAAGTCATATATCTCCGTGAAGAATTTTTCCCGAATTTCGATAGGGGACCGTCAACAAATTAAAAAAGAATGAATATCTTTTGAATAACCCTGTCAAAACTAATGTAGCAAAAGCGCTCAAACATTAGATTATGATTGAATGCCTTATTGTTATAGACTGTGTTCATTTTTATGCAAATAGCATGCATTCTTGCAGAATAATTAAGGTTTTTATAAAAATGGTCCCAAATTTTTCCGAATTTTTTCCTTATAATTTTCAGAGTTCTTAATATAAAATAATATTTTTTTCTGAAAATATGACAAACAACATTGCACACAATATTCTGTAATCAGAATTAAAAAAATAAAAATTGTATGAAAAATGAGCAGGTATAAAAAATAATTTTTCACTGCGCATGCGTCAACGATATTAAAATTTCAATTGCGTATTATATTAGCTAAGTGGATAGAGCAACTTTTGTGAAAGTCGCAAACTCATAACTTGAAAATTATGAAAATAATCGTCAATTGAATAAGTTGAAAATCTGTTATTCACAAAATGAAGCAAAAACAAGAGGGATTGTATCCATATATTCATTGATTAGTGTCATTATAGAATACACAATACTACTACATTCGGGTTAAAGCCCTCTTTTTTTTTTTTTTTTTTTTTTTTTTTTTTTTTGCTTCATTTTGGAAACAACGGATTTTGTCCTTTTTCTATAGACGATTAATTTTGAGAATTTTCAAGCTATGATTTTGAGACTCACAAAAGTTGCTCTATATGTTTAGCTAACATAATATGCAAATGAAATTTTGATATCGTTGACGCATGCGCAGTGAAAAATTATTTAGTAAACCTACTCATTTTTCATACAATTATTATTATTTTTTATATGTGCAAGCAATGTTGTTTGTCATATTTTCAGAAAAAAATATTATTTATATTAAGAAATCTGAAAATTATAACGAAAATATTTGGAAAAATTTGGGACTATTTTTATAAAAACCTTAATTACTCTGCGAGTATGCATGCTATTTGCATAAAAATGAACACAGGGTATTAGAATAAGACACTCAATCATAATCTAGAGTTTGAGCGCTTTTACTACATTAGTTTTGACAGGGTTATTCAAAAGATATTCATTCTTTTTTAATTTGTTGCCGGTCCCCTATGAAGTTTTGGGGGAAAATCTTCACGGAGATGTATGACTTATACTATTATATTTATACACTAAGAGTTTTGAGATGATTCCTCATGCATTTTTCTAGATATTTAACAAAATGTCTAAAATCGCAAGTGAACGATAATCAATGACCAGGTAATGTATATGCAAAATTAAGTCATTAGTATGCATGTACGTGATTGTTAAGAAAAAAAATCCTTATATTACATTATTATAAATGAATATAATTTACCTTAGATATTTATTTACTCAAAGGAAAAATTAAAAGGAAAACATTGATGTTCAACGGAATTTTACATTGATGATGTAAGTAAATTTTACCTAGATATTTGAAATAATTTATTTTTTTTTCAACTTATTTTAAATAATATAATTGAAATTAAAATTAAACTTTGCCTTTGTTGTAATGTTCAGATTTTAAATCAAATTTTCTATTTTTATTTTTTTTATTTTAGTATATAGCTATTTATTTTTAATGGCTCTTTTCTTTAAATTGTTAAAGAAGTTTTCAAACTTTACATAAAAGAAATTATTATTATTTAAAAAAGTTATCAACAAAATTCTTATTTTCTTGAACGAAAAGAAAACAAACAACGGAAAATTGAATTATCTTACATAATTATGTTCATTCACAAACACAAACATTTAAATTACATCATTTTAAGGACATATTTGCCTCTCATTTTACTACAAACATAATTTAGTGTTTTTACATAATCTTAATGAATCTAGTCACAGAACACTATATATGCGACGATAGCAGAATATATATCCAGCGTGATTTGTCGTTTCTGAATATATGACTACAGGAATTATATGCCTATTACAACATTTCAATTTAAGTGAACGATCCAGCTTAGACTCACCTAACTATCACTGTCGATGATTATGATATGCTAATTCTTAATTACTCTTTGTCACGTCTGTATCCTTGGTTCGAAATGGAACGTATTTACAAAGAAAATATAATGTATACAGGAACGCATGTGAAATAAATTTTCAAATTTGTCTTAAAAATATCTATATTTTAAAGTGTAATGAGGAAATATATTATAAAATAAATATCGGAATTATTTACAGAATAAAAATGTGTCGATACTTATTTAAAATAAATTCCTAAATTGCCATGTTTGGGTTCGGTTCAAAAGTTTATGAAAACAGGTCCGACTAATTTTCCCTAAGAAAAAGGCGTTTTTTCTTAACGTTTTAATTAAGAGAAGTCGGTATTTATTAATTGGGTTAATTTTATAGAGTTTTTTTTCTTCAAAATACTGCATACATATAGATAGGAAATTTTAGCATTACATATTATTATATATTCTAGTTATCTATATGTTTGCAAATCATTTAATGCAGAATAACATCATTACTATTCCGAGGTTGTTGCCCCATTATTAAAAATAAAGTGTTAACTTGGACTTGACACGAAACATACACTAGTTAACCCCTTCGCGACGGGAGACTTTTACGAAATTTTTTTATGTTTTGTCACCGGTTTTTAAAAACAGAAATTTGTGCCTTATTAAATCGAGGAAATGCTTCGATGAAATAAGGCAAATTTTACTGGTGGGGTTAATCAAGGATTCTTAAGCCTTTTTGCGGCACGTATACGTGCATTGTTAAAAATAAAGGTGACGAACCGGTAGCTTTTGACGCCCAGGGGTGAAAAGGTTAAATCACTTGGCACCAGCGGGCTTGAAAATGTGTTTGGGGTGCCATTGGGTGTTTCACGCTAATTAAGGTACCGCGCACTGCATACCGTTAGAAGATTTTCACCCCTTAGTCATTTGCGCATGCTTTGTAACGTGTATCCTTGCACTTCAACTCGCTATCACTAGTGGATCAACACGGCAATTTTTTTCCTACTATGACTATCACCACTATACGCTATCCCAAATTTGTTTAGAACTTCGGATGGCTAACTTTTGGCGAGCTTTTTTATATAAAGCAACCTTTGAATTTCAGGACATATGAACATTTCAGGGAGAATGATGGCAGAGTGGATAGGGCCCTGAGCTTGTAATCAGACGTTCTGCGTTCGATTCCATCGAGGGCCGAAAATCGGTTAGTATATTTTTTAATTTTTTATCATTGGACACTCTGGATTAAGGGTGCCATTTTTTCACTCTTATTAAAGGTACTATTTTGGCTCCTTTAGGGGTGGCACCAGTCAGACAAGCCTTTCACCCTTGAAAGGTGCAATGTGTCACTATTAGTTTCAACAGTGTATCGTTCGGCCCCAAAGTGTTAGAAATCATGTCCTAGTTTGAACCAAGTTCTGGGGCTTAACAGCTGTCACTGTAACATATTAAAATCTTGAACCAATATTTTGAGCTCCTGTTGAAGCATATTTCCAATAGTTGAAACGAAGTTGAAAGTATTGAAATATAGCAAGCTCTAAATGTTGGTACGATATTTCATCATCTTATGTGACAGCTACTGAGCACCAAAATTTGGTCCAAATTAGAGCAAAAGTTTTAACAGTGTCTGCAGATAAAATAGAGATATATTCTGAAAAATATAAATACAAATCTCGATTAAAATAATAGACGAATGAGATCAATTTATTTAAATGAATATCCAACTTTTTCATTTGATTGAAACAGTTTAATCTTTTCACATAATAATGAAGTGAAGGTTCATATGATTAAAAATTACATTTTCCAAATTTCACCATGTATGTGTTTGAGGCAATCTAAATAAGCATGAAGAATTAGAATAAAGTGATACTAATTACACACAACAGCTTTCGATATTTTTACCAGTAATTCTTTTCAATGAAAATAAATTAATTTTAAATTATTGGTTTTAAAGTAAATGAATAGCTATTCAAAATTTGTGTATTTTATGTATCAGATAAAAATCTTAATAAAATTGAAATATTATTCGAATAATATAGTTTAGAGATTTTTTAGTTGTCATTAATTACTTTCACATGGTATAACTATTTAAAAATAAAATATGCATTTTTAATTGTGTATTAAGAGTGTTTTTAAAATGTTTTATGTTAATAGCATGTGGAGAAATTTATGTTTGTACCATTTTCTTTTAAATACAAAACAAAAAGCTTGACTTTAGATTGATAAAATTACATTTTTATATTAATAAAAATAAATTTTTATATTAATAAAAATAAATTTTTATTTTGATAGATATATGTTTGTATGATAATTAAAATAAACTTTTATATTGGTAAAATGATTTTTTTATACCAAAAAAATATATTTTTTAGATTAATAAAAACTTTATTTAATGTTAACAAAAATACATTTTTAAATTCATAAAAGTATTTTTTTTTTTTTTTTTTTTTATTGACAAAGCTTTAAATTAAATCATGAATATAGACATTTTTAGTTAATTTGCAGTTAAAGTAAACATAGATTTAATCATCAAAAGTTGTGAAAAATTAAGTATTTCACAAATAGTATATTGAAAGTCAACAATAAAAAATAAATATAGTAATTAATTTATACCACTGATGAAAATTATATTCTTTTAAAATGCAGTATATCCCACGAAAAATAATTTCGTTAATTTTCATCGATTTTCTGTTTCTATTAAATGATTTTTCTAAAAAAAGTTATTTTACATTAGCTTCATAAATAAGGAGATTAAAATTATGCATTAATTAATATCTATCGTAAACAAAAGAAGTTGAAAGGTTTATCATTGTTTACCTTGTTAGACAATTTCTTTTCATTTTCTTCAATACATACGGAGAAATATTTAACGGTGGAATAATTTCATTTGGCAACTGTGGCGATTAAAGTCATTTAATTAGAAGGTTTATTAAATAAAAACGTCTGGTAAATATACTTGCATCTAATTAATATAAATTAGAAGAATTTGTATGAAAAAAAAATTATTATTTTTTTTCTTTGATTACTTATATATCTTTTGTGAATGTCAGAGAATATATCTTTTAATAAGAATGTGCATAAAATTTTTTTAATTAACTTTAGAATAAAAAATGCATGGTCATTCTACTAAAGGATGCATTATATCCAAATTTTCCATAAATAAAATATTGAATAAAGCATACACATCCAGAAAAGCAAAATCAGACGGCTTTTTCGTAGAAAGAATGAAGAATTTAACACGCTGAGTGTTACGGTGGCTGACACTGAAAAGTCTATTCAGACCACGTCATTCACAGGTGACTGACGTTCTAAAATATAATACAAAGCTAAAATACTTTGTTATAAACTAAAAAAAAAATTCTTTAAGTAATTATTAACAAAGTATAATCTTGTAATAAAAGGTGTTATAAGTCATGTCTAAAAAAATTTTCCGTAAAAAAATATGACTTTTTAAATTTTATATCACAATTTAGACTGCCAGGAATGGTGACAAATACATTATAAATGAAAATATTGATCAAATATAAAAAGTTACGTACATTAAGGAACCCTTATATGATAAAACATATATGATAAAAAGAATACTTCTGTATCCTAAATTTAAATAGAGCAATTTAAATAAATACTATCATTGCAAAATACAGGTAGGTAAACTAGTCGTAAACGGGCAATTTGTTCATAAATAAAAAAAAATTAATAAAATTTAAAAGATAATTTAATAAAAAGAATTACTGTAATACGTCTTTCAAGGTTAAAAGATGTAACTATCAAAATTACACATAGACTTGCACATTTATATTTAATATTTATGCCCAAAAGTACATGCATGGCGCATACTTATCGGCTTACTAGATACTAAGCATAAGAATGCAAACTTAACTACTTTTAAAATATTATATTATAATTATGTTCTGTATCATAAAATTATTGTTCAAAAACTTAAACACACAAAATTTTTCTATCATGAAGTTAGATAAAGATAGTAAATAAATAAGATCAACTTCATTTAATTCTATACACAGCTTATATTTTTGATTAATTATGCTTACACTTTACATGTAATAATTTAGTAGAAATAAGTGGTAGAATTAAATAGGAAAAATTAAAATAAATTTTTAATCGAAACTAACTCCACATAACAACCTTCCATTTTCTCACCGGTAATTCTATTCAATGCAAATAAATTGCTTCTAAACAAATAGGTTTTTAAGTAAATGAATACCGTCGGATAAACAGCTTGAAGTAATTGAAATACTTTTATTATTAATTATTTAGGGGTTATTTTATTTTCATTAATTATTTTAATAACATAGAACTATTCAAAATTAAAAAAGATTCAATTATACTTGTTGAATTTAAATAAAAAATAATTGATAATTATGAGGAAAATAATTTATATAAATATATGTATATAAAAAAAACATAAGGACTTAATTAAACCGGCCTGTTATTTTCACAGCTTGGTTATATAAAAACTTTTATTATGAAATATTTAACATTAAGATGTAGAAGTTTTCATTGCTATTTTTACTCTGTATTTAAGAAAAAGTCGGAAGAGGTTATGTTTTGTTAGTTTGCCTATAAAAATTACTCATATATAACAGCAGGATTATAACAAATTTTTATAACAGAACTCATTAGAAAAAAAATACGAATATATATCTTTGTACTCTTTTGTTTCAACATCAAAACAAAAAACTTTTTTGTATAAAAACATTTCATATTTATTTACTTAGAACAGGTGTCACAAATAAAAATTAAATTAAAAAGTTGACATGTTTCGGTTCATTCATAAGAACCGTATTCATAACACATAAAATCAGTAGAAAACTAAAAAGACTTAGTAGATTTAGTTTTCTACAGATTTTATGTGTTATGAATACGGTTCTTATGAATGAACCGAAACATCTCAACTTTTTAATTTAATTTTTATTTGTGACACCTGTTCTAAGTAAATAAATATGAAATGTTTTTATACGTGAATGAAAAAGGTGAAGTGATATTGTTTTAGTTTTTAGTTTTGAAAAAACGAAAGTTAACGACAGTTTTAATATTAAAAATCTTTTTTCTAATATTGATAATTTGCCCAGATTTTAGTTATATCATGAATAATTTTTTTATTTAATTTATTGCTCAATTTTAAAGTGAGCATAAATCGGCATATAAAGCCGAAAGCTTTATGAAAAATTAAATGCATTAGAAATAATAAATGGAAAGTCAACAATAAAAAATTAACCTGATAATTTCTAAACACCGCTAATGAAAGTTGTTTTCTTTTTAATTTCGTTGATAGCACAAAAAATTATTTAGTAATAAATTTTTCATGATGATTTTTAATATATTTAAAAAAAATTATTTTACAGCATCTTTTTAAATAAAGAGACTCAAATTAAGAATTTATTAACAAATATCATTAACAAATTTAAGATTAAAGTCATATAATGTTTTACTTTGTGAGAAGTTGCTTTTAAATATCTTAATGCATGAATGCTTAACGGATTAATGACGACAATTGACAAATGTAGTGTTAAAATAATTTTATAAGAAAGTTAATTAAATAAAAAATATTCTTGCACCTAATAAGTTGGATTTGGGAAGAATTTGGTAAAAAATAATGAGTAATTTCCTATGATTACCTCTATATCATTTGCTATCATGTTTTGTATTTTTAATGGAGGAAAGGGGGCATTTGACAAATGGGGCACTAAAGTTATCGAACATTTCATCAAAAGATTGATTGCATAGAAAATATTCATGCACATAATTAATTAATTTTTATCTCTTTTTTTCCACGAATAATTTCCTTCTATTACCTCTGTATCTTTTGTGATAGTAAGTGATAATAAATTTGAATGATGTAAGTTTTAAGAAATTATAGGTTAGGAATTATACTACCTATTAGAAATTATAGGTAGGTTAAGAAATTATAGTTAATATTCCAATAAAATATGTATCCAGCAATATTCTAATTTTGATATAGAATACCTAATAAGAAGAGTTGTTATAATGTGTATTTTCGTTGCTAAATATACAAACGAAAACTCTCGAACTCTTTGACGAATTCAATAAATGTGCTATAAATTTCACATTCATATTTCTTGGTATTGTTCTCTTTATATATGTATGAGGCATTCTACAAAACAACAATACATCCATTAGTGTCCACTACTCCACGTACTAATTTTAACCAGCACTCAATTGTAGAATATTAAGTTTGCAGTCATGCATGGTACATGGTTATATGAAATGGAGGGGAATTTTTGGAGAATTCCCCATTAAAATCACACATAGACAACGTACTTGATGTACATTTACTCACAATACACATGATAATGACACAATTCCACAAGACTACTGTTTGAAATTATTACCAATGTAACATATTGCTATAGAAAAATAGGAAGATGATCTTATAAGAATAAAGCTTCACCGTGTTAAAGACTTTTGAACTTCGAATAATTTCTTTTTATTTCCTCTGTATCTTTTGTGATAGTAAGGGATAATATATTTCAATGAGGTAAGTCCTTAAAAGAAATTATAGTTAATATTCCAATAAAATATGTGTCCAGCAACATTCTAATTCTACACAACATCATTTTATCCTTCTGTGTCCTTCTGGGATATACTAGAATTTCCTAGGCCAAACTAATTTGACCTAACGCTGACAGGATAAACTAGTTTAGTCTGCTACTCTTTGGAATAAACTAGTTTATCTAAGGCCGATCTAGTTTATTCTAGACAATTTCAATTTGGCATGATTTTATTTAACCCAAACACCGCCTCAGCGCCAACTTTATAGTTTATCCTAGGCTGATCTAATTTATTCTTGACCAATATAATTTGACGTGTTTTTATCGTATCAGGCTATCAAAACCTAAAGTCTCCGCAGATTCTGTATGCATGTACACTCCTGGACAAAAGTATAAACTCAGAAAATTTGTAATTTGTTTAGATCATAATATAAATAAACTTAACTTTAAATTAATAAAATAAAGATGAATATTTTTAATAAGACATCTAAATTCAATATAACTGATAAATAAAATGAAGCGAATAATTTAAATAAGAAAATACATTACTTAAAAAAATAACATTATGCGAAACCTGGACAAAATTATAAACTCAAAGTTATGAATTTCTCTATTATGGCATATTTGATATAAATAAATGCACTTTATGATAAGAAACTAATAAATGCAGTCATTATGGATCAATACATGTCAATACATCAATACATATTTTAATTTTTCTCATAAAATAACATTATGTCAAACCTGGACAAAATTATAAACTCAAAGCTGTGAATTTCTGTTATAAATAAATGCATTTTGTGATAATAAACTTATAAATAGAGTTATTAGGGATGAATATATTTCAATACATGAATGCATTTTTAAGATTTTCTTTCAAAAAAGATGAGTAATATAGTACAGTCTGAGTATAGTACATGTGTAAACTGAAAACATAAAATTATAGAGTTTAAGAAGTGAACGTACTTTTGAATCCTGGTGCAAAGTATTAACACATACATTGAAAAATGTGTTTAATCGCCATTTTTCCGAATGACTTCGAATATGCAATTTTCAAACTACTTCATAGAGTACTGGTTCCGGGCTGAAAATATAGCCACTTTTAAATCATTTGTGTTTTGATATTGACGTCCGTCGCGTTAGACTCTTCGATCCATTGCATCCCAATAATTTTCAATGAAGTTTAGATCAGGGTTGCGGGCTGGCCAATTCAAGACATTTACATGTCAGCGCTGCAGCCACTCTTTTGTATTTTTTGCTGTGTGTATTTCTACATTATCTTTCTGAAATACCCAGTTTACTCCAGCGATCAATGGTCCATATGGCAAAAGATTATCTGCCAGCATTAACTCGCAGTCTTCTGCTGTTTGTTTTCCATTAAGAAAAGCCAAAGCAGTTTTACCATTCTGAAAATAACCAGCTCACACCATTACAGACCTTTAATAAAATCATGGAGAGAATTGAAAATATGAATAAATGTCGTTTGCCTTAATACAAATGTGAAAAATACTTTCATTGAATTAGTTTCTTATCACAGAACACATTTATTATTTAGATATTAAATACAAGAGTATAGAAATTCATGCCTTGAGTTTATAATTTTGTCCAGGTCTCACATAATGTTATTTTATGGGAAAAATTAAAACATGTATTGATATATTGAAATGTATTCATCCATAATGACTCCATGTATTTGTTTTTTATCATAAAATGCAGTTATTTATATGAAATGTGCCAGAATATTGAAATTCGTAACTTTGAGTTTATATTTTTGTCCAGGACTCACATAATGTTATTTTTTAAAAGTTATGTATTTTCTTATTTAAATTACTTACTCCATTTTATTTATAAGTTATATTAAATTTAGATGTCTTATTATAAATATTAATCATTAATTTATTAATATAAAGCTAAGCTTATTTATATTATGATGTAAACAAACTAAAAAAATTCTGAGTTTATAATTTTGACCAGGAGTGTATGTATTATGTACGTACGTATGAACGTAACACAATAATTCTTGATACAATATCCGTTTAACATCAAAATTTGCATATAGGTTTATTTTAATGAGGCGCTTTCCTGATTAGTTTTGGAAATTTATTAAGGTTAGTTTGTGAGGTTATTTCAAGTAATGACATGGGAACAACACATATGCCACATATGCATTCTCTCATCCTTGTCGGTATCGTAAGCCCTATTATGCTCATCAGCCTGATAATCCGAAACATGCAGATTTTAATATGTCCTAGTGTCACTTGGTGAGAAAGATATCGATAGAAAAATTGGTACATTGGAGGTACAAACTGCAAAAGACCAATGAGATTTTTAAACTTAAGGTACTTGAGTTTTTTGTGTGCTATGGGAAACTCAAGCAGAACTCTAGGGCATGTTTCAGCACGACTGGAACTCATTTTTAGCTCTTGTAAAATTTCTAATTCAACACCAGCAGTGTCTTTGCAGAAAAATTTTTGAAGTCTTTGAACATAATTGTCATGCACAGTTTGCTCGTGTGTTTGCAAAATTTGAAGGGTTTTTATTCTTCTGAAAATGCAGTCGTTGCATAGTTCAGATACCTTATAATTGATGCCTTGTAATTGATTTATGCATCCAATTTTCATAAAATTGGAAACGACACGACAAAATTATGTAACAATTATATATTTTAAATTTCAAACGAATTGGTTGGGTAGTTTTTGCGTTGTTATATGCGGACGGACGGACAGATGGACAGATGGACGGACTGAATGACAACTATAAGTGCTTCATATTTACATAACTACGAACGCACATAAAAATGACCCATAATTCTTTACTTACAGCCAAATAGACTTATTTTCAGATTGCCTGTGCGTATAATTTAATTTATACAATTTTGTCTTTTATACGCTTTGGCTTCTGGGGTCTTCCTAATGCAGTCGACTCTCGTTAATTCGAAATCGGATAATTCGAATCTTCGCTTAATTGAAACTAAACATGAAGTCCCGAAATTTTCATTAAATTTTTAACGAAAATTAATTAACGTTAAAATTTTTCATTAATTCGAACTCATTTTCTCTTGACTCCGGTTAATTCGAACTAACGATAATTCCCATTTTTCATTTTTCTTTTCTTCTTCATGGATTTCAGAATATTTGAATAACTTTCTTTTTTTAATTTTTGTGAGAATTGTTCCAAGCGAGTATACATATAAGTTCATGCATTTGATATCCATTTTCTTAGTGCCCCGTATGCCCATCAGTGACGCTTCAAATTTTTCTTACATAGTGCTTGTTTCTAATCTTTCAATTAGTCTATGTATATCTACGTTCTAATATAATATTAAGTCATATTCTAATGATAACACACGAAATAAATAAAAAAACACCATAACATTAATTCCTTTGTGACAGTACCATATTAAGCAAGTTTTCATTTCATACTTTCCATAATTCGAACTTCGGATAATTCGAACATTTCTTGTGGTCCCGACGAGTTCGAATTAACGAAAGTCGACTATATTTCATAGAATTCTTATTATATTTAGGTACGTTAGAGCATGGATATACAGCAGAGAAACAGACTTACAAACTGAATTCATGAGCTATTTTTAAATGTGGGAAAAATTTAAAAATTGAGACATAAACTATACAATTTCTAACGCTTAAACTTTCATTCACGTATCATGCACTTAGGTGAAAAAAATCAGAAAATGCATTAGAATAATTTGAGAATTATTTGTTTTCATAACATTCTTACAATTTACAAGTAATCCGATTGTGTAAAGGTATAATACAGTTTTTTTTTTTGAATAATTATGCTTTATCACTCTTTTTTTCATTAAAGTTTAAGAAATTAATTTTATCATAATTAAAAATTTCAGTGTAATTTTCATTATCGTTATTTTCATAAATAATCTACTGAAATGTGGCAATCACAAAACTTTCTTCTATTTTACACATGATAATACTTCCGGAAAAATGCAGAATATCAGCACCACTGGTTAGGATGTTTACAATGAATAGTATGAATAGTTATGAATGTAGCAAGCGAGAACATATGTCCACTTCTAGCTGAATCTGAAGTTTGATGACAATCATTACATTAGTTTCTGAGCTATTGCAAAATCTTTAAAAGATTCTGAATAACAGTGACCCCTGTTGGGTAATGTACTTTAAACACGAATCAGAATCAATTTTTATAACTCACACTAACAGAATCTGAAGTATAGGAAAAATCTATGCATTAGTCATTGTGATACAATTATTGTGGAATCATGAAAAATTCAGCATAGACGCGCATTTTTAGGTGGATTTACAACAAATATAAACAACACTAATCTTTATCACGGGGAATTTGAAGTATGATGAAATTCCGTACATTTTCTCTTGAGATAGAGCGCGCACAATTTTTTTTGTCACATACAACGTCACAGAGTGACAGATTGACAGACAGACTCACAGACACACACTTTCTAAAAACCATAAAATCGTGTTCAGGACCTTCTAAAGCATATGTATGCATCGAAATCCGGAAGTCGAATTTTTTCTCGAATCCATTGCTTTCTTACTGTTAAAATAGAAGAAAGTAAAAAATATTCTATCTATTGTTCACTGATAAAAAATAAATGAAATTTACTTATAATAATTTCCAGTTAACGGTTTATTTTATTTTATTTATTTATTTATTTATTTATTTATTTATTTATTTATTTATTGTATGCATACCTATCTATATAACAAATAACTCTTTGAAGGCAAAGTTATTTTAATAATCATTGATCACAAGGAAAATGTCCAATTTATATATTTAGGAAGGATCTATTTCACCCCTCCCACGCACATTCTCTTAATTAATTACTTAATATGCGGTATTCGTTATTTTCATACATAAAATTGTCTATAAGTTATTGTTCAATAATAAAACTAATTGAGATTTATTCTTAATAATTTCCAGCTGACAGTTCTTTTTTTTATACATGCCATTTTTTAACAATTAATTCGTTAAAGAAGGTTTCATATGTTAAGAATCATTAATTACAAGGCAAATTAAAGTTAAAAAAATTCTAATTTATGTATTAAGGAAGAATTATAACTTCCCATTCCAACTCTTTTTAAATAATATGCGGGATTCTTTATTTTCATAAACAAAAAAGTATGTAATTTATTATTCACTGGAAAAAACTGCTTGAAATTTATTCGTACTAATTTCCAGTTGACAGCTTATCCTTTTTTAGCTTACATGCCTACTTATATAATTAACTCTTTGAAGTGAATGTTATTTCAATAACCAATGACTATAAAAAAATGTCTAAAAAAATCTAATTTGTGTATTTAGGAAGAATTATAACTTCCCTTTCCCACTATTTTAACTAATTACTCTATATGCGAATTTCATTATTATCAGAAATAAAAAAATATACATAATTTACAGTTCACTGATAAAAACTACTTGAAATTTATTCGTAATAATTTAAGGTGATAATTTAACCTTTTTTTGTTAGTTTAAATCACTATTTATATAACAATTAACTCTTTGAAAGCAATATTTTTCAATAATCAGTGATTATAAGGAAATTTAATGTTAAAAAAATCTAATTTGATGTTTAGGAAGAATTATAATACAACACCCCCCCCCCCCCTCCTCTTTGAATTGATCCCTGAATGTGCGGTATTCTTTATTTTCATAAATAAAAATGTATAAGAGTTATTATTCACTGATAAAACTAATTGAAATTTATTCGTAATAATTTAAATTGATAGTTTAACTTTTTTGTATGCATGCCTATTTATATAACAATCGAATCCTTAAAAAAGTTTTATTTTACTAATAATTGATTACACGAAAATTACAGTAAATATAATTTGGTTGAATTTATATAATTTGTAAGAATAATAATTTTACCCTTCACGCCTTCTTTTAATTAATTACTCGATATGCGGTATTCTTTATTTTTATAAATAAAAAATGTCTATAATTTATTATTCACCGATAAAAGTATTTAAAATTTATTCGTAATAATTTCAGTTGATAGTTTAAATCTTTTAAGTTTGCATGCATATTTATATTATTAACTCTTTGATAGGAATGTTATTTCAAGAATCAGTGATTATAAGGAAATTTAATGTTTAAAAAAATCTAATTTAATGTTTAGGAAGAATTATAACATCCCCTCTCCCTCTCTGAATAACTTACTCAATATGCGGTATTCTTTATTTTCATAAATAAAAATAGTCTATAATTTATTACTCACCGATAAAAAATAATTGAAATTTATTCGTAATAATTTAAGTTGATAGCTTAACTTTTTTTGTATGCATGCCTATTTATATAATGTTTAACTCCTTAACGAAAGTGTTATTTTTATAATAATTGATTACACAAAAATTAAAGTAAAACAAAAGTAGAATTTATATATTTAGGAAGAATCATTATTTTCCCCAACATACAATCTTTTAATTACTCAATATGCGATGTTCTTTATTTTTATAAATAAAAATGTCTATAATTTATTACTTACTGATAAAAACTAATTGAAATTTATTCGTAATAATTAAAATTAATAATTTAACTTTTTCCATACACAATATTTTAATTAATTACTCAATATGCGGAATTCTATATTTTATAAATAAAAATGTGTATAATTTATTAGTCACTGACGAAAACTAATTGAAATTTATTCGTAATCATTTCAGTTGATAGTTTAACTTTTTTTGTATGCATGCCCGTTTGTGTTATTTTAATAGTAATTGATTACACGAAAATTAAAAAAAAAAAAAATCGAATTTATATATTTAGGAAGAATCATAATTTCCCCCCACACATATTATTTTAATTAATTACTTATTATTCGGTATTCTTTATTTTTATAAATAGAAATGTCTGTTATTTATTATTTGCTGATAAACCTAATTGAAATGTTTTCTTAATAATTAAAGTTGATAATTTAACTTTTTTTTGTACTACTTGGTTATCCCGTTTACCAATTTCGCCAAATTATACAAATCGCCAAACTAATAGCCAAATTATGCATAGTGACATAATTTGTATTTTAAATAACGAAAAAACAAATTATTAGTAAAATATTAATAAAAATACAAATAAAAAGTCGAAATAAAAATTACTGAATGACATTTTAAACACATATATCGTATTTAGTGTAACATTCACGATCATCCATTATTGGCATATAAACTTATATTTTGGCGGTAATTTTATGCGGTAAAACCGCACGGGAAAACCAAATAGTACTCTTTTTTTAAGTTAACATGCCTATTTATATAACAATTAACTCTTTGGAGGAAATTTAACTTCAATAATCTATGATTATAATAAAATTTATAGTTTAAAAAAATATAATTTTAATGTTTAGAAAAAATCATAACACCCCTTCCCTTCCTTTGAATTAATTACTTAATATGCAGTACAGTTTTCTATGCTGCAAAATTTCATTAACTCTTGATAATTATAAGGGTATTATTTATAAACTTTTTAGTTTTTTTATAAAACAGGGTGATACTTTTTTACATGAAATCTGACTCTTTTCATAAGAGAATTATATAATTATATATTTTTTAATAAAATATTATAAATTTTTGCTAATTAGCAAACAATAAATTTGTCTCCTTATTTTTTATATTTAATATGTAAGTTTACAAGTATGGAGATTGAAATTATAAAACTATAAATTTAGAAAAATAAATAAACTAAACGCATAATAAACACATCGATTAAGATGTGTTTATTTTATTTAAGACAAATTAATTTAAAAAAAAAAAACTTCAAAATGATTTATAATTTTACTAACACAATACTTCAAAAAGATTAACATATTTTTTGTGTAAATATGTAAAAATGCTTCACAACGTATAATAAAAATTATAACTAATTAAAACTAATTAAACAATGTAAAATAAAAACTGTAAATGAAAACCATAAAAAAAATTACATAATTCAACATTACTAATAATAAAACAAATATTAATTTCAAAATTCATTAATTCCATGATCTCTTTTCCAAAAACATACTTTCTTGGATTGCTAAGTTTTCATGCAAATGCTACTTTTATTTAATTAAATAAATTTTAAACAAAATTATTAAGAATTAATTTTTCACTGACAAAATCCAATTGGGATTTAACTTTAACCATTTTCTGTTTATTATTTGATTGTAAGATAAAATGCATTTTAAACAAATGAATAAATTCTAAAATGAAACGTTATTTTACAAAATAAATTACACAAACAGCTGGATCAAAAGTGCATTTTTTTTTTTTTTTTTTTTTTTTAAATTTAGAATCAGCTTTATTTTTACTGAGTTTTAAATAATTGCTAAATATTAATATATAACCGATATATTGTTTTATGAAAAAGAAATATACTTAGATAAATAGTGCTAATTACTTTTTTATGTTCATCAAAATGTACATATTAAAATCATCATACAAATAAACGTAAATTCTGTGCTTTTTTTGAAGAGATTGAAAGAAAAAAAAAGAGAACATAAGTCAAAAAATACTTTTTTTGTATTGTGAATAAAAACAATAAGTAATTACATATTTTCTGTGTTCTATAGATAAAACTGCGCCAACAATGCCAACAATAATACTATTGGACAAAGGCATTATTATTATTTTATTTATTTATTTATTTTAAAATATAAGTGAAATATGCATAACGGAGACTCTCGAATTGTGATTTCGAATTATCGGGCACATTTTATATCCCCAACATCTATATTTTTATATATTTTTCCTCCCAATAAGTGATGTGTTGACACTATGGGCAAATCACTATCTTCGTTTTCTATTTATTCACAATCACGTTTTTTATAGTTTTTACTTTATTCATAATATTTAATTAATCTTGTTTTATTTAATTAATCATGTGGTTATATTTTTAACAGTTATCATTTTTAACAATGTTATGTATTTTAAAAAATGCCAAATTACTTTTTTTAATGCGTATGGTATAAATATTATGCTGCATAATGAAAGTCTGGTAGTTGGAAATATTTTGCTGTCCACTTATATTGATATCACATTTAATATTTAAGTATCAAAAAGTTCAAAATTTCAACTTCATTTTCAAATATGCATAAATGGAGCAATTTTAATAAATAATTTAGTACTGAACGTCATCAACTGATGAAATATATTTTAACCTAGGTAAAAAACTTCGGTTTAGTGAAAACCTTTAAAAGGTATGTTTAATGATTGATTTAAAGTATGATCGAAAACATTTTCGATATTAATCGCTAAACCTTTATAGAAAGCTATCAGAAAATAACAATTCCTATTTAAAAAAAAATAGGGATTTAACCACAGATCTAATAAAAATTCGTCTCTGCTGTGCTAAATAGCAAAAGCATATTTTTACATCAGCGAAAAGGCACAATTTACAAAAGTAAAAAGCGGAATAAACATGATGAAAGATTAACAAATTCAGTAAATATAATAACAATCACGTGTTATATTTGTCATAAATTAATGACACATTTGGGTTTAATGACCTTCACAGCTCCACCCGTCTCGTTTTTTAAAACCAATATTATTATTTTTTATTCTTTCTATAAGTTGTGTATAAAACTACCGACGACATTTTATCTATTGAGAATGCTATAAAATCCTATCTCAAAAATATTCTGAGGAATAAATGGTATTTAAAATTCAGTCAGTATGAGCCGTGTACTCTCATATTACGAAATATAGTACTTTAAGTTATTTTTGAATAACGTACATCTTGAGAGTACGAAATTTGTCTGATGACTGTAAGTATTTGTTCTTCAGGTATAAAAATGCACAGGAGTATAGATCTTGTGTATTTGGTTTATTAGAAGTCAATGCAATTTGGAAACATGATTTTTCTTGTTACAGCGGCTTTTTACTAGTAAACACTTGTAAACAAACTATAAATGCTACGGACGTTTTAGTAATGGCGAATATATCATCGTAAACTTTAATAACTAAATATCTTAATAAATAAAATGTTTCACTTAAATATCAGCCAGACATTTTTCATGTAAAATATAGCACAGAGAGACGCATATGCATTCATACACCTCAAACATATTGGAAATTATCAAACACTCTTGCAAAAGATGTCAAAGAATTCTTCTATTTTCAATGGTTAACATTTCGTCAGTTATATTTATTATTATTCCAGGAGATAAACAACAAATATTTTTATATTATAAAAAAATAATTAAAACTCACACCTTTATAGAATTTAAAGTAAAATATTCTGAACTTAATTGTTCTTAACCTTAGACATTAGCTATACATTTGACCGCTTTTAAGTAAATTTAGTTATACTTAATTTTTAATAAGAACCGTATGAAAGGAAAATGGTTTATTTATGTTTTGCACACTAAGCAAAGGCAAAAAAGCGTCTTAAAAGTAATTTAATTGTCTAGAAATGGTGCAATTACAACTTTAAAACCACCAAAAGAAATTATTTCAAAATAACGCTGCACTTGCTTAGACTTCTAAAGTGAGGTTTTTTTTTTTTTTATAATAATTAAAGTAAAGAAATGCTTACGGTCTAAAATAAAGATAATGCATTAAGTTTTTTTTTTTCTCACACGTATAGACCGGGGGAAAAAACTGCTAAAATATAAAAAAATAAATATAATAAGAAACATTTTTAGTATAAATCTATTAATTTCAATTTTATGCACGTTATAAGAAAATGAGATTATTTGAAATTATAAAGTGTTTACCGCAAAACATTCGGTATGTAATCCTGTTTAATGACGTAATATATATTTATTCGTCGGTATTAGACAAAATTTAGACACAAGTTAATCAAAACAAACGTTACGTGTAAGAAAGAACATTCCTTTTCTTCTAATTGTTCCTCTGAGAACAGTAAAGAGTATGACTATGAATATCAGTAATATATATATCCAATTGTTATATATCACAATCTACAGAGTTATCGTATTATAATTTTCTTTTTTCAACCTGAAATATAGCTTTATCGGATGCTTTTATTTCGAAAGTAACACTTCTACACTCAACAAGTCACCCCGCTAAAATAATTTTAAGTTTATCTAAAGAAATCTAAACTTTTTCTGAAGTTTTACAGAAATCAGGAGAAATTTTGAAGAATTAACTTTAGGTTAAAATGTTTGTAGAAATATTATAGATATTCTTAAATGTATCTCCGGAATGGGCCAAATACATACAGATTTTCTACAGATTTTGGGACTAATTACCTACAGATATTTTAAAGATTTTTTTAATTCGGTTGATACCATAATAGCTTTAAATTGGCACTAAATCTTATTTTATTTTATTACTTATACGTGTATACATATTCAGTGTATATACTTTTTCAATGTAGGATGAACCATATTCAGATAGGTAGCTGACAACATTTCATAAAGAATCCATAATATATTCAAAACCGATATGCTGATTCAAGTAATCTTATAAATATACCATGAAAACTACTCGGAAGTCGATGGCCGAAAAAAAAAATTATCTCTAAAGTCGAAAATATCTTAGTTTCTTAGGCTTCTAATGAAAAAAACTTTTTTAATTCAGGCTCGGAAGAGGTTATTGTACAGTTACATTTTCAGTTATCCCGTATTATTATATTATTATTATTATTTAGTTACATTAAAAAATATAGTTATTTTTATTATATTTTAGTTAGTAAAATGGTACTTATAACTACCATTAAAATAACTTATTATAAAATGCTTTTAATACGTCAGTTAGTTGTAATACTGTTTAGTATGAGTTTCAGATACATTACTTTATCTTGTTCCAAAAGCAATATTAGTTACACAAAACAAAAATATTTTTAAATGGATGATTTATTTTGTCTTTGCATCTTTTCAGCTTTCTTGGAGCTGAGGGAGGGGGATGGGGATTTTTCAATGCGGAAATATTTCCACATTTATATTGTAAGAACATCCTATTTGCACATTTTATAATTCTACAAAATACTAAGAAAATAATTAAAAACAAAAAAATTGAGTGGGGTTATAATAATTGCACAAAATCCCTAAATTCAAATTTAATTAGTCTTTCTGAATCCTTCAATTCCTCTAAAATCCTTCAGATATTTATTAAATGGTAATGTAATTTTTTTAGTTTACTTTAAACAATTTGCGTAAAATTCTTCAGAATGTAAAATTTTCACGAAATCATAATGCGGTAAATAAAGGGTTAAAATGAGAACTGTTTGGTCACTTGCTGAAATAATGAGATACAAAAATAGCATATATTAGCAATCCAAACCACTATTTTAGAAATTTTGATCATTAAATTATCCTAATGACGCAGCAACAGGCTTATATTTCCTTTAAAAGAAGGAAATATAAGCCATTATACTACATAATATATATATATATATAATCAGAAGTGATCATCAGTTCTCCTGGAAGACATAATGTATCAATACCAAAATACAACAAGTCAATTGAGCTTCTAACTATAGACGAATGGAGCAAAAAGAATTCATCTCTGTACAGGTGTAATGCGAATCGATATGTTACTTTAGCTTATTTCTTCCTCTAATTCTGTAACATATAATACGCTATTTCTATATCATTCCTGAAAGCATCCCATTTGATACAAGTCTACTGTATTTAATGGAAATATATATGAAGTAATTTCTGATCATACGAGTAACATAATATTACAAATCGCTAAAATAATTTCCGAATAATGACGATCTTACTGTAAACTTCAATGATAAGATTACAATTTTTACATAATGTCTTTTAACAAATTACAACGACCGTTTGGAACATGATATTTTCACCGACTGAATTTTAGGCTAATAAATAAATTATATCTAAAAAAATAATAAAATAAAAATAAACATCGTTTTTAAGATGATCAGAAAATGACTTACGTAATAACAGAGTCATATATTACATTCGCCATGGCTTAAACATTAATATTACTTGACCGATCATAAAAAAATCAAATTTCAGCTTTACAATTTTTGGTACTGCAATTTTTTAAATTTCTGAACATCGCCCATTTTAAATTATTACACAGTTGTACAGGGTAAAAGCGTGAAAGCTGTATCTTATTTGTGTGAAAGCTTTATCTTAATTTGTTTTTGAGTTATTATTTTTTGTAGTTTTTAATACGTTTTTGTCATCGTAGTAACATATGTATTCCCTTTATGGATAATTATCCTCCCCTTCGCGGATCAATCAGAAAACGAATAAAATGTGGACATCACAAGGATTCACATATGGGTCAAATATCTCTAGATTGAGAGCAACAACCATTTTCCAAATGATTAAACAAATCCTGTATTTATTTCTCCACCCTATGGGTTCATTTAAAGAAGACTGAAACACGCATAAAAGATAAAAAGAAATTAGTCTTTCTAATTTTGGGAACATTTTACGCTTTACATTGCAAACCCAATCGATTTTTCTTTTGCGGAACCTTTCGTATACTTCTAACATTTAATTTGTTAAATATGTTGAATTCATCATTATGTTTCGTAATTTTCACAAATAAACACCATAAAATAAAATAAATATATATGGATTAAATATTATTTTTTTCATGAGATAGCATCTATTTTCATATAAAATACATCCTTTAAAGTCTCGAATTGCATATGCGTTGATGGCTAAATTAATTAATTTTGCGAATCTTTAGGCGTGAAACAGATCTTAGATACCCTAAATTGTTTATTAAATATTTGTATAAAAAAAAACAGAAGAACTAATTGAAGAGTTTTCAAAGATTTTCGCTTCTTTTATTCTTTAGAATACTTGCTTAATGCAATTATCATCATATTTAGAATAATATGTTTCTTTTAAATAAAAATGATAGTTAAAAGCATATGTTTAACTGTATTAAAGGAAACTTGCTGCTAACGTTTGACTAGTAATAAAATAAAAGAAGATCTTAAAAATAAAGAAAAAAAAAAAACGATTAAACTCTCTTTTAGTTAGGGAACTATACCTTGATGACTTTTTCAAAAATTTGGAAAACTATCGAAATCATATTGAGAATTACAAAATATGTTTAAAAAAAATCTCAAAAATAAATAAATAAATAAATAAATAAATAAAAATAAATAAATAAGTTATGCAAAGTTATCATAAAACTCTATTTTAGCTATAAAATATGTTAAAATAACGAATGTATGCATGCATGACTCTTAAATTATATAATTTTCAAGATCCATTAAATATTAGTTTATTTTTTTAATTAAAATTGTTTTAAATTATTTTAGAAAGACAAAATATTCTATTAAATTTTGATGTTTCGAAAAAAAGTAAAATTTTGAAGTTACGCGTACGTATTCATATTATAGTGTATGAAGAACGACAAAAAAAATCACATTCAAATAAAAATATTGTTGATCTTAGAAAATATATTCCACTGTAACCAATAATAAAGCATCAAATATTTAAACATACAAATTTATAAAAGTCTAAATAAAATATATGAATCATATTTTGTAATATAGTTGCATTTATTTAGATGGAATATAGGAACATGACTAGAATTATAACCTCCGCGGGAGCGTTCATATTTCGTCCGCAACCCTAAATTCGACACTCTACACCTAAAACTTTAACACGAAAATCCATTTCTCTATCGGAAGCCAGTTCGACAGGTCACCAGACATGTACCGAATATCCAACTTTCTAGATGAATAGAGAAAAAATGAGAAATTGATACCGGAGGAATTTAAAAGAAGAAATTTGACAATTTAAAGACATTGAAATGCGGAAAAATGTTCGGCTAGGGACGATAAGGCTACCGAGACTTGCTATAATATTTGACCTCTTCAGTATTAGGAGGCAGGTAGGGGTGTGGGAGAGAGGTGAAACCGCCGCGAGAGCGGCCTCTTTTCGTTCGCCACCTTACGTTCGACAAGAATATCCGAACTTCTAGCCACTCGGAAGCCAGTCCCATGGGTTCCTAGCCACTTTCCGAGTATCCGACTTAGATAATCAATCGAATTTTTATTCTTTACATTCGCGTAGTCGTCTACTAAAAAATATTTTGTTTTCTTGATATGTATTGTAAAATATTTTGCAATATTTTTTAACTTCAGTCATGTTTAATTTTTGAGTAATTTTGGATAAAGTAATTTATAAGCATATAGGTATTTATGCGAACTTTTATATTGTATATCTATATACAGATAGAAATATCAAAAGGTTTTATGGAAATCCTGTGAAGTATTGGGAGTAATTTTTAAATTGTCCCGAGTTTTTTGTGATATATATAATTTAATTTTGGAAAATAAGTAAGAAATTAAAAATATCATGTGAATAGTGTTTATATTCAAAAATGTATGCTTTAAAAATATGAAAATAAATGCAAGTTGTAAGTATTGTTTAACTACAAATTGATATAGACTTTATATAGACAAATTGTACAGTTTAGACTGCACATTCAAAGTGTACAGCAATGCTGTGAAATGCAATGAAGCTTGTATAACATGCTGTACAGTTACATGAATGCTTCACGTTAACGCACTCTGATTTCTTTACTTTTGTAAATTTATAATGTCTAAGACATGTGAAGTTTTTTTTTCTATCTGTATTTAGCTATATATAGTTTTGAACAACTTTTAAAACCCTTGGAGCAAATATCAAGTATTTAAAATTATACTTACTTTGGCTGTTATTTTTTTCTATTACTAGAGCTGTAAATTTTAAACATTTATTATAAAATTGCAATTTTTCATTGGTTATTATGTCGGTCTGATTACGCATGCGCAGTGCTGAATTTAATAAAATAATGATTAATTTTTGAATATAAACATACAAAATATTTGTAATATGTTTTGGATATTTTTGGCTTTTATTAAATCTTAGTTTCGAAAAAGTGTGAAGTGTATAAATAGATACATACAATTAGAGCTTTTCGTATTAATAATATATTTCAAGCGTGTATAACCACAATATATATTATAAATAAGGTACATACGCATTCAACAACTAAAATAAAAAGTTTTTTATGTTACTTCAAATAATACCAATATCAGTTAAAAAAAATTAAAAAATTAAAAACAATTCACCGTCTATGAATAATAAAGATGGTAAAAACAAGAACAAGCCAGTTGTATTTTTAACAAGATAAATATGCGATACATTGTCGTTTTAAAAAAGTCATGAGAGTCATTATATTTTGTTGAAACTTGACGCCACTCTATTGAAAGCAAGAAATAGTTTATTTCATTTTTATTGCAACATAATTTCTTTTTTCATATACTTACTCTTCCTTAAAACTTTTTTAAATAAATTTTTATCGCATATAAATAGAAATTCCCACGTTAAAATACTATGATTTATTCGAAGAAAATGACGATAGAAATTTGAAACAATTTAGTGAATGTTTAATAAGATATTTCTTCAGTTTATTCTTGTACGCTGTAAAAACTTTTTATGTTAAAAAATGCATTTTAGAATATCTAAATTGAATTGAAGACTAATAAAAAGAATATCTGAATTTATTAGAATGTATTTTAAATGTTTCTCAAATATGATTCATATAAAAATTTTCCGTACATCAATTTATTTATCGAATGCTTCGAAAATAAGTATAATTATAATAAATTATGCATATTTTAAAGAAATATAAATAATATAACATAATATGAAAATAATATACTCAAATATAAAATGCTTAGACTTATAATACAATATGTAGCAACATGGCGTTTTTTACTTGCATGATGAAGATTTCAATTGTTCGAAAGTTTATTTTATTAATATTTTACTCAACTCAAAATTAAATACGCATCTCTCATTTTAAACAGTTTATTCTGATGAGTAAACTCAACTCAGGTTCTTTCGAACATTAATAATTTAACAAAACACACTCCAATAAAAACCGTAACATTTTTACACATATTCGCATAAAAAACATTCTAAGCAAACTCAAAAACAAAAAGAATATTGTTTCACACAGCTTAGGTAAAAACTGAAGAAATAAAACAGATAATGTATTTATCACAAATTATCGTTTGCACAGAAAACTTTTTACATTTTGAAATAATTAGGTATATCTTGGTTGCTAGGTGACAAAGCCAGTAGAAAATTAAATAGCATTTTATCAAACACATGATACGAAAGTAATTACGTATAATAAGTTTTATATGCCCCAATAAGACATAATGGAAACGGACTTGTGAACTAACTTGTATAGAGAAGCAGCCGACGAGAACTTTTTTTATGTTAAAAATGCTTTCTAGAACTTCTAAATTCGACTGAAGACTGATAAAATATTATTTAAATTTATTAGAATGTATTTTAAATCTTTCAGAAATATGATTCATTTAAAAATTTTCCGTACATCTATTTATTACTCGAGTGCTCCAAAATAAGTACAATTATAATAAAACATGGTTATATTTATAAATACAAAGAATAAATTAACAATATAAAAAGCTGATTCCTTACAATAAGCTGCAGCAGGATGTTTTTACATGCATGACATAAAAGTAACTAAACATAATAAATATCATAACCCCAAGTAAGATATAATATAAAAAGAAAACAAGAACTTACTTGTGCTTCAATGAGAGAAGAAGCCGTCAAGATCAAAGTATCGTCTCATAGAAATAATTGGCTTCGATAAAGAGTAAGATTGTAACGCAACAATACATTTATCAAGAGAAAGAAATATTACAATTTATTCATATTTATTTCATATTTCTGAAAGATTTAAAATACAATCTAATAAATTTAAATAATATTTTTATCAGCCTTCAGTCAAATTTAGAAGTTCTAAAAAGTATTTTTAACATAAAAATGTTCTTCTTTTAGCCATATTGTTATACAATCTCTTTTTTCTTACACATATAGGGTAACATCCCCACTAATTGGCACATTAAGAATCTGTCGTTTAACTTACTTAAATTTTCATTACAAAGAAATAAGCTATTTACTTGAAAATAATTTTAAATCAAAGAATGCATATCTGTGCATCTATTTTGCCCACTAACAGCAAAAAAAAATTGAAGAAGTATTTTTATAAAAATATACTTATAAAAAGTTGCTGAAATCACCAGTAATTGGCACCTAGAGCACCAATGTATGACACCTTTTGATCCAGTAATTGGCATATGTTTATATTTAAAAAAAAACTTTACATTTTGCATTGGGTTTAATCGCTTTAAATTAATTTACTGTAGATGAAGAAGCCATATTTCAGGTTTTTGAGAGTAAGAAATCAGCATCTTAGTCTGAAATGTGAACACTTTAAAACAATAAAATATACATACATTAATACCCAGTAATTGTCACGCTGTCCCCAGTAATTGTTATATGAAGCTTTAATGGATTCCAATTACTGACAAAATTTATATTTTCGAATAAAAACAAATGATAAACAAAATTAGTCTATAATTTTAAAAATACTTCCAAAATAAATGGTTTAATCTCAAATTCCTTGCGAATTCCTTGTAATTGGAATAGGTGCCAATTACTTGGAACTAGCAAAATTGAAGCACCATTAATTGGCAACTACCATTAATTCAGAAGTCCAAATATTTGTGTCGAAAATACTTTTACACAATTAAAATAACCCTTTTTAACTAAACAAAACTGTTGTCAATTAAAATTTAAAATATATTATAAATCAGATAATAATGAATTAAAAAGCATGCCTTCCTTAAGCCGAAGAAGAAGAATTTGCATGAAAATGGCTAATTTGATACAAGCCATACTTGTTTCTCTTTCCTAGGCCTCTATTATCATCTTGTAAAATAAATCAAAGTTATAATCTTTAACGTAAATGAGCATATAACTGATATATGGTCTTGAATTTTTAAAAGACTGGATCTAAATCTTTTTTTAGGACATGTTTGTAAAATGTGCCAATCACTGGTGCATGGCAATTACTGGGAGTGTTACCCTACATTAGAAATTTTATAAGTTTATCTGAGTACAATATACTTAAATGAATTGATAGAAAACCAACTAAATGCTGTATAGAATATATTTAATTACAAATCTCTTGGAATGGCACAAAATATTGAAAATTTTCTTATTGCACTTTCGAATGTTCTAGAAATTTTTATAAATCAGATATTCGCAAACCATTTTTATTTATTCAAATCATTTAATAAGTAAGGTACCCTGGGGTAATAACGCCACGTTAAGGTTCTACCAATTTTCACGGCTCAGTTTTAGATTGTATTTTTCAAACAAATATAAGATTTGATGCAGCAACTCATTGACTATCTATATAAAAAAATAATTTAACAGATACGTATTCATAAAATGTAATTGCGTGATTTCTTGACTAATGCTATTTGGCGTTATTACCCACCTATATGGGTAATAACGCCATGCAAACAAAACTATGAAATAAGATGGAATAATTGCATGTAGATTGCCTAATTCTAAAAATACAAACTCTACAAACTTAGAAATTGACAAATTGCATTCTAAGCTATTGAAAATGTTAAATTTTTTGTGAAAGTGTAAGAAAAATAAAGGTATGGTGTGGGGGGGGGGATGATGAGGCAAAAGAATATCAGACCGTGAGCTTCTTTTTGCTTAAAAAGGACCGTTTAAATAGAATTACTAGAAACATTGCACAGTTTTAACTGTGTTTATTTTAATCAGTATTTAGGATGTAGCTCGACCACTGTAGGCAATCCACCGGGGTATTAATGCCAAGGATTGGCGTTATTACCCCGTTATAGTTATTGCGCTGTACATTTTAAATTACAAATTATCTCGAGAAGATATCCAAAATCTTCAACAACATTTTGAAAGTCCATGAAATGTACTACAAATTTATGTAATTAACAAAGTTTTTATGGATTAAAAAAAAATAGTCTTCATATCACAAAACGTATCTCGCAAGTTTTAGATCAAGCGTTAATTTTAGTTGCTTGTAAAAACAATAAGACCTAAAAATGAAACAAATTAACTTGAAGCTGTTTTTCGCGATTTATATGACTCAAAACCCTTCTGCGCAGAGCACATGGGTGTCATTTACCTAATTATTTCATAATTATGCAAAATATAAGCACTTGGCGTTATTACCCCGACTGGCGTTATTACCCCAGGGTACCTTATTTTAATATGGAATACAGTTGTATCTAAACTCCATAACTAAAGTGCGAAATAAAATTAACTTAATTAAAAACGATATTGTACCGTTTCGATAACAAGATTTTTTTTTTCATATTTTGCTTCTAAAGTGTAAAGTATCTTTTGCCATACATAAAAATAGATAAAACTGGCATTTAATAAATGGTTTCCAAGTTACTTCGATAAAAACATGGGCGAGTCAATTGTACTTCTAGCAACAGAAGCTCGCGTTGAAATCAATTTACCATTTGATAAATATAATTAAAATATAATTAGTATATTGTTGTCGAACATCAGTTGTTTCAATGCTAAGAAAGGAATAACTATAAATTTATTCTCTGCATATAATATCCCTGTTTTTATAAGAACAGTATTTTGTTTTTTGGAAATTACATATGAAATACGTTTTAATCTTAACACAAAGCCAAGATTGAACTCGAATGTTTTACACTTTTTTACAGAAATTGAAACCTTATTTTAAATAAGCAGTTATATTAATAAATTATTTTCTTAAAATTATTAGTATAATATACATAAGCGACTACTTTTATATCCCGCGCTATAAGTAATTCCGATAAGAAACTATCTTATACTTTTTTATCCACCCTAATGGGCACATTTAAAGTAGGCTAAAAGACACAAGAAAAAAGTTGTTTTTTAAAAATGATTACAAAATGATTATTGTAAAAGTTTCAAAGTTTTAAAAGTAGAAAAGAAAAATTGAGCAAATAGCGTGACTCCGTGAGTAGCTAATGAAAGAAAGTCAGTCCTATGCGGTTTTTAATTATATTTTCTTTGTTTTAAGCTTCAGAAGTAAACTAACATGAATAATATAACCCTTATTGAATGTTCTAATGAAATGAAACGTGGTAAACTGAATGAACTGAACTATACAGCAATAAAATTATAAATAAAGAGATTTTTAACTGCCACTTTACCACTGTTGGATCAGACGAAAGAAGTCAATCAAAAATTTTAAAAATTACCTTTCAAATATCATCCTTAGGTTGTAATTAACAGTAATTATTATAAAATCTACTACTTGGGAAAAGATAGATGGTAATCGAATATTTTAACTTACCGTTATTGTTTCCACCTATTCAAAAACTAAATGTTTACACTTTCTACCTAAAAATATCCTCAGGATTTCTATTACAGGAGACAACTGAAAACAATATGACTACCAGTGCTCTAAAATTCAAACAAAATAATATATCTAGTGCCACATATAAGACACATTTTCGCCTAAAATGACGCAATTAAATAAATATACAAGGTGAGTCATAAATATCGAAACAATAGGCTATCTCCTTAAATATTGCCCCTAGACCCATACTTCCAATTGCAAAGTTTCATAAAAAAGTGATTTTTTATAAGATAAGTTGCAACTCCATGGGGGGATCTATTTTAAAAATTACGAAAATTAAATTTTTATACGGCCCCCAGAGGAAAAAAAATCCAATTAGAAAATTTTTCCTTTTCCATTCATAAATTGAACAAAAAAAATTTCACTTCGATATCTTCAAAACTGAGAGAGTTATGGCAATTTTAATAAATCATGATATTTTCAAGGCATCAGACACAAATTGAAATGCCTGTAATTGAAGAAACAATGTTGCTGTAATGTGTCAAGGAAACATTTATTTTATTTATTTATTTATAGGGTAAAAATTTTGAATGTTTTGTGATGGTTAACCATATGATTTTAAGCATTATAGTACTTCATATTTTTTTTTTTTTTTTAATTTCGAATAAATTAAAATTGTTATAACTGAAAATATTATTCGTCCGGTTGAATTTTTTTCTTTTGATTAAATGAAAATGTCTAATTAAATTAAATAATATTTATTTATTTATTTTTAAATAAAAGTATTTAAAATAGCAACATAAAAGAGATGAAATTTTTTGTATGCAAATCATATTTTTAAAAGTAAATTTTCTGAGGTGAAAACTTCTTTCGGCTCGTTGGGCATTTGTTTTGGAGGGGGGGAGAGGGGAGGAAGAGGGATGTTAAAAACTATTGAACTCGCTGGACTGTTGCCATAACCGACGGTTATTGACTTATGTCAGTTTAAATATGAGAAATACTGAAATAAAGACATTTGATGCAGAAAAGTGCATTTAGTTTTAAACAAAGATGGATTCCTAATGTATAAATGCTTTTTAAAATTTTCCAGGTGATTAACTCCGTTCTGTATAGTTTCGATTTCAAATTGTATTTAAGTTTTGCCATACTCACCTTCTTTAATTACTGTTTAAATGCGCCAGTTGATTTAAACATCATTTTTTTATTACGTCGATTTAAATTTTTTCATTGTTTTGGCCCTGTCAACTTCACATATTTCTTGTTAAAATTGCTATTGCTCGATGCTTAAAAGGTGCCTTTAATTACGGGCGAAACTAGGCGTATAATTCTGGAGATACAGGTATTGCGGGAATCGCACAAAAGCCTGTACAGTAGGGCCACCTGTTAAGCGATTCACACCAAAAACTAATCAGTACAAATTTATATCAAGAACTAAGTAAATATAACTTTTTATTAAATTCCATGGATTAGTTCTTGAGACAGAACGCTCACAAAATTTATGTCATTTACAGAGATTCAGGAGCAGTGACTCTCTGACAGACATTTTGTAAAAACATTTTTACGGTATCTCTGAGCCTTAAAATCTGTGAATCCGTCGAAAATCTAAAATCAAAATTTTCATTAATCCGACAAATTCTTCTTGTAAAGATAGAAGAAAGTAAAAATAGGTTTAAACCATCATAAATTTTAAAGCTGAATAGTAAAAAATATTCCAGTGTAATTTATTAAAATATATTTCCAATTATTCCGTTAATAGAAGTATCATTATCGCTAGTACTATTTTTACTAAACGTATTGCCTGCGGCAATAACTTTTTAAGACACTTTTAATGAGAGTTTAATAATATCACTTAATTTAATAACACTTTTAATAAGTGTTTAATAAGACGATCCGGCCAATGGGTTGTGCCAATTACGAGGATGGCGCCAAGCTCGAGATATTGGAGACATCTAGCATATTTCAAAGAAATTTAAAGCAAAAACCTGTACGCTTTTATTTTATATCTAAAAGTTAAAATATTGTCTTTGATAGACATTTAATAATGCGTAAATTTATGGTCGATCCCTAAATTGCATTTCAAATGAACTGATATCGCTGTGCTCAGAGATATGCTTAAGTGGTGTAAGTCACGAATTTTGGAAAATTTTGGATTTTAATATCTTTCGGGGATTTACAGATATCGAGATGAATTTTTTTTGTTCAATTCAGGAAGGGATAAGGGAAAATTTTTCTAATTGGAAGTTTTATCCTCTGGGGGCCGTATGAAAATTTAATTTTCGTAATTTTTAAAATATACCCCTCATGGAGTTGCAATTTATCTTATAAAAAAAAATCACCTTTTTTATGAAATTTTGCAATTGGAAGTATGTGTCTAAGGGCTATATTTAAGGAGATAGCCTACTGTTTCGATATTTATGACTCACCCTGTATATATATATATATATATATCAACTACTGGAAGACTGTAACTACTGGTGGTGTCATCCTGTCATTTGGATTCAAATAGATGAATATACATTTTTTAACTACATAGAAATGTTTATTTTTATTCTCAATGTTTTAAATATTCTTAGTTTTTACATGAAATGTAAATTTACGCATGTTAAATGCACTGTATGTCCAAATCTGACCGGTCACTTGAGATTTTAGACGTTTTGGTAAATGTCTAGAAAAAATACAGGAGAGATTATCCTGAAACTCTAATTGTAAAAACAGAATAGTACAAATCATATATTTTCTGCAAGAATTTTTCCCCATAGGGGACCGTCTACAAATCGAAAAAAAAAAAAAATAACTTTTGGATAACCCTGTTAAAACTAATGTAACAAAACCATTCAAACTGTAGATTGTAATTTAGTGAGTTATTGTAATAAACTTTGTGCATTTGTATGAGGATAGTATGTATATTCGTAGCGAAACTAAAGTTTTTATAAAAACACTCCCAAATTTTGCCAAGTTCTTTGCTAATAATTTTCAGAGTTATCAATATCAAAAAATGTTCTTTTCATAAAATATGACAACGAACAGCGTTCAAAATACCCTGTTATCAGAAGAAAAAAAAAGAAAAATTATATGAAAAAATTAGCAGGTTTTGTAAACAACGTTTAACAGCGCATGGGTGAATGCAATCAAAATATAATGTTCATAATGTGTTAACTAAATGTTCAGAGCTGTAGTTAAGTAGTTAATAGCTGTAGTTAGCTAAATGTACTTTTGTGAAAGTCTAAAAAACATAACTTGAAATTCTGAAATTCTGGAAATTATCGTCAATAGAACGAGCTCAAATTCCGTTGTTTCAAAAAAGGAAGCAATATGAGAGACTGTATCCAAGTACAGTACATTCAATACATTGTCAGTGCGTGCAATATTGAGTATCGATATATGTGCTATATTAACGCTAATCTATGGATATATGAACACATATATGGATAATGGATATTGTGCTATATGACACTGCTGATTGTTAAGGGTGTATTCGAAAAAACGCTTTTCCACCTTCAACAGCTCGAAATTTTCCGATACAATTTCAGACACATTTTTTAAAAGTGGAAACACGAAACCTGCTGAAGTGATTCTTGAAGGGATGCATGAGGTGCCGTGTGATGTGTTTTTTACGCTCAATTCAATTACCTTCTCAGTAATGACCCTTTTTTTCATTCCCCAAATCTCCCCTTGGGAAAAACTGGTTCGAAATGCCGTTTTTGATTGCTTTTTTTGCAATATTTCCTGTATTTACCAAAGAATCGGCAATCACGGCACCTCGTGTACTTTCCAAATAAGAGATTTTGAAAGTTTGGTGTATTTGAGAGCAATAATGAATTCAAAAATAAATCGGAAAATAAGCAGTTTGAATCGCATGGTACTGTTATACAGGGTGAGTCATAAATATCGAAACAATAGGCTATCTCTTTAAATATTACCTCTAGACCCATACTTTCAATTGCAAACATTCATAAGAAGAGGTTAAATTTCTGATAAGATAATTTGCGACTCCATGGGGGGCCTATATGAAAAATTACGAAAATTAAATTTTTATATGGCCCCCGTAGAGCAAAATTCCCATTTAGGAAATTATTCCTTATTTATTCCTAAATTGAGCAAAGAAAATTTCATCTCTGTATCTGAAAACCTGACAGAGATATTAAAATCTAAAATTCTCCAAAATTTGTGACCTACACCACTTTACCATACCAGTAAAGGAAGGATTTTCGATTCATTCTCAAAGCAAATGAGGGATCGTCCACAAATTGTATGTATTTTATGTCGATAAAAGACCGTGCATCTTAATTGAAACATTAAAGAAGCGTATTGATTTAAATCAAAACTTGTTTTCGAAATATGTTGATCGTTAGCACTGGAGGTCTGCATGGATCGAAATATCTAGGTCCCGTCCCAAACCGACCCATAGGGAAAAATTCTGCCCGGCATGGAAAAATGTTAAAATCATAATCCGGACCAGTCTGAGAAAAAAAGTTTAAATCATAGCCCGGCTCAGCCATGAATTTCTACATAGTTTTTTTTCTTTACTTCAGTGTAGTTAATAATTGTTTTGCGGGGAGGAGTTCTGACCAAAAATACTTATTATAGCTTTTCGTTTTTTTTATTTTTAAACTTTTTATTATTAAAAAAGTGCTAAAGGCTGTAATACATTTATTTTATCAATGAATCTCTGTTTATATCTGAATGTTTAACTTATATTTTAATATCGCTAATCCATATCCCGTGGTTGGAGACTTTGAAAAATCTTATACAGTAAAACCTTTTAAGACGAAATCGCATAGGAAAGAAAAAATACGTAATAGACAATGCCCTTCCTAGGAGGGTTAAATTGAGTTTATTTTTCCTAGGTATTATTGTATTCATTTTGCATGTATCAACACATTTTCTGTTTAAGACAGAATTCCGTCATAGGCAGATTTTTTTCTCTGGTTTTATTGTTTTTAATTTTTTAGCCTGTAACTGTACTATTGTTAAAAAAAATTAAAGGGTTTTTTGCAAAATAAAAGCGTTTTCAAAATCTACGTAGTTTTTGTAAAAAATTTGATTGAACCAAATTTTACTTATTTCATGCACGTATCAGGTTAGTCAGAGACAGTGATTTTAATACGGATTGTTGGAGACCGGGATTTAAAATTTCGTTCAGTGCAGATCATATTAAAAGTTAAGAATTGTATTGAAAAAAAGTACAAACTTTAAACATGTCATTTTTAATTATTTTACATTGGTTTTGTTTTAGGCAAAATTGAAAAAAATATTTCCTTTTGAAAATATGATTTTTTAGAAGTTATATTATTTTTTCAATAAATATTTTTAATAGTTCTAAAATTAATATTGAAAAACAAAAACCCCGAACCAAAACTAAAAGCAGATTTTCATCTTTAATTAAATGGAAAGAAATCGAAATCCGATAAATAATATTTGGAGTTATAACGATTTTTAATTATCCCATTTAAACGAGTACTAATCATGTGATTTTTTTTAATTTTATGATAAATTTTAGGATGGGATTTTCTTAACAAATTATATGGCTAACCATCACAAAAAAAATCAAAATTCTAGCTCAAAAGGTAGAATTTTTACACGTTTCCTAGAACTGTAAAAGTAGCATTGTCTTTTGAATTGCGCTCATTTCAATTTGTGTCTTATCCCTTAAAACCTGATGAATTATTCAAACGGCTATAACTCTGCGAATTTTAAAGATATGAAGATTCAATTTTTGTGTATTATTCAGGACTAGATAAGGAAAATTTTCCTAATTGGATTTTTTATCCTTCGGGGGCCGTAATAAAAAGTTAATTTTCGTACTTTTTCAAATAGACCACCCATGGAGGTGCAACTTATATGAAAAAGCTTATCTTTTTTATGAATTTTTGCAATTGGAAGTATGGGTCTAGGGCCAATATTTAAGGAGATAGCCTATTGTTTCGATATTTATGACACACCCTGTATATATATATATATATATGTGTATATATAAAGCTTCAATTTTTTTTCTGAAAGCACACATTTTCCTCTATGTTTGTTAAAAGTTGATATATCCGAAAAATATCAATATATTCTCAATGTACTTTTTGTAATATTAGTGTAAAACGATAGAAAATAACTGTAGATTCTACCATGAACACCAAGTATTACTGAGAACTTTATTGTTTTATGTATGTAATAAGGGTCAGTGATGATTATAATTGTAAATCGTCTCCTATCCACAGAAACAAAGATAACTTCGTTTCATATATGTTTTAATAAAATGACGATAAAAAACTTTTATCGTGTAAAAACATCAAAGCTAAAATACATGAGGCGATTCCACGATTATTTCGTACTACCGACAAAGTCTTGTTTTCAAATAGAAATTTTAAGCATGTTAGTGAAAGTTTAAAAGGATATTCCATCAATTGGATTATATATAAGATACATTGGATTGTATATAAGATACAAACATGATTAAGAGAACAAATTCTCTTTAGACATTTTAAATCTAGCGAATTTCTAAACTAAAAGAATATTAAAATTTATTGGAACTCTTTTAAGATATTTTTGAAAACAGATTTCTATAGCAACTTTCCTCGAACAAGATTATCAACTGAATGTCTTATAAATATGTATAGTTATACTAAACTTCATATTTCCAAAAAATAAAAAAATAATACTAATCGAATTTGACTACAATAGTAAAACCTTACATTCAGCAAATAGAAATGAATTATCACTTGCATGGCACAAAAATATTCGAATTTAAAGAATAACAATCGGTTCCTCTGTAACACATAATGTAAGAAAATGGAATGACAGCAAGTCACGTGTTCTTCAAAGAAGTAAAGCACGTGGCAAGATCATTTTACCGGTTATACAAATAAGTATTAATAAAGTGTAAATTCGTTTTTGCTTTTATGTTGGGCGATTATATATATGTTTATATAAACGATGAATGTAGGCCTGGAGGCATTTTTGCCAATCCCACCGAAGCTAGCATAGGGTAGAAAATACAAGCTTCTGATTGGTTGAATAATTTCGAGCATAACATGCTGTGGATCATTTTTGAGTTTACGTTTATTTAATCATCAATTTCTGCTTGAAAATGATTTGAGCGAAGAATTTGACAAATTTCCTTCTCATTTTACACCTTTTTTAATAAAGAAATATTTTCTGGTATTTATAATTAAAGAAGTTAATCTTGATGTTTCTCAATTGTTCTCTATTACTTTTAGAAAATAATAAAAATAGTTAAAATAATAGTAATTTGGGTATTAATAATAATAATCATGTTAAAATAATAATAATTTATTTTTATTATTTCAACATTATATGCACATATATGCCCCTAAAACGTACATCCACATTCTTAACAATTTATTTACAAACAATAATCACATTTCTTTTTTCCAGCGTCTATTACGCATTATTTAATAGTACTTTTTTGTTCTATGTTACTTATTTTTTTAAATTGCCATTCCTTTTTATTATTATTATTATTTCAGCACGATGTGTCAATACATATTTCAAATACGTACATACGCATTCAGAAAAATTTATTTGCAAACAACGATTACTCTTTAATTTATTCAACCAATCAGAAGCTCGTATTTTCTTCCCTATGCTAGCTTCGGTGGGATCGGCAAAAATGCGGCCTGGAGATGGGTGCCCTCCATTTGGTTTTTCTATAGAAACGTAATCCGTATTTACGAAAATATACACAAGCGTGGAAGAAAACCACGGAAATTTTCGAAGAATTGTGCCGATGGGCGCAATTGTTTTGAACCCAGTATATCTTGCCTACGAGGGTCGATACAGAAACTCCCGACCACTGCTGGAGCAAAAATTGTAAGATTTCAACTCATCTCTACTTTTAGTTTGTTCACAAGCATATTGAACTTATTTTATATTGTTATATGCTGCCTCGTTTCTTACCAATATTCTTTACAAACATGGTAACTTTCTATTTTTGGATATAATTTCTAAATTTTCCTAAATTTGGCTATAATTTACTTTAATTAGAGGTAGATAAATTAAATATTATATAGGGAATATTATGTGACAAAATCAATTCAAAAATGCTGAAACTGCATTTTTTTAAAAATGCATTAAAATATTTAATTGCTATAAAGGCTATTAAATTGCTCAAATACTAATAAAACATCAAAAGATCTTAATAATTTTTACATGTTTCGATTGAATTTACTCAATCATCATCAGAAAAACAAAATACAAATAAACACAAAAATGGAAAATGAACATATAGATGAATGAATGAATAGTCATTTTCCATCTTTGTGTTTATTTGTATTTTGTTTTTCTGATGATGATTGAGTAAATTCAATCGAAACATGTAAAAATTATTAAGATTTTTTGATGTTTTATTAGTATTTGACGTCCTTTATACAATTAAATATTTTAATGCATATTTTTGAAATGTTTTAATGGACGTATAAGAAAACTTCTATTTATAATTAATGCATTTTTTAATACACCTAGAAATTTTAAGATGCTTCATGTTCAAAACCTTTAACTCATTGTGGCTCAATAACTCTGATTTCAAAAATATTGACTCAGAGGTTAGATATATAATTCTAAGCATGTTGAAAATAATAAAAAAAAAAAATAGAAAGTAAATAATTATTGACTAAGGAGCACTTTTTTCACATCTAAAATAAACATAAATCGATTTACTTCTCATAAATAATGTCTATTTTCTAACACAAAATTTTAAAATATGTAAAAATAACTTTAAAAAAATCTGCTTTTGGTCTTCTGCAGTTTTGACAGCAATTTGACAAAATTTACTAAGTTAATTTTTATGGTTAAGATATATTGAATTCCCATATGTATTTATTTTTTGTTGGTGTGATTCGTTTATTAAGCACTTTTTAACAGAGCATAGTTGTGTCCAACTTATATAAATAAGGTAAAATATAATATAAATTTAATGAAAAATATATTATATTATTTTAAAGGTCTTTTTTAATTCTACACTATGAAATATATTTATCCATACACTAGAATGGATATAATTAGCGTGTAGTAAAATATTTTAAAAATACATTAATAAATAAATGGGTACTGAATTGGGGTTATAACAATCATACCTTGTGATGAAATCAATTTGACGTCTTATAAATATAATGAAAATAAATAAAGTACAGTATAATTGAATAAAGTAATGGATTAAGGAAAGTTATCATATCGCCCCATTAATTTTACTGCGCAGAAAAAAATTTTCGACCTGTTACAATTTTTCTTGTCTCTCATGAATTCCAAAGATTATTTCTAGATCTGGATAAAAAATATTTCAATAAAAAAATGAAGCAATTTACGATACGTAAAAGTTTTACCATTTCGCAAAGAAAAAGAAATCTTATTTTAGTTACAGAAATTACAAAGATAAATTAATCATGTAAAAAAAAATCATTATACACTTAAAATACTTTTAGAGAGAGTTCTAAAATCCTATATTAAAAAATGAAGGTTATACAATCTTGTTTATATTTTACATTTGTGTAGAATGTTTTCAATATTGTTAGTGTTTGTGTATGCGTTAAATATTCAGGGTGTCACTGATCTCACAGATTAGAGTGTAAGTGAAGGTATGCAGTGAAGTACATATAAACTGTTAGTTTTAGTGTAAAACGTAGCGTAAGAAATTAAATGCTTTGATGATAATAAAAATTACGGAGGAAATCAAAACACGTTTTCTTGCGTATACCGTCCCAAAACATTGATAGTCTCTAGAAAGTGGCTTGTGTGTTACTTTGAAGACTTCAGGAGTCTCGTCTACGAGGCACCAGTTGACTCTGATGAAGATAACATTGAAACACTTTCAGTCGGTGTAGAAAATATTTGTGAAAAAACTGGTATCTTCAAAGGCAATGTCAAATCTTTACTTAACGCTGCCATGAATATTTCGACTGTGGGAAGGCACTTACTGTAACTGTTATATCAATAAATGATTCATTTTTATGTCCTTCGTTTTAGGTTTATCGCCAATACTTACATCTTCAAACTAACACTGATATACCAAAACTGATTATTCACGGTTACTTTACTTTGCTTACGTTTTGTACAATGAATTCAAAAGCAACCTGTATTACCACAGACCAACTGATTTTTCCCATTTAATAGTGTTTTTTTTTAATTCAAAAGTTCAAATATAAATGAAAACATTTAATTGTAAAATTTATAAACAGAAGAAATTTAGACATTGAAGCCTTTGTAATTTCGTCATTGTAAAAGACTTTGGAAAACAGGAATTTTTCATCTACATTAGTTAAAAATTGTTAATATAAAAAAACATAAAGGTCTCCAACCAAAACCTTTAATATCAATATGAAACAATAAAAAGACATTGATGATTCAATGAAAACTCCATATAATGAGATTAATTTATAGTTTTACAGATATGAGTGTCAATAACTCTGACTGTAAACCGTCCCATCTCAACTGAAATAAAGAAAATGTTCTTTTCAAAAAGAAATAAGAACTATGTTAGTGAATGTTTAATAGGATATTTCTTCATGTTGATAATATGTAACAGATAAACTTTATTATGTTAAGAAATGCTCTTTAAGAAGTCTAAATTCGATTGCATTCTCAGATTAAAGATTACGGAAATTTATTGAAAGGTGTTTTAAGATATCTTACAAATCCGATTCCAATAGCATTTTTCTCGAATCCGTTTATTAAACAAATGTTCCGTAAAAAGGTATTGTTCCATATGAAAATTTTATATTTTCATAAAACAATAAATTATAATTGCTGAATAAAGTTAATTCTGGATTCTTATAAAGATGTTCAATAAGAACATAAACATTCAGTTGTATTACGTAAAAGTATTTGAATTTAACAAATGCTAAGCTATTTATCCTGTAATACACAATTCACTTGAATAAATCAACAAGAAATCACCTGTGCTTTTTTTACAAGGGACGCATGTGATGAGAATAATGTATCGTTTTCTAGAAATCAAGATTACCGTTTTACACAAGATTCAGGGTAGCGCGTGGTCAGGGAAAAAATGCAGTCAAAGAAAGAAAAAAGAACCAGCATTTTCTTATAAAAAATACTTCAAATTATATAAAGATATTATGAAAAGCAAATTTTTCTTTAACAAAGTACTGGTATTTAACGCTTATTTTCAGTTTTTTTTCCTTACCACTCCCCACACTCAGATTTTAACGTATCTCTTTCCCTAGTAAGTATGAGGAATAGTATTATGTTCTCAGCTTCTACGTACGTTCTGAAAAATATTTCGTAGAGCATTGGAAAATTTCGAATAAATCCAAATTACATCTTTTAAAGCAATCACAGCAAAATCTATGAAATTCCTCTCTAAATACATTAAATGACAAAATTTAGAGAACTGGTCTAAAATATTTAAACTTGTTTGAAAAGCATTTTTTTAAATTCTTGAAAAGATTTTATATTATATTGTTAAGGATATGCCATATCCCCAAAAGTATATAGCATTCAAAAGTATAATTTAATTATATAATTTATTTTTGTAACGTTTTCCTACAGAATATAGCTGCATGCATGGTCCATATCTGGTATACGAAATACGATAAACTTACAGGTATAGTGATACAGCAATTGTGTATTTTGACTTAACTGTAAAATGTCTCTGTAGTAACATATAGAAATAGAAAAGACTAGTTTAAAATAAAATATTTCTAATTCATATAATTAAGTGCAAGAGCAAGTGTACTTTTCTTGTAATTTAAGAAACTTACGGCGATATCATTTATTGACTCACAAATATAATAATAATTGAAATCGTGTAGTAATGTACTATTTCTTCTCTTTAACTGTGTAGAAAGGGATATTTATCCCTTTTCAATTGCGTTATAGAATATCGATATTTCTATTTATTCTTTATTTTTCCAAAATCATACATGAAATAAGATATATCCCGAAAACGCATGAAGATTATAGACTGCTAAAAATAAAGTTTGTAGTGTTCTTATTCACTAGTTTGTATATACTGAGAGCTGGACAATAATATATTTATTTTTCATTTGTAAAAATTAAACACAAGTTCACAAAATATCTCTGATTATATAAATATTTTTATTTATTTTTCTCATATGTAGAAAAGATACCTACAACTCAAATGATATTATTGTAAGATAATAATATAAGAAATTTATTCCATATAAAAAATTCAAAATAGTGGAAATTTAAATATAATTGTTTAACATTTTAACAGATTTCAAAAAAATATATTGAATATATTGGTTTTAAAAATAAATGAATAAAATTAATAAAACATTTTAGAGTATTTTCAAAGGACTGTAATTCCATTAAAACCTAAATTATATATTGGTATTTATTTAATATTCAATTTTTAATGTTCTGCGACTTTCTAGAAGATTTCAAGTTGTATTATCACAAATTTCTGTAAATATTATTCAAACGTATGGTCCATTTACCTTCGAGAAATAATGACCGATACTCGGAATCCCTTTGTCAATATTCAACGAAAATATATAATATGAACTTTAAAATATTCAGGTTTACTTAAAAAGCGATTCAAAAATTTTCTACTAAAGTAAATAAACTACTAAAGTAAGGTAAATACATTTTATCTAGAGTACCCTAATTTCCTGCCTATAATCCGCGGATCAAACAATTCTTTTTCGACCCAGAAATTTTATTTCGTAAATGAAGGCAAATATTTACGGCGATCTGAAAAGTTATTTTTTATTTAATAAAATTTCTGGGTCGAAAAATGATTGTTTGATCCGCGGATTATACGCAGGAAATTAGGGTACATACTAAATTTGCAATAATATTTTTCTAAATAAAAATTTTGTTTCATCGGAGAGGCAATTAAAATTTATAAGATATAAGAAATTATTAAAAATTAAAAGATAAAAAATCATAAGATATGCAACGGTTTTGCCATGTTTTACATTAAATTATTGGCCACACTTTTGAATATATTCATGCAATTAAAATTCCACTTTAGAAACATTTGCAATAAAAGCAAATCTCACAAAGTTTCTTCGAAAACTGATAATAATATTTTTATTTGTGAAATTTTGAGTCGGTTTTTGAGTAGTAAATAGTTTTTAGAAAAATGTGTTCAAATATGAAATTTGTGTACTTTTGCTTTAAATTTAACATTGATTTCTGTTATAAACATTATTGGAACATAAATAAAGCATTTTTAAAATCGTAAAGAATATGCTCTTTGAAATCAAATAATAAAAACTAAATTGGCGTTTTTGCGAAAGTGATGAATTCAAAGACTTAAGAACTCCTGGAACTTCTCGACAGGTAAAAAGAATCTGATTTTGCGAAATACGAGTATTAAAGACTTGTAAATTTTGTTTTAACCCTTTATCTACCGGCGGTACTCAAAAGTAACATTAAAATTAATTATTATAAAATTCCTTTAATACGTCAAATAGTTGTAATACTGTTTAAAATGAATTACACATAGATTACTTTATTTTGTTCCAAAAGCATTCTTCGTTATAGAAAGCAAAAATATTTTTAAAATAATGATTTCTTTTGCCTTTGTACGTTTACAGCTTTCTTGGAGCTGAAGGACGGGGATGGGGATTTTTCAATTCGAAAAAAATGTCTATATTTATATTGTAAGAACATCATATTTGCACATTTTATAATTCTACAAATTACTAAGAAAACACTTAATAAAACGATTTGAATGGGTTTATAAATATTGCACAAAATCTCTGTGAATTGAAATTTAATGAATCCTTCTAAATCCTTCTATCCTTCTAACATCCTTGAAAAATTCATTAAATTATTATGTAAATCTTTTAATTTAGTTTAAGAAATTTACGTAAAGTGCTTTAGAATGTAAAATTTTCATGAATTCATAATTCCGTAGAAAAATGTTAATAAAAATTATTATTGTTTGTATATTTTACTTATTCAGGGTTCGTATACACCAAGGATTACAGATTATTTAAGGCATTTTTCTACCAGAAATTTCGTAAAGTGCTGGTCGCGATATCTGGAGATTTTTTTCTTTAAATAACACAATTATATTGTCGGATATTCAGGCAGCATCTCTACATGCAAACTGGCTAAATGCTGTTTGAAACCCTCCTGAAATGGTCGATAAAAGTTCTGATAAAAAGTGCTTGGAATCCATTGAAACTTACGGAACCTGATATACTTCATTGTTTATACTCATAAACAACGAAAAATTTGAAGTATTTAATGTTTTTTTTTTCCGTTTGAAAGAAAGAGGTTTTTTTTAATAGACTCATGTATGAGTTGATTCCACAATTTGTGAGAAATACCTCAGAAAATTGTGAAATGCGTTTAGCAGCAGTATTTAGAAAAGGCATTCATCAATCGAAGTAGAATGTATTTGGTTACAATCTATATTCAGCCTTTGAGGTCACATTCATAACTTCTTAACATTATAAAACATTTATATAATGCTTTTGTAAAGTGTAGTTAAGAAGCAGCATGTTAAAGATATGTAATCAACCTCAAATAATAAATAAATAAATCACTTAATCAATTGAAATTTGACATTGATTACGCATTATAAAAACATTTTGAATCGTCAAATAAATGAAATTGAACTCTAAATGAAACAAAAGTATAATTAACTGTTGCAAAATCCAGCTGAAAACATATCATTTAAAACAACAACAAATAATCACGAATTTATGTGAAAGAACTTTTTCTTTATGTCATATGTGACTATCTTAAAATCAAGTGTTCATATAAAAAAAAATATTGAGCGAACTTTTTTTTTACTATTTTAATCTTCTACTCAATTATTTAAAAAGAAACAAGATGTAAGTTTAAGAGCTGCTATAATGCAGTTTAATTTTATAACTTATAATTCTTATAATTTAATATCATATTTTAAACGAATCTAGCACAATGGACTGGACATTTATTCAGTCAATCTTTAATGTTTCAACTAACAGATTTAATTTAATAATACTCAGTACACATCATCAATAAAAACAACTAAATGATCATGAATGAAGAAGAAACACAATCGTGTTTTTTATGGGGGGGGGGGGGATTCGCAGAACAGATTTTTGTGCTGCATAACTTGTCCGTTTCTTGCTATTCACGTACGGTTCCAACGCTCTTTAGGTATTTCGCATGCGCTGAGCGTTTTGCGCTGAAAAAAAATGGGTGTTGCCTTTGTAAAATTTCGTGTTTCCGTAACTATAACCGTAACCATGAGCGCTATTTTGTTCCCGTTTACAGAATCTTGAGCTCATACCTCTGAATAGCTGTATCTGAAATTTTACCTCGATCGGTTGAAGGGACTGGCCGCTAGAGCTCAATATATCGTTTTATAAGTTTTTTTATGACCACCCTGTATATATATATATATGTATATAATCGGAAATGATCATCAGTTCTTCTGGGAGAAATAATATATCAATACCAAAAAAGAAGAAGCTAATAGTGCTTCTAACAAAAGGCGTATGGAGCGAGAGAAATTCATCTCTGTACAAGGGCAATGAGAATCGATATGTTGCATTACTTTAGCTTATTTCTTCTTCTACTTAAGTAATAGCGAACACTATATTTCTTTATTGTTACTATAAGTGTCTATTTGATACCAATACTTTTTGTTTCATGGAATTAGATATGCAACAATTTCTCATCAGATGAACAAAATTATACAACATAATCGTTTAAAGAATTTGTCAGTAATGGCGATTTTACTGTAAACTTTAAAGAAAATGTTACAAGTGTTACATAATCTTTTTTAAAACTAATATATAGAAAACAAATAAAACTTTACCGTATAGGGAAGTGTTATTTATTGAAATATATGAAATCTAGGCATTAAATAAAGCAACATTTACAACTATAGAATTATTATTACAGAACTAATACAGTTTCTAAAGCTTTAAAATATGCCATAACTATCAATTTTAAGCATTTTAAAATGTCTTTGCGCCCTGATACGACAGCAATAAAAAAGAAAATGGCAATAAATGTCGGGAACATATTAGATATAGTAATGCGATATTTAGATAAAAGAATTTCTCTGCAATAGGTAAATGGGTCATTTTCAAAAAACTTGTACATTCTATGTCCCTCAACTTTAAGAATTTTTAATAACTAAAATAAAGTTTAAAAAACAAAATTTAAGCATTTACATTATTTGTCTGACTGTTTAGAGTAAATGTGGGCTAAATATTATCAGAAATTAAAAATAATATTAGTGTAGTTATGGTTTCAATGTGTCAGCTATAGCTAAAATGCTATGTCCCCTGTTTCCTTTTTACTTTTTCAACTGCTATAAAATTATAAATCAATTGTCAAAAGTGTTAATTTTTTCAGTTGTGACAATTGTTGTATGTCTTATCTGTAGCATAGACCATATAATATATTTTTAAAAACTTGTTCTTTTATAAAAATGGAACAATTTATTGTTGTCCCCAGATTTTTTCCCCTCTGTTACTTCCACTCTGTTACCATATTTATTGTTATAAATTATTACTACTAAGTGTTCAACACAAGGTTCTGCAGTTCTTTGAACAGTATATTTTTAGATGAGGCCACCATTTTTTAAATTATTAAGTTATTTTCACCGTGGTGTTGAACTAAAGCATTTACAAGATAAGGATGTTTTATCCAGTTTCCCCTCTGTTACCAGCTTATTTATGTGAAATTTATTTTTTTAATACTTTTATAAAATTTTATCCATAAGATCAAATGGTGCTTCTTAAATAAATAGGCTTAGTTTTTCTTGTTTTTAATTCACTTTGTGCTGATAAAATTATTTGTAGTTTTTTTCCCCTCTGTTACCACTCCCCTCTGTTACCATGCTTACAGTAACAGAGTGGAACAAAGTGTAACAGAGTAAGAAACTACTAAAAAAAAACAAATTTATTTAAACATTGTTCTTGAAGGCTGCACATTCTCGTTTCATGTTCTTAGAACAGAATTAAAAATATGCATTTTTCTTTTTAAATATAAAATAGTAGTTTTTGTGGTGAGCTAGTTGCCATAAACATTAGGCTTTAATTTTCGCAAACGAAATGCTTCTTTAATTGTAGTCATTTATATTTATGAATCAATACTACTTATTTATGAAAAAATAATGCAGCGTGAAATACCATTATTTTCGAATATTAATTTTTGCAAAAGCCTTTAATTCTTGCTTGGTCTGTTTAAAATTTTAGGATATCTTATAACACATGATAAAAATGTAATAAAGAAGAAAAGATAATTATTTAAGTAGAAAAGAATTTATAAAAAAGATACACCGCGTCAAATACTACTACTTTCAAATAGTAATTTTTGTAAAAATCGTTATTTCTTGGGTTAAAGCGTCATCCAGTTGGCACGCGAATTTGTTAAAATTTGAAAATCTAAGGTGAGCTGTTATAAATTGAAACACAGATTATAACATATGATAAAAATTTATAAAAACAATGCCATGTGAAATACCAGTATTTTCGAATAGTAGTTTTATTTGCAACTATCTTAAATTCTGCCATGATCTGTTGGAAACATTGAAACTTCATGATAGCTTATAACACACAATAAAAAGTTATATTAAAAAATTGCCTGGTCTAATCCCACTATTTTTTAATAGTATTTTTTGCAAAAATCTCAAATTCTTGCTTTAAAGCACCACTACCTCGACTAATATATGAGATTTTTTTTTAACTAAGCAGTGCGTTTGTCATATCACATGATATAAATTTACAAAAGCGAATGCCCCGCCAAATACCACTATTTTCCAATTGTAATTTTTGTAAAAATCTTAAATTCTTGCTGGATATGTTTGAAACATTAAGATCGTATACAATACATGATATAAACTTATAAAAAAAAATATGCCACATCAAATATCACTCCACTATCAATCAGCGTTCCCTTCGGTTACTTTTTTTCCACTTTGTTACCGTCAATTTAAGTTGGTTTATTTCACTAAATATATATCAATCATCATTTTGAATAATTAATTGTGTAACTTTAACTAATATTTAATTTATGTAATATTTTTTTATAATTTAACTGAAAAAGTGTGAATGCACATTTGATTAAAACTTATGATTTTTCCAAAAAAGTAACAGAGAGGAAATCCTTTGTATTTTACAAAAATAAAAATAATCATAACAAAACAACAGTTAGAATTTTCTGAAAGTAGCAATCATGTAATTAAAGGAAATGTGATATTTATTGTTTTAGGTATTTTATTTTTTTAAATAAAATTTTTTGACTGTTGGTAACAGAGGGTAACATTTTACTGTTGCAAGTTCATACTTTATTTTTTATTTGACCTTCCAAATCAAAAAGTGAACTGCTGTCTTCCGTTTTATATACAAGAAATGTTTTAGTATCATCTAATATTTTTATAAGTTGCATAAAAAAAAATTTTTTGGGGGTGAAAAATTTCCCAAATGTACAAGTTTTTTGAAAATGACCCAAATAACTGTAAATACAATAAAAAAACGCAGAATACAAATTCATTATGGTTCGATATTCTTTGCTCTATATCAAACTAAATTAAATGTACATTATTTTACTATAGAATAATAAAGATTTGTTTTGCATTACATGAATATATATATATAGAGCCACATGAAAAAATAACAAATTTTCTGTAGTACATAATTCCAATGTATAATTCCGAAGAAGGGAAACATCATTAAATTGTTAATATGATAAACATGTGACAGTATTCATTTATCGTCTTATATAAATTCTGAGATTCACAAAACTGCATTAACTGAAACAAACCGTTCTAATTTATATATTAGATAGCATTCTAAAGTTCATTCTTATTTAAAGAATATATAGGGTAACATCCCCAGTAATTGGCATGCACCAGTGATTGGTACATCCTACAAACATGCCCTAAAATAAGATTTATAGCCGGTCTTTTAAAAATGCAAGACCATATACCAGTTATATGCTCATTTACGTTAATGATAATAACTTTGATTTATGGTACTAGATGACAATAGTGTCTAGGAAAGAGAAACAATTATGGCTTGTATCAATTTAGCCATTTTTGTTGCAAATGCTTCTTCTTTGGCTTAAGGAAGTAATGCTTTTCAATTCATTATTATCTGATTTATAATTTATTTTAAATTTTAATTGACAACAGTTTTGTTTAGTTAAAAAGGGTTACTTTAATTGTGTAAAAGCATTTTCGACACAAATATCTGGATTTCTGAATTAATGATAGATGCCAATTAATGGTGCTTCAATTTTGCTAGTTCCAAGTAATTGGCACCTATTCCAATTACAAGGAATTCGCAAGAGATTTCAGATTAAACCACTTATTTTGGAAGTACTTTTAAAGTTATAGACTAACTTTGTTTATCATTTGTTTTTATTTGAAAATATGAAATATTATCAGTAATTGGAATCCATTAAAGCTTCATATGACAATTACTGGGGACAGCATGCCAATTACTGGGTATTTAATAAAATGTATTGTTTTAAAGTGTTCAAATTTCAGACTAATATGCTGATTTCTTACTCTCAAAAACCTGAAATATGGCATCTTCATCTAGCGTAAATTTATTTAAAGCGATTAAACCCAATGCAAATTTTAAGTTTTTTTAATATAAACATGTGCCAATTACTGGATCACAAGGTGTCATACATTGGTGCTCTAGGTGCCAATTACTGGTGATTTCAGCAACTTTTTATAAATATATATTTTTAAAAATACTTTTTCAAAATTTTTTGCTTTTAGTGGGCAAAATAGATGCACAGATATGCATTCTTTGATTTAAAAATATTTCCAAGTAAATATCTTATTTCTTTGAAATGAAAATTGAAGTATGTTTAAAGACAAATTCTTAATGTGCCAATTACTGGGGATGTTACCCTATTGGTTTGTAAGAAGTCTGCAGATTTTCATTTGATTCAAATGCATTCCTTGAAATCATTTGTTAAAAAATTTCCTCAAGATATATCAAAATAAATTACTGATGAATTTTCTAAAGATATTTTGAAACGGAATAAAATGATACTATATTTTTAAATAGATATTTGAAGAATTTCTTATAAAAAGTTAATATGGTCTATACGTAAACGGATTATTGATAAGGAATAAAATGAAATGATGCTTCCGAATGCTACTTGCTGTTATATCCAATCGATAAACTTTTTGTATTAACAATAATTTTTGTAGGTTTTTTTCAATTAAAACATTTTGTTATTAACACACATATTTACATTTTAATTCACTAATAATAAAGGATATTTTTTAATATTTCATTATATTTCGTTACTTAATTTAATTTTATTTAAAGTAGTTATGTATATATTTTTAATATATTAATAACATATTTTTATAATTGTCTACTAAACGACAATGCATACATTAGGAAGATACATAGATACTATTCATATTAATACAAGGTCGGATATAAATAGAGGCCATGCGTTTTCATATTTGTCTATAGACAGTATCTATAATATTACAGCAAACAAAATTAGATTTAGATTAATATACTTATTTTTAAAGATTTCCTTAAAATAAACAAAATAAATTATGTAAGTTAAAACATAATGCCCGTAAGCGGTAGAAAATGAGAAAAATGAGGAAAATTACTTCATGCGATAACGAAAATGAATAATGAACGAGAAAATATCAGAAATTACCTAAGTTTAAAAGACTGCAATGTTTAAAAAATCAATTCATTTAAAATTATCTTACAAGTAATCTTGTTTTACATTTTTTTCCGAAGAGAATAAGGAATATCTTCATTTAGATAGATTTTGTCTTATTGGATTAATCAACGTTTTCATTCATTTTTTAATAAATTCAATAGTTAGAATTTCCAAACATTTATAAATCTTTTTACTGGATATTTAATTTTGAAGCTTGGCTCCAATTTTATTCAATGACAACTAATTTATTGTTGTGAGAGGAGACTCATTATCAGAAATCTTCAAATATTTTACTTCAAATATTTTTATACTTGAACATTTCTTTACAACCAAATTTGACTGCATTTGTTGACATTTTTGATTTTCAAGTTCGACATGTCAGTTTGACAGGAAAGGAATAGCTACCGTATTTTACAGTTTACATTTTTTAATAATTATAATTTTCTTCTCTCTTACAAGAAGATTATCTATTACAAGAAGAAAGTACTTTATTCGAAAAAAAATTCGAATTCCAGTTTTCGACCAATTTATATATTTTAGGGGTAAGAGAACCCGAAACATATGTTTTTACAAAATATACAGTCTATTAATCTATTCTGATACTAATTTTGTAAGCACTCTTCTCAAGAATTAATGAATTGAATACAAAAAACTTTAGATTGAGTTAATATCTGCAAAAAAATTCAGCATATTAGTTTTTGGTGTAATTTGGTGTACTTTTGGTGGCTCACCAGTGATGCTGTTATGTTGAATTTTTCACGATTTTTGCAATAGCTGTATGAGAAAATGTGAGAAGTTAACTAAGTGTAGAAGACAACACTGTTTAAAAAAGAGTCATTATAACATTATCTTACAGATAACTATGTTTCATATTTTCATTAAACAGAATAAGGAATATTTACCTTTCGGTAGATTTTGTTTTATTGGGTTAGCTAGCTTATGTTTACATCCATATTCAAAAACTTAAAATATTTAGAATAGCGAATCACTGACAAATCATTTTACGGGATATTTTATTTTGATGCTTGACTTAAATTTTATTCAGTGAAAATTAATCTATTATCTTCAGAGCAGAACTCCTTATCCAAAATCCTCAAGTATTTTTGCTTACACTTGAAATTGTTTTACAACTAAATTCGAAAGCATTTGTTGACATTCTTGAATTCCAATTTCTACTTTTGAGTTTGAGAGGAAAGAAATAGCTACCTGCATTCGCATGTGGCTGAGTGTTTATTTAAGGATTCTGAATTTTCACTAATAAGTTTAAATAATTAGTATTGTTTTATAAGATGATAGATATTTCACAAATAAAACAAAATAAAATTTCTATTTAAATTTTCTTGTGTGAAGTCGGTCATTTAGAGAAGAAGTCACACTCGTGTCTTCTGGTCTTGATTATTAAGATGTCAGCTGTAAAAAGCGTTGGATTGAATATTGTTTCTTCTAAGCAGCATAAATCTAGTTTAAAGAAGACAATTAGATTCTCAGAAAGTGCGATAAATATTCAATATCCTTATTACCATGACTAAAATCACGCTTATTTGTTAATTATCTTTTAAATGTTCACCTCTATATTTTACATTTTGAACATATTGGAATCTTTATCGCATATCCCGTAAAAAAAAAATATATATATATATATATATATATATATATATATAGTCCAAAAATTTTTAAAGTTTTGAGTGAACTTAAGTTCACGAAAAATCCACATGATCAGCGCTATAGCTGCAATAATCACGTAAATTATGTATATAGCACTTTAAGAATAATGTGTAACGGTAGATCCAAAGTCCCGTTCCATAATGAAAAATGATATCAAACTATTAAACTATAAAGGAAATAAAAACGAGTAAGAAAAACAGTATAAAGACAATATAAAAAGGCTGTGGATCTCATCAGCGGTGGGCAGTTTTAAAACACAGCAAATACATATGAATGGATATGGAAAAGGACTATTATAATGTAGTGGCAGTGGGTTTCGATCAGAGTGCTACAATTTAAAAAAATCAAATGTACAAAAACATTTGAAATCATAACACTCCCCCACCGGACCCAAACGCCACAGAAAACAGCATATAACACATTTAAAATTGATACTGCCGAAATGAACAAGTATGTAATATAACTTAAAACAGAAATAAATAAAGTTGTATTACCCAAGCTTCAGAGAAACAGCCACACAAAACAACTAAAAACCAGCATCCAAAATCAATCCGTATTCGTTTCCATGTCGTTGCCACACGATTGCAGTCATCCTTGTAAAACCGTCCAAAAGGCTTTAAGTTATACAAATCATTAACTGTCAATCATATAGCAATTACTTAAAAATGCAGACTGTCAGTAAAACTAGTATATTTTTTAATAAATTTTAGAGGTAAATTATTCTTGTATTGTAAAATATTAATTAAATGAAGAAGTTCCTTTAAAAATAAATTTTTATTTGAACAGAGCTTGTAGTAACGAAAACTTTGACCAATAATTATATTAATGTAAACACGTTTATGAATATTTGAAGTCCAGTTAACCAACTGATTAACTTCAAAATTAAAATTATCTCTCTTATTATATATGGAAATTTGCAAATCATTTGTAATGTGGATTTTTAAATCGAGATAGTCAGCAGCGTTATTATTTTCATTAGTTTTTTTTTAGGACCAGCATATTAGGATAAATATCGGATAAAATTTCCAAAAAATTACGCTCACAGTTCAAAATAATTAAATCATCAATGTATCTGAAAGCCAGAAAGTTAACATCTTTATTTACACTTGAAAATTGATATTCATAAAAAAATAAAAAGAGATTAGCTGCCGTGGAAGAATAACTTGTCCCCATTCCTATCCCATTACTTTGTAAATAAATGTCTGAGCCGGTATATACATAATTATTATATAAACAAAAATTACACAATAATCTAAATAAATTAAGATCCATATCGATGTCACCACTGATCAAATCAATAATTTTAAATAAAATACTATTCAACTCTGCAATAGGAATGTTAGTAAAAAGGTTTTCAAAATCAAAAGTTTGTATATTTTGTATGTCATTTTTAGTCAATTCATTTTTAATTTCAAAACTATTTAAAATAATCCAATAAACATTACTATTTTTATATTTAAATTTTAAAATATCCAAAATCTTCTTTAACATTTTTTCAAACCTGCAATTAAATTCGTTACCGATGCTGTTTACATTACTACATATAAATCTATATTTAACAGGCGTTTTGTGAAATTTGGGGGTTGCGAATAGAAAAGGAAAAGACAAATTTTTTAACTTTAGGCAAAGGAATACGAGCTTTTTTAGAAAAAGCTAGATGTTTCTTTATAAGCGTTTGTATTGTAGATTCATATAAACTATAGGTCACACTATTGTTGAGCTCAGCATGTATCAGACCAGCATAAAAGCTTTTTCAGATTATTGCAAAATTATTAGATGCTTTATCAACTGAACAAAAAACAAAAGAATTTTTTAATTTTGAATTTCCCTCTGTATATCTAAAGTAAGTTTGTGGTAAGTATAAGTAGAGTCATTCATGTAATTGGTTTGAAAAACTTTAAAATCATCCAAAATTTTTAGTTTACAATCGTTAAAAAGGGGGATAGGTTTATTGTATTTATAGCTTAAATTAAGTATGAACGTATGTAGCTCTGATTTAAATAGACTGAAAGACTTTTTTAGATTCATTTTCCTGTTTAATCTGAATTTTGTTCCAAAACTCATTAGATATTTCAATTCATCATTAGATATGAAATTAAGGTTACCGGTAACTACATGTTTTGAATTGTCATCATAATAGGGGGAATTTTGATATGAGCTACAATCTCAAGGGACATTTAAAAAGGAATCCAAGTTTTGTGCAATTTCTCTATAACTGAATAATTTATTACCCAAAGTATTGACATATCTGAAAGTTGAAATAATAGATAAATTTTTTATAGGAAATATTTCACTATGTTTAGTAATAATTTTATTTAAATATAAGTTATCAAAACTTTTTTGTTGGAAAGTACTAACAAAATATATTTTATCCATATTGCACTGTTTAAATGTACCTATTTTATACAATAAAAAGTCTGTCAATAAATCTTTAAATTGCAAATTATCACAGTTAAAATCATTAATTGTTTGCTGTAAGCTTCGTAGAATCTTAAAATTTAAACTAAATAAAATAGTTTTGATTTATTTAATGTTATAATTCTTAATAAAGAGATTGTATAAATCAAGTAATATAATGGCTGGATTTATATTTTTATATCTAGCAAACAATGTTTTCTTAGAGTGATTCCCTCTTTTACCTCTATTGTACTGAAATGAAGATGTGTAAACTGAAGAAAACAAACTGTACACACTCATTGAGTTATCAGTTTGATAGCAAAGTTTAGTATTTAACCCATGTGGATATAAAGATTTAGCACGTAGAATGTAAAAACTTTCACTTCGTAAACGAAATGAGTTATCAAAAATCTGTTCTAAAATTAATAGTTTAATAGTTTGATATCATTTTTCATCATGGCACGGGACTTTGGATCTGCTGTTACACATTATTCTTAAAGTGCTATATATATATATATATATATATATATACAGGGTGAGTCATAAATATCGAAACAATAGGCTATCTCCTTAAATATTGCCTCTAGACTCTACTTCCTATTGCAAAAACTATTGCCTCTACTTCCAATTGCAAAAACTCATAAAAAAAGTTGAAATTTCGGATAATATAAGTTGCAACTCCATGGGGGGTCTAGTTGAAAAAATACGAAAATTAAATTTTTATACGGCCCCCGTAGAGCAAAATTCCCGATTAGGAAATTATTCCTTATCCGTTCCTAAATTGAAAAAAAAAAATCATCTCCCTATTTGAAAACCTGACAGAGATATCAAAATCAAAAATTCTCAAAAATTCGCGACTTACACCACTTTACCATGCCTGTAAACGAAGTGAATTTCATCAATTTTCAAAGCAAATAAGGGATCGTCCACAAATTGCAACGTTGTTATATGTCGGTTTAAGACCGTGCCTCTTATTTAGCCATAATAAAGCAGCGTATTGATTTAAAATTGAAACTTGTTTCTAAAACATGTTGATCTATAGCACTAGAGGTCTGAATAAATCGTAATATTTAGGTCCGGTCCTAGACCGACCCATAGGAAAAAAAGTTCAGCCCGGCATGAAATAATGTTAAAATCATAATCCGGACCAGCCAGGAAAAAAGCTTAAATCATAGCTGGCTCAGCCGTGAATTTCTACATAGTTTTTTACTACAGTATAGTTAAAAATTGTTTTGCGTAGAGGAGTTCTGACCAAAAATACTTAATATAGAATTTCGTTTTTTATATTTATACTTTCTATTATTAAAGAGGCGCCAAAGCCTGTGATATATTTATTTTATCAATGAATCTATGTTTATATGTAAATGTTTCACTTATATTTTATTATCTCTAATCCATATCCCGTGCGTTGAAGAATTTGAAAAATGTTATACAGTAAAACCTTTTAAGACGGAATCACATAGGAAGGAAAAAATACGTAATAGACAAATGCCCTTCCTATGAAGGTTAAATGGAGTTTTTTTTATTCTCAGGTATTATTGTATTTATTTTGCATAGATCAACACATTTTCTGTTTAAGACAGAATTCCGTCATAGGCAGATATTTTTCTCTGGTTTTATTTTGTTTAATTTTTTTAGCATTTAGATATACTATTTTAAAAAAATAAATTTTAAAGTTTTTTTATTGTTTTGTAAAATAAAAACGGTTTTAAAATTTACGTGGTTTTCGTAAAAATATTGATTAAACCAAATTTTACTTATTTTATGTGCGTATTAGGTCTGTGATTTAATTACGGATTGTTTGAGACCGTGATTAAAAATTTCGTCCAGTGCAAGTTTGAGAAAAAGGAAGCAGTCCCATCCGGTATGAAAAATACATTAGACCCGGATAGGCGAGTCTCCAGAAAAAAGTAACGTCTCGGTCCTGATCTGACCTGAGCCCAGAATACAGATTTTTTAACAGCCTCTACCGGACGATAAAAAGCTTAAAGTTGAGAGAGCTAATTTTTTAAAAAGAACTTAATCTGCATCTTAGAAAAGCATTCTTTTAAATAACTAATGGGCAGTAAAACAGTACATTTCGTTTTTCTGTATAATGAATTTTTTTCGACTATTTCTTGTCTTTAAATTGTTAAAAGTTAAGAATTGTTAAAGAAAAAAGTACAAACTTGAAACATGTCATTTTTAATTATTTAACTTACTTTTGTTTAAAAGAATGAAATATTATTTACTTTTGAAAATACGATTTTTTAAAAGTTATTTTTTTTAAATAAATATTTTTAATAGCTCTAAAATAAATATTGAAAAACAAAAACCTCGAAACAAAACTAAAATCAGATTTATATTTTTAGTTAAATAGAAAGAAATTGAAATCCGATAAATAATATTTGGAGTTATAACGATATTTAACTATCGCATTAAAACCAGTACTAACCATATGAAATTTTTTAAATTTTATGATAAATTTTAGCATGTGATTTTCTTAGCAAATTATATGGTTAACCATCACAAAAAAGGAAAAAAAATCAAAATTCTAACTCAAAAGATAGATTTTTTACGCGTTTCCTACAACTGTTAAAGTAACATTGTCTTTTGAATTGCGCGTATTTCAATTTGTGTCTAATCCCTTAAAACCTGATGAATTATTCAAACGGTTATAACTCCGCGAATTTTTAAGATATGAAGATGTAACTTTTTGTGTATTATTCAGGACTGGATAAGGAAAGTTTCCCTACTTGGAATTTTTATCCTACGGGGGCCGTATAAAAAGTTAATTTTCGTACTTTTTCAAATAGACCCCCCATGGAGTTGCAACTTATCTTATCAAAAATTTCACTTTTTTTTATGAATTTTTGCAATTGGAAGTATGGATCTAGGGACAATATTTAAGGCGATAGTCTATTGTTTCGTTATTATGACTCACCCTGTATACAATTTAAATTTCACGAAAATGTTTATTAAGCACTAGGTGCATAATGTATAAACATTTTTAAAAAAACAGTAAACATTAAAATAACTATATTAAACAATATAAAAAGTCACCCGCAGAATAAAAGCCATCACTCTTCAGCAGGCGGAATGGCTTTAACCTTCTCCCTACTATTAAAATAAAGCATAATCAGCAGGTTTCGTGTAATATAACAGAGTCTTGCATCAAATATGAAAATGACACATTCAAAAGTCACTTAAAAATTATTTTAAAGGTCACTTAAAGATCAGTTCATCAGTTGTTTCATATATTAGAATGTCAAGTTAGCGGGTTAGTATATGAAAGATCACTAGTGTAAAATGTTAACCCTTCACTGCACGATTTGTTTTAAATTTTTTATAAAAAATTATTTGAATCTGTAGATCTGTTTTAATAACAGGAAAATTAATTGATAAAAAAATAAATTTCAATTTTTTTGCTAATATTTCATATTTTATGGCATATAACCTTTACAAATAGGGTTTTTAATATTGTATTGCTATATTTTTTAAATAAATGATCTTAAATTAATTAATTTTATCTGCGCTATTATTTTAAAAGAATCATGCTGATTGATAAATTTATCATACGAATTGAATATTTTCAACAGAGCGAAAAATGGCCTAGGCCGGTAATTTAACTTAGATTCTTAGCTTACAAGGTCAATGATTTCCATTTAAGCTAACTGCGCGATAACCAATGGGCATTTCTCGCTCAGATATCCTTATAAGGTAACCTTTTAAGGTTATGTGAGCTAGGTAGCCATACTATAGGCCAAATTCATGGCAAATAATGAGAGTTATTGTGTTTTTAGTCGTGTGCCAGATGTAGCAGAGTGTGCAGTGCTGTGTTAAAACATCAACTGGGTTTGTGTTCGAGATCCAGAGCTATTGAAAAACGCTTATCAGATTATTCAACAGGCTGATTATTGGTTCAAAAAAACATATAGGTGTAATATGACAACTTTTAAATATCAGAATCAATTTTATGTTAAATAAAAAAAAATGCTCGATTTCTTTACACAGTATTTAGTGCAGTATTTGTTAAATTGAAATGTGCAATTAAAAATTTGTCTTTATTCGAGTTAAAGAAAGTCAACTAAAGTAGTCGAATCGAGTCGTCTTCTATAGTTGCAGGTATGGATGCCTGCTCCACTTAAGCTAGAACATCTTTAATCATTCGAGCATAAAATTCGCTTGAATGGCAGGTTTGTCAAAAGTTATTCTTCTGAATACTATTTAGAAGAGTAATAATTGGTTTGTAATTCTTTAAATATTATTATTTCAATAATGAAACATATCCCATTTTCAGTAATTTGAAACATGTTCCGTTTTCAGTATCATGTACAAATTTTTTGCCGAGACAAATAAAGGCTACATAGAATTCGCCTTAGAAGAAAAAACCCAGCGTGAAGATGTATACTTTTAAAGCTGATAAGTTGACATGTTTTTGGTATTTCCTTATATACAGGGGTCCCAAAACACACAATCAAACTTTACACTAGCACTGCGTCTCAGTCTACTTAACAAATTATGATTATGAAACAACCGTGACACTAAGCTTCGTTTAAATTTTCTTAAGGAGAAAAGCGGACACTTTATCTTAAATCAAAATGTAAATAACTAGCAGAATGCGATCAACAATTGTCCTTGAAGATATAATGTATCAATCAAAAACAGAAGGAAGTCAATTGTGCTGCTTAAAAAAGAGATAAATCCTGAATGCATTTATCGTCTTATAGATGTAACGTCGATCGATACATTGCATTACATTATTTCCTTACTGTCTCTACGTATATAACATGTAATAGAATTTTCTTTTCTATTACTCCATAGAATCTGCTTTGATACAAAATCATTTATTTCTTGAAGCTACACATGGAAAAATGCTCTATCAGACATTATATAAAATAACATTGTATTACAAATGAGCTATAAAATTTGAATATTATAACAATTCAAATACTAGAATTACAAATACAATTTTGAATCTTATGTTTAGAAATCGAAAAAATTGCTTTCTTTTAATATTTTTGCAGGAAAGAAAAGCAATTTTATTGTATTACAGCATGATGTTTGTGAAGTAATAACTATCTTAAATTTTTGTATTTTTCATTTATATATTTCTTGGATTATGTTTTTCGATTTCGTTGACATTGCATAATATTTAAAGCACTCAATCTTACAGCTTGTAACATTTTTTAAAAGGTACATTAGCGTAATAAATTTCACTAAAGCAATTTACTACAATAAATAAATCGATAAAAGAAATAAATAACTAAAGACATCTTATATGAGTAGAAGTAAATTATAGGAGCAGAATATCATGTATTAAAGATATATTTACATAAAACCCTATAAATGAATTAAACTGGCATGCAGAAAAATAAAATCGACGGATTGTATTATTTATAAAAATCATATTTTTTTCTATAAATTTTCTTATTAAACTATCTTATGGGATATTGTTTTTTGCATTTCAATTTATTTCGATATCTTAATGGATATTTTGCATAAAAATTCTGAGCTTTAACGAAATAAAAACTCCTATTATGAAATATTTTTCACAAAATATGTTTTTTCACAAAATGACATACATGTACTATGTAAAACGCTACTTTATACTTTTCTTTCTATTTATATTTTATATGCATTTTATGCAAGTATTTTAGATACATAAAATTTGAAATTATTTTGCAATACATTTTTTAAATAATTAAATTTCTCTTTACAGAGCACAGGCAAACAGCTTCCAATTCTTAGTTCATTTTCGATCGTCACATTACAGAAAGATTAGTTCAAATTATGCAAATAAAATGTAAATCATTTTTGGAAAATATAAATTTTGAAGTATTTTAAATTTAAATTTAATTCTTAAAGATTATGAAAATCGTTTCAAGCATTGCGGATCGTATTTGTATTCTATATATTTTTTTCACGATCTTAGTTTTATTTTTAAATTTTATAGATTGAACAAACAGGCAAATTTATTTTTCCAATTCTATAGTTCTTTATGAAAAAAACTTTATAAACTATATATTTTTTTGGTTTACCTTGATCGAAGTAACTAAATTTTTTTTCATAAAAGTTAATTCTATAATTTAAAATTATCATTTGTACAATTTCTGATAAGTAGGCGATTCCGTTAAAAGAATATTTTCTTCCATATGTGATATACATGCGAGTTAAAACGGTACTCTCAGTTATTTTTTTTTCATTATAGAGTTTTTGAAAGGTATTGTAAGTTTGCAATTTTATACTTAAGATTTTTTTATTTCGTTTAATAAAATGAATTTAATAAATCATTTTCATTACAAAAAAAAAATAATAAGCTATATATAATATTATTTGTTTTAGATGTACTAGACAATAAAATAAGAATTGGGTTATTTATTTACTTATTTATTCATTTACTTCATTAATTTTGTGATTAATTTGACGAAAAATATATACTTTTTTACGCATGTATAGTATCAGAGAAACCAATGTCATCATTGCTTATGTTTTAGATTGTTCCATATTTAATGGTTTTAGAAACCAATTACAGTTTTTTTTAACAATCAAATTATATTTAAATCCAAATTGATAATCTACGATAACATTAAAAGCGTACATAAAACGGAAATTCTTGAGAAAAGCATCTAAGAAAAGCAATTTTGAAAATTAAAATTTTATGAAAATAAAAATGTCCTCTTGGGAATGTTTGAGAATCTCTAAAAAGTTTCTGCAATAATAATTATAACAGAAGATTTTTTTGAAGATTTTTGTTCAAGTTTTTCATTTATAAAGACGATTAAGTTTTAATGATAATTTAGCGTGTTATTCCTTAAAATATTGATTTTAATTAACTATTAATGCATTCAGATATAAAATAGATATATTTGAAAATATATATGATATTTTGTTCAGCAATATATTTATGAATCTCTAGGATATATTAGTATAATATTAGTTTGTACAAATAACATAATGAATTAGCAAGTAACCATAAATCCATAATATTAAAGTACATTTGAACTCATAGAGCCAAATATTTATTTATTACTTAACGCATTTTGAAAATGCGACGGTTTTTATTTTAGGTAAACGATTAACTAAAAAGAAAACTATTCATGAAAAATAAAACAAAATGTTATGCGGATTAAACTCTAAAGTCACTTTTAATCGAAGAAGGAGTTTTTTTTCTATCAATAAGATGAAATTTTAGTGAAACATTGCATTCTGACCCAATAACTTCTGCTAGCTTCAATTTGGAAGTTTTCAAAATTTCAGAAAATTTTATATTATCTGACCAATAATAAAATCTTAAACGTATGTCGTAATAATTAATATCGTCATTCAATAAGAAAAGTTTTCTTTCTTAAAAAAAATGTTTCGTGCTTAAATTAGACTTGATCATGAGTTAAGTATTCAAAAGTTAAAACCACATTTTAAAACATTTTTATAAATATAATAAAAAAACATATAAGTAAAAAAAATCGAAAGTATCATAATGAAGTTAAATTTTTCTCACGGATAACAGCAAAAACATTTCTTAAAAAATGCATGAACATCTTCATTGTGGAAATAATTTATACTAACTGGAGAGAAAAAAAAAAAAAAAAAAAAAAAAAAAAACTCAGCAATATATTAAAAACATATAATATTTGTGAGAAAAAATACCCCTGAGTGCTGAAAACAATTATATTTGGAACACAAAAATAACGAAGATATTGAAAATAGTTATTATAACGCAGAAAAAACTCCAACTAAAATCACATCTGTAACTGAGAAATTAATTTAGTCGCAAATCTTAAGCAAAAAATTTTCTTTGAATAGATAGATATATAGCTTTGAATCAGTCTTTTCAGTTAGAAAATTGCATTTTAACTATAAAAAGTTACTAAACTAAGCAGCAACATATGTCTTTTCCCATTTTTAATTCAAGTGGAATATTCCCCCCTTTCTTTACGTATCCAATAAACAACGAATACAGAACTTAACTGTTTGATGCTTATATACCTACGTAGAAATGTAATAAAAATAAATTACTTCAGCACAAGATTAAATACGTCTATTTTTTGCTCATAAATAAGAGAGAAATTCTTTCATTAAATAAACCTGACTACTAAAAACAATTACTATTTGGAACACAAGAAAAAATAATTTTCTTCAGCAGTCGAAAAATCTTGAAAAAGGTTTTTACGGCACAGAAAATAAGCAACCAAAATCACAAATGTATTTAAGAAATTAAGTTAGTCCTAAATCCTAAATAAGAACTTTTTTGTAGAGATTAAAGACTCGAATCTTCTTTTTTAGTTAGAAAATTGCAATTTAACTATAAAAAGACTGTTATTAAATTAGACAGCAGCATATGGAATTTCCTTTTATTTCTTTCAGGTGGCTTATTTTTATTTATTTATTTTTCCCTTAAGTATTTAGTAAACTACGATTACAGAACTTACTCGTTTTTTAATTTATATATCTTTGTAAAAATATTTATTATTTGCTGATAACTATTAAATTAAATGTTATTTATTATATCAGATTAATACGACATAAAAGTAACTTTTTTTATAAATGCTATTCAAAAAAATAGTTGAAAAATTACAATTTTGCATTAAAGAAGTGTTCATAATTTATTTCAATTTCAGTTCATTAAAGTGTTTTTTAAATTTTAAAAATTTTATGCAAATGCTTCACTTTTTATCACGGTTTCGTTCAGTTATTTCAAAAGGTACTTTTTAATATTTGAATGTTTAAATTTTTTAAATTTTGTATCAAATATTTAAAATCTTTCTAATACAATAATTACACAATTTAAAAATTAAATGCTTAAAACACTAAAAACGCAATAAAAACATTTGGATACAAATATTAAGAAAAGAATGATATAGATGAGATTATGTTTGTAAAGAGCGTAGTTATACAGAACCAAGTTAGTAATAAATTAATATACTTATCTTTAAAAATATCTCTAAAATAAAAATAAAAATTATTTCTATTAAATAAGACATGATGTAAGAGCACGACATGAAAAAGCAAAAATATTTAAATCGAAAAGAAAAATTAATTAATTAACGAGAAAATATGACAATTTAATTAAAATCGGATAACTGATATTCTATATCGCTGTATATATATATAGACAGTCGAGTCTCTCTATAACGAAACTCCATACATCGCATTTCGCCATATAACGAATTTTTAGTAGGAACGGTCCCCTTTTCATATGATTACATTAAAAACAGTCTCTATATAGCGAAATATCTATCTCCATATAACGAATTTTTTCATAGATTGGTCTTAATTTATTCAGTTTTAAAAAGCTTCAAAATCATATGGAATCAATTTTCCATCACTTTTTTTTAATTTATCGTCAGTGCTGATTTTTTTTTTTTGTTGTTAATTACTTCTCTTATTGTTCTTTAAATCCAACGAATCCATCCCACCTCCAACACACCTTTCCACATCCTTCTCAAAACAGAATCAATTGGATTGATGCTTATGTAAAAGAGGAATCAATGAGAGGAACATAAGAGAGGTCTTCAAATGGAGGAAAATGTTAACTGCAATTTTTCATTCCTTGCTAAAATGTAAACTTTTTTTTTTTTTTTTTTTTTTTTTTTTTTTTTTTTTTTTTTTTTTTTTTTTGAGAGCGTAACAATTTTAAAATCAAAACAACAAGAAATTACAGATTTCTTCGTCTGAAATTAATGCAAGTCTTAATTATTTGATCTTCATTAAGCTTTCAAATAAATGTCTATTCTCGTTTTCGAAACAGCTTAAATAATTAAGAAAATGTTAGGTTAATATTTACTTTTAAACATTTCAAATTCTTAATTCAATAGATCAAAAATAAATTTGTTCAAGTTTCATACATTAAATACGATTTTTAACATCATTCTCTATACATCGAATTGCTCTATATAAAGAATTTTTTACTGGAACGGTGTATTTCGTTATATAGAGACTCGACTGTATATATATATATATATATACAGAGAAAGAGAGAGAGAGCCATGATATCAAACTATTAAAAGAAATTAAGTTAAGTTATTCTATTAAGTTCAAACAATTAAATAGCTTATTAAATATTTAAAAAAAGGTAAAAAAATGCATTCCACCTAAAAGAAATAAGTAATAAAAAATAAACAAATAAGTCAATTCCTACTTAGGTTAACAAAGAAAATTAGATTAATTTATAATACCCAGGGACAATAGACGATATATTAGATTAATTTATAACACGATTATTCAATCAGTAAATAAATTATAGCAGATATAAGTTTTCCAAATGAGTGGAAAAAGTCCGGGCCAGGATTCGAACTTGGGATGTATTGACTGAGGCCGCCAATGCTCTTCCAACTGAACCATCTCGGACGAATTCTGGAGGACTAATTCACCCAACTAACCTCAACTCTGGACCTCAGTATCTGGTCTGATACTATGGACTAGCTTAACACAATAGATCGGAGGCCAATATATATTGGACCGGGTATCAGACCAGATACTGTGATCGTTAAGGCAATTTGGGTGATATAGTGCTCCAGAATTTGTCCGGGATGGCTCAGTTGGAAGAACATTGGCGGCCTCAGCCAATACATCCCTGGTTCGACCCCTGGCCCTGGAAAATTTACATCTGCTATAAGTAAAAAGAAATTATTTTAGTTACTTTTAATTAAATAATTGTTTTAATAAAAACTTTTGTTTTTCTTTTCCTAATCGTTGCTTGCGTTGTGTTGAAGTTTATTTCCCCATATAAAACTAAAATTAGATAAATACATTTAATTTATTAATTAATATTTAAAAAAACTGAATTAATATACCAAATGACATCCACTACAAGTTAAAAATTTATTTGAACTTGAATGAATGAATAAAAGGTATTTTATTAATGATTGAAAATTTGAACAATAAAAACAGTGCGACACAAATAAAACAGTTCGATCTAATAGTAGAAATAAAAAAAAGAAATGCCATATGTTGCTGTTTATTTTAATAAGTACCTTTTAATAATTAAATTGCAACTTTTTAACTAGAAAAAAAGATGTAAAGCTATATACCTGTCTGTTTTAAAAAAAAATACTTAAGATTTACTGAATTTCTCAAATACACATCTGGATTTGGTTAATTTTTTTCTGTGTGCTAAAGACTCTTTTCAAGATATTCGATTGTTAAAGAAAAATATTTTTTGTGTTCCAAATGTGATTGTTTTCAGCGCTCGTGTTTTTATTATTATTAATCTTATTTCTGAGAAAAATTAAATGCCTTTAATATATTGCTTCAGTAAACTATTTCAAAAGAATATTATGATTATTAGTATGATTGTTATGATTGTTATTATGATGATTGTTATGATTATTATGATTGTTATTACTATTATTGTTATCATTATTATGATTAATATTATTATGATTATAATTGAAAATGATGATATTTATTCTTATTATTATGATTGTTATTACTATTATTGTTATCATTATTATGATTAATATTATTATGATTATAATTGAAAATGATGATATTTATTCTTATTATTATGATTGTTATTATGATTGTTAATATCATTATTGTTATTATTATGATGATTACGATTATTATATTTATTATTAAAAATGATGATAATATTTATTATTATTTTTATTATTATTAACAAATTAGTATGATTATTAAAAAAATCAATATAACATTATCATAAAGATAGCCTTATCTTATAAACATATTTTTATGAGAATGACGAACATCTACTTTTTGTGCTATTTTCTGCAATTCAAATTGCCAATGTTTGAATTCATTCTTAAAGATTATCTTAATCTATCTTAAAGATAGATAATCTTGAAGCATCAAGCATTTCGTCTTACCAGATATTTCATTTTGATGAAGGAAATACAAAATATTTGATGACAATTAATTTCTTGATGACTGAAATACAGCTAATCATTCGCAATCACAGTCAAATAATTTTGTCTATAAAATGAATATTTTTAAAAATTATATTCGACCATGCTTGTTCACATTCTTGAATTCTCCTTTGAACCAGTGAATTTTAGAGAAAAAATGCTTAATAGCTTTAATATTATAAAATTTTCAGTCTCTACAAATTGTGAACTTTTACTGCAAAATTCTACTTCTGTCATCAGAAGTATAAATTTGAAATGAATGTTCTCTCATGCAAACATGCATTTCAAGTTAGAAAGGAATTCTGTCTAATATTCCTTTGAAATACTAAAATTATAGCTGAAAAAAGACATTTATTTAATAAAATGCATTACAAATTCATGCTTATTTATAATTATGACGACTTTAAATAATATTTTGTTTTATGAAAATTCTCTATGAAAGGCATATCTCAACTATGCATATTTTAATTATTCTATAATTTTGTATTACTTTACCAGTAAATTTAATGAAAAAATTAGACAAATTAGAGACACTGAAAAACGGTTAGTGGTTGGACGGTGCGATGAAACTAGCGATCGACCGAGACTTCATACCGAATATATTTGTCTTGATCGGTGGTTAGGGGAAGGTGGGTGGGTCAACCGTCCCATCTTTCTCTACGATCCGAACAGCTCAACTCTCTTACGCGAAGCTCTGTTGCTGTCAAGCGACAACGAATAGCGTCAAAAGTCTTTACTTACACTGTTAAAAAATTT